>CM057340.1:255293819-256493819 GCA_030015575.1 Agapanthus africanus | reverse complement strand
GGTATGGGAAGAGCCCATCTTTTAAGTAAGTTAGGATTTGAGATTGTCCGGCCTATGTCAAAAGCAAAATCCGGACAAGATCGAGGCAAGGTCAATTCTGTAGAACTGGAAAGGTTCCAGCTATACAAAACTGCAGCTGATGATCTGACAGAACCAAAGGATTCAATAGTCCACGACGAACCTCAGCCACTCCGCCGATCTGGTAAGGGTTCCTCATCCGCCCGAGAGACACTTCGGTTTCTCGATGACAGTGGGAGCGAGGATTGCATCATGAGCTGATGACCTAACTAGTTTCGAGCTGGCCATCGAGAGTAGGGACTCTGTAAGAATGGCTGGATGCTTAGAGATCTGAGATGGAATCCATGTACACCAACAAAGTATGGACTTTGGTTGCTGTATCTGAAGGGTTAAATCCCCATCAGGAGCAAGTATATCTTGAGAAGATCACTTGGTGTAGATGGAAAAGTTGAGACTTTCAAAGCTAGACTTGTTGAAGGTTTTCGTCATCGACCGGGCGTGGATAATGATGAAACCTTTTCCAAGTGGCTATGCTTAAGTCCATCCGGATCCTACTTGCCACGGCTACATACCATGACTACGATATCTGGCGGTTGGGTGCCATGACTACTTTTCTAAATAATGATTTAGAAGAGAACGACTATAAGAACACAGCCAGAGGGCATCGTAAACAATGGGAGCAGCGAAAACGTGTGCAAGCTGCTTTACAGAATAAAGCAGGTATCGCGGAGTTAGAATGTCCATTTTGATGCGATAGTTAAAGAGTTTGACATCATCAAAATAGTAGATGAACCTTGTATATACAAAAAGGTAGTAAAGAGTAAGGTGGTCATCCTCGTATTGTACGTGGACAACATACTCTTGATAGGAAAAGAGTTTCCTATACTACACACGGTCATTCTCCTCTTATCACAAGGATTCTCCAAATAGGATAATGGTGATACCTCCTAAATCCTAGGATTTGGATCTATGAGATAGATCTAAATGGATGTTAGGATTCTCACTAGTTGTAGTGAGATGGTATCAGTTGATCTTGGAGAGAATCACTGGAAAGGTTCCAGGGTGATAAGGACGACTGAATGTCAGTTGCAGGCAATGTCTTTACCCTCAGTGGAGGGACGTTATGTTGGAAGAGTTCCAAGCTATATACCGTGGCAGACTAGACGATAAAGGTTGATGACATCGCTATCAAAGATACTACCAAAGAGGCAGTTTGGGTGTATATTGGTTCATAAGATGAACTAGGTTCCTACCATTGTATGACAATGGAAGTGTGGCTTTGGCCTAGGAACCCCGATCCCATCAGTGACCCAGACATATTCTGAGGCAGCATCACCTGATCATGGAGATAGTTGATCTCCAGGGTGATCGAGATTAGGAGAGTAGACTCAGAGGACAACACGGCGGATCCACTCACAAAAGCTTTTTTCCCAGAGAGAGACTTTTATGGGATGGTTGAGTATTAGATACTGCAACCACTGCTACAGATGACCCTAGTGCAAGTGGGAGATTGTTAGTTATATGTATGCCCTAGAGGCCATTTCTGTACATAGGATGTATATTGTAGTGGATGCTGGGACATATATAGGTATGACTTTCTTGCTCGACATGATAGTATACTATCTGGTTGCTCTTTATCTTAACATGTATACTTGCAGTCTCTCTATTACATGTTGATAAAGCCCTTAGGATGTGTGCTCGACTTCCAGGACTATGATGTAGATTATACTAGTGGGGCCTGGGTAGTCCATGAGTACATCCTTCAATGTTCCTAGTCGTGGGAATATCGAGATGGGGCATCGATATTCCAGAGTAGACTAGCGTATATCTTCTCGACCCATGTGATGGGTGATGGATGATCCCATATCCATTGGTGTTTGACATCAGAGATGGTATGCGGGTGCTCAGTGATGACTGGGTACACTGAACGGAATCGCCGAGAACTCCCAGATGGTATTATACCTTACGTCAGATGGCAGTTCTCTGGTGACACTGGTACAGCTTAGTCTGTTGACCCGAGATCATCATAGAGTCATGTGTGTCTCCCACTGTGCTTTGATTTCCACCCTACCACGGCTCTACAAAGTCATGCAAACAGATGGTTTTTGGGTACAGTCCCGATTCACATGGAGGCAATGAGCGATAGGAGGGGATTCGTCTCTCCCGGTATTGGGGGTTTATGTTGCGCTATGCACGACTGGCCATTGTTTGTGTATATGCCCTAGAGACCATTACTGTATCATACTAGTTTGTATATTACTTAATAGAAGCTTGGTATATTCACCTTGTATAAACAATCTTGCTCAATATGGTAGTATGCTACTTGGTTTGTTTCTACATCAATGTGTACATGTGTTTATTTTAGTATATCACCTATACACATTAGTGGAGCTCTTAGGATCTTTGCTTGATTACCAGCATTGTGATGGCAGTGACACTAGTGGGGGCTGGGTAATCTATAAGCACATCCTTATGCTGGCCCCTAGTCGCAGGACTATCGAGACAGGACATCGATACTCCGGAGTAGACTAGCGTATGCGCTTTTCATCCCAGTGTGGGAGATGGTCTGTCCCACAGTCATCAGTACGTCGTACTGGAGATAGTATGCGGGTGCTCGTTGGGTTACGAGTATACTGGACAGGACTCGTCGGGAACTGTTGGTTGGTACTACACCTATCGTCAGTTATCAGTTCCCAGGTGACATGAGTACAGCTTATTCCGCTGACTTGACACTGTCACTTCGCCTCGAGTGCGTTCCCACTGCACTTAGATTACTACCCTACCATGGCTCAAAGGAGTCGTGCAAACAGGTAGTAGTTGGGTGCAGTCCCGAAGTACTTGGAGGCAGTGACGGTTAGACAGGATTCGTCTCTCCCGGTATTGGGGGTTGACATCGCGCTGTGTCTAGGAGAGCCATTACACGAGTAGTCCCTGGCCAGGGCAAGCGAGATATACTGGTAGGTTTCCAGTGTTATCTCAGGGTGTTCTGGGCTTCACTCCGACACGACTTGTACCGCTATTGGGGGACTGACGTTTATCGCCCCTAGGCCCGCCATGCGATGTATCAGACGAACAGACCGGACTGTATGGAGATTGTCACATTCAGACTCAGTAGGAGTTCAGATGGGTTTCACCTCGTCAGTCTTCTTGTCGGCATCTACCTGGGGACCCTTACGCACAGCTAGTGCCGCTTACGGTCTGTGGTTAAACCCACTGCCAGCGTAGTGTCGAGTCTTTAGAGTCCCACACAGAAAGCTATTCTCCTTTAGGCAAAAAGAGTAGGAGTCGCATGGTTTTGCGACAGGTCGATGGTTTTGCCATAGGGTTCGGTCACATCCGTGCACTTGTGCACGTACAGTGTCCGGACAGTTAACACTAGCGGGCTTTGGTTTAAGCCAGATCCTAGTGTACGTTTTAGGATTGGTTTTATCTCGTTTGTATTCGTGTTCCTCGGAACGCGGATGCGGGTGTGTATGCACAGTTGACAGAGAGAGACAGAGGCAGAGGATTCTCATTGGGGTTGTTGACTGTTGACTATTGACTTTGCTTAACCCTAATGAGAATTAGAAATATGGTTAATGATAATTAAGTATTATTGTGCCATGGTTGGGTTGAAAGGTTGACCTTGTTGACTTTGTTGACCAGTTGACTAGGTTGGACTTGTTGACCACCATCATTACTATGGCTATCATTTCATGCAAAGACTTTTAGCTTGCTTATTTGTTCACACATTGCATTTAATGCATGAAATGATATTGCCTTTTGTGATATGATAACCATCACATAACACTTGATTATCATTATGGCTCATAATGCTTTTGCATTATGAGAGGTAAGAATGAGAAGAGTATGGTTCATTCTATCATTTGCTTTCTCTCACTTGAGCTCTCTCATTCTCAAGCTCTCCGTCTTCCTCTTGCTCTCTCTACCTCAAGGCAAACCATTCTCATGTGTTGAGACTCATTGCCTTAGAGATAAAATGACACCAAAACATTCCTCTACTCATTCTAGTTCACAAGGCCTAGCAAGCCAAGTGATCTAGTTTCTTCAAAGTTCGAAGTAGAAGCCAAAGGTAGAAGCTTTCGAGTGGATCCATCTTCAGCGCAAGGAGACGACGAGGTGAAGCCGATCCGTACACCGGGAGGAGTTGAAGACGAAGGAGTTCAAGAAAGGTATAGCCCCCCTAACCGAGTAGGTAAACTCTTGTTAGGTTGTTAGTTAGTCGTTTAACAAAGATCCGTATTGGCAGTCCATGTTACCACCCTCTTGAAAATCGTTTTTCACCACTTCCGCAACCCCGTAAGAACCGGGGAAGGGTAGCATGGTCTTACAGCGGTATCAGAGCCTAGTTAAACACTATCTAACATGTTAGCTAAGTAAGTAGAAGTTCGATCGGAAAAAAAATCGTGAAATACACCTGGAACACAAACTTTCTGTCGATTTTCAAAGTGCTGTAAAAATTATTTGAGATATACCAAAAATCGACTCAGGGTTTTTAGAAGAAACTGCAAAAATTCGACCCACTGAATCGATCAACGCGCCGCGGATCCGTGGCCGAGTTGACTCGGTCGTGGGGTTTTATTTTTGCAGTTTGTTCATAGGGGTATTTTGGGATTTTTGGAGCATGTCTTTTCAGCCCAGATTTTCCAGAAAGAAAAATTAGTTTTTGGGGCTTGAAAATCCGTATTTTTATCGAAATTCTAAAGACTAAGGCTAACGGGTATATATCTGTGATGTGTTATATGTATTGAACGCCCGCTAATCGCTATACGTCGATTAGTGGGGGTTATACATATCTGTGATCTGTAATGTTGATGGTATGTGTATATGAATTCGTTGGATTGTCGCGGGTGAATAGCCGGGGGTTGTGAGATGAGAGTTTTTCCTTTTATCTTTCAATTCATGTAATATGTAAATTGATGTAATATTATTTTTGGCCGCACAACCGGGTCGGGGTTGTAGCCGTCATTGTATAATTTCTTTTTACTGTTTTTGCTCCTAGGATAGACCCATGGTGGGGTGCACAAACTACCGGGTATCTCGAAGTGCCGAGTGGCCTACTCACGTCGTTGAGGGAGGTTGCTCCGCTTCGGATATTTGGCGGGTAGTTTGCCACACCCGTAGGGGTCTTGGGTGGGGTATTGGCTATTTACCACGACCGTGTAATCCGCTTTTCATTACAGGCTCGTACGAACTGCGGATTCCTAGTATATCCAATGTGTTCATCTGTGATCTGAAATGGCTATCATTGCAATATATCTATATATGATATTATTTAGGCGTTGCTTATGTTTTGCAGCCGTGCTAGCCCAGCCCCCGCTCTGTCGTTAGTTAAGTAACCTAACGGGTAATGACGGGGCTCCGTGGCGAATGCGAATGGCATAAGCGTACGTCATATTTTGGTTGTTTTCTGCAATGGTAGGATTAAATGATGGGACGGATTAAAAGAACTAATGCAAGAAAAACAAGCATTAAAAGAACTAATGCAAGAAAAATAAACCAAGTAAAAGTCGTTGGAACACTTTCAAAACCACTCGGTTTCTTTTCAAAATAACATTTAAACGCGGAGCTTAAGCCACTCCTTTTAAAAGCTATCTCGTTCCATCGATTATATCAAGTTCACTACATTCACGGTTTCGCCAAAACCATTCGTAGCCCTCCGTCGTTTCACATGGATGGTCAATAGTATTCAAGCTGTGTTTGTTGGCCAAAGTCAAGGCATAGTGATTGGTAGCTATTGGGTATTCATGTGCAGCATAGATAGATGTGTTGGTTTGGGGCAGTCGTTCTACCTTGTTGGCCAAAGTCAAAGGTATGTGCGGGTGGGCTCAAATTAACCTGGAGAATGACGGGTAGAACTTGACATGTGACTTATGATTTGTTGGCCAAAGTCAAGGTCATAAGAGCATGGGGTAAAAATCCACATCGGGAGTTTCAAAAGAACTGAAACTTGCTAGTGTTGCATACCATTTGGAGTGTGATGATTCTGGTAGGATTCCTTCAGTTTCGTCACGCAATAATATTTGGATCCCGATCCTACTGTGAGCATATGCTACTCCTCGGGAAATTTCTCACTCAACGATCAATGCTATAAACCTAGTAGGTGTCTAGAAAGGTGTTAGCGGGGCTACACCCCCAGGGAAAAGAGGTTCTTAAATTAAGGAACTTCGCGAAAGCGTTGGAAAACCTCCCTCGAAGTACCGACACCAGCCTGGCCGAACGGTTAAGCAAGTATTGTACGGTGAGATTGATCCTGACTAATTCTTCCTTTTTGGTTTGAGGAGGGATTCGAGAGACAGTTGGAGCCATCCTGTTTAAAAAAATTAAAAACCACTCTAAACTTGAAAGAGCATCATGCTAAAGTGTTTCTTCTCTCTCTCCTAATTGCAGCGACCAATCATCATGACCGTACTTAAGTTATTACTAGATAAAAACATACCGACAGGGCCAAACTACAAAGATTGGCTCAGGAATGTCAAAATGGCAATCACTTATGACAAGTTGGGGTATCTCCTTACCACCAAAGCTCCCCCTGTCCCAGGTCCCACCTCCAGCGTCGCGGATAAGGAAATCCGTAAGACTTGGGAGATCGATAGCGCGAAGGCCAAGTGCCTCGTGCTTGCCTCTATGGACAACGAACATCAGAGGAGGCACGAGAATATGGACCTCGAATCCATATTTCTCTATACAAAAGAACTGTATGGAGAGCAATCTCGTATCGCAAGATACGAAGTGTCGAAGAAGCTATTTTCGGCAAGGTTGGCCATCGGATCATAGGTAGCGGAACACGTGCTTAAGATGATTGGCTTCATTGAGGAGCTCACGGAACTTGGGACCACGTTAGAGAACGAGCTCTATACGGACTTGATTCCCCAGTCCCTTCCTTCCACTTACGCCCAGTTTATCCTGAACAACAACTTACAAGAAAAAGAAGTTGAACTTTCAGAACTCCTCAACATGCTGAGGAGTGCAGAGGGCACCCTACAGAAAGGTAGGGAAACATCCACTTTGTTTGTAGGAGGATCTTTATCTTCTAGGTCCAAGGCGAAAGCCAAAGGAAAGAAGAAGAAAGCCTCCGCCAAACAAAGGGGCGGTGTTAGTAAAGTGGATACGAAGGGAAAGACAAAAGCAACAAAGGTAGCGGGAAGGCTTGTGGATAAGGAAGATTGCTTTTTCTGTCATAAGAGTGGTCACTGGAAGAAAGATTGCAGGGCTTGGAAAGCCAGGACAGAGGATCTGAAGCAAGTTGCGGCTTCAGCTTCAGGTGTGTATGTTATTGAAAACTTTCTATCAATAAACTCTACTTCCTAGGTATTGGATACCGGATCAGGATCTCATATCTGTAATTCATTGCAGGCGTTGAGAAACCGTAGGGTTTTGAAGGCAGGTGACATGACCCTCAAAGTTGCTAACGGAGCTGGCCTGGATACTAAGGCCATGGGGGGCTATCTCCTGGGGTTATTAGATGGACACATTTTAGTTTTGCGTAATTGCTATTTTGTACCGAACGCAACTTGTAATATCATTTCTGTATCTTTAATTTCTAAAGAAGGTTATGAATTTGCGTTTGTAAGTAATGTTGTAAACATTCACCTTAATCAAGTTCTGATTGGGTCAGGTACATTAAGCAATGGTATATACGTACTAAACCAACCACAGATTTTCAATGTCCAGAATACACACAAAAGAAAGTCTCCCAAAATAAATCAGACTTTCTTATGGCATTGTAGACTGGGTAACATCAATGAGAGAAGGTTGACGAAGTTACATGCAGAAGGATTTTTGAATCCGTTCGAATATCAATCGTATGCCACTTGTCAATCCTGTCTCAAAGGAAAGATGACAAAGACTCCGTTCACTGGACACGGAGTAAGAGCGACCGAGCTCTTGGGACTCGTACACAGCGACGTGTGCGGTCCAATGTCTACACATGCGCGAAGCGGTTATTCTTACTTCATTACTTTTACGGATGACTTTTCAAGGTACGGTTATGTCTTCTTAATGAAACATAAGTCCGAAGCCTTTGGAAAATTCCAGCAATATAAGAATGAAGTAGAAAAACAAACCGGCAAAAGTATCAAGATTCTAAGATCGGATCGAGGTGGTGAATACTTGAGTGCCGAGTTCCTGGACTATTTAAAAGAGAATGGAATTCTCTCTCAGCTTACTCCTCCATACACTCTGCAACATAACGGTGTATCGGAGAGACGGAACCGAACCCTATTGGATATGGTACGGTCCATGATGAGTAACGCTGAGTTACCGCGATCATTCGGGGATATGCACTAGAATCAGCAGCATACCTTTTGAACCTAGTTCCAACTAAGACTATGCCTACTACACCATATGAGATGTGGTGTGGGAAGAGACCCTATCTTAATCACATTAAGACATGGGGATGTCCAGCTTTTGTCAAAAAGCAGCATGCGGACAAGCTCGAGGCACGCTCAGTACAGTGCAAGTTTGTGGGATATCCAAAGAACTCCAAGGGATATTTCTTCTATTGCGAAGAGGAACAGAAGATTTATGTTTCTCGTCATGCCCACTTCTTGGAAACTGAGTTTTTGGAAAATCAGATAAGTGGGAGCGTAATAGAACTGGAAGAAATTCCAGAGCCACGAGCTATTACTGAAAGCTTAGTAGAACCAGAGGGTTCGGAAGATCACGACATTCCTGCGCCGCTCCACAGGAGTAGTAGGCAGTCTCATCCGCCCGAGAGATACTACGGTTTTCTCATAGACGGGGATAGAGAGGATTGCATCATAGATTATGATGAGCCAACTAGCTTCCAGCAGGCCATTCAGAGCGTTGACTCGGTAAAATGGCTGGATGCAATGCGGACCGAAATGGAGTCTATGTACACCAACAAAGTATGGACGTTGGACGTTGCTCCAGATGGGGTAAAACTCGTAGGATGCAAGTGGATCTTCAAAAGGAAGATTGGTGTAGATGGACAGGTTGAGACCTATAAAGCTAGACTGGTTGCAAAGGGCTTTCGTCAAAGACCTGGTTTGGACTATGACGAGACCTTTTCTCCAGTAGCTATGCTGAAATCCATTCGGATCCTTCTTGCCATTGCTGCCTTCCACGATTATGAGATTTGGCAGATGGACGTTAAGACCGCTTTTCTAAATGGAAATTTAGAGAAGTGTGTTTATATGGACCAGCCAGAGGGTTTCATTCAGAGTGGGAGCAGCGGAAAGGTGTGCAAGTTGCTTAAATCCATCTATGGACTGAAGCAGGCATCGAGGAGTTGGAACATCTGTTTTGATGAGACGGTCAAGGAATTTGGCTTTATCAAAAATCCAGATGAACCATGCATCTATAGTAGATTTGTAGCGAGAACTGTAGTATTCCTCGTTTTATACGTGGATGACATTCTCTTAATAGGAAATGACATTCCTATGCTACAATCTGTCAAGGGGTTCTTGTCATACAGGTTCTCCATGAAAGACCTGGGTGATGCCTCATACATTCTGGGGATCCGGATCTGTCGTGATAGATCCAAGAGGATACTGGGACTCTCACAGTCCAGGTACATCGACACCATACTGAAAAGATTCAGTATGGAAGATTCCAAGCGCGGTAATCTACCGGATTGTCACGGGATCACCCTCTCCAAAGAGATGCCTCCCAAGACTGATTTGGAAAGGGATCGCATGTCTATTATACCCTACGCTTCTGCGGTAGGCTCTATAATGTATGCGATGTTGTGTACCAGACCAGATGTAGCTTATGCACTGAGTGTGGTAAGCCGGTATCAGTCAAACCCTGGGGAGAAACATTGGATAGCAGTAAAGAACATTCTCAAGTACCTGAGAAGGACTAAGGAGATATTCTTGGTGTATGGCGGAAAAGACCTCCAGATCGAGGCCTTTGCTGACTCCAGCTTCCAGAGTGACAAGGATGATTCCAAGTCCATGTCGGGTTATTTCTTTACCCTCAATGGAGGGGCGGTGTGTTGGAAGAGTTCCAAACAGGAAACCGTTGCTGACTCGACGATGGAAGCGGAATATATCGCTGCTGCAGATGCCGCAAAAGAAGCTGTCTGGGTAAGGAAGTTCTTAACTGATCTTCAGGTGGTTCCATCCATTATTGATCCAATACCGCTGTATTGCGACAACAACGGGGCTATAGTTTAGCGAAGGAACCCAGGTCCCATCAGAAGTCAAGACACATCTTGAGGCGGTATCACCTGATCAGGGAGATCGTGGGTCGCCAGGAGATCGAGGTTTGGAGAGTTTCTACGGAAGATAACACTGCTGATCCACTCATAAAGGCCTTACCCCAGACTCAGTTCGAGCGGCTGATCGAGATGATAGGTCTTCGATACGCCAGTACTTGGCCTTAGTGCAAGTGGGAGATTGTTAATGTATATGCCCTAGAGGCCATTACTGTATCATATTAGTTTGTATATTACTTAATGGAAGCTTGGGATATTCACCTTGTATAAACAATCTTGCTCAATATAGTAGTATGCTACTTGGTTTGATTCTACTTCAATGTGTACATGTGTTTATTTTAGTATATCACCTATACACATTAGTGGAGCCCTTAGGATCTTTGCTTGATTACCAGCGTTGTGATGGCAGTCACACTAGTGGGGGCTGGGTAATCTATAAGCACATCCTTATGCTGGTCCCTAGTCGCAGGACTATCGAGACAGGGCATCGATACTCCGGAGTAGACTAGCGTATGCGCTTCTCATCCCAGTGTGGGAGATGGTCTGTCACACAGCCATCAGTACGTCGTACTGGAGATAGTATGCGGGTGCTCGTTGGGTTACGAGTACACTGGACAGGACTCGTCGGGAACTGTTGGTTGGTACTATACCTATCGTCAGTTATCAGTTCCCAGGTGACATGAGTACAGCTTAGTCCGCTGACTTGACACTGTCACTTTGCCTCGAGTGTGTTCCCACTGCACTTAGATTACTACCCTACCACGGCTCAAAAGAGTCATGCAAACAGGTAGTAGTTGGGTGCGGTCCCGAAGCACTTAGAGGCAGTGACGGTTAGACAGGATTCGTCTCTCCCGGTATTGGGGGTTGATATCGCGCTGTGTCTAGGAGAGCCATTACACGAGTAGTCCCTGGCCAGCGCAAGCGAGATATACTGGTAGGTTTCCAGTGTTATCTCAGGGTGTTCTGGGCTTCACTCCGACTTAACTTGTACCGCTATTGGGGGACTGACGTTTACCGCCCCTAGGCCCGCCATGCGATGTATCAGACGAAAAGACCAGACTGTATGGAGATTGTCACATTCAGACTCAGTAGGAGTTCAGATTGGTTTCACCTCGTCAGTCTTCTTGTCGGCATCTACCTGGGGTCCGTTACGCACAGCTAGTGCCGCTTGCGGTCTGTGGTTAAACCCACTGCCATCGTAGTGTCGAGTCTTTAGAGTCCCACACAGAAAGCTATTCGCCTTTAGGCAAAAGAGTAGGGGTCGCATAGTTTTGCGACAGGTCGCATTGTTTTGCGACAGCGTTCGGTCACATCCGTGCACTTGTGCACGTACAGTGTCCGGACAGTTAACACTAGCGGGCTTTGGTTTAAGCCAGATCCTAGTGTACGTTTTGGGATTGGTTTTATCTCGTTTGTATTAGTGTTCCTCGGAACGCGGATGCGGGTGTGTATTCACAGTTGACAGAGAGAGACAGAGGCAGAGGATTCTCATTGGGGTTGTTGACTGTTGACTATTGACTTTGCTTAACCCTAATGAGAATTAGAAATATGGGTAATGATAATTAAGTATTATTGTGCCATGGTTGGGTTGAAAGGTTGACCTTGTTGACTTATTGACTTTGTTGACCGGTTGACTAGGTTGGACTTGTTGACCACCATCATTACTATGGCTATCATTTCATGCAAAGACTTTTAGCTTGCTTATTTGTTCACACATTGCATTTAATGCATGAAATGATATTGCCTTTTGTGATATGATAACCATCACATAACACTTGATTATCATTATGGCTCATGATGCTTTTGGATTATGAGAGGTGAGAATGAGAAGAGTATGGTTCATTCTATCATCTGCTTTCTCTCTCTTGAGCTCTCTCATTCTCAAGCTCTCCCTCTTCCTCTTGCTCTCTCTACCTCAAGGCAAACCATTCTCATGTGTTGAGACTCATTGCCTTAGAGATAAAAAGAAACCAAAACATTCCTCTACTCATTCTAGTTCACAAGGCCTAGCAAGCCAAGTTATCAAGTTTCTTCAAAGTTCAAAGAAGAAGCCAAAGGTAGAAGCTTTCGGGTGGATCCATCTTCGGCGCAAGGAGACGACGAGGTGAAACCGATCCGTACACCGGGAGGAGTTGAATACGAAGGAGTTCAAGAAAGGTATAGCTCCCCTAACCGAGTAGGTAAACTCTTGTTAGGTTGTTAGTTAGTCGTTTAACAAAGATCCGTATTGGTAGTCCATGTTACCACCCTCTTGAAAATCGTTTTTCACCACTTCCGCAACCCCGTAAGAACTGGGGAAGGGTAGCATGGACTTACAGCCATAACTGGAAATCCCTGGCCAGGGTTGCAGTGATCTACTGGTAAGTGTTATCAGTAGTTTCATGTTATGTTATGGACCTTACATCGGCATGACTTATCAAGCTACTGGGTTTGACGTTTACCACCCCTAGGCGAGATATACGACATATCAGACGAACAGACCGGACTGTACGGTAAGTGTTACTGGTTGGTTTCACAGGAGTGTGAGCAGGCTTGCTTGTTGATCTTCTGATCGCTCAATACCCGGGTGGCCGTTACGTTTAGCAGACCGCTTGCGGCTTGTGGGTGTTTGATATGATTATCACCTACTGCCGGCGTATTGACGAGTCTTTAGAGTCCTACACAGAGATTTCCTGGCTCAAGCGAAACGAAATAGGAGCGCATATGAGATATGTGCGGGACCGAGAATAATACCAGTATGTGATACTGATTTCTATTCTCGCGATTTGTATCATCGGACAGTTATATAAGATATAGCCGGGTTACCGAATCAAATGTTGATTCGATATATTGATACACTTGATATTAGTCGGTTATGTGCAGTATGACCGGATCATTAAATCAAGTGTTGATTTAATGATTTAATGTATAATTATATATTAGAAATATTACTTTACATTGACAAGTATTGTTCACTTAAGATTGATTATCTCACTTGATTGTGCACATTGTATATATGTTATATATTTGTGCACTAGTTTGTATCATGTTTGATGATACATGCAAACTTGGGTGTGTGTATGCTTTAAACCATGTTTAGGTTAATGGTTAGGGTTTTAACTTATTTATTTATTTTGGCAAAAAATTAAATGGTGGCTTTCTTTGTTTTATTCTTGAAGTTTCATGAAGCTTCAACCATTTTGATTTTTTCTTAACCTAACCATTACACCTAAACCCTAGTTTATTCTCTACATGTGTTTACTTCACCCATGGTTGCATTATGATAAGATTCACTTGATTTATTATTTTCTTGAGAATTCTTTTTCCTTCTTCTTCTTGATCTTCTTCATGATGTGAAGAAACCATTCTTGAAAATTTCCAAGTGATGAAATCAAGTGAGAAATCCAAATCCAAAGTGAACCCACTTTCTATTTCTTCATCCTCTACCACTTGCCATGTTGTATAGGGTGTTTTCTTCACAAGTTTCATGACCTAGTGAAGATGGAGCTTGAGTTTGAGTCGCCTCGACGTAGATCATCTTCGACATCGAAGTCAACGACCTAGCCCGATCGTTTCACCGATGAAACCAACGCTAGAGTCCAGGATCCCGATGGTCGCAGCGGAGGGACGTCATCACGGAGCTTTGGAAGTGGAGGACCGGATCTACAAAGGTTATAGTCCCTTTCACTTTTAGTTAAAGTTGTTAACTTGCTAGTTTTTCGCCTTACCTCTAGTTAACGATCTAGCATTAGGGTTCTTTGGCACATGAAAAAATTGATTTTGGCATGGTTGATCAGTTGTAGAACATCATGAGTGTGCCTCGGAACCCTACACCCTCAACAGCAACTTAGAAGAATCCAAGATCATAATCCACACTTGTTTGACTCTAAACTAAGCTAGGAAGCTATTAAACTTAAAAACAAAACTAGGGTCAAGAATTATACCTCATTTGGCAACTCAAGAATTTTTTTGAGTTGCTCAAATTCTTCAAAATCCCACTTTGACAGGTCCAATTTGTTGAGGATGAAGTTGTGCATGTTTTTAATGAAGAGGGTGTAGGGTTTTGGGAAGGAAATTAAGATGAAGCTTGGGGGTGAAAATGGAGGGAGATAAGGAGTTGAAGAAGATGAAGAACAATGGAGGAAATGTGAAGGAATGCCACCCCGCCTCTCACTCTTATCCTCATTTATTCTCACTCTCTTTCTCCCTCATGGCATGCCCAATTCATGATGTGGTCCCCCCTCTCTCTCTCCCCTTAATAATACACTCTCTTCATTGTCTTTTCTCACAAAACCAAATACAACATGAAATCAACAAACAACACAACATGCAACATAACATGGTGCACTAACCATGGAAAATGAAGAAACACGGATTTGGCTTAATCACCATTAGTAGTGCACTAATCAATTTTTATCCAAACAGCATATAATAAATTTTAAAAATGCCAAATCCAATAAATATATTTTTAAATGAATAAATCATTTTAATCTCCAATTATTTCACAATTATTGGCATATATTTATACCACTTTACGAAAACCCCAATTTCGCAAATCGGGTAGTTTTCGCTAAATATATTATTTTAATATTAAATTCCAAAAATATTATTTTATATTTTCTAAAATGTTACAATCTTCCGGCCTTAAATAAATTCGGTCCCCGATTAAACTTCCAAATGCTAAAACATTTCAATAATCAACTCAAATCAACGGGGCTCCGAAATCACGGAAGATACAGAATACCACTGCGCATCATGTGCGCCTGAAAATGAGTACGAAACTAAAAATAGAAGTTCGTCAAGCGTCACGCAAATCTTCGAATTTGCATGCAAATTATCGGAGTTACAATGGAGATACAGATCTCGAAATCCACTACTGAAATCCAATATGCACTAGTCAAATACTATAATACATATATAGTACGTATCCTTGGAAAAATCTCTTAAAACGGAATAAAACACATACAAAATCTTTTCTGAATAGCCGTGTAATGCGTAACTCACGGCAAAAGTGACGGGCGCTCAATTTTAAAGTAAAATAAATTTATGTTCATATAGGTTTTGCTAAAATATACATTCCTCCCTTTTAAAATAACCCAAAAGGTTTTTCTTTATAAACGTTCGTGTCGCTCACGGACACGTAAGAAATAGCGAGACTATCGCCCATTTCTGAAAATCTCTTGTTAAACTTTTAATGCATGCAAAATACTCAGGTACTGTCCTCAGATCAGTCATGTTCGGCTACTACATAATGTAAGAAATCATCCCCAAAAGGCGTGTCCAACAATCACATGCGTCTGGTGCGCATGGAAACCAAGCCAAATACAAGCGCTATGAATGTGCACGAAAGAAAAACTAAGTGGAACGGGTGTGCACGAAAGCATCTGTCCAGTTGATTGAATGGATTCTCGATGTGTCGTGTTTAAGAAATGATGTTTAACAATCAAAGATATTTTTGACCGCAATCAATAACGATGTCGATTGTAGCGCGTTAGCGAGTGCGGATCGTCCACAGGGAAAGTGAGATCCGTTCGAATTTGAATTAGATAAATTAAAAATTAAAGAAAAGAGAAAAGACAATTCAATTCATGATTTATAAAATTGAAGTTCATGAATTATCTAGATCTAAATCTAAAATCACGAAAACATTTAAAATCAAGAATTAAGAATTGATGATATCCAATCCAATAATCAAGAATCGAAGTGAGGCTCGTAGGAATCGATCAAATCTATAGATGTGATGAAATCTATTGATTACGTATTCTTATCCATCGATGAATTGATACTAGATCGATGATGATCAACGAGAATTAGGGATTTCTTGCGGAAACTAAAGTTTCATCTTCTATCCCTTGTCCTTTCATTTATTTCATTCACATTCTAGCCTCTAGTAAATTCAAGAATCGATCGTGGATCCCTAATTTCGAGCGAACACAATCAAGAAAGCATCGCATCGAAACTAGGTCATCGATTCTTCAATTTGCTAGGGTTTACAAACTCATAGGACTTAAGAATCGTTTCAAGATTTGTAACATCATCATCTATTGATTGTCTCGATTCCTCCACGAGCGGAGTTTTACTCAAACATCATAATAAGGAACACAATCAAGAATTGAGATCGAATCATGATGCAAGAAAGTAAAGAAAGCAAGATATAGAAATTTCACCTTTATTTATCAACAATTTAGTTACAATTCTCTCAAGATCTACAAGAGGAAAGAACTTGATCGTTGATTTTGGCTTCGCTCGTCTCCTTGAGTCGCGGATCTCTTTGGATCACTTGCTCCGATGAAGTCCGGCGTCGCTTTCTAAAGGATCGAAGGCTTCATGCTTGATTTGGTACTCGAAGTTCTTGATTTTTGGCTTTGGAATTTGAATTGGGGATTAGGGTTTACAAGTTGTGTCACTCAACTTATATTGGGGAGATGAAGATTGAACAACCTTAGAAGTGAAGCCTTATGGTTCCTTTTATAGCCTTCACTAGCTTTGGCTTACTTTAGAAGCTAAGTTTAGTTTAGCTTCACTTGTAAGCTAGGTAGTTAGGTAGAAGGTTCTCGAGGTAGTTAGTTAGGCTTTAGCTTCCTTCATAAGCTTGGAGGTTAGGGAGAAGCTTCTAAGCTTAGGTTGTTAAATAGCTTGCTTTGGAAGCTTGAGAGTGATTAGCTTGGAATGTAAGCCTTGCTGTTCTGGCAGAAACTTCTGGAGAATTCTGGACTTTGAAGTGGCTTGATGAGGTGTGGGACTTGAAATAGGAATACTGCAGAACATTTCAGCTGACATGACATTCACGTGACCGCGGATCCGCGTCGCATGCCCTGCTCCGGCCGCAGATCCGCGGCCCAATAGGAGCTTTGGTGTATCAATTTTACAGTGTTGCTTCCTGCAGACTTAATAATATATTTCTGATATGTTGAATCTTAAAATTCCTTCTAGTCCATTGCCAGATATCAAGTCTTGGAGTTGGCGTATTTTTATCAGCACTTTTTCACAGATTTGGCTTTTCTCCTGGAATTTCCTGCACAGATTCTCGAAACAAGTGTTGCGCTATACAAAGATTATGTGATGCCATGATAAACACTCAATTTCTCTCAAGATGTGTAGGGTTGCTAGGCATGCTCACAAGGTTCTACGAGGCATCAACCATGCCCGATTTAAAATTTAGTCGTGCCGAACAACCCAAAGCTGGATCTTTAAACTAGAGTTTAGGAGAAAACTAACATGTTAAACACTTTAGCACTAAGTGAGAGGGATTACAACCTTTGTAGATCCAGTCCTTCACTTCTTAAGCTCCGTGTTGAGGTCCCATCGCCGCGATCATCATGTTCCGGACTCTCGAGAGGCTTCACGAAGAGAAAGATGCAGTCTTGCTTCCGATCTTCGATAATATAGATGATCTACCGTGAAGTTTCGTTAACACAAGCTATCACTCATGAAATGATGTGAACACCCTCATCTAAATGGTAAGGATAGATGAGGATGATGAGGTAGGATTTTTGCTCTCATTTGTTTTCTTATTCTCACTCATTTTTCATCACAAATAAAAAGCAAGAAAGCTTTGCAAAAGGAGGAAGAAGAAGAAGAATAGTGATCAAATCCATTTGTGATGAATAATGATAGATAAGATATGATGAATAATGCAACCATGGTTGAATAGACCATTGTAGAGAATTAACCAAGGCTAGGGTTTTGGGTTAGGTTAAGAATGAGTCATAACAAAATATCTTAACACAAAACAAAAAGAAACCTTCTAGAAGGTTCATGAATGCACTAACCCAAATCAAACCTTAATCTTGTTTAATCTCCACTAAACATGTTGCATTAGTAATTATATCATGTTACAATATTATATATCACATATATAATATTTATTTTAACAAAATAAAATAATACTATTAACATATATCGCATATATATCAATGTATTACCCGAGTGAGAAAAAGAATCTTTTAGTGAGAAAATATTAGTTAATGTAATTTAATATATCATATATATTATTATACATTAAATTATCGAATCAACACTTGATCCGACAATCCAGCTATATCGCATATAACCGACTAATATTTATCCGTACCGATTCATCGAATCAACACTTGATCCGATGACCCGGCTGATATCAAATATCGCGAGAATAGAATACGGTATCTCATATCGTATTATCCTCGGTCCAGCACATATCACATATGTGCTCCTACTCCGTTTTGCCTGAGCCAAGAAACCTCTGTGTAGGACTCTAAAGAATCGTCAATACGCCGGCAGTAGGTGATGATCATATCAAACACCTACAAGCTGCAAGCGGTCAGCTAAACGTAACAACCACCCAGGGATTGAGCGCTCAGAAGATCAACAAGCAAGCCTGTACATTCTCCTGTGAATCCAATCAGTAACACTCCCGTACAGTCCGGTCTCGTCGTCTGATATGTCGCATATCTCGCCTAGCGGTGGTAAACGTCAGACCCCATTAGCTTGATAAGTCGTGTCGATTTGAGGTCTATAACAGTTCGAGAAACTAATGATAACACTTACCAGTAAATCTCAGCAACCCTGGCCATGGATTTCCGGTTATAGCCAATCGAACACAGCACAACATCAACTCCCTATACCGGGAGAGACGAATCCCCTCCTATCGCTCATTGCCTCCATGTGATTCGGGGCTGTACCCAAAAGCCACCTTTTTGCACGCCCTCTTGGACGTGGTATGATGAAAATCAAAGCACAGTGGGAATCACACAAGACTCTATGACGATCTCGGGTTAACAGACTACTCTGTACCAGTGTCACCGGAGAACTGCCATCTGACGTGATGTATAATACCATCTGGGAGTTCTCGGCGAGTCCGTCCAGTGTACCCAGTCTCCACTGAGCACCCGTGCACCATCCTTGATGTCAAACACCGATGGATATAGGATCATCCATCGCCCATCATATTGGTCAAGATGCGTATACGCTAGTCTACTCTGGTGTATCGATGCCCTGTCTCGATATACCCTCGACTAGGAACAGTTATAGGATGTACTCGTCGACTACCATGGCCCCACTAGTATGATCTCATCATAGTCCCAGTAGTCGAGTACATATCCTAAGGGCTTTATCAACATGTAACATAGAGACAATCAGAGTATATGTTAAGATAAAGTACTACCAGATAGCATACTATTATGTCGAGCAAGAAAGTCCTCCCTATATATGTCCTAGCATCCACTACAATATACATCGTATGTACAGTAATGGCCTCTAGGGCATACATATAACTAACAATCTCCCACTTGCACTAGGGCCATCTTTTGTGGTATCGCATACCCAACAATTAGGTGCGGTTGAAGTATCTCATACTCAACCATCCCATAAAAGTATCTACTGGGAAAAAGGCCTTTATGAGTGGATCCGCGCTGCTGTCCTCTGTGTCTACTCTCCTAACCTCGATCTCCCTGGAGATCAACCATCTCCATGATCAGGTGATACTGCCTAAGAATTATATCTGGATTTTTGATGGGTCGGGGGTTCCTTGGCATAAGCCACAACTCCATTGTCACACAATGGTAGGAACGAAGTTCATCTCATGAACTTATATATCCAGACTGCCTCTTTGGTAACATCCTTGGTAACGATGTATCTTGCTTTTAATCGTCTAGTATGTCACGGTATCTAGCTTGGAACTCTTCCAACATACCGTCCCTCCACTGAGGGTAAAGACAATGCCTGCGACTGACATTCAGTCGTCCTTATCACCCTGGAACCTTCCCAGTGATTCTCCCGAGGATCGATTGATACCTTCTCACTACATCTAGTGAGTATCCTAACATCCAATTAGATCTATCTCATAGATCCAAAACCCAGGATTTAGGAGGTATCACTTTGAACCTATATGGAGAATCTTTGTGATAAGCGGAGATTGACCGAGCGTAGCATAGGAAACTCCTTCCCTATCAAGAGTATGTCATCCACGTACTCTACGAGGATCACCACCATACTCCCTACTACCTTTTTGTATATACAAAGTTCATCTACCATTTTGATGAAGTCAAACTCTTTGACTATCACATCAAAATAGACGTTCCAACTCTGCGATGCCTGCTTTATCCTATAAAGCATCTTGCATACGTTTCCGCTGCTCCCACTGTCTACGAAGCCCTCTGGCTGTGTACTTATAGATGCTCTCTTCTAAAACATCATTTAGAATAGCAGTCATGATACCCAACCACCAGATATCGTAGTCATGGTATGTAGCCGTGGCAAGTAGGATCTCGATGGACTTAAGCATAGCTTTGAAAGTCTCAACTTTTCCATGTACACCAAGTAATCTTCTCAAGATATACTTGCTCCTGATGGGGATTTAACCATTCAGATAAAGCAAAAAAAGTCCATACTTTGTTGGTGTATAAGGATTCCATCTCAGATCGCTAAGCATCCAGCCATTCTTACAGAGTCCCACTCCTGATGACCAGCCCGAAACTAGTTGGGTCATCATCTCATGATGCAATCCTAGCTCCCACTGTCATAGAGAAACCGAAGTATCTCTCAGGTGGGTGAGGAACCCTACTAGATCGGCGGAGAGGTTGAGGTTCGTTGGTTACTATTGAATCCTTCGGTTCTACCAAATCATCTGCTGTAGTTTGTATAGCTGGAACCTTTCCAGTTCTACATAACAAACCTTGCCTCGAGCTTGTACGGATTTTTCTTTTAAACATAGTCCGGACAACCCCAAATCTTAACAAACTTAAGATATGGGCTCTTCCCTTTCCATATCACATATGAAGTGGTAGGCATCTGATTTGATTTGAACCTTATTCAATAGGTATGCAGCTTCTCAAGTGCATAACTCCCAAAAAGGAAATAGGAAACTCAGTAGTACTCATCATAGAGCACACCATATCACATAGGGTTCTATTGCTTCGCCCCGATATACCATCGTGCTATGGTGTATACGGAGGAGTAATGCTGAGAGAGAATCTCATTCTCCATTAGAATAGTCCAGGAATTCCCTGCTCAAGTATTCTCCTCCTTGATCTCATCAAAGGACATAATACTTATACCCATATTTTGGTTCTCTACTTCTAACTTATATTCTGTGAATATCTCAAAAGGTTCGGACTTGTGTTTCAACAGGAACATATGTCTGAATCTTGAGAGATCATCAGAGAATGTAATGAAGTGCAAAGAACCGGTCTTGGTATGTGTAGATAGGAGACTTTCATACATCAGCATGTATCAATCCCAAGAGTTCACTAACTCTTTCTCTGTTTCCAATAAATAGAGCTATGGTCATCTTATCTTTGTGACATGACCGGCAAGTTTCACAAGATGTAAATTCATACAAATTTAAATATGCATCTAAATGTAACTTAGCTAGTCGGGTCACATTGATATGACCTAGTCTATAATGCCTCAAGAAGGATTCGTTCATTTCTGAACTCTTCCTCTCGTGTGTGTTCTGTATACTAAGAACTGTAGTTTGATTTAGAACGTCAATGCTTTTAGATAACGTGCCTAAACCGATCAACTCTTGATATAGGAAATGTTCAAAACATTATCCAACAATACAAAATTATATCCTTTCTTTACTAATAGAGAGACTGATATGATGTTGTATATCAGGTTCGGTATCTAATAATATTCGTTCAGAATCAATGTATTCTGGTAATACAGGGTGATAGTGACCAATAGACTTGGCTGCAACACTTGCACCGTTTCTATCTCATGAAACTTATCACCCGTTCTCAGTTCTCTACCTTTCTGCAGCCCATGTAATAGATTACATATGCGGGATCCTGATCCGGTATCTCATACCCAGGACGTAAAGGATACCGAGAAACAATTCTCTGTAATGAACACACCCGAAGAAGATGCATCAGCATGCACTTTCTTCGTTTGGGCGGCACGGGAAATCTGGTATTCCCTAATTTCCTGCTTTATCTTATAACAATTATAAGTTGGAGCGGGACCAACATTCCCCAGCTCAGTATAACAAGCGGGTTCGGTCAATACATCCGTATTATTATCTTGATTAAGGCGTGATTTGGTCGCTACCTGGAGAGAGAGAGAAGAAAACACTCAGCGTATGCTCTTGCAAGATTAGATTGGTTATCTAATATATCTAATCAGGATGTCTCCCACTGTTTTAATCAAATTTTCCTTCAAACCCTGAAAGGAAAGACTAGCCGGGATTAATTACACGCTACAAGTTCGCCAATCTTTCAGCCAGGCCAGTGTCGGTACTTTGAGGGAGGTCCCCCGTGCTTTCGCACGGACCTAATTAAAGTAAACCTCGTTTTCCCAGAGGCGTAACCCTGTTAACACCTTTCTAGACACCTACTTGATCGGCTAATTGTAATGTGTAAAACTCTCCTAGGAGTAACTCTTACTCGCAGCGGGTATCGGGATCCAACTATCTCATAGAAGGTATGCAATCTCATTGCAAATTTCAACACTTGAAATTCCCAATAATATTTTACCCCTAGCGTCCTATGACCTTGACGGAGGTCAACAAACCATAGGCTACTAGTCAAGTTCAACCCGTCATTTCCTGATTGAATTAAACCCACCCGCACGACCCTTGACGGAGGTCAACAAGGCCGCACGACTACCCTAATCCAATCTGCATCATATGCATAAGCAGATAAATACTAGTCAGCTACCGCACACTACGCCTTGACAGAGGTTAACAAACGCAGCACGAATACTAAATACTACTTATCTGAAATGACGGAGGGCTACGACGGGTTTTTAAGAAAACCCTTTGCGTAATGAACTTGATATCGTTGTAGAATCGAGTGATTTTAAATGGAGTGTTTTTTGAGGCTTTTCTAGTTTTGCTAAAGGGGTCACTCCCGGTGAAGGGATCGTCGGCCCTTTCCTCATCGAATAAGGTGCAGGATATTTCACAAATATCGTTGTGCAAAGCAAGAACTATAGAAGCAATCAAAAGACAAACCGAGTTTGTAGCATCTGCTAGTTTCACTAAAGAGATCACTCCCGGTGAAGGGATCTCGGCTCTTTCCTTATCGAATAAGGTGCTGGATGTTCTACAAGGAACACCGCTATGCAAAGCAAGAACTAGAGCTACCAGTTTTTAAACAAGTTTCTACAACATCTTAGGTTTCTTTTAGTTTCATTAATCTCATTAATGAAGTCCCATTTTAATATGCTTCACAAGCATCACATTTGAAACGAAATCTACAATATAACATATATCTCATATATAATATAAACATTCGTCTCAGGCAGTAATATGATCTCATCACAGAACATTGCAGCAGAAGAAACATATATGAAATATTGGATATATTAGGACGTCCGTGTTTTAATACGAGCCTGTATAAAACACGGATTCCACGGTCGTGATGAATAGCCAAACCCACATCCCTAGACCCCTACGAGAGCGGCAAGCAACACTGCCAATTCTAGGGTTAGGAGACCCGGTCTCGACTCCTCGAGATGGTCTCCCACTGGACCCCAGAACCCGGTTACTTGTGCTCTCCGCCTTGGGTCAACCTAATGCGGAAAAGTAAATAATATACAATGGTGACATCATCCTCAGCCCGGAAGTGCCCCAATAAAAGAATATTACATACAAATGAATTTTACATGAATGAAAAAGAAAAAAACTCTCATCTCACATAAATCCTCCGGCTATTCAGAACGCGACGATCCAATATAACATATCACAGCAGCACATAATATCTCATATCATCAACGTAAGCAAGTATGCGTATCCCGATTGTCGTTGATGTATAGCAACGAAGCCGGCGATACACCACATACTACGCTTACAGTCACAGAAAAGAAAGTGTAAAACTACAACAGTTGGAATCCGCAACCTTCTTAGACATCGCATGCCTAACCAGATGAATTCCTTAGACATCGCATGCCTAACAATTATAAACCCCGCATTTTAGTCTCATTATCGAAAACTCTTTTCAATATCAAGTCGGGAAATTCAACAAGATTCCCGACATCCTGATCGAATGCTCGTCGCAAAGTTTAGTAGACGGCCGCACCCCCAGATGCCATCGACGAAGTACACTAAGGCGGAACACCGCTGCCGCGAGCACCCGAACGGATGCTTTTGGCGACGGGGTTCTCCTACAGTCACTTGGCCGGGGCTATGGGGCGTGGCTGTCTATTAAGTTTACCCGGCGAGTATCCGCGTACGCTACGTGATTGCGACAGACTTTTGATCACATCAAAATTCCGTGGCAACCGATCATCTGAGACTGAACTGCTAGATTTACAACATTCAAATTAGTTATCTCATAACTACTTGTGGATTCCAAATATTGTATCACATTCCAGATAAATAGACAATGTCAAACTTTCCGATCGAATAATCAAACACCCAAGTTTTCCCAAATAGATCAACACTTGAGCGGAGTTCAAAAATATCCATCACGTACCACAGTAGCGATGGTCCAGCCGTAGAAAGGTCAAGCCAACGCCTCACATGTGGCACGCCGTACTGCCCCAAACCCTAAGGTTTAGAGGCAGTTCAAGACGGTCATATAATCGAGTTAAGGTTTGTTGTCTTCTAGAGGGTCCACTGCGTTACTTGCACAACTTAGAACATTCTTAAACTGGAGAAAAAATCCAACTTTTGAAAAAATTTCCGACAGGAGAAAAAGTGAGTTATTGATATCCGTTCGAACTTTTTAAAAGTTTCTAAAATTATCCGGAAAAACATAAACGAAGTTATACTATCCGATCGAATCAACGAGTCCCCAATACAACCCAGAAAACTCAACATTTGAGTAGAATTAAAAATTCCCAGAAACATGCAGAGACACCTACGGATATTACTGTATAAAATTGAGTGCCTAATCTTCACATACGGCCACGGAACCGCCGACAAAAGCAGGGTATAGCCGCGGTTCCGCGGCGCTACAGTGGAATTAGGTGATCGTATTTTACAGTAATTCCTATATTTCCCTGCTGATTTTTTTGAGTATTTTTAATTCACAAAAAATCACAGTTTTGAAAAATTTCCAGAAACTAGGTTATATCGTGTATTCGAAGTTCGATCGGACTTTAAACTTTGCCTAAAGCTCTAGCTTGGCTCTGATACCACTGTAGGGTTGCTAGGCATGCTCACAAGGTTCTACGAGGCATCATCCATGCCCGATTTAAAATTTAGCCGTGCCGAACAACCCAAAGCCGGATCGTTAAACTAGAGTTTAGGCGAAAACTAACATGTTAAACACTTTAACACTAAGTGAGAGGGATTACAACCTTTGTAGATCCACTCCTTCACTTCTTAAGCTCCATGTTGAGGTCCCTTCGCCGCGATCATCGTGTTCCGGACTCTCGAGAGGCTTCACGAAGAGAAAGATGCAGTCTTGCTTCCGATCTTTGATAACATAGATGATCTACCTTGAAGTTTCGTTAACACAAGCTATCACTCATGAAATGATGTGAACACCCTCATCTAAATGGCAAGGATAGATGAGGATGATGAAGTAGGATTTTTGCTCTCATTTGTTTTCTTATTCTCACTCATTTTTCATCACAAATAAAAAGCAAGAAAGCTTTGCAAAAGGAGGAAGAAGAAGAAGAATAGTGATCAAATCCTTTTGTGATGAATAATGAAAGACAAGATATGATGAATAATGCAACCATGGTTGAATAAACCATTGTATAGAATTAACCAAGGCTAGGGTTTTGGGTTAGGTTAAGAATGAGTCATAACAAAATATCTTAACACAAAACAAAAAGAAACCTTCTAGAAGGTTCATGAATGCACTAACCCAAATCAAACCCTAATCTTGTTTAATCTCCACTAAACATGTTGCATTAGTAATCATATCATGTTACAATATTATATATCACATATATAATATTTATTGTAACAAAACAAAATAATACTATTAACATATATCGCATATATATCAATATATTACCCGAGTGAGAAAAAGAATCTTTTAGTGAGAAAATATTAGTTAATATAATTTAATATATCATATATATTATTATACATTAAATTATCGAATCAACACTTGATCCGACAATCCAGCTATATCGCATATAACCGACTAATATTTATCCGTACCGATTCATCGAATCAACACTTGATCCGATGACCCGGCTGATATCAAATATCGCGAGAATAGAATACGGTATCTCATATCGTATTATCCTCGGTCCCGCACATATCACATATGTGCTCCTACTCCGTTTTGCCTGAGCCAAGAAAGCTCTGTGTAGGACTCTAAAGAATCGTCAATACGTCGGCAGTAGGTGATGATCATATCAAACACCTACAAGCTGCAAGCGGTCAGCTAAACGTAACAACCACCCAGGTATTGAGCGCTCAGAAGATCAACAAGCAAGCCTGTACATTCTCCTGTGAATCCAATTAGTAACACTCCCGTACAGCCCGGTCTCGTCGTCTGATATGTCGCATACCTCGCCTAGAGGTGGTAAACGTCAGACCCCAGTAGCTTGATAAGCCGTGTCGATTTTAGGTCTATAACAGTTCGAGAAACTACTGATAACACCTACCAGTAAATCTCAGCAACCCTGGCCAGGGATTTCCGGTTATAGCTAATCGAACACAGCACAACATCAACTCCTTATACCGGGAGAGACGAATCCCCTCCTATCGCTCATTGCCTCCATGTGATTCGGGACTGTACCCAAAAGCCACCTTTTTGCACGCCCACTTGGACGTGGTATGATGGAAATCAAAGCACAGTGGGAATCACACAAGACTCTATGACGATCTCGGGTTAACAGACTACTCTGTACCAGTGTCACCGGAGAACTGCCATCTGACGTGATGTATAATACCATCAGGGAGTTCTCGGCGAGTCCGTCCAGTGTACCCAGTCTCCACTGAGCACCTGTACACCATCCTTGATGTCAAATACCGATGGATATAGGATCATCCATCGCCCATCATATGGGTCATGATGCGTATACGCTAGTCTACTCTGGTGTATCGATGCCCTGTCTCGATACACCCTCGACTAGGAATAGTTATAGGATGTACTCGTCGACTACCGTGGCCCCACTAGTATGATCTCATCATAGTCCCAGTAGTCGAGTACATATCCCAAGGGCTTTATCAACATGTAACATAGAGACAATCAGAGTACATGTTAAGATAAAGTACAACCAGATAGCATACTATCATGTCGAGCATGAAAGTCCTCCCTATATATGTCCTAGCATCCACTACAATATACATCGTATGTACAGTAATGGCCTCTAGGGCATACATATAACTAACAATATGTCGGTTTTAAAGTATAACACATGTAATTTGGTATTTTACGGCTGTTTTGCTAATATGTGCTATATTAATACCGAAGACCTATAGATGAGTGCAAATAGTAGGGAAATTGACGTGTTAAAAGTACATTATTTTCGACTGATCAAATTCCCCCAAACTTATTTTCGGTCGTTTCGAGCGAACTGTTTTATTACAAAGAGAAGGAGAAAATAAAGAAAGAGAAAAACTAACTAGCACACTTTCGTAGGCAACACGATTGCACTGAGCACGTGCAACAAGCATTTAAACCTCTAGGTGTCCCTAGTAGGAGGAGTGTTGTCTCCTGAGGGTTTTCAGCGGATTGCACCCACAAAACCCAATAATAAATGGAAGACCGTGAATATTACATATAAAGATAAGAATTGTAAAAGAATGACTTTGAAAATTAGGGTTTCCAACTATGCTAGCTTTTCGGTTGTCATGAGCCCTATCTTAATAGTCATGAAAAGATGTCAGAAATCACATCCCCCCTCAATAAAACATCGTCTTTATTCTTCATTCCTATCTTTCTTCCAAACATCGATCATATATCCCTACGTGTGTGTAATATACATCCCTACACCCGGAGAATTCAATTCAAGCTATCATACTCTTGTCCATCTGCCTCGGTACTTTTTAATTTTATGAATATTTAGATGAATTTGCTCACACACTTTCATGCGACCGTTAATACTTCTTGAGGTACTAACCGACCGATTACTCATGTGCTTGCTTATTTGGTGTATTTTCCTCGTCTTGCACCACCTAAGGCTTAGCAGTGACTCCCAGACCAGTTGGTCTAAGGCACTAGGTGATGAAGTACCCTCGCTATATTTTTTTATTGCTGCCTTGGCGATAACAAAACCAGTGTTCATTTTTTTCTTCACCATTTATATTTTATTCATATTTTTTTTATTTCCTTCATACTTTGGCTTTTAGACAAGAGCATTTCAAGGTATCCTCTACTATCCCAAGTTTCAAGACGTGTGTAAATGCATATAGTAGGGTATCAACGTTCAAAATGTTTGGCTTCCAGAATAGGAACTATTTTTCAGACTTATTTTTATCCTCAGATTAGTGACTTCATGCATCTTACTAACCCTTGGGACAATGGCTCATAATTACTTATTACTAGTTCGTTTAAGAAAACTTCAAATTTTCTTGGTTTTCTTAAATTTGTCTAATCTTTTGCATGTAATTTTTCACTATCTAATATTTTATTATCTTATTTATGTACAAAAATATTAATTTTTTTTTTGAAATTTTTGAAATTTTTATAGGTTTTAAAAAAATGTTATGTGCTTATGCGAAGTGATATGCAAATGATGCGAAAATAAGCACAAACCTCCCCCAAACTTGTTTTCAACAGTGTCCTCAATGTTACCGTCCGGTAGATCTACAAAAAACCTGTAAGCCTGGGAGGAAATTTATTAATGGGGGAAAAATATTTAAGTGAAGATCCTCCCCCAAACTTATTCTTTTCACTCACTTCCGTTCAAAAGATGATGTAGTAATTTACAGGACATGGAGGTGAGACGGAGGAATTTTAATCAAGATAAAATGGCTCCTGTAAGAACTGGAGCTCCTCCGTGGGGTCAGTGGAAAAATACGGCTTTAATCTGTGTCCATTCACTTTGAAAAATGTACAGTTTTTAACATTTTCTACCTCAACTGCCCCGTGCGGGTATACAGAATGCACAATAAAAGGCCCCTTCCACCGAGATCGTAGCTTACCCGCGTGAAGGTGTAGTCATGAATCTTAAAGAAGGACTTGTTGACCAGGTGTAAACGTTTTCCTCGAAATGTTTTTATCGTGAAATACTTTAGTCCGATTCTTTATGATTACAGCGTTATTATCATAAGATTCATCGCGGATTTCGCTTAGCTTGTTTAATTGCAGCTTCCGAAAGTTGCAGGCTTGATTCAAGTCAAAGTTGATTTCTTTAATAGCCCACATTGCTTTGTGCTCAATCTCGACTGACAAGTGACAAGCCTTCCCAAACACTAACCTATAAGGAGACATCCCTAAATCGGTTTTATATGCAGTTCGGAATGCCAAAAGAGCATCCGTCAATTTGGTCGACCAATCTTTTCTATTCTTCGCAACAGTTTTCTCCAGGATTTGTTTGATCAGTCTATTCGAAATCTCAGCCTGCCCGCTCGTTTGGGGATGATAGGGTGTGGAAAGTTTGTGGTTGATTGCGTATTTCCGCATAAAAGTCTCGAAAGACCTGTTGCAGAAATGTGTCCCGTTATCGCTAATGATAGTGCGTGGGTGTCCAAATCGCGCAAAGATGTTTTCTTTTAAGAACTTAATGACAACCTTTTTGTCATTAGTGCGACAAGGAATAGCTTCAACCCACTTTGAGACGTAATCAACCGCAAGCAGTATGTACAGATTCCCAAAGGAGTTGGGAAAGGGACCCATAAAGTCAATGCCCCAAACATTAAAAATTTCAACCACTAGAATGGGTTGCTGTGGCATCTCATTTCTCCGGGAAATCCTACCCGTGTGTTGATACTGTGTACAGGTTTTGCAATGATCAAATGCGTCTTTGAACAAGGTCGGCCAATAAAAACCGCATTGCAAAACCTTCTCCGCCGTCATTTTAGGACCGAAGTGACCCCCACATGCCTGATCATGAGTAAAAGATAGAACACTCTTGAATTCCTCATTCGGGACACACCGGCGAATGATCTGGTCAGGACAATACTTAAACAGATAGGGTTCATCCCAGGAAAAATGTTTTACTTGGGATAGAAAACGATGTTTGTCCTGTTTTGACCAATCGCTGGGTATAAGTCCCGTGACAAGATAGTTCACAATATCCCTGAACCAAGGTTCATCGGATACGTTCAAGAGTTGTTCGTCTGGAAAAGAATCATTGATCGGCAGAGTCACCGGTGAAGAAGAGATGCGTGAAAGATGGTCGGCTACAACGTTTTCACATCCTTTCTTATCTTTAATAACAAGATCAAATTCTTGTAATAGAAGGATCCAACGTATTAGCCTACCTTTAGCATCCTTCTTCGCCAAAAGATGTTTCAAGGCGGAGTGGTCAGTGTACACAACAATTGGTGAGCCAATCAAGTAAGGCCTGAATTTTTCTAATGCAAATACAACCGCCAACAATTCTTTTTCGGTAGTTGTATAGTTAATTTGAGTATCGTTAAGGGTCTTACTTGCATAATAGATCACGTGTGGCATATTTTCAATGTGTTGTCCTAAGACTACACCAACTGCAAAATCTGATGCATCACACATAAGCTCAAAAGGGTGGTCCCAATCTGGAGACGATAAAACGGGGGCTGTAGTGAGAGACTATTTGAGTGAGTCGAATGTTACCTCACAATCCGAGTCAAAGTGGAAGGTCGTATCCTTGGCCAAGAGAAGAGTTAAGGGTCTAGCAATTTTGCTAAAATCTTTAATGAATCTCCTGTAAAAGCCTGCATGGCCAAGAAATGATCGGATATCCTTGACGCTTTTGGGATGAGGAAGGTTTTGAATGACATCTATCTTAGCTCTGTCAAACTCAATGCCTTTTCATGAAATAACATGTCCAAGCACAATTCCCTCTTGGACCATGAAATGGTATTTTTCCCAATTCAAGGTTAAGTTCTTCTCTTTGCAACGAGTAAGAACTGCGTCAAGATTCGATAGGCAGTCAGAAAAAGAGTCTCCTAAAATCGAGAAATCGTCCATGAAAATCTCCAAAAAATTCTCGACCATGTCCGAGAATATCCCCATCATACACCGCTGAAATGTAGCGGGAGCATTGCATAACCCAAAGGGCATGCGTCTATAAACAAAGGTACCAAAAGGACAAGTAAATATGGTTTTATCTTGATCCTTTTTGGCAATAGGGACCTGATTATAGCCAGAGTATCCTTCCATAAAGCAATAATACTCACGTCCAGCTAAGCGCTCTAGCATCTGATCAATGAAAGGTAGAGGAAAGTGGTCTTTCCTCGTAGCGGCATTGAGTTTTCTGTAATCAATACATACACGCCACCCAGTTTGGCCTCACGTCTGAATTAACTCATTTGCCACTTTGGTAATAACTGTGATGCCAGATTTCTTAGGGAAGACATGGATTGGACTCACCCATTGGCTATCGGAGATTGGGTAAATAATACCATTGTCAAGGCATTTGACGATCTCTTTCTTCACCGCATCCTTCATGACGGGGTTCAACCGTCTCTGTGGTTCTCGGGTTGGTTTGGCATCATCCATCAAGTGTATATGATGTTCTACAATCAAGGGACTAATCCCTTTGATGTCCGCCATGGTCCAAACAAACGCCTGCCTATTAGATCTCAATACCGTCAAAAGTGCATTCTCTTGCTCTGATGCTAGAGAAGCGGATATGATAACCGGTAAAGACTCATTCTCACTTAAATATGCATATTTAAGATGAGAAAGTAAAAGTTTGAGATCTAATGCTGGCGGAGAAATAATAGAAATTGGGATCATCGAATGATTTTCGGAGTCACAAAGAAGCTCATAGCCTGTGAAAGATACAGACTCGGATGGTGATGAGTCAAGAGTGTCGGACTCAAGCGTGTAAAATGTGTCCTCACTAAGATGTGCAAGATCAAACAATGATTTGGTAGTGTCGTCGAGATCTTCAAAGCAAAGTTCATCAACTCCGCAACTTTCGGGAGCAATTTCGTGGACAGAGCACACATCAAGTATATGAGCTGAGGGTTCAGATGGCTGACTTCCAATTTTGTAGATGTTCAGTTCAATTGTCATATTTCCAAAAGATAAGTTCATTGAACCGTTTATACAGTTAATGACAGCATTGGAAGTGGCAAGGAATGGTCGACCCAAAATCACCGGAATTTGACTCCATGGGTTTGCTACAGGTTGTGTATCGAGAACAATGAAGTCCACAGGGAATACAAATTCCCCGACTTTTATCAACACATCCTCTAGTTTACCACTAGGTTTGGTGATTGAACGGTCTGCTATTTGGAGAGTGCAGTGAGCTGGTTTCAACTCTCCAATCCCTAGCTGCTCATAAACAGAATATGGAAGTAGGTTAATACTTGCGCCAAGGTCAAGAAGAGCACGGTTGATGTTTTTACCCCCAATAGAAATCGATATCGTAGGACATCTTGGGTCCTTACATTTCTTTGGTAGGTGTGGGATAAAAGCAGTGCTAACATTATTAGACATGAAGACCTTCTTTGGCACTTGAGTCTTCCTCTTCCTAGTGCACAAGTCTTTAAGAATTTTCACATAAGCGGGGACTTGCTGAATAGCATCTAGGAGAGGGATGTTGATGTTAACCTGTTTGAACATTTCCATAATCTTCTCCATATATGGATTCGATTTGTTACCCCTTAACCGATTCGGATAAGGAGCTTTAGCAAAAAGCGCTGGGTCCTGTAAGTACACGGTAGCGCCCCGGCTGTCTAACAGACGCCAAATGTGGAACAAAAACTTTTTAACTTGCGCTATCGTATACTATAACCCAGATCTGCCATTAAAGCTAAACTAACAAACAACAAAGTGGGTAGAAATGTTATACCGAACGATCCGAGTCCTTCGGTCTTCAACCATCATCCCACGCTTTGTTGCGGCTACTCCGATCTCCTGAATCTCCAGTCTTCTCGTCCAGGTGGCACCACGTCGACGAATCTTTAAACGGGCTCCCGCCTCTGAACTAAGGCAACTCGATCATCAAGTTTGCTAAAAGAGATGACCAAGATTGATGTAGAGAATGAGTAGAACACTTTGTCTCGCTTCGTCCAAAGCTATGGACGAACGGTTAATGAAGTTGCCATTTGAATCGGGTAAATGAGAAATGAGTATATTAATTTCCATGAACCAAAACCATAATCTTTTTCCCAAATGAACAACCATCCCAATTATGAAGAGGGGCCGGCCACTTAAAAAGGAGGAGGGAGGTGAGTGTAGGAGCTAGGGTTGGTGACCATAAAATTAATGAATGAATGAGTCAGAATAACACCTTGCATAATCATTAATGCATACAATGAATCAACTTAACACATCATCAAACCAATTAATGCAACCATGAGTCACTAATCCTAGTCACCAAAACAAGAAGCTTCCACTCATGACTCACCTCATGACTCACCCATAAGAAGAACGATAAATCCGTATTAAACCGAATGTTTAATACGGCCGATAGAAAACTGGAAACTGGGAACTTCCAAAAGCTATCCCGAAACGAATTTCAGGATAACCCCGTAACAGTATAAACATACGCGCATTTGTATTACGACCGAATACAAATGCAACTGAGACAAAGATATTATATCTACACAGTATAATACTCGGATCCGGCTTAAACCAAAGCCCACCAGTATTATCTGCCCGAAATATGACGCGTGCGTAAACGCACGTGCATTTTTCGAACCCTGCCATAAAACCATACGGCCTCTACAACGTTTCGCCCGAACTTGGGAAACTGTCTGTGGGGGACTCTAATGACTCATCAACACACTGGCACTGGGTATAACCACTAGCACGTCATGGGTACAAGCTGTACGTAACGGTTGCCTATGTATTGATTGGAAGGGAAGCTGACGAGCGAACTCATCCAGAAACCCTACTGAGCCTGACAGTGACAATATCCGTACAGTCCGGTCCGTTCGTCTAAGAGTATCGCATATCGAGTCTAGGGGGGTGGATAAAGTCAGACCCCTAATAACGCCATAATTCGTGTCGGTATGAAGACCATCACCATCTGAGAAACTACCGATCCAAATCAGCAATTCTCCACTACCTCGGCCGAGGATTTCTAGTGATGGCCACCCGTGCACTGTGCAACATCAACCCCTAATTCCGGGAGAGACGAATCCCCGACGATCCTCTCACTGCCTCCATGTGGCTCGGGACTGTACCCAAATAAAACCTGTTTGCACGTCTCCTTTGAGCGTGGTAGGGTAGTAATCTAAGCACAGTGGGAACTCACATGAGACAAATGATGATCTCAGGTCAACAAACTAACCTGTACACATGTCACCAAGGAACTGCTATCTAACAATATATATAATACCAACTAGCATGTTCCCGGCGAGTCCTATCCGGTGTACTTAATGAGCACCTGTATACATCTTAGGTGAACCAACTGACACCAATGGCTTGTGAGACCAGCCACCGTCCCTCGTCGGGGTTTCGACTGTATACACTAGTCTACTATGGAGTATCGATGCCCTGTCTCGAAACTCCCACGACTAGGGTCACTTTAAGGATGTGCTTATAGACCCCAGCTCCCACGTATATGATCGCCATCATACTGCTGGCAGTCAAGCAAGAATCCTATGGGTTCTATCAACATGCAATAGTGAACTAAAGCAAGTATACGATGATAAAGACAAACCAGATAGCATACTATCATCTCGAGTAAGACAGTCATGTCGGTATAGGTACTGTTGGAGATAGAGCCCTCAGAGTCAATTATTGGATCACAGGCACGTGATTGCAAAGATTGAGGGAGGACCTATACCGGTAGGACAGTCTTAATCAAGATGACAGTATGCTGTCTGGTTTATCTTTATCATCGTGTACTGCTTTAGGTGACCTTACAGGTCACTATTGCACGTTGATAGAGCCTCTAGGATTTTTGCTTGACTACCAACAGTATGAGGGCGATCATATACGTGGTAGCTGGGGTCTATAAGCACATCCTTAAAAGATCCCTAGTCGTGGGAGTTTCGAGACAGGGCATCGATACTCCAGAGTAGACTAGGGTATACAGTCGAGACCCCGACGAGGGGCGGTGGCCGATCTCACAAGACGCGGGTGTCAGTTGGTTCACCTAAGATGTATAGAAGTGCTCATTGGGTTATGAGTACACCGGAAAGGACTCGTCGGGAACATGCTAGTTGGTCTTATACCTGACGTCAGATAGCAGTTCCCTGGTGACATGTGTACAGGTTAGTTCATCGACCTGAGATCCTCATTTGTCTCGTGTGAGTTCCCACTGTGCTTTGATTACTACCCTACCATGCTCAAAGGAAACGTGCAAACAGGTTTTAGTTGGGTACAGTCCCGAGCCACATGGAGGCAGTGAGCGGATCTGCAAGGGTTCGTCTCTCCCGGTATTGGGGGTGAGGTCGCGCTGTGTCTAGGAGAGCCATTACACAAAGCCCTCGGCCGAGGCAGGAGATTTACTGGTAGGCATTTCAGTAGTATCTCCGTGTGTTCTGGACTACACTCCGACACGACTTGTACCGCTTTTGGGGGTCTGACTTTTACCAACCTCCTAGGCCTGCCATGCGATGCTCATAGACGAACGGACCGGACTGTACGGATATTGTCACTGACAGGCTCAGTAGGGTGTCAGGATGAGTTCGCACATCGACGTCCCTTTTGGTCAATACCTGGTAGCCCGTTACGTATAGGCTAATACCTCTGACGTGCTAGTGGTTAAATCCACAGCCAAAGTATTGACGAGTCATTAGAGTCCCCCACAGACCGTTTTCTCAAGTTTCGGGCGAAACGTTGTAGAGGCCGTATGGAGATATGGCAAGGTTCGATCTCATACGTGCGGTATTGCACGGATCATGATCGGACGGATAATACTAGCGGGCTTTGGTTTAAGCCGAATCCTAGTATTGTACAGTGTAGATTTTGTCTCTTTGCATTTGTATTCAGTGGGAATACAAATGCGGGTATGTATATACCGTCGCGGGGTTTTCTTGTTATTTATTACGGGATCAGTTTTTGAAGTTGCCAGTTTGTATTCCGTTTCAGCCAGTTTTTCTTTCTTCCATTCTTTGGCTGAATTTCCGACGGAGGTTTTTTTTTGCAAGTTTGCAAATTTGTTATTGTGGAGGGGTTTCTTGTAAATGAGGGCTTCATGTTAGTTCTATCATCATGAGATTCTTTTTGCATCAATTCTTTTGCATTAATGGGAAGGGATTTGTATATGAAAGAGTGTGACCTTTTTCTTCTCATATTCATTCCTTTTTCTCCCATTGATTTATGCTTGGATTTTCCTCCACCATTGATGAGAAAGGGGCCGGCCACTTTGAGGGAGAGAGGGGGTTGGAAATTTGATCATCTCATTTCTTATTCCTTGCTAGAAAAATGAGAGCACCATTTTCCTCCAAAGTTCTTCCTTTCTTCACCTCCATCAATGGCAACTTCAAACCCCATGAGACATACCTCTCTACACTTGCCTACAGCATTCCTTGGGCACGTCGGCTCGCCAACTTCGTGCCCGAGTTGCCTCGGTCCATAGGTGGGAGCCCGTAAAAGAACCCGGCGATGTGGTGCCCGTTCCGACGAGGAGATGAAGACCGGAGGTTCCGCGAGAAGATCGGAGTGGAGGCCGAAGCCCGAAGAACACGGATCGCTCGGTATAGCTTTCTACTCCTTTTCTTGTTTGCTAAAGTTAGGTTAATGGCCCGATCCAGATTTTTGTGCGTGGTGGTGCTGGTTTCTAGTTTTTAGAAAAGTTTCGTTTCCGCATTCCGGCGTCGGATTAACGGCCGGGGCGCCGCCGTGCACTTACATTGGTATCAGAGCCACGCCATTAACCTAGTCTAGCTTGCTCTAATGTGTTTACAAGTTCGATCGAACCAATTTTCAAAAACCGCGTTTCCATTTGCATAAGTTTCTGTCGAATTTTTTTTGGCTCGAAATTTTTTTCAGGTTGTTGCAGAATAACATGCAGGGTATTTTAAGAATTCTGGGGAAAATGGTACTGTGACACTGTAGATAGGCCACGGAACCGCGGCCAAACCTCTGTCTTGGCCGCGGTTCCGCCGTAGTAATAGGTGATCACCATACCAGTTTTCTACAGAGATCTTTAGACTTGGAAATAGGGGTTTTGGAATATTCTTTTGGGCCCAGATCTTCTTTGAGTACTACAGTAGTGCTTGGGGCCCACTTTGGTAAATTTGATCGATCGAAAATTTTAAACATGTTAGTTCACAGTATTTACATTATATATGTGACCGTGAATGTCATTCGATCGGTAAATCCAGTCTATCTGCTATAGCCCTTTTAGATGGATTTGCGAACGTGACATTCACGTTGATGTTCTGTGTTGTTGCGGATTGGTCGTGGGGATAGCCTGGATGCAATGTTAGTACAGTTTGGTTTATTATGTACATTTGATTTTGCGGGGCGAGCGTCCGACATGTGGAGTGTCGTTACTGCCTGTTTGTATATTATTCTTTTGGGGCACGACCGGGCTGAGGTCGATGTACCCGTTGTATATTTTACTTTCTGTACTAGGATTACCCCGCGGAGGGGTGCACGGATAGCCGGGTTCTAGAGGGCAACGAGCCCGCATCTCATGGTGTTGAGACGGAGGGCGCTTCACTCTAGAATTGGCGGGCGATTCGCCGCACCCGTAGGGGGTACAGGTTGACCCAAGGAGGGGTGCCCAAGTTACCGGATTCCATGAAGTGCTGGGTGGTTCATTCACTTTGTTGAAGGGGGCTGCCTCGCTTCAGGTTTTGGCGGGTAACTTGCCGCGCCCGTAGGGGTCTAGGATTTCATTGCAGAGGCTATCCACACGACCAGGGGAACGTCGGGTTTCAGTAGCGGCTCTATGAAACCCGGGGATCCCAGATATCTGTATTGTTCTGTGATGCTTATTACATTTCTGTGATGTTGCATTTTATCACGCCTTGAGCGAATATTATATATTGATATATATACTAGTAGATGTTGTATATGTTTTGCATCCGCGCTAGTCCAGTCCCCGCTCTGTCGTTAGTTAAGTAACCTAACGGGTGATGACGGGACCCAGTGGCGAATGCGGATGGCATATACGTACATCATTATTTTCGTTCTTTATTGGTGTGATCAATTGATGGGACTGCGTTGATTCGGATCAATGCAAGCTAAACAAACCTATTCTGATGTTGTTGGAACATTTTTCAAAAAAAAAACTGTTATTGCAAGGGCGTTCTCTTTTCTTTTGCACAGTGGTATTCGGTTATGAATATCCAGCTCCTCATTCGATGAGGCAAGGGCCGAGATCCCTTCACCGGGAGTGACCCCTTGGACAGAAGTTTGCATCAGGGCAATAACTTGACTATAGCCGATTGTCTTTTTGCTTTGCATCGTGGTATTCAGTTGGAATATCCTGCACCTCATTCCACGGCGAAAGAGCCGAGATCCCATCACCAGGAGTGACTTCTTTAGCAAAGGTTTTCGTCATTATATTTTTATAAAAGCTATCCGGTTCCTTCAACGATATCAAGTTCATTATGTTAAAGGTTTTTCGCCAAAAACCATTCGTAGCCCTCCATCATTTCAGAAAGGTAGCACTTAGTATTCATGCTATGTATGTTGGCCTTTGTCAAGGCATAGTGTATGGTAGCTATTTGTTACTTTTCTGCAGCATAGGTAGATGCGTTGGTTTGGGACAGTCGTACTACTATTTTGGCCTTCGTCAAGGGTATGTACGGGTGGGTTCAAATTAACCTGGATAATGACGGGTAGAACTTGACATGTGACTTATGATATGTTGGCCTTCGTCAAGGTCATAAGAGCATGGGGCAAAAATTACATCGGGAGTTTCAAAAGAAACACAAACTTGCCAGATATGCGCATACCTTCTAGAGTGTGATAACGTGAGCTGATTCTGTCATGTTATCATGCGATGATAGTTGGATCCCGATTCCCACTGATGAGTTGGTTTACTCCTCGGGTGATACCGACTAATTCTTCTTTCAGGTTTGGAGAAGAATTTGACGTTACATTGGGAGGTTTCCTGATTAGATAAAGTGATAACCATTCTGATCTAGGTTAGAGTGCACGCTGAGTGTTTCTTCTCTCTCTCTCTTTGGCAGCGACCATGACCCGACCCTAGACTATGACTCAGTGACCAAGATAACCGAACCTTCTTAAAACATTGGCTTTTGGATTGTCAGAGTTGCATACCTCATTGCCACTCCTACTTTTACCCTTTTCTCCAGGACACCCCGTATTACTACGAACGTCCAATTCCATTGGATAAAACAATCGTATGTTTATATACGAACTCGAAGGAATTTATTCGAGGATGATTTCCGGTTCTGGAGAAAACGGATATGACTATTCAGTTGTCTTTTCCTTTTACCTTCTCTCAGGTTGCGAGTACTCCTTGGTTTAGGAGATAGTACACCTATTACACAAATTGGATAGTCTTCTTCCAAACCTTAGGCTGGTGCCGAACGGTGGGGAATGAAGAAAACCAATTAGCATAACGATGGTGTACAGAAGGTATTAAGTAAAGACATATCAAGGGATTAGTAAGAGGGCAAAGTAAACCGCGACTGCTATTCACGACCAAACCAAGTATTTCTTCGCTAATTCTATATCACCTTTGTACTTCTCCAGGACACTCCGTATCATTACGAAGATCCGCAGTTTATTGGATACTCCATCGTATGGTTATATACGAACTCGAAAGGAACTTGTTCCAGTTCGGGGATGGATTCTGGTTCAGGAGAAATATGAATAAGGTTTATTCGGTTGTCTTTTATCTTCACCTTCTCTCGCATTGCGAGTGCTCCTGGGATTAGGACAGTACACCCATTATGCTTATTGGATAGTCTTCTTCCAAACCATAGGCTGGTGCCGAACGGTAGGGAAGGAAGAAAACCATTTAGCCTAAAGGGGTGTGCAAAAGGTAATGACTAAAGACATATAAAGGGATTTGGAGAGACGGCAAAGAAATACACGGTTGCAGTTGTGAATCTGGATAATGGAAGAGGCATTACTAGGAATACCGGGATACCCCATTGAAACATTTCAATGTTTCAGTTTCACTGTGTACTGTTAAAAGAAAACTGATTTCCCAATTAGACACTTGCTCCAGGGTATGTATTTACCAAATTTGATTCTCACGTCTGTATGGTTTTACAGATGATGAGTGGGAGTAAGTAATTGGGAATTAGGTGATCATCCTCATTATATCGGAACTCGTTGTAATTGGTCATATTTGAGGAAGTCACCTGGGTTGTTTGCCGGACGGCAAATATTTGGTTTTGAATATCCGTTGTTATGCACCAATTTCAAATTGATATATCTGTACGTCTATTTTTATAGAGTGAGATATACCTTTTTGAAATTATGTCTATGACATTTACCTATATCAGTGGATGGTTTGGTAAGGAGCATTAAACAGCGGTGTAATTCTTCTTAACCATAAGTACAGTTTTCGACCTACGACACACAGGGAATGAGTTATTAAACTCAGAGGACTTATACAGAGTATTGTATATTGTCTAGTGTCCATTAGGACAGAGGGGTTGGTCCTCATACTATATTCTGTTTACTTATGACTTCTCTAGTTCTTAGACAAGTGTTTTGTAGAAACACAAGGTCTGAGTTTTGAGAAGTTATAGGTATATGAATAAAGTGGAGAACCAAGTGTTGCAAGTATCGGGATTCTTCAAGGTGATCGAAGATGTAGATACTTGTGTATGGTATTCAGTTGATAGTAATGATTAAGAGAACTTGCTTCTCTTTCAGGTTACTCATAATTGGAAGCACTCCTAAGTTGAGTAATGCTGATCGGCCTCTTTCCATTTAGTTGACATGCACTGGAGACAGCTGCATGATTTGAATCTAGTTCAATTAAATCAGTGCCTCTGTTTCTATATTGGATATAGAACGGTTCATATCTTAACGATGTTAAGGTATGGGGAGTTGTCCGGCATATGCTTAAAACCAGACTCTGGATAACTCAATGCACGTTTCTGTAATGGCTTTTTATGGGTTGACCCAGGCTAAGACGAGGGTTGACTTTCTACCATCTGGAAGATCAATAGTGATATTGTTCTTGACTCCCCACAGTTTTAACAAAAATGGATTTTTTCAGAAAAACAGTAGTGGGAGTATGGTAGAACTGGAAGTGATTCCAGAACCGCAGACGATTACTGAAAATTTGATAAGAACCTAAAGATTCAATTTGGTTTGACATTCCATTGGCCACTCCGCAGATACGGTGGGTAACCTCAGGCATCCGAGAGCTACTCCGGTAGCCTCAAGGAAGGTGACAGGGAGGTTCTTGTTTAACCAAACTTGCCATTGCTGTTGTTCCAGGCTGCGAGACCCGACAGGAGGATGAGTATAGCGTCGTTCTAAACTAGCTTTAGAAGTGTACGTGTATATGACTCTGCCAGAGGGTTGTCATAGTCAGTGGGAGCAGCGTAAGCATTGGTGGACAAGTGGCTTATGTCTATTTATAGACTAAAGCAGATGTAGCGGAGATAGATCATCTATTTCTGATGTGACAGTCATAGGTTTGACTTCATCAGAATGGGGGATGGATCTGTTAAGAAGGTAGTAGGGTGTGATGTCCTGGTATTTGGATGACATACACAGAGTAGGAAGTGATATTCCTATACTGCGATCGGTTATACTTTGGTTGTCACACAGCGGTTTCTCCACATAGGATTTGGATACTGTATCAGGTATTCTGGTTACTAGATCTATGGTTTTAGATCAAGATTTGGGAAGTGTCCCAATCAGGGTACTTAGACAGCGTTCTAAAGGTATTTAGAATGGACGACTCTTGGCACGGTAGTGTACCTGCAGGTGATGGAGTCACCCTCTCTAAAGGTGTCTTATAGACTAAAGGGGAGAGGGATGTGCATGATCGGCAGATCACTTGCTTAGGCAATTGAGTCAATGATTAGATGTCAAGTACCACACCAGATGTTGTTTTTGCACGAGATGCAGTAAGTTGATATTAATCCAATCCTGGAGAAACGATCGGAAGCAGTTTTAGAACATAAGTTGATGTTCTAGGGAAATGATAACTGCAGCCTCCTTTGGGAGACAGTTATCATTCCAGGCTTCCAAGGTGACCTGGATAATAGAGTGGTTGTCAGAGTTATAGTTTTCCCTCTGACGAGGGGCAGTAGTTTGGACAGGAGGTCCAAGCGGATACTGAGGGAGGCATGGTGCTGGATGCTGATTGATTTCAGTTGACGATACAGTCTAAGAAGTTTGGATTTGGAGTTCATTTATGAGCTAGTTCCCATCAGACATTCAGACATATTCTAAAACAGGTATTACTCATTTCGGGAGATGGCTTTCTCCGCGAACTTGAGATAAAGAGAGACATAGAAAGAAACATCACAGCGGATCCACTCACTGAGGCTATTCCTCGAACGCAATAGTTTCGCAAACGAGCTTTGTGAGACTGACTACTAGAGGAGTTGGGTGTTTGGTATCACACGGGCTGTGAGTATGCGACATCGCAATAATTAGCCTTGAGTGCAAGTGGGAGAATGTTGGAGATAGTGCCCTCAGAGTCAATTATTGGATCACAGGCACGTGATTGCAATGAATGAGGGAGGACCTATACCGGTAGGGCAGTCTTACTCAAGATGATAGTATGCTATCTTGTTTATCTTTATCATCGTGTACTGCTTTAGGTGACCATACAGGTCACTATTGCACGTTAATAGAGCCCCTAGGATTCTTGCTTGACTACCAGCAGTATGAGGGCAATCATATACGTGGGAGCTGGGGTCTATAAGCACATCCTTAAAAGGTCCCTAGTCATGGGAGTTTCGGGATAGGGCATCGATACTCCAGAGTAGCCTAGTGTATACAGTCGAAACCCCGACGAGGGGCGGTGGCCAGTCTTACAAGCCATTGGTGTCAGTTGGTTCACCTAAGGTGTATACATATGCTCATTGGGTTATGAGTACACCGGACAGGACTCGACGGGAACATGCTAGTTGGTCTTATACTTGACGTCAGATAGCAGTTCCCTGGTGACATGTGTACAGGTTAGTTCATCGACCTGAGATCGTCATTTGTCTCGTGTGAGTTCCTACTGTGCTTTGATTACTACCATACCACGCTCAAAGGAGACGTGCAAACAGGTTTTAGTTGGGTACAGTCCCAAGCCACATGGAGACAGTGACCGGATCTGCAGGGGTTCGTCTATCCCGGTATTGGGGGTGAGGTCGCGCTGTGTCTAGGAGAGCCATTACACAAAGCCCTCGGCCGAGGCAGGAGATTTACTTGTATGCATTCCAGTAGTATCTCAGGGTGTTCTGGACTACACTCTGTCACAACTTGTACCGCTTTTGGGGGTCTGACTTTTACCAACCCCCTAGGCCCGCCATGCGATGCTCATAGACAAACGGACCGGACTGTACGGATATTGTCACTGACAGGCTCAGTAGGATGTCAGGATGAGTTCGCTCATCGACGTCCCTTTTGGTCAATACCTGGTAGCCCGTTACGTATAGGCAAATACCTCTGACGCGCTAGTGGTTAAATCCACGACCAAAGTATTAACGAGTCTTTAGAGTCCCCCACAGACTGTTTTCTTAAGTTTCGGGCGAAACGCTGTAGAGGCCGTATGGAGATATGGCAGGGTTCGATCTCATACGTGCGGTATTGCACGGATCATGATCGGATGGATAATACTAGCGTGCTTTGGTTTAAGCCGGATCCTAGTATTGTACAGTATAGATTTTGTCTCTTTGCATTTGTATTCAGTGGGAATACAAATGCGGGTATGTATATACAGTCCTGGGATTTTCCTGTTATTTATTACGGGATCAGTTTTTGAAGTTGCCAGTTTGTATTCCGTTTCAGCCAGTTTTTCTTTCTTTCATTCTTTGGCTGAATTTCCGATGGAGGTTTTTTTTTGCAAGTTTGCAAATTTGTTATTGTGGAGGGGTTTCTTGTAAATGAGGGCTTCATGTTAGTTCTATCATCATGAGATTCTTTTTTCATCAATTCTTTTGCATTAATGTGATGGGATTTTTATATGACTTTGGATATGAAAGAGTGTGACCTTTTTCTTCTCATATTCATTCCTTTTTATCCCCTTGCTTTATTCTTAGATTTTCCTCCACCATTGATGAGAAAGGGGCCGGCCACTTTGAGGGAGAGAGGGGGTGGGAAATTTGATCATCTCATTTCTTATTCCTTGCTAGAAAAATGAGAGCACCATTTTCCTCCAAAGTTCTTTCTTTCTTCACCTCCATCAATGGCAACTTCAAACCCCATGAGACATACCTCTCTACACTTGCCTACAGCATTCCTTGGGCACGTCGGCTCGCCAACTTCGTGCCCGAGTTGTCTCGGTCCAGAAGTGGGAGCCCGTAAAAGAACCCGGCGATGTGGTGTCCGTTCTGTTAGTGTATATGCCCTAGGGGCCATTATTGTATCATACTAGTTTGTATATTACTTAATGGAAGCTTGGGATATTCACATGTATATAACAGTCTTGCTAAACATGGTAGTATGCTACTTGATTTTTCTATCGTAATATGTAAGTATACGTATTGATAGAGCTCTAAGGAACTTGCTTGACTACCAGCGTTGTGATGGCAGTCACACTAGTAGGGGCTGGGTAGTCTACAAGCACATCCTTTTTTAGGTCCCTTGTCGTTGGATTATCGAGATAGGGCATCGATACTCCGGAGTAGACTAGTGCGTACGCTTCTCATCCCAGTTGGGGAGATGGTCTGTCTCACAGCCGTCAGTACGTCGTACTGGAGATAGTATGCAGGTGCTCGTTAGGTTACGGGTATACCGGACAGGATTCATGGGGAACTGTTAGTTGGTATTATACCCATCGTCAGTTAACAGTTCCCAGGTGACATGAGTACAGCATAGTCCGCAAACTTGACACTGCTACTTCGCCTCGAATGTGTCCTACTGTTCTTAGATTGCTACCCTACCACGGGTCAAAGGAGTCGTGCAAACTGGTAGCAGTTGGGTGCAGTCCCGAGCACTTGGAGGCAGTGGCGGTTAGACAGGATTCTTCTCTCCCGGTATTGGGAGTTGATATCGCACTGTGTCAGAGAGCCATTACGCAAAGTCCCTGGCAAGGGCAAGCAAGATTTACTGGTAGGTTCCAGTTGTTTTCTCGGGGTGTAATGGGCTATGCTCCGACACGACTTATACCGCTATTAAGGGACTGACGCTTGCCGCCACCCTAGGCCCGATATGCGATTGTCTTAGACAAACAGACCGGACTGTACGGAGATTGTCACATCAGACTCAGTAGGAGTTCGGATGGGTTTCCTCATCGGTCTTCTTATCGACATCTACCTGGGGACCGTTACGTACAGCTAGTGCCGCTTGCGGTTTGTGGTTAAACCCACTGCCAGCGTATTAGTCGAGTCTTTAGAGTCCCACACAGAGAGTTTCCCTACTCCAGGCGAAACGATATAGAGGTCGTATGGTTTTACGACAAGGGTTCGGACGCATACGTGTGTTTTCGCACGTACGACATCCGGACAGTTTTTACTAGCCGGCTTTGGTTTATGCCAGTTTCTAGTATCCGGTTATTGGATTTATACAGTCTAAAGTTTTTCCGTGTTTTCACGGATAGGAGGGGCGTTCTCGTAATTTCGCGAGAAGCTTCTAGAAGGTTGGTGACTTGGGGGTTTAGGTGGCATAAGTATTAAATGAGATTAGTGACTCATTTGTGTGATTCATCCTTGTCATTAATGCATCATAAATGCTTAATGACGCATGTAGATGAATCACTCATTTGTATTTATGAAGCATGGTTGTTAAATCCTTTATTTGATAATGATAATGCTTCATATATATCATGAGAGATCATTATCTCATTCCATGCTCTTGCTCACCTTCTCTCTCCTCAAGCTCTCTCTCTTCAAACCCTAATCCTCCCCTCTCATGTGTTGAGACCAAGGATTAGAACAGACTACTTAATCCATAACCCTTTTCTATATCACCTAGGTTACTTAGATTAGCACTTTAAGAAACCTAGTTACCTCAAGTTAGAGGTGAAGCTTGAAGTAAAGCTCTCGGGTGGATCATCTATTACATAGAGAAGGCCAGAGAGGACGTGGAGAACGAAAAGATGAAGGACACGGTTCATTAGGTATAATCACTTTTCGTAGTAGTTGATAACTTCTATGATACTTGTTAGTTATAGTTTAGCAATGATTCTCGGTTAGTCGATGTTTATGCAAAGAACAAGATCGTTTTTCAATTTTCCGCCTCCCCGCAAGTCGTGGGGTGTTGTACATCGACTTACAGTGGTATTAGAGCATCGATAAACAATAATTAACTCATTAGCAAAGTCGCATGAATTTCGAACGCAAAACGAACCGAAAAAGACATCGATATCACCATGTTTCTGTCGATTTTAAAACAGGCTCTAAAAATTTTTCAGGGAGCTGCAGAATATCAAGCAGATATATATAAGATCAGTGGAGAAAAATGGGTTCCTGAATCGTCCATACAGCCGCAGAACCGCGGCCGATCCCACCGATTCGCCGCGGATCCACGGCCGTGTTGGGGACGAATTCAACCCAGTTTGCTCTTGTAACTCTTCTGTGATATTTTTGTATTTTCTGGAATGTTTATTTTTCTGCTCAAGTCTCAGGTGCACAGAGAAGTTTTGGATTAGAATCTAAAGTGTTTGCACGACTCGATATCTTGCGATGTTTGCTAATATGATTATATCTGTGATTGTATCATGTGTTCGTAAACCTCCCCTAACTGCTAGTATGTCGGTCGGCAGGGGGTTGCACATTTCTGTAATGGTTTTTTACTATTTGTGGTTGTGAACTGTATTGGACTGTTGTGATGATTAGCCGGGGTTTGTGACGGGTTGTTATATTCATTCATTCAAAGAAATTGTAATATGTTGTAATATTATTTTGTGGGGCACATCCAGGTTGCGGTTGTAGCCACCGTTGCATTATTTCATTTTACTGTTTTTGCTTCTAGGATAGACCCAAGGTGGGGTGCACAAACTACCGGGTACTTTGAAGTGTTTAGTGGCCTACTCACGTTGTTGAGGGAGACCGCTTCACTTCGGGTATTTGACGGGTAGTTTGCCGTACCCGTAGGGGTCTAGGGTGGGGTAATGGCTATTCATCACAACTGTGTAATCCGTCTTTTGTTGCAGGATCTAAACAAACGCGGATTTTTTGCAAATCCAATAAAGTTCATATGAGATCTGGAATGCCTATTATTGCGTCTGACGAATGTACAATATCTATATATGATAGCTATTTGTAAGTCCATATTACCTCTCCCGGTTCTTTCGGGCTTGCAGAAATGGTGAAAAACGATATTTCGGGTCATGGCAACATGGACTATAAAAGACAGATCTTTGCTAAACTACACACTAGCAACTAACAAGAGCTATTGCTACTCAGTTAGGGGTTATACCTCAACTTGAACTCCTTCTCTTTGACTCTTGATGGTGGTCGGATGGTGCTTTCCTCGTTGCCTTCTCTTGTCAAAGATGGATCCACCTGAGGGTTTCTACCTTGAGCTCCTTTCTTGATCTTGAGAGAACTAAAGTGTCCGGCTTGCTAGACCTTCAACCTTAGGATGATTCGAGAGTGGCTTTGGGTGTTTAATCTCTAAAGAAAGGTTTCTCAACTCATGAGAATGATTCTCCTTGAACTAGAGGAAGAGGAAGAGCAAAATGGAGGAGAGAGAATGGTTATGATAGAATGAGAATAATTTTACAACCATATCAAGTATATGTGAATTAATCTAATTAATAATATTAATCAAAATGAAAAAGGTGATGGTTGATTTGATAAGACCATTATCATTTCACATTAAATGTTTTTGCAATGATCAAAGAGCATCTTGAAAAGAAATGATGATGGTCAAAGTTTCAACCATGGTCAACCAACCTTGGTCAACAAGTCAACAAACCTAACCATGACACAATTTCATTTAAATAACATTATCAATTGATATTACACATAATCATTAGGGTTTGGTAAACGACAACCGTCAACTGTGCATACACACCCGTACCAAAACCCTAATGAGAATCCACTTCCTCTGCCTCAGTCAACTGTGCATACACACACGCATTCGTGTTCCGAGGAGCACGAATACTATGAGATAAAACTAACCCCAAAGCATATACTTGGATCTGGCTCAAACCAGAGGCCACTAGTAATGTATGTCCGGACGCCAAACATGCACAAGTGCATGGATGTGAACGAACCCTGTCGCAAAACCATGTGACCTCTACTCGGTTTTGCCCAAAAGCGAATAACCCTCTGTGTGGGACTTTAAAGACTCGACACTACGCTGGCAGTGGGTTTAACCATAGACCGTAAGCGGCACTAGCTGTACGTAACGGTCCCCAGGTAGATGCCGATAAAAAGACGGACGAGGTGAAACCCATCTGAACTCCTACTGGCCTGAATGTGACAATCTCCATACAGTCCGGTCTGTTCATCTGAGAATATCGCATGGCGGGCCTAGGGGGCGGTAAACGTAAGTCCCCTACTAGCGGTACAAGTCGTGTCGGAGTGTAATCAAAGTACAGTGGGAACACACTTGAGGCGAAGTGACAGTGTCAAGTCAACGGACTAAGCTGTACTCATGTCACATGGGAACTGATAACTGACGATAGGTATAGTACCAACCAACAGTTCCCGACGAGTCCTGTCCAGTGTACTCGTAACCTAACGAGCACCCGCATACTATCTCAAGTACGACGTACTGATGGCTGTGGGACAGACCGTGTCCCAAGCTGGGATGAGAAGCGTATACGCTAGTCTACTCTGGAGTATCGATGCCCTGTCTCGATAGTCCTACGACTAGGGACCTGCATAAGGATGTGCTTATGGATTACCCAGCCCCCACGAGTGTGACTGCCATCACAACGCTGGTAATCAAGCAAAGATCCTAAGGGCTCCAGTAATGTGTATAGGCGATATACTATAAGAAACACATGCACACATTAAAGTAGAAACAAACCAAGTAGCATACTACTATATCGAGCGAGATTTTCAATACAACTGTGAATATCCCAAGCTTCCATTAAGTAATATACAAACTAGTATGATACAGTAATGGCCTCTAGGGTATATACACTAACAATCTCCCACTTGCACTAAGGCCATGTACCGGCGTATCGAAGACCTATCATCTCGATCATCGGCTCGAACTGAGTCTGGGGTAAGGCCTTTGTGAGTGGATCAGCAGTGTTATCTTCCATAGCAACTCTCCGAACCTCGATCTCCTGGCGACCCACGATCTCCCTGATAAGGTGGTACCGCCTCAAGATGTGCTTGGACTTCTGATGGGACCTGGGTTCCTTTGCTAAAGCTATAGGCCCGTTGTTGTCGCAACACAGAGGTATTGGATCAACAATGGACGGAACCACCTGAAGTTCTATCAAGAACTTCCTCATCCAGACGGCTTCTTTTGCGGCATCAGATGCAGCGATATATTCCGCTTCCATCGTCGAGTCAGCAACGGTTTCCTGTTTTGAACTCTTCCAACACACCGCCCCTCCATTGAGGGTGAAGACATAACCCGACATGGACTTGGAATCATCCTTGTCACTCTGGAAGCTGGAGTCAGCAAAGGCCTCGATCTGGAGGTCTTTTCCGCCAAACACCAAGAACATCTCCTTAGTCCTTCTCAGGTACTTGAGTATGTTTTTTACCGCTATCTAGTGTTTCTCCCCAGGGTTTGACTGATACCTGCTTACCACACTCAGTGCATAAGCTACATCTAGTCTGGTACACAACATTGCATACCTTATAGAGCCTACCGCAGAAGCGTAGGGTATAATAGACATGCGATCCCTTTCCAAATCAGTCTTGGGAGACATCTCTTTGGAGAGAGTGATCCCGTGACAAGCCGGTAGATTACCGCGCTTGGAATCTTCCATACTGAATCTTTTCAGTATGGTGTCGATGTACCTAGACTATGAAAGTCCTAATATCCTCTTGGATCTGTCACGATAGATCCGAATCCCCAGAATGTAAGAGGCATCTCCCAGGTCTTTCATAGAGAACCTGTGTGACAAGAAACCTTTGACAGATTGTAGCATAGGAATGTCATTTCCGATCAAGAGAATGCCATCCACGTATAAAACCAGGAATATGACAGTTCGTGCTACAAATATACTATATATGCATGGTTCATCTGGATTTTTGATAAAGCCAAAATCTTTGACCGTCTCATCAAAACAGATGTTCCAACTCCGCGATGCCTGCTTCAGTTCATAGATGGAATTCAGCAACTTGCACACCTTTCCGCTGCTCCCACTCTGAATGAAACCCTATGGCTGGTCCATATAGACACACTCCTATAAATTTCCATTTAGAAAAGCGGTCTTTACGTCCATCTGCCAGATCTCATATTCGTGGAAGGCAGCAATGCCAAGAAGGATCCGAATGGATTTCAGCATAGCCACTGGAGAAAAGGTTTCGTCATAGTCCAAGCCAGGTCTTTGACGAAAACCCTTTTCAACAAGTCTAGCTTTATAGGTCTCAACCTGTCCATCTACACCAATCTTCCTTTTGAAGATCCACTTTCATCCTACGGGTTTTACCCCATCTGGAGCAATGTCCAACGTCCATACTTTGTCGGTGTAAATGGACTCCATTTCGGTCCGCCTTGCATCCAGCCATTTTACCGAGTCAACGCTCTGAATGGCCTGCTGGAAGCTAGTAGACTCATCACTATCAATGATGCAATCCTCTCAATCCCCGTCTATGAGAAAACCGTAGTATCTCTCGGGCGGATGAGACTGCCTACTACTTCTGCGGAGCGGCGTAGGAATGTCCTGATCTTTCGAACCCTCTGGTTCTACTAAGCTTTCAGTAATAGCTCGTGGTTCTGGAATTTCTTCCAGTTCTATTTCGCTCCTACTTATCTGATTTTCCAAAAACTGAGTTTCCAAGAAGTGGGCATGACGAGAAACAAAAACCTTTTGTTCCTCTTCGCAATAGAAGAAATATCCCTTGGAGTTCTTTGGATATCCCACAAACTTGCACTGTACTGAGCGTGCCTCGAGCTTGTCCGCATGCTGCTTTTTGACAAAAGCTGGACATCCTCATGTCTTAATGTGATTAAGATAGGGTCTCTTCCCACACCACATCTGATATGGTGTAGTAGGCACAGTCTTAGTTGGAACTCGGTTCAAAAGGTATGCAGCTGATTCTAGTTTATATCCCCAGAATGATCGCGGTAACTCGGCGTTACTCATCATGGACCGTACCATATCCAATAGTGTTCGGTTCCGTCTCTCCGATACACCGTTATGTTGCGGAGTGTATGGAGGAGTAAGCTGAGAGAGAATTCCATTCTCTTTTAAGTAATCCAGGAACTCGGCACTCAAGTATTCACCACCTCGATCAGATCTTAGTGTCTTGATACTTTTGCCTGTTTTTTTTTCCACTTCATTCTTATATTCCTGGAATTTTCCAAAGGCTTCGGATTTATGTTTCATTAAGAAGACATAACCGTACCTTGAAAAGTCATCCATAAAAGTAATGAAGTAAGAATAACCGCTTCGTGCATGCGTAGACATTGGACCGCACACGTCGCTGTGTACGCGTCCCAAGAGTTCGCTCGCTCTTACTCCGTGTCCAGTGAACGGAGTCTTTGTCATCTTTCCTTTGAGACGGGATTGACAAGTTGCATATGATTGATATTTGAATGGATCCAAATATCCTTCTGTATGTAAATTCGTCAACCTTCTCTCATTGATGTGACCCAGTCTACAATGCCATAAGAAAGCCTGATTTGTTTCCGGAGACTTTCATTTGTGTGTATTCTGGACATTGAAAATCTGTGGTTGGTTTAATACGTATATTCCATTGTTTAATGTACCTGACCCAATCAGAACTTAATTAAGGCGAATGTTTACAACATTGCTTACAAATGCAAATTCATAACCTTCTTTAGATATTAAAGATACAGAAATGATAGTACAAGTTGCATTGGCTACAAAATAACAATTACGCAAAACCAAAACGTGTCCATCTGACAACCCCAGGTGATAGTCCCCCACGGACTCAGCATCCATGCCAGCTCCGTTTGCAACTCTGAGGGTCATATCACCTGCCTTCAAAACCTTACGGTTTCTCAACGCCTGCACAGAATTACAGATATGAGATCCTGATCCGGTATCCAATACCCAAGAAGTAGAGTTTATTGATAGACAGTTTTTAATAACATACACACCTGAAGCTGAAGCCGCAACATGCTTCAGATCCTGTGTTCTGGCCTTCCAAGCCCTACAATCTTTCTTCCAGTATCCACTCTTGTGACAATAAAAGCATTCTTCCTTTTCCACAAGCTTTCCCGCTCCCTTTGTCGCTTTTGCATTTCTCTTCGTATCGACCTTACTAACACCGCCCCTTGGTTTGGTGGGGGGTTTTCTTCTTCTTTCACTTGGCTTTCGCCTTGGACCTAGAAGAGGAAGATCCTCCTACAAACAAAGTAGATGTTTCCCTACCTTTCTGTAGGGTGCCCTCTGCACTCCTTAGCATGTTGAGGAGTTCTGAAAGTTCAACTTCCTTTTCCTGTAAGTTGAAGTTCAGGATGAACTGGGCGTAAGTGGAAGGAAGGGACTGGAGAATCAAGTCCGTATAGAGCTCATTCTCCAACGTGGTCCCAAGGTCCGCGAGCTCCTCAATGAAGCCAAACATCTTAAGCACGTGTTCCGCTACCGGTGATCCGATGGCCAATCTCGCCAAAAACAGCTTTTTCAAGACTCCGTATCTGGCGATACGGGATTGCTCTCCATACAGTTCTTTTGTATGAAAAAATATGGATTCAAGGTCCATATTCTCGTGCCTCCTCTGGTGTTCATTGTCCATAGAGGCAAGCACGAGGCACTTGGTCTTCGCGCAATCAATCTCCCAAATCTTACGGATTTCCTTATCCGCGACGGTGGAGGTGGGACCTGGGACAGGGGGAGCTTTGGTGGTAAGGAGATACCCCAACTTGTCGTAAGTGATTTCCATTTTGACATTCCTGAGCCAATCTTTGTAGTTTGGCCCTGTCAGTATGTTTTTATCTAGTAGTAACTTAAGTCCAGTCATGATGTTTGGTCGCTGCAATTAGGAGAGAGAAGAAACACTTTAGCATGATGCTCTTGCAAGTTTAGAGTGGTTTTTAATTTGTCTAAACAGGATGGCTCCACTGTCTCTCGAATCCCTCCTCAAACCAAAAAGGAAGAATTAGTCAGGATCAATCTCACCGTACAATACTTGCTTAACCGTTCAGCCAGGCTAGTGTCGGTACTTCGAGGGAGGTTTTCCAACGCTTTCGCGAAGTTCCTTAATTAAATAACCTCTTTTCCCTGTGGGCGTAGCCCCGCTAACACCTTTCTAGACACCTACTTGGTTTATAGCATTGATCGTTAAGTGAGAAAGTTCCGGAGGAGTAGCATATACTCACAGTAAGATCGGGATCCAAATATCATCGCGTGACAAAACTGAAGGAATCCTACCAGAATTATCACACTCCAAATGGTATGCAGCGCTAGCAAGTTTCTGTTCTTTTGAAACTCCCGATGTGGATTTTTGCCCCATGCTCTTATGACCTTGACTTTGGCCAACAAATCATAAGTCACATGTCAAGTTCTACCCGTCATTCTCCAGATTAATTTGAACCCACCCGTACCTACCCTTGATTTTGGCCAACAAGGCAGTACGGCTGTCCCAAACCAACACATCTATCTATGCTGCACATGAATAACCAATAGCTACCAATCACTATGCCTTGACTTTGGCCAACAAACATAGCTTGAATACTATTGACCATCCATGTGAAACGACGGAGGGCTACGAATGGTTTTGGCGAAACCATGAACGTAGTGAACTTGATATAATCGATGGAACGAGATAGCTTTTAAAAGGAGTGGTTTAAGCTCCGTGTTTAAAAGTTATTTTGAAAAGAAACCGAGTGGTTTTTGAAAGTGTTCCAACGACTTTTACTTTGGTTTATTTTTCTTGCATTAATTTTAATGCGTCCCATCAATTAATCCTACCATTGCAGAAAATAATGAAAATATGACGTACGCTTATCCGATCCGCATTCGCCACGGGGTCCCGTCATCACCCGTTAGGTAACATAACTAACGACAGAGCGGGGGCTGCACTAGCGCGGATGCAAAACATAAGCAACGCCTAAATAGATATCTACATATAGATATATACATTTGTCAGATGCAATGATAGCCATTCCAGATCATAGATGAATACATTGGATATACTAGGAATCCGCATTCCGATTGAGCCTGTAACGAAGAGCGGATTACACGGTCGCGATGAATAGCCAAACCCCACCCTAGACCCCTACGGGTGCGGCAAACTACCCGCCAATTATCCGAAGTGAAGAAACCTCCCTCAACGACGTGAGTAGGCCACTCGGCACTTCGAGGTACCCGGTAGTTTGTGCACCCCACCTTGGGTCTATCCTAAGAGTAAAAACAGTAAAAAGAAATTATACAATGACGGCTACAACCCCGACCCAGTTGTGCGGCCATACAAATAATATTACATCAATTTACATATTACAAGAATTGAAAGATAAACAAAACTCTCATCTCGCAATTCCCCCCTGCTATTCATCCGCGACAATCCAACAAATTCATATACACAATCCATCAACATTACAGATCACAGATATGTAAAACCCCCACTAATCGACGTATATCGATTAGCAGACGTTCAATACGTGTATAACAATACAGATATAACCCATTAGCTAAAGTCTACAGAAAATCGACCAAAATACGGATTTGTAACCACCCAAAAAACAAATTTGTTCTCTAGAAATTCTGGGCAGAAACAAACCATCTCAAAAATCACAAAATACCACGAGAAACAAACTGCAGGAGAAACGGTCCACGTCCGAGTCAACTCGGCCGCGGTTCCGCGGCAGAAGCAAGATTCTACCGCGGAACCGCGGTGAGTCGGTCGGTTCGCTTGATCGTTTTTCTTACCTGTTCATTAAAAATCCTAAGCCGATTTCTAAGACATGATTTATTATTTTTGGAGCAGAAATAAAAATCGGCAGAAACTAGGATTTTCCGGGGTGTGTCGCGGTTTTTGGTTCGGTCGAAATTCTAGATACTTTTCTAACAAGCTAGGGTGTATTTAGTTAGGCTCTGATACCACTGTAAGTCCATATTTCCTCTCCCGGTTCTTTCGGGCTTGCGGAAATGGTGAAAAACGATTTTTCGGGTCATGGCAACATGGACTATAAAAGACGGATCTTTGCTAAACTACACACTAGCAACTAACAAGAGCTATTGCTACTCGGTTAGGGGTTATACCTGAACTTGAACTCCTTCTCTTTGACTCTTGATGGTGGTCGGATGGTGCTTTCCTCGTTGCCTTCTCTTGTCGAACATGGATCCACCTGAGGGTTTCTACCTTGAGCTCCTTTCTCGATCTTGAGAGAACTAAAGTGTCCGGCTTGCTAGACCTTCAACCTTAGGATGAGTAGAGAGTGGCTTTGGGTGTTTAATCTCCATGGAAAGGTTTCTCAACTCATGAGAATGATTCTCCTTGAACTTGAGGAAGAGGAAGAGCAAAATGGAGGAGAGAGAATGGTTATGATAGAATGAGAATAGTTTTACAACCATATCAAATATATGTGAATTAATCTAATTAATAATATTAATCAAAATGAAAAAGGTGATGGTTGGTTTGATAAGACCAATATCATTTCACATTAAATGTTTTTGCAAAGATCAAAGAGCTTCTTGAAAAGAAATGATGATGGTCAAAGTTTCAACCATGGTCAACTAGTCAACCTTGGTCAACAAGTCAACAAACCCAACCATGACACAATTACATTTAAATAACATTATCAATTGATATTACATATAATCATTAGGGTTTGGTAAACGACAACCGTCAACTGTGCATACACACCCGTACCAAAACCCTAGTGAGAATCCTCTTCCTCTGCCTCAGTCAACTGTGCATACACACCCGCATTCGTGTTCCGAGGAGCACGAATACTATGAGATAAAACTAACCCCAAAGCATATACTAGGATCTGGCTCAAACCAGAGCCCGATAGTAATGTCTGTCCGGACGCCAAACGTGCACAAGTGCGCGGATGTGAACGAACCCTGTCGCAAAAACATGCGACCTCTACTCTGTTTTGCCCATAAGCGAATAACCCTCTGTGTGGGACTCTAAAGACTCGACACTACGCTGTTAGTGGGTTTAACCATAGACCGCAAGCGGCACTAGCTATACGTAACGGTCCCCAGGTAGATGCCGATAAGAAGACGGACGAGGTGAAACCCATCTGAACTCCTACTGAATGTGACAATCTCCGTACAGTCCGGTCTGTTCGTCTGAGAATATCGCATGGCGGGCCTAGGGGGCGGTAAACGTCAGTCCCCTACTAGCGGTAAAAGTCATGTCGGAGTGTAGCCCAGAACACCCTGAGATAACACTGGAAACCTACCAGTATATCTCGCTTGCCCTGGCCAGGGACTTTGTGTAATGGCTCTCCTAGACAGAGCGCGATATCAACCCCCAATACCGGGAGAGACGAATCCTGTCTAACCGTCACTGCCTCTAAGTGCTTCGGGACTGCACCCAAAAACTACCTGTTTGCACGACTCCATTGAGCCGTGGTAGGGTAGTAATCAAAGTACAGTGGGAACACACTTTAGGCGAAGTGACAGTATCAAGTCAACGGACTAAGCTGTACTCATGTCACCTGGGAACTGATAACTGACGATAGGTATAGTGCCAACCAACAGTTCCCGACGAGTCCTGTCCAGTGTACTCGTAACCTAACGAGCACCCGCATACTATCTCAAGTACGACGTACTGACGGCTGTGGGACAGACCGTCTCCCAAGCAGGGATGAGAAGCGTATACGCTAGTCTACTCTGGAGTATCGATGCCCTGTCTCGATAGTCCTACGACTAGGGACCTGCATAAGGATGTGCTTGTGGATTACCCAGCCCCCATGAGTGTGACTGCCATCACAACGCTGGTAATCAAGCAAAGATCCTAAGGGCTCCACTAATGTGTATAGGCAATATGCTATAAGAAACACATGCACACATTAAAGTAGAAACAAACCTTGGGGGATTATGAGGTTTTGACGAATCGATCGAATGGTTCGACTTCCTTCGGATGCTAGGTGGTGAGAGGCATTGCTTGGGAGACTCCAGATACGAGTATAGCCGTTGGAGCACAGTCCATGCAGCCACGATGAGACGAGTCCGAACCAGTCGACATTAAAGCAGAGTGAAGTAAAGAGTTCGCAAGAGATTTCGACGAGATGACGTCCCACTCCGCTGACATCAGAGATGCGATACGCACGCAGGGGCATTGTATATAGATATACCTTCCAGAAGGAGTTGCGACGAGTATGCAGCCGTTCCGGAAAAAGAATTAGCTTCAGTAAAGGACGACGACTTCCGGGCAATTCGGCAGAAAAGAGTTATGCGAGAGACTTTGGATGGACCATAGCCGAGAACGTTGCAGTGCGCAGATAAAGACGTGACGTCGATGTCGACGATGATACAGACAAGCGGGACAAGAGGTTCGTGCGAGACGCTGACGAGCTGTCATTACTTCCCGTCGAGACTAGAGACCTGATATGCTCACAGAGGCGTTGGAATGCGACCAATTTCTGAGAAAATGTTGTGTTGAGGACACAGATGTCCATCGAGGGAGAAGAAATTATGCAAGAGTACCAGCCTCATACAAACCGGCATAGGCAAGATCGGAAGAGACCTTGAGCGGGATTCCTTCCAGGACACTGCTGCAATGATGTTTGCACCCAGGATCAGATGTGATGTACATTCAGAGAGACAGAGGCCGACGCCAGTGACATGCTGCTTTACGAGTGGTCGTGAGGATTGACCGAGAGATGACCAGAGAAGTGGCAGAACGGAATCGTCCCCGTTAGCACACCTGACAGGGCCGATGAGCCGATTGATTGCGAGATAGGTAATCCGCAGAGAAGATAAGGACCCAGAGGCAGAGGACGCCAGACCGTGAGCAAGAGGCAAGTAGATATCTTGCGCTGCTAGCATTGGATGCACCGACACCTTCTCGACTTTGAAGGAGGAACTACCGACGATGGTATTTATGATTTGTGATTTTGTGATTCGATTATCACGTATCCGTCATCTTGGATTTCGGTATTTTGGGCGTTCTGTTTGCATGATTTAGTTTTGATGACCAAGTTTCATGATATTTGTTTTATGCACCCACTGGGTATTTATATTTTGCGCATAGTTATTACATTTGAGCTATTGATTGTGATTTCACGCTTATTTTATGCAGTGATTTGATTTACGTTTCCAGCATAGTTTTCATGCACCTTTAGTGTTTTGATATGCGATTTTGGTGCACGCCAGATGCACTAAATCGAAATTCTTCGTGCATGTCAAATGCACCTGATTTTGCAGTCAGGCACACACGTTGCCTATGACAGATGTTTCGTGCACACCCGTTGCACCTAGATGTTGTTTTGTGCCCATGTATGACACATATATGGATTTTGATTTTCGTACGCACCAGACGCACGGGGTATTCTTATATACATTTTTGGGGATTGATTTCTTATAGAGCAATACATTTTTATGATATTCTCTATGTATTGATGTTTTCGGAACCCCGACAATTTGGATTTTTACTGAAATGTTTTAGTATTGGGGGTTTAAATTTAAATTCGGGGACCGAATTTATTTAAGGGGGGAAGATTTTAACATTTCAAAAAAATAAAACATTATTTTTTGGGAATTTTTATAATTTAATATTATTTTATTGAATATTTTAATATTTAGGTATAATTAAATACAGAAAAATTTGGAAAAATTATGGAAAATTATAAAATAGGTTATTTTATGGAATTATGCCATTTTTATGTTTTTATGATTAGTTATATGCTAATTTAGTGCTAATCGCGATTAAAAATCGCTAATCGGATTCTTAGCTTTTTTGTGCAAAAGTGTGCACATATCATTTTCCACACTTGTCACACTTGTTACATGTTTTGGGAATATGGTTGCTTAGGGCTTGCCATTGAGTGAGAAGGAAAGGAGAAAAGAGAAAGAAAAGAAAAGAAAAGGCTTCATGATGAGAGAGAGAGAGACCAAGTCAACTTTTACCTTTTTGAACCGTACTCCCATCATTTCCCATCTCATTTTCTCTCCCCCCTTCATGAAGAGCTGCTGCTGCTCCTGCTCCCTCTTCTTCCTCCTCTCTCTTCAACCCTAGATCCACAATGAAATCCACCCCAAAACCCTATTCCCGTTTCACAATAAATGTTCCCGAGCTCACTAGCTACACTTTGAGCCTAGCAAGAATGGATTTGGAGGACTTTGAGCAGCTCAAGAATTTTCTTGAGTTGCCAAAGAAGGTAATTTCTGCACCCCTAGTTTAGTATTTCAATTCTTATTGCATCAATTCTAGTTTCATGTCGATATGATGTCGTTTGATGGACTTGTGAACTTCAAGTTAGGGTTTAGGGTTAGACCTGAGATTAAAAGTGAAATTGAGGCTTGTGATGACCCTAGAACTCCTGGTGTGATGATAGATTGGACCAAACCTGAAGCTAGAACATAGAATACGGATTGACGGAATCGATATCGTGGAAAACTGTGAATTTGTGATCGTATTTAGGAATCTGCTTTCACCCCGAGACCCCAAAAATAAAACTGAGTTGACAGTGAGATGTGCAGGCACCATGGAACCACCACACCAAACCCTAGCCCCCAACTCCAACTCCAGGCCGCCAATTTATTCCAATTGGCCGCAATTTGCGGCCATACCTGTCCCATTTTGCCTTGTTTTGGTTCTGCTGCTCCTACATGTATAGATTAGACCCCTGGTATATATAGATTTGTCTAATTTAACCTAGGGTGAAATCTGGGGCATTTTTTACTTAGTTGCTGTTTTGGATTCGTGTTTCCGTATTCCATATTTTTAAATCTGAATTTGTGTATTGTGTTTTACCTCGACTATTTGGCGTTTATACGACGATATCGAGGGTGGTTGTTTGTTTTGGAAGGCGTTGTCCATAGGTTCTAACCTATAGATCATAGCGTATCGTTTTGGGATTCGTATGCCGTTTTAGTTTGGATTTGGTTTTGATACGCATTTGCGATACATTAATGTGTAGGTACCCCATGAAAACTTCGGGACGACAAGCAAACACGTGGTGACGTCGACAACGAAGACGCAAGGTGAGTAGATTATATCTACAGGGGGAAGTTGTGTGGATGGCGTATAGCACCCCCGTAGTCCGTAGATAGTATACTATATGTATATTATATATGATAGTTATAGTGTGTCATGGATATTGTGTTAGGTGTATTATGGATAGTTTAGGGTTAAAGGTAACTAGTGTAGTTCATAATCGCGAACCCTAGAATAGATTTACACCTACACGCACACCCTTGCATATTCATTATACTTGCACTGTGTTTGATGATGTTGGATGACATTGGAGATGAGTCGATGATGTTGGGCATTATGCCGCGAGATCGGTGATTTGGTATGATTCGTATTTAGGATACGACATGTGATCTTTAGCGGGCCTTTGGACGTGTGCTTACACACCAGTGATAGATGGTATCAGTTGTACTAGACTTAGATCAGTACCCCAGATTATGTGATATGATGATGAGGATACCAAATAATTGATGAGCCGATTGTGATATTGACCCGTACCCAGCTATTGGGATGCCGTACGACGATTTACCATACGAGCTTTACATTGATGATAGATCCGCACTCATGACTTGAGGATGTCATATGATATACTGTATCGTATGTGATACTATTGAGGCGGGATCACCGGCTATTATATCTATATATCGACTCAGATTTAGGTGGTTTCCATACCCCTCCCGTTTGACTTGATACTTAGATCTGTAGTTTGCATAGTAGATTCTTCACTGTGGTGTTGATTATTTGATTTCCGCATATTCATGTTATTCACATTGCTTTGCATATGTTTATTGCTATATTATTATCATGTTGTTAGGACACCAGCACCATTATCGATGATGCGTATGTTCCACGTACACTACTTGCCGGCTCACACACTTCATCATCGATAATTGCCATGCCACTACACCGTAGTACTTTTGCATTCATGATATGATTCTTGCATGGCATATTGTACACTTATACCTGTACACATACATAGATGATTCTAACTTGATTAGAGATTTGGGAACCGCAAGATATTCTTCAAAAACTGATTCATTTTAAAAAGAGCGGTTTCCCTCGACATGTGCACATTACTATTCCAAGTTGCATGACTTACTGATATGTTTACCTTTCTTTACATGTCACATACATTATGTTTTGATTATACGCATTGAGATATGTTGTTTCCATGATATTTCTGGATTTGGGAACCGTGGATATTTCAAAAGAGAATATATAATTGTTTTAAAAACCCGGTTAACCTTGATATGATATTTCAGTGCGTCCACCATGTGTTTTCTCGGTGCTGAGAGAGACATATGAAACCCAATTCGAGGAGGCGGATGAGGCCGATTACAGGTACATGGTGGACCCGGTATGGTACCACGGGGCGAGAACGGTTTCGCTGTGTAGTAGACGGTGATCCTGGCAGAGGAACTACTACCTACCGGTGATTGTATTGAGCTCGGCGAATATCTGGAGGATACCGACCGGAGTTGAGAGATGGACATGGGATGACCCTTACTGCCGGGGCCGAGGGCCGATACCGCAGATGGAGCCCCATATGGACGAGGATTTACGTGCCGATGCTAGGCACAGGTTTCATGATGATCTCTATGATTTTGATTGTATCCTCATATTTGCATGTATGATGCTTATTGTCATTGGGTGACAGGTGGACGGGATCCACATATATACAGACATTGATTACATACAGACTTGGACTACATTGATCACACCTCATTTGTATATATAACAGGGTATGAGGGCACTGTTATATATACCCTTACACCAATATTAGTGGAATCGGACGCTAATATATGTGTATTGAAATTCATTTTGATACTTCATCATATTTACTTCATGCAGACATACCTTACATTTATGACATGTTATTACCTGAGGCACAGGTACGAGTACATGGCACTACATACATGATTAGATGTTACATTGCCACCTTATCATGCTTCAGACTTACTTTTGAGGTTTATATCACATACTGATCGTATTGACCTAGGATTATGTCTTGCATTCGGTTTCTGCTTGTAGATATTTTCAATTCACGAGTTGGCAACTCACCCCCGTTGTGCCACAGTTCTTGCAGGTTTTGCCGTACAGGTTCCATAGCGGCATTTCTGGCACACTGCTTCCTTTGCGGGTGAATTGCTTTTGGTAGGTGGGTTCTTTTGCATCAAGAACCACCATTGTACTTGCATTATTCCTTGTATCTAGAATTCCATCAACCAAAACTTTTATATTGTTTCAGATTTAGACATTAGTGATGTATTATTTCGACCTTAGAGTCGCGCTTAGCAGTATTGCGGTTTTAATGCTTATTAAGTTTCTTTTGGATTTGACCCTCGCCATTCGGCGTTGTATATTATATTGCTTGCGTGGTTGTGACCGTCAATTGACGAAGAGCTAGCTCCCGCTTGGGGATGCCTTTTATCATTGCATATATATTGTTCTTGTTGTACCCCGTTCGGGGCCAGTATTTACAAAAGAAACTCTGCCGAAATTTTTAGAAAAGACTTTACATTTTTTTTAAAATGCATATTCGGCTTAGTTATTTAAAATCTTTGATTTCAAAATATGTTTTCTCTACATATAAAAAACCAGTTTCTTTATTTACTCTTAAAATGGTTTTAGATTTCTGGGCTTTTGGCTTACTTGGATCAGATGGAGTCCTATAGACTTCATATGGTTTAAGGGCCAGTCACGTGCTCTTTCGGGTCGTGACAAGGCACGAGGATATGGATCTTGATGCCATATTTCTCCATACAAAAGAACTTTATGGAGAGTAATCTCATATAGCAAGTTACGAGACCTCTAAGAACTTGTTTCGAGCGAGGTTGGCCGTCGGATCATCGGTAGGAGAACATGTCCTAAGATGATTGGCTATATAGAAGAGCTAGCAGACCTTGGGACGACTTTGGATAATGAGCTCTATACAGACCTTATTCTCCAGTCCCTTCCTTCCACCTACGCCCAGTTTATTCTGAACTTCAACATTCAAAGAAAAGTAGTTGAATTTCGGAACTCCTTAACATGTTGAGGAGTGTAGAGGGCACCTTGCAGAAGGCAAGGGAAACACCCGCTATGTTTGTTAGCGGTGCTTCTTCTTCCGGGTCCAAGGCTAGGGCCAAAGGAAGGAAAAAGAAGGCCGCCACCAAACCTAGAGGAGGTGTTAGTAAGGTGGGAGCGAAGGGAAAGAAAAAGTTTGCGGTACCGGTAGTGGCCCAGATGTGTGTTTCCATTGTCATAGGAAAGGGCACTGGAAGAAAGATTGCAAGGCGTGGAACGCCAAGAACCAGGAACCGAAGCAAGCTGTGGCTTCGACTTCAGGTGTGTTTGTAATTGAGAATTGTCTGTCAATCAACTCTACTTCCTAGGTATTGGATACCGGATCAGGATTCATATATGCAATTCATTGCAGGCACTGAGAAACCGTAGATTGCTGAAGGATGGTGATATGACCCTGATGGTTGCTAACGGAGCTAGCGTGGGAGCTGTGTCCGTAGGGGATTATCACCTGGGATTGACGAGTGGACACATTTTGGTTTTACATAACTGCTTTTGTGTACCCAGCTTAACGTGTAATATCATATATGTTTCCTTGTTATCAAATAAAGGTTATGATTTCATGTTTGTAAGTGATGTTGTTAACATCCACCTTAATCATAGTTTGATTGGGTCCGATACACTGGATAACGGTATATATGTCTTAAACCAACTCAAAATTTTCAATGTCCAGAACACACTAAAAAGAAAGTCTCCAGAATTAAATAAAGATTTCTTATGGCATTGTAGACTAGGTCACATCAATGAGAGAAGGTTGACTAAGTTACATAGAGAAGGATATTTGGACTCGTTCGAATATCAAACTTATGCCACTTGCCAATCTTGTCTCAAAGGAAAGATGACAAAGACTCCATTTACTGTACATGGAGTAAGAGCGAGGGAGCTCTTAGGACTCATACACAGCAATGTATGTGGTCCAATGTCTACACATGCAAGAGGTGGTTTTTCCTATTTCATTACTTTTACGGATGATTACTCAATGTACGGATTCATTTATCTGATGAAACATAAATCCGAGGCTTTTGAGATATTCCATGAGTACAAGAATGAAGTAGAAAACCAAACCAGCACAAGTATCAAGACACTAAGATCTGATCGAGGTGGTGAATACTTAAGTGCCGAGTTCCTAGGTTACCTAAAAGAGAAAGGAATTCTCTCTCAACTTACTCCTCCATACACTCCACAGCATAACGGTGTATCGGAGAGACAGAATCGAACCCTATTGGATATGGTACGTTCCATGATGACTAATGCTGAGTTACCATGATCTTTCTGGGGTTATGCGCTAGAATCAGCGGCATATCTTTTGAACATGGTTCCTACCAAGACTGTGCCTACCACCCCATATCAGATGTGGAGTGGGAAGAAACCCTATCTTCAGTATCTGAAGATATGGGAATGTCCAGCTTTTGTTAAAAAGCAGCATGTGGACAAGCTCGAGGCACGATCAGTAAAGTGTAAGTTTGTGGGATATCCAAAGAACTCCAAGGGGTATCTATTTGATCCACGCCAAAAGCGTGTCGGATATTTAAAAGTTCTAAAGTTTAACCGCGATCAGGACGGTGTCGCTTTGCAGCTAGCCGCGATGAGCACGGGTCGATCCACAGGGAGATGGTAAGTTTTATATTCTTGTTTTAATGAGTTAACAACGTGGCGGATTTGTTCGTTATCTAACCTATGTGTATATTCAAGTATAAGGCTTGTTAGAAAACGATAGGATAGTGTAAGTTAATGGATTCCGTATTCAAGTACTTTGAGCCGAACTCAACCAATGAAGCTAGATCAATCGGCAACAACGTGGATTAGGGGACTTAAGTACGGTATTCATGGAATCCGGCTTATTGACCCTTGTCCTTCCGTTCTTGTCTCTTGCTTTCGCCTCCGGCCAAACCGAATGCAACCGGTCACGGTTAGGAATCACCTTTACCTTGGGAGGGTATGGTGCCTAATGGAGCATTTGCGTAAGATTTAGGCGGAGTTTCAAATGGAAAAGACGGGAAAAGAAAATGAGGAACGAAATGTTAACTTACAAAATCTTTCTCTTTTCCTAACAACAATATTCACACCATTCACAAAACAAACCAAAAAGAGAAAACAAAAGAGAAGAACAAAGAAAAGAAAAGATTACAAGCAAGTAATTAAATGACATGGTAATAAATTGCATGTAACAAAAGTCAAGGATGAAAATGCATGTAAATAAAAGTGCAAGTAAGAAAGACTAAGAACCATAGAACCAAAAACAAGACATGGGTTCAATAACCAAATCTTAAACTTGCAAGCTCAATGAAGAGATTGCAAGATCAAGAAGAGACAAAGAACTCATGGTGAATGAAGGCACAAAAGAGATCTTTATTAGTCATCAAGAATGATACAACCCCTTAAGATCAATAACCAACCCTTAAACTTTCAAGCTCAATGAAGGGGTTGAAGGATCAAGAGAAGGTTAAGAACTCAAGGGGACTAAGCTATTTACAAGAAAAAAGAATAGAAAAACTTGGACAAAAAATAACAATCCAAGACTAAAGAATGACCTTTGAACCTTTGCCCCATGGTCTGTATTTATAGGCTCCAAAGAATGGAAGGAAATTCGAATTTTTAAATCAACACAAAATCTTTAGCATTGAATGCTCATTACTTCATGTCCATTTGTGACTTGATTCATGGCTGCCCCCATTATGGTCCATGTTGATTTGTCTAGTTGATTTTGGTTTGCACTTATTATTGGAGGGAAATTTGAATCTTTAAATCAACACATAATCTTTAGCATTAAATGCATATTACTTCATGTCTATTTGTGCCTTGATTCTTGTCTTCTCCATCATGGTCCATGCTGATTTGTCTATTTGAATTTGATTTGCACTCAGTTTTGGAAGGAAATTTGAATCTTTAAATCACACACATAATCTTCACCATTAAATGCTCATTACTCCATTCCCACATGTGGCTTGATTCATGGCTGCCCCATTATGACTCATGCTGATTTGTTTGATTCCTTTTGATTTGAACACATGCTTTTTAGTCTTGAATGCATATAAAATCATCTCCTTGAATGCATATAAAATCATATCCACATGTGCTTAAAAGTCTTGTGTAAACACTTGTTGTGTTGGACCATTTAGATAAAAAAAATGTGTACACAACTTGTTGCGTAAAGGAACTCCTGAAGTATTGGTCGGTTTGCGTTTCTGGTCGCAGTGTCTTCCCTCAAGTGATATATCCGTGCTTTTGGATGCAGTTCCAGTATTTTGTCATGGATACCTATAATCTGTAATACTGAGTAGACACTGGTTAATAATACCTATAAATACAACAAATAGATAATGAATGGGCGGTATTAGAATGCAGTTTTCTGATATGAACAAATACCCCCCAAACTTATCTTTTGCTCGTCCCGAGCAAAACCATTTATTCACAAAAGAAAATCCTAACCGCACTTTCGCAGGGAACGCGATTGCACTGAGCATGTGCAACAAGCTGTTAAACCTCTAGGTGTCCCTAGTAGGAGGAGTGTTGTCTCCTGAGGGTTTTCAGCGGATACTACCCACAAAATCCCGTCAATCAAGTTTTGCGAAAGAACTCTGATTCAAATGTAGGGTTCCTAGGCACACTAATGAGGTCTCACAACAGATCAAACATGTCCAATTCAAAAAATTTCATGTGCCTACAAACCCTAATACGGATCGTTAACTAGAAGTATAGGCGATGCAAGCAAGTAAACAATTTTATTGCTAAAGGAAAGAGGCTACAACCTTTGTAGATCCAGTCCTCCACCTCCTTGGCTCCGCGATGACGTCTCTCCGCTGTACCCATTGGATCCCGGACTCTAGCATCGGCTTCATCGAAGAAATGATCGAGCTAGGTCGTCGACTTCGATGCCGAAGGTGATCTATGTCGAGGCAACTCAAGATCAAGCTCCAACTTTACCAAGTCATGAAACTTGTGAAGAAAACACCCTATACTACTTGGCAAGTGGTAGAGGATGAAGAAATAGGAAGTGGGTTCACTTTAGAATTGGATTTCTCACTCTTTTTCTCATGTTGCCATTAATGGTAGCAAGCTTTCTTCATGTTGAAGAAGAAGAAGAAGAAGAAGAAAAAGAATATGATAAGTATATTGAAAATAGAAAATAAAATGATACTTATCATATAGCAACCATGGTTAAGTGTAGAGACTACACTAGGGTTAGGTTGAATGGTTAGGGTTAAGGCAAAAGACAAACTAGCAAGACTTTTCAAAGCTTCAAGAAGCTTCAAGTAGCAAACAAAGAAAGCCACCATGATTTATTTTGCCCAAAAACAAATGAATAAATAAATAAGTGAAATGAAACCCTAACCATTCACTAAACATGGTTTAAGTCTTACACAAAACCAAGTTAGCATGTATCATCAAACATGATACAAACAAGTGCACAAAAATATATCACATATACAACTTGTGCATTTCAAGTGAGAAAGTCAATCTTGAGTGAACCAATACTAGTTAATGTAAAGTAATATATCAAATATATAATTATACATTAAATCATTAAATCAACACTTGATTTAACGATCCGGTCATATCGCATATGACCGACTAATATCCAATGTATCGACTTATCGAATCAATCTTCGATTCGATAACAAGGTTATATCGCATACAACCATTCAATACATTCATCGCGAGAATAGAATACGGTATCACATACACGCATTATTCTCGGTGCCGCACATATCTCATATGCGCTCCTATTTCGTTTCGCTTGAGCCAGGAAAGCTCTGTGTAGGACTCTAAAGACTCGTCAATACGCCGGCAGCAGGTGATGATCATATCAAACACCCACAAGCCGTAAGCGGTCTGCTAAACGTAACGGCCACCCGGGTATTGAGTGATCAGAAGATCGACGAGCAAGCCCGCTCATACTCCTGTGAATCCAACCAGTAACACTTACCGTACAGTCCGGTCTGTTCGTCTGATATGTCGCATATCTCGCCTAGGGGTGGTAAACGTCAGACCCCAGTAGCTCGATAAGTCATGCCGATATAAGGTCCATAACATTCGTGAAACTACTGATAACTCTTACCAGTACATCACTGCAACCCTGGCCAGGGATTTCCTGTTAGGGCCAGTCGAGCATAGCGCAAAATCAACCCCCAATACCGGGAGAGACGAATCCCCTCCTATCGCTCATTGCCTCCATGTGAATCGGGACTGTACCCAAAAACCACCTGTTTGCACGCCTCAGTAGAGCCGTGGTAGGGTGGAAATCAAAGCACAGTGGGAGACACATAAGACTCTATGACGATCTCGGGTCAACAGACTAAGCTGTACCAGTGTCACCAGAGAACTGCCATCTGACGTGAGGTATAATACCATCTGGGAGTTCTCGGCGAGTCCGTTCAGTGTACCCAGTCTCCACTGAGCACCCGCATACCATCTCTGATGTCAAACACCAATGGAAATGGGATCATCCATCGCCCATCACATGGGTCCAGAAGATATACGCTAGTCTACTCTGGAATATCGATGCCCCGTCTCGATATTCCCACGACTAGAAACATTGAAGGATGTACTCATGGACTACCCAGGCCCCACCAGTATGATCTGCATCATAGTCCTGGAAGTCGAGTACTCATCCTAAGGGCTTTATCAACATGTAACAGAGAGACAGAAAGTATACATGTTAAGATAAAGAGCAACCAGATAGCGTACTATCATGTCGAGCAAGAAAGTCCTACCTATATATGTCCCAGCATCCACTACAATATACATCTAATGTACAGTAATGGCCTCTAGGGCATACATATAACTAACAATCTCCCACTTGCACTAGGGCCATCTGTAGCAGTAGTTGTAGTATCTAATACTCAACCATCCCCTAAAAGTATCTCTTTGGGAAAAGGCCTTCGTGAGTGGATCCGCCGTGTTGTCCTCTGAGTCTACTCTCCTAACCTCGATCACCCTGTAGATCAACTATCTCCATGATCAGGTGATGCTGCCTCAGAATATGTCTGGGTCACTGATGGGACCAGGGTTCACGGGCCAAAGCCACACTTCCATTGTCACACAATGGTAGGAACCTAGTTCATCTTATGAACCAATATACACCCAAACAGCCTCTTTGGTAGTATCTTTAATAGCGATGTTACCAGCCTTTATCGTCTAGTTTGCCACGGTATCTAGCTTGGAACTATTCCAACATACCGTCCCTCTACTGAGGGTAAAGACAATGCCTGTGACTGACATTCAGTCGTCTTTTTCACCCTGGAACCCTTCCAGTGATTCTCCCCAGGATCGATTGATACCATCTCACTACATGTAGTGAGTATCCTAACATCCAATTAGATCTATCTCATAGATCCAAATCCCAGGATTTAGGAGGTATCAATTTGATCCTGCATGGAGAATCTTTGTGATAAGTGGAGATTGACCGATCGTAGTATATGAAACTCTTTTTCCTATCAAGAGTATGTCGTCCACGTACAATACGAGGATGAGCACCTTACTCTCTACTACCTTTTTGTATATACAAGGTTCGTCTACCATTTTGATGAAGTCAAACACTTTGACTATCACATCAAAACAGACCTTCCAACTTCACGATGCCTGCTTTATTATGTAAAGCAACTTGCACACGTTTCCGCTGTTCCCACTGTTTACGAAGCCCTCTGGCTGTGTTCTTATAGGCGTTCTCTTCTAAATCATTATTTAGAAAAGTAGTCATGGCACCCAACCACCAGATATCGTTGTCATGGTATGTAGCAATGGTAAGTAGGATCTGGATGGACTTAAGCATAGTCCCTGGAAAAGGTTTCAACATTATCCACGCTTGGTTGATGACGAAAACCTTTAACAAGTCTAGCTTTAAAAGTCTCAACTTTTCTATCTACACCAAGTAATCTTCTCATGATATACTTGCTCCTGATGGGGATTTAACCCTTCAGATATCGCAACCAAAGTCCATACTTTGTTGGTGTACATGGATTCCATCTCAGATCGCTAAGCATCCAGCCATTCTTACAGAGTCCCTACTCTCGATGACCTGCTCGATACTAGTTGGGTCATCATCTCATGATGCATTCCTCGCTCCCACTGTCATCGAGAAACCGAAGTAACTCTCAGGCAGGTGAGGAACCCTACCAGATCGACGGAGAGGCTGAGGTTCGTCGGGAACTATTGAATCCTTTTGTTCTATCAAATCATCAGCAGTTTTGTATAGCTGGAACCTTTTCAGTTCTACAGAACTGACCTTGCCTCGATCTTGTCCGGATTTTGCTTTTGACATAGGCCGGACAATCCCAAATCTTAACTTACTTAAGAGATAGACTCTTCCCATACCATATCTTATATGGAGTGGTAGGCACTGATTTGAATTGAACCCTATTCAATAGGTATGCAACTTCATAAGTGCATAACTCCCTAAAAGAAACAGGTAACTCAGTAATACTCATCATAGAGCATACCATATCTTATATGGTGCGATTGCTCCACCCCGATACGCCGTTGTGCTGTGGTGCATTTAGAGGAGTAATACTGAGAGAGAATCTCATTTTCTTTTAGAATAATCCAGGAATTCTATGTACAAGTATTCTCCTCCCTGATCTTATCATAGGACATAATACTTATACCCGGTTTTTGGTTCTCTATTTCTAACTTATATTCTGTGAATATCTCAAAAGGTTCGGACTTGTGTTTCAACAGGAACATATGTCTGAATCTTGAGAGATTATCAGAGAATGTAATGAAATACAAAGAACCGGTCTTGGCATGTGTAGACAGGGGATCTTACATACGTCATCATGTATCAATCCCAAAGGTTTACTAACCCTTTCTCTGTTTCAAATAAACAGAGCTATGGTCATCTAATCTTTGTGACATGACTGGCAAGTTTCACAAGATGTAAATTCAAACTGATTTAAACATGCATCTAAAATGTAACTTCAGCCAGTCGGGTCGCATTGATATGACCTAGTCTACAATACCTCAAGAAGGATTCATTCATTTCTGAACTCTTCCTCTTGTGTGTGTTCTGTATACTAGGAACTGTAGTTTGATTTAGAACATCAATGCTTTTAGATAACGTGCCTGAACCGATCAACTTTTGATATAGGAAATGTTCAAAACATTATCCAACAATACAAAATTTTATCCTTCTTTACTAATAAAGGGACTGATATGATTTTGTATATCAGGTTCGGTATCTAATAGCATTTGTTCAGAATCAATGTATTTGTAATACAGGATGACAGTGACCAACAGACTTGGCTGCAACACTTGCCCCGTTTTCTGTCTCATGAAACTTATCACCCGTTCTCAGTTTTCTACCTTTTTGTAGCCCTATGTAACAAATTACATATCTGGGATCCTGATCCAGTATCAAATACCCAGGATGCAAAGGATACCGAGAAACAGTTCTTTGTAATGAACACACCCGAAGGAGATGCATCTCATGCACTTTCTTCGTTTGGGCGGCATGGGAATTCTGGTATTTCCCTATTTCCTGCTCTGTCTTATAACAATTATAAGTTGGAGCGGGACCAACATTCCCCAGCTCAGTATAACAAGCGGGTTCGGTCAATACATCCGTATTATTATCTTGATTAAGGCGTGATATGGTCGCTACCTGGAGAGAGAGAGAAGAAAACACTCTGCGTGCGCTTTTGCAAGATTGATTGGTTATTTATTTTATCTAATCAGGATGGCTCCCACTGTTTTTATCAAATCTTCCTTCAAACCCTAAAAGGAAAGACTAGCCGGGATTAATTACACTCTACAAGTTCGCCAATCTTTCGGCCAGGCCAGTGTCGGTACTTTGAGAGAAGTTCCCCGTACTTTCGCACGGACCTAATTACAGTAAACCTCGTTTTCCCAGAGGCGTAACCCCGTTGACACCTTTCTAGACACTTACTTGATCGGCTAATTGTAAAGTGCAAAACTCTCCCAGGAGTAACAATTACTCGTAGTGGGTATCGGGATCCAACTATCACATAGAAGGTATGCAATCTCATTGCAAATTCCAACACTTGAAACTCCCGATAAAGGTTTTTACCCCTAGCACCTATGACCTTAACTATGGTCAACAAATCATAAGCACTAGTCAAGTTCTACCCGTCATTTCGTGATTAATTATACCCACCCACATGACCCTTAACTAAGGTCAACAAAGTCACGCGACTGTCCTAACTAATCGCATCATATGCGGTGTAGGAAGACATCACTTAGCTACCGTACACTGTGCCTTGACTATGGTCAACAAACACAGCACGAATACTAAGTACTCTACTTCCTAAAATGACGGAGGGTTGCGAATGGTTTTTATGAAAACCTTTAACTCTTTGAACTTGATCTCGTTGCGGAATCAAATGGTTTTTAAATGGAATGTTTTTGAGGCTTTTCTAGTTTTACTAAAGGGGTCACTCCCGGTGAAGGGATCGTCGGCCCTTTCCTCGTCGAATGAGGTGCGGGATATATCATATATATCACTGTGCAAAGCAGAAACTATAGAAGCAATCAAAAGACAAACCGAGTGTTGTAGCATCTGCCAGTTATTGCTAAAGGAGTCACTCCCGGTGAAGGGATCTCGGTCCTTTCCTTATCGAATAAGGTGCAGGATGTTCTACAAGGAACACCGCGATACAAAGCAAGAACTGTAGCTACCTGTTTTATTTTGAAATTCGATTCCACAACATCTTTTAGGTTTATTTTCTTTCATTAATCTCATTAATGAATGTCCCATCATTTAAGTCACCTAAACATCACAGATAAATACGACGTACACTTATGCCATCCGCATTCGCTTCGATGTCCCCTCGTGCACCGTTAGGTTAGGTAACTAACGGCAGAGCGGGGCAGGGCTAGCGCGGGTGTAAAACATAAGTAACGCCAATATAATATATCATATATACTATATATTGTATCTATCACAGAACATCACATGATCACATCACAGATATCGCAGCAGAAGAAACATATGAAATATTGGATATACTAGGATGTCCGTCTTTTCAATACGAGCCAGTATAAAACACGGATTCCACGGTTGCGATGAATAGCCAATCCCACACCCCTAGACCCCTACGAGAGCGGCAAGCAACCCTACCAATTCTAGTGTTAGGAGACCCGGACTCGACTCCTCGAGATGGTCTCTCACTAGACCCTAGAACCCTGTTACTTATGCTCCCCTCCTTGGATCTATCCTAATGCGGAAAAGTAAATAATATACAAATGGCGACATCATCCGCAACCTGGAAGTTCCCCAATAAAAGAATATTACATACAAGTTTTTACATGAATGAAAATGAAAAACACTCATCTCACATAAAAAAAAACCCCGGCTATTCAAACACGACGATCCAATATAACATATCCAGCAACACATAACATCACATGTCATCAACGTAAGTAAATATGGTCATCCCAATTGTCGTTGACATATAGCAACGAAACCGGCGATATCACATATTACACTTACGGTCACAGAAAAGAAAGTGTAAAACTACAACAGTTGGAATCCGCAACCTCTTTGACATCGCATGCCTAATCCAATGAATTCCTTAGACATCACATGCCTAACAATTATAAACCCCGCATTTTAGTCTCATTATCGAACACACTTTTCAATATCAAGTCGGGCAATTCAACAAGATTCCCGATATTCTGATCGAATGCTCGTCGCAAACTTTAGTAGGCGGTTGCACCCCTGATACCGTCGACGAAGTGCACCAAGGCGGAACACCGCTGCGCTGTGCGCTGCGCGACACGTGTCACGCGCTGGGGCATTTGCGCCAAACAGAATTAAGATTTTAAAGAAATCTTTCTGTTCTTGTTAAAACAAGAAGATTTTCTTTTGTAAAACAGAAGCCCTTGGATCAAAGATCCAACGGTGTGGAAAATTCCCCAAATCACTCAGAGAAAGATCTCTTCAACAAAATTAACTAATTTATGGGCACTATAAAAGAGACCCCAGACCTCAATTCAAAGTAATGAACATTTTTTTTTTTTGAAAAAAGTCAAGAGCTTCAAACAGAGAGAGAATTCTGAGAAAATTTCAAAGAAAAAGGTAAAAACCTTTAGAAAAAAGAGAAAGTTCTCTCATGAACAGATCATAGATCTAAAAACAAGATCAATGATTTTTAATAAAAAAAATTAGTAATAAAATAGTGCTTTGCACTTTTATGAACCTTTGGTTCTTTGAGATAAGAAAAACAAGAAAAACTTATCTTTTCTTTGATCTAAGTTAGATCAAGAAATCAAATAGTGCTTTGCACTTCTCTTCTTGAATCTAAAAGATTCTTAGTGCTTTGCACTTCCAAACTGCGCTGTTGCGCTCTTGGGAGAGCGCCACGTGTCAGCTACAGAACAACTTGCGCTACGCGCTCTTAAAATAGAGCTTTGCTCTCTGGACTTGGCGCAACTCACCAGAGCGCGCCACGTGTCAGCAGCGCAACAGCGCAGCGCACTGCGCTGTTGCGCTTGCGCTCACCAGAGCAGGACATGTGTCCTCATCACAAGCGCTTGCGCTCAATAATTGGCGCAAAGCGCCTGACAAGCCACTATCAGATGATTAATGCACTGCATTATTTACAGAAGGGCCAAGCCTAATTAAAAAGGGCCTAACAGGCCAAATTAAATGCAATGCATTACTTTAAAAAGGGCAGAGCCCAAATAAAAAACAGATGTTGCGCATCATTTATAAAAGGGCAGAGCCCAAATAAAGGTCTAATAGACCAAACAAAAATGCCATGCATTATTAAACAAGAGCAGAGCCCCAGTAAAGGCCTAACAGGTCAAATGCAAATAAAATGTTGAACATTTTCAACTGGACTTGGCCCAATTCTGGCCGTAAGTCCTTAAATTAAATTGAACTGAGCACAAATGCTCTCTCAAATAAATTTACCTCCGGTTCGAGGGTACATCTCCGAACTCCTCTGACACTTCTCGTTGTAATCCTTCAACGACGTCAGAGAGGCGACGGGTCCCAAAGACCACACATGGATACGGACTGCGGGGTCCTTAAACTCGTGGACCGAAACGTCCCTAAACTAATATTGGACCGAAACGTCCCTAAACTAATATTGGACCGTGACGTCCCTAAACTAATATTGGACCGACACGTCCCTAAACTAATATCGGACCGGAACGTCCCTAAACTAATGCTCATCCCCAAATGGGAATATGGACCACCACGTCCCTAAACTGGAACATGGACCACCATGTCCCTAAACTGGAATATGGACCACTACGTCCCTAAACTGGAGCATGGACCGCAACGTCCCTAAACTACCTATGGACCACTACGTCCCTAGACTGGAACAATAGAGCCTCCAAATGCTCTTTTGCCGGATCTAAACGATCCCATTTAAGTTGATCTTAGCCCCCAAACACGGCTAACGTATCCTTAAACATTCAAACGAACTATAAAACTCCAAATCAACCTTGGTTCAAGGGTACATCTCTGAACTCCTCTGACATCTGCCGTTGTAATCCTTCAACGAAGTTAGAGAGGTGACGAGTCCCGATGGCCAGATATTAAATGGATTATCACATTAAGTTGATCTTAGTCTCAAACAGGACTATCGTATCCTTAACGAACGTTTAAGTTGATCTTAGCCGCAACGCGACTAATGCATCCTTAAACTAAAAACATCAAACCCAAATCTAAGTAAATACGGATTTGGACTAATCCACGTCCTACGGGCGACGACATTACTCAGTCTCCGTATACAATCCACGGGCAACCACAAACAAAACAAACACACACGACACGAAGTAAAATTCTGGAGAAGGACAAAGTTGTTACCGCGATGCGGTAGCGTAATTAACTGCAGGGGCTTGCGCCTGCAGGGAAGAGCGTCCCCACAATCAAAAACCCCTCAAGTGAGGGGGAATCTGACGAAGTCTGCTACACCGGCCGCATCCGTCTAAACCTCCGATACACGGTGCCATAAATCAACTTGGCATCTTCGGAGAGGTGGACGGATAAAACCAAATAGCATCTGCCCCGAATCTCAGCGTCAGGACATCGCAGTCTTGTGCGCCGCCATTCGGAGGGGAACAACGACTTATACCGCTATTAGGGGACTGACGCTTGCAGCCGCCTAGGCCCGATATGCGATAGTCTTAGACAAACAGACCGGACTGTACGGAGATTGTCACATCAGACTCAGTAGGAGTTCGGATGGGTTTCCTCATCGGTTTTCTTATCGACATCTACCTGGGGACCATTACGTACAGCTAGTGCCGCTTACGGTCTGTGGTTAAACCCACTGCCAGCGTAGCAGTCGAGTCTTTAGAGTCCACACAGAGAGTTTCCCTACTCCAGGAGAAACGATATAGAGGTCGTATGGTTTTTCAACAAGGGTTCGGACGCATACGTGTGTTTTCGCACGTACGACATCCGGACAGTTTTTACTAGCCGGCTTTGGTTTAAGCCAGTTTCTAGTATCCGGTTATTGGATTTATACAGTCTAAAGTTTTTCCGTGTTTTCACGGATAGGAGGGGCGTTCTCGTAATTTCGCGAGAAGCTTCTAGAAGGTTGGTGGCTTGGGGGTTTAGGTGGCATAAGTATTAAATGAGATTAATGACTCATTTGTGTGATTCATCCTTGTCATTAATGCATTATAAATGCTTAATGACTCATGTAAATGAATCACTCATTTGTATTTATGAAGCATGGTTGTTAAATCCTTTATTTGATTTTATTTGATAATGATAATGCTTCATATATATCATGAGAGATCATTATCTCATTCCATGCTCTTGCTCACCTTCTCTCTCCTCAAGCTCTCTCTCTTCAAACCCTAACCCTCCCCTCTCATTTGTTGAGACCAAGGATTAGAATAGACTACTTAATCCATAACCCTTCTCTATATCACCTAGGTTACTTAGATTAGCACTTTAAGAAACCTAGTTACCTCAAGTTAGAGGTGAAGCTTGAAGTAAAGCTCTCGGGTGGATCATCTATTACATAGAGAAGGCCGGAGAGGACGTGGAGAACGAAAAGACGAAGGACACGGTTCATTAGGTATAATCACTTTTCATAGTAGTTGATAACTTCTATGATACTTGTTAGTTATAGTTTAGCAAAGATTCTCGTTTAGTAGATGTTTATGCAAAGAACAAGATCGTTTTTCAATTTTCTGCCTCCCCGCAAGTCGTGGGGTGTTGTACATCGACTTACACGTTGCGACGAGGAGATGAAGACCGGAGTTTCCGAGAGAAGATCGGAGTGGAGGCCGAAGGCCGAAGGACACGGATCGCTCGGTATAGCTTTCTATTCCTTTTCTTGTTTGCTAGAGTTAGGTTAATGGCCCGATCCGGATTTTTGTGCGCGGTAGTGCCGGTTTCTAGTTTTTAGAAAAGTTTCGTTTCCGCATTCCGGCGTCGGATTGACGGCTGGGGCGCCTCCGTGCACTTACAGGTACCCCCTCAATCATTGCAATCACGTACCTGGGATCCAATAATTGACTTAGAGGGCACTATATCCAACAATCTCCCACTTGCACTTAAGGCTATTATTGCGATGACGCATACTCATAGCCTCAGTGAGTGGATCCGCCCTGATGTTTCTTTCTATGTCTCTCTTAATCTCAAGTTCGCGGAGAAAGCCATCTCCCGAATCGAGTAATACCTGTCTTAGAATATGTCTGGATATCTGATAAGACCTAGTTCATAAATGAACTCTAAATCCAAACTTCTTAGATTGTAGTGATCATTGAACCTAATCAGTATCCAGCACCCTGCCTTCCACAGTATCCTCTTGGACAACTTGTCCATAATACTGTCCCTCGTCAGAGGGAAAACTATAACTCTGACAATCACTCTGTCATCTAGGTCACATTGGAAGCCTGGAATAATAACCGTCTCCCTAAGGAGGCTGCCGTCATCAAATCCGTAGAACATACACTCATGTTCTAAAATTGTTTCTTTATGTTTCTTCAGGATTGGATTGATATAAACTTATCGCAACGAGTGCATAAACAACATCTGGTGTGGTACTTGACATCTCATGATTGACTCAATTGCCTAAGCAAGTGATCTGCCAATCATGCACATCCATCTCCCCTTTAGTCTATAAGACACATTTAGAGAGGGTGACTCCATCATCTGCAGGTACACCACCATGCCAGGAGTCATCTATTCTAAATACCATTAGAATTCTGTCAAAGTACCCAAATTGGGAAACTACACAATTCTAGATCTAAAACCATAGATCTAGTAACCAGAATGTCTGATATTATATCCATGTCCTTTGTGGAGAAACAACTGTGTGACGACCAAAGTACAACCGATGGTAGTATAGGAATTTTACTTCCTACTTTGTGTATGTCATGCAAATACCAGGACATCACACCCTACAACCTTCTTAACAGATCCATCCTCTATTCTGATGAAGTCAAAGCCATGACTGTTACATCAAAAATTAGATGATCTATCTCCACTATATTTGCTCAAGCCTATAAATAGACATAAGCTACTTGTCCACTATGCTTCCGCTGCTCCCACTGACCACAACAACCCTCTGGCAGAATAATATATACGTGTACTTCTAAAACAAGTTTAGAACTACGCTATACATATCCTCCTGTCGGGTCTCATAGTCTGGAACAATAGTAGTGTCAAGTCCTGGTAAACAAGAACCTCCATGTCACCGTCCTTGAGGCTACCGGAGTATCTCTCGGGTCTCTGAGGTTACCCACCATATCTGCGGAGTAGCTAATGGAATGTCAAATCTGATTGAATATATAGGTCCTATTAAATTTTCCATAATCGTTTGCGGTTCTGGAATCACTTCCAGTTCTACCATACTCCCACTACTATTTTTCTGAAAAAATCCATTTTACTAAAACTGTGGCGAGTCAAGAACAATATCACTATTGATCTTCCAGATGGTAGAAAATCAACCCTCGTCATAGCCAGAGTCAACGCACAAACTGCCATTACAGAAACGTGCCTTGAGTTATCCAGTGTCTGGTTTTAAGCATAAGCTGGACAACTCATCGTACTTTAACATCGTTAAGATATGAACCATTCTATATCCAATATAGAAAGTTTGGCACTTATTTAATTGGAACCAGATTCTAACCACGCAACTGTCTCTAGTGCATATCAACTTAATGGAGAGAGGATAATCAGCATTACTCAACTTAGGAATACATCCAATTATGAGTAACCTGAAAGAGAAACAAGTCTCTCAAAACCATTACTATCAATTTAATACCAATCACAAGAATCTACATCTTCGATCTGTTTGGAGAATCCCGATACTTGCGATACATGGATTTTTACTTTATTCCTATACCCACAACTTCTCAAAAGTTAGACATTGTATTTCTACGAAACACTTGTCTAAAAACTAAGAAGTCATAAGTAAACAGAACATAGTATGAGGACCTACCCCTTTGTCCGGACGGACACTGGACAACATACAATACTCTGTATAAGTCCGCTGAGTTGAATAACTCAAAACCTGTGCATCGTAGGTTGAAAATTGTACCCAGGCGATTTCCTCAAATATCACCAATTACAACGAATTCCGATATAATGAGGATGATCACCTGATTCCCAATAACTTACTCCCACTCATCATCTGTAAAACCATACAGATATGAGAATGAAACCTGGTAAATACATACCTTGGAGTAAGTATCTAATCGGGAAATCAGTTTTCCTTTAACAATGCACTGAAACATGAAAATGTTTCGTAGGGGTATCCTGGTATTCTTAGTAATGCCTCTTCCATAATCCAATTCATGACTTTAACCGTATATTTCTTTGCCTTCTCTCCAAATCTTTTTATTTGTCTTTAGTCATTACCTTCTGTACACCATCGTTAGGCTAAATGGTTTTCTTCCTTCCCTACAGTTCGGCACCAGCCTATGGTTTGGAAGAAGACTATCCAGTAAGCATAATAGGTGTACTCTCCTAAACCTAGGAGTACTTGCAACTTGAGAGAAGGTGATGATAAAAGACAACTGAATAATACCTTATTCTATTTCTCCCGAACTAAGGAAAAACAAAGGTGAAATAGGAGTGGCGATGAAGTACGTGGTTTGGTCGTGAATGATAGAAGTCGCAATTTACTTTTCCCTCTTTCTAATCCCTTTATTTTGTTTTTAGTTATTACCTTCTTTACACCTTACTTAGGCTAATTGGTTTTCTTCTTTCCCTACCTTTCGGCACCTGCCTATGGTTTGGAATAAGACTATCCAATAAGCGTAATAGGTGTATTCTCCTAAACCAAGGAGCCCTCGCATCCTGAGAGAAGGTGATAATAAAAGACAACTGAATAAACCAATTCTATTTCTCCTGAACCTGGATCCATCCTCGAAGAAGTCCCTTCGAGTTCGTATATAACCATACGATGGATCTATCCAATGGAATTGGATGTCCGTAGTAATACGGGGTGTTCTGAGAAATACAAAGTGTAAAAGAAGGAGCGACAATGACTTATGCAACTTTAGACATTCCAAAAGCCAGTATTTTAAGAAGGTTCGGTCAACTTGGTCACTGAGTCATAGTCTAGGGTCGGTCAATGGTCGCTGCCAAAGAGAGAGAGAAAAGAAACACTCTGCGTGCACTCTAACCTAGATCAGAATGGTTATCAATTTATCTAATCAGGAAACCTCCCACTGTAATCTCAAATTCTCCTCCAAACCTGAAAGAAGAATTAGTCGGGATCACCCGAAGAGTAAACCAACTCATCAGTGAGAATCGGGATCCAACTCTCACCGCATGATAACGTGACGGAATCCACTCACGTCATCACACTCCAGAAGGTATGCGCATACTTGGTAAGTTTCAGTTTCTTTTAGAAACTCCCGATATGATTTTTACCCCATGCTCTTATGACCTTGACGTAGGCCAACAAATCATAAGTCACATGTCAAGTTCTACCCGTCATTGTCCAGGTCAATTTGAACCCACTCGTACAAGCCCTTGACGAAGGCCAACAAGGCTATACGATTGTCCCAAACCAACGCATCTATCTATGCAACAAATGAATACCCCAGCAGCTACCAAGCACTATGCCTTGACGAAGGACAACAAACATAGCTTGAATACTGCTGACCATCCATAAGAAATGGCGGAGGGCTACGGCTGGTTTTTTGGCGAAAAACCTTTAACGTGATGAACTTGATCTCGTTGAAGGAACCTGATAGCTTTTTATAAAAATATAGTGGCGAAAACCTTTTGCTAAAGAGGTCACTCCCGGTGAAGGGATCTCGGCTCTTTCCTCGTGGAATGAGGTGCAGGATATTCTAACTGAATACTGCGATGGAAAGCAACTTGTAATCGACTATAGTGAAGTTATTACCCTGACGCAAACTTCTGCCCAAGGGATCACTCCCGGTGATGGGATATCGGCCCTTGCCTCGTCGAATGAGGTGCAGGATATTCTAACTGAATATCACTATGCAAAACAAAAAGAAACGTCTTTGTAATAACACATTTTAAAACTGTTCCAACAATATCAAATATAGGTTTGTTTTATCCTTGCATTGATAAGAATCAATGCAGTCCCATCAATTAATCACACCAGAAGAGAACGAAAATATAATGTACGTATATGCCATCTGCATTCGCCACTGGGTCCCGTCATCACCCGTTAGGTTACTTAACTAACGACAAAGCGGGGACTGGACTAGCGCGGGTGTAAAACATATACAACATCTAATAGTATATATACCAATATACAATAATCGCTCCAGGCGTGATAATATGCAACATTACAGAAAAGTAATAAGCATCACAGAACAATACAGATAATCTGGGATCCCCAGGTTTCACAGAGCCGCTACTGAAACCCGACGTTCCCCTGGTCGTGTGGATAGCCTGTGCAATGAAACTTAGACCCCTACGGGTGCGGCAAGTTACCCGCCAAAACCTGAAGCGAGGCAGCCCCCTACAACAATGTGAATGGACCACCAAGCACTTTACGGAATCCGGTAACTTGAGAACCCCTCCTCGGGTCATCCTGTACCCCCTACGAGTGCGGCGAATAGTCTGCCAATTCTTAGAGTGAAGCCCCTCTGCCTCTCAAAGCCATGAGATACGGACCCGTTGCCCTCCAGAACCAGGATATCCGTGCATTCCATCGCGGGGTAAACCTAATACAGAAATAAAAATATGTACAACGGGTACACCGACCTCAGCCCGGTCGTGCCCCAAAAAGAATATTATACAAACAGGTAGTGACGGCACTCCACATGTTGGACACTCGCTCCGCAATATCAAATGTATAAATAAATTCAAAAAGCACTACCATTGCACATCGTTATCCACCATGACAAATCCGCAACATAACAACACAATACAGAACGTCAACGCGAATGTCACGTTCGCAAATCCGTCTAAAAGAGCTATAGCAATTAGACACAATTTACCGCTCGAATGACATTCCCGGTCGGAGATATAATATAAGAACTGTAAAATAACACGTTTAAATTTCGATGGACAAAATATCCCAAAGTGGGCCCCACAAACATCTGGTGTACAGTAATAAAATCTGGGCCCAAAAGAAATATACCAAAAACCACAATTTGAAATGAAGAACTCACTGGAAAAATTTGGTCCGCTGTTGCCACATACTGGCCGCGGTTCGGCGGTCAAACCCTAGCTATGACCGCGGATCCGCGGCGGTACTGTGGTAACACGTGCCCAAATTTCACCGTAATTCTTCAAAAGCCCTGCTCAATTTTCTGTGATATGCAAAATAATTTTTAGACCCTTTAAAAAATCGACAGAAAATTTGAACAGAAAAACTGTAGTTTTTGAAATTTCGCTCGATCGATATTTTAAACGTGTTAGCACAAGTTAGTAAAGCTTAATGGTGAGGCTCTGATACCACTGTAAGTACACGGTAGCGCCCCGGCCGTCTAACAGACGCCAAATGCGGAACAAAAACTTTTTAACTTGCGCTATTGTATAATATAACCCAGATCTGCCATTAAAGCTAAACTAACAAACTACAAAGTGGGTAGAAATGTTATACCGAACGATCCGAGTCCTTCGATCTTCAACCATCATCCCACGCTTTGTTGCGGCTTCTCCGATCTCCTGAATCTCCAGTCTTCTCGTCCAGGTGGCACCACGTCGACGGATCTTTAAACGGGCTTCCGCCTCTGAACCGAGGCAACTCGATCATCAAGTTTGCTAAAAGAGATGACCAAGATTGATGTAGAGATTGAGTAGAACACTTTGTCTCGCTTCGTCCAAAGCTATGGACGAACGGTTAATGAAGTTGCCACTTGAATCGGGTAAATGAGAAATGAGTATATTAATTTCCATGAACCAAAACCATAATCTTTTTCCCAAATGAACAACCATCCCAATTATGAAGAGGGGCCGGCCACTTAAAAAGGAGGAGGGAGGTGAGTGTAGGAGCTAGGGTTGGTGACCATAACATTAATGAATGAATGAGTCACATCAATACCTTGCATAATCATTAATGCATACAATGAATCAACTTAACACATTATCAAACCAATTAAAGCAACCATGAGTCACTAATCCTAGTCACCAAAACAAGAAGCTTCCACTCATGACTCACCTCATGACTCACCCATAAGAAGAAAAGATAAATCTGTATTAAACCGAATGTTTAATACGGCCGATAGAAAACTGGAAACTGGGAACTTCCAAAAGCGATCCCGAAACGAATTCCAGGATAACCCCGTAACAGTATAAACATACACGCATTTGTATTAAGACCGAATACAAATGCAACTGAGAAAAAGATATTATATCTACACAGTATAATACTCGGATCCGGCTTAATCCAAAGCCCACCAGTATTATCTGCCCGAAATATGACACGTGCGTAAACACACGTGCATTTTCCGAACCCTGCCATAAAACCATACGGCCTCTACAACGTTTCGCCCGAACTTGGGAAACTGTCAGTGGGGGACTCTAATGACTCATCAACACACTGGCACTGGGTATAACCACTAGCACGTCAGAGGTACAAACTATACGTAACGGTTGCCTATGTATTGATTGGATGGGAAGCTGACGAGCGAACTCATCCAGAAACCCAACTGAGCCTGACAGTGACAATATCCGTACAGTCCGGTCTGTTCGTCTAAGAGTATCGCATATCGAGTATAGGGGGTGGATAAAATCAGACCCCTAATAACGCAATAATTCGTGTCGGTATGAAGCCCATCACCATCTGAGAAACTACTGATCCAAATCAGCAATTCTCCACTACCTCGGCCGAGGATTTCTAGTGATGGCCACACGTGCACTGTGCGATATCAACCCCCAATACCGGGAGAGATGAATCCCCGACGATCCGCTCACTGCCTCCATGTGGCTCGGTACTATACCCAACTAAAACCTGTTTGCACGTCTCCTTTGAGCGTGGTAGGGTAGTAATCTAAGCACAGTGGGAACTTACACGAGACAAATGACGATCTTAGGTCGACAAACTAACCTGTACACATGTCACCAAGGAACTGCTATCTAACGATATATATAATACCAACTAGCATGTTCCCGGCGAGTCCTATCCGGTGTACTCAATGAGCACCTGTATACATTTTAGGTGAACCAACTGACACCAATGGCTTGTGAGACCAGCCACCGCCCCTCGTCGGGGTCTCGACTATATACACTAGTTTACTCTGGAGTATCGATGCCCTGTCTCGAAACTCCCACGACTAGGGACACTTTAAGGATGTGGTTATAGACCCCAGCTCCTACGTATATGATCGCCATCATACTGCTGGCAGTCAAGCAAGAATCCTATGGGCTCTATCAACATGCAATAGTGAACTAAAGCATGTATACGATGATAAAGACAAACCAGATAGCATACTATCATCTCGAGTAAGACAGTCATGTCGGTATAGGTCCTCCCTCAATCATTGCAATCACGTACCTGCGATCCAATAATTGACTTAGAGGGCACTATATCCAACAGGTCCATCATAGGAGAAGGTGGTGTGTGTAGACGTGATCCCAGAATAGGAGTGGGGATCGTCTGTGGAGGAATAGAAGAGGTGGGTTGAGGTGTCGAGCCTAGAGGGAAACGGAGAATAGGCTCGTGAGAAGGCGGTGGGGTAGAAGAACAAGGATCAGAAGTAGAAGTGTGTGTGTGAGGAAAGGTCTTCGCCGGGGTGTTATTGATAGATTTCTCAGTATCATCAAACTCTTCCCCAACGCGATTATTTAGCACTCTTCCTGATCTCAACGTTGTGATGGCATTTACATTGTAATGCCCTGGATTCGATAGGGGTTGAGACGGAAGTTTCCCTTTTTCTCTCGCACTGATTTCGGCTTTTAGTCGTGCAATTTCTGCTTCCATCGTTCTGATACTCTCAGCTTGGGACGCTGAGTTTTTCTTTATCTCACTGACGGAAGACCTAACCTCGGCCGACACTTCCATGAAATTTGACAAGAGTGACTTCATGGTTTGTGTGAATGCAGAGAACTCGTCAGAACAAGTCAACTACAAAGGATTAGAAGGTGCAGGAGTGTTGACCTGGTTTTGAAAATTTTGTGACTGGTAGGGGTGCTGAGCGAGTTGAAGTGTTTGCTGTTGTGGTGGAAGAGCCCTTTGGAAATTATTTTGGTTTGAAACCGTGTTTTGATTTTGTTGTTGGTTCCAAGCAAAATTAGGGTGATTCCTCCAATCCTGATTATATGTGGATGAATATAGATCGTTTCTAGGTCTTTGAAAAGCGGCATTGGTATGCTCTTGACCTTGAAACGGAGAATTCAATGGACATTCTTCCGTCAAACGAGAAGGATCAGAACAGCATCCACAAACAGTTTTGGGGAGCGACATCGGATTTAGGGAGGCTGCTAAAAATTTATGTTCCATAGCCTCGAGCTTCTTTTGCATTGCTGCCATTTCAGCTCGAACACCTATGTAAACATCAATTTGGTGTACGCCACCCCTAGACGATGACTGGTTTCCACTCTCCCATTGTAAGGATTTTTCAGCGAACTCTTCTAAATATTTTCAAGCTTCCCCATCATCCTTGGTCATAAAATTGCCTTGACACATGGCTTCAAGGTTCTGTTTAGTGGTAGGGTTAATGCCCTCATATATGATTCGGCACAGATCCCATCTACGGATTCCGTGATGTGGACATTGAACCAACAGATCCTTGAAGCGTTCAAAGCACTTCGAGAATGGTTCATTGGGAAGCTGGGTGAATTGATTTAGTTCGCTACGGACTCGAGCTGTCTTGTGATTAGGGTAGAATTTCTTAAGGAATGCTGCAACAAATTCTTCCCAATTCGAAATGGAATGTGCGGTTGTGTTATACAGCCACTTCTCGGCTATATCACACAAGGTAAATGGGAGAAGACGAAGACGCATAGCATCCACAGAAAGCTGTGAAGTACCCCATCATTAAGCTTACATTTTCAAATTTGGTGATAAAGACATATGCGTCTTCAGACTCGAGACCGTGGATTTTTTGTAGAAGGTTGATGTATTTGGGTTTAATCTCAAAATTGTCCCCGTTGGCTGGTGGAATGGATAGACAGGTCGAAAGAGGACCCCACATAGGATAGCACCTCTCTTGGAGAGAGATGCGGGGTGGATTCTGCGCACCTGCTGACGGCGGCAGATTAGTGGTAAAGAAGTTCGATGGAGAAGGATCCATCGATGTGGTTGTGGTGGTGAGTAAAGAAGAGGTAAATGTAGAAATAACCACTTCGGAGTCGATCGGGGAAACACGGACTAAACGGGCACTAGAATCCCGTGTCCAGCCTATCTTGCACTAAAAAGGTTTAGTACAAGTGGCAGCGTTGATATAATTAGGCGAAATGAATGAAGTGGTGTTTGTTTTGAAAAATATACGGATTTTTTAAAAAATGATGCAAATCACAACAAATGCAACAAGCAAAACCCTAAGTCTAGTGGTCACCTAGGTCAAGGCTCTAGACCGCTCCGAACTGCTAAAAGACAAGTCGCAGGATCAATCCTCCACTGCCTCTTTGTCCCTCCTGTGGCCAGGTAAGTGGGAGGTTCTCCACTACGTAAGTAGTGGGCCTAATTAAGTAACCACTTGCCTTAGACACACTTTCCTTAGACACCACAAAAGAAACGCGGATAAGCAATGAATTACCCACGGCCTTCTTCTGTTCTAAGTGAGCACGACGGTCCTTAGAATCATGTCTAGATATCTTTTAGTTAATGAGGGTAATGCGGATGCAAGTTTGTGATTTTCGGGGCTTAGGAAGGGTAATGAACTCCCCACCTAATCTGAATTTGGCCGTGCCCCTTAAATTCCGTATTAATATGCAAACAACCAAAAATCAAAAACTCGCACAATTTTTATTGCTTTTTGCGGCGCTGCGAATTTTTGCAAAGAAACCTGCAGCAAATTGTTAATGGAGCAGATTGAGGAAGGAGATAAGAAAGTGAGAAGATACCAGAGAATTTTCGTACAAAGATGCAACAAAACCACTGCGGTTCCGCCGCAATGAAGGCTTTAAACCGCGGATCCGCCGCGGTTCAATAAGAACTCTGAACAAAAATTTTACCTAAAGCTTCTGTTCACTTCCTGAGCTCTCTGGAATATTCTAAATATTTTTCCAATTGCACAGTAGACTCCAGATTTCCTTCCAACAAATCACAACGAATCGTTTAGTGTTTGCGCGAATTTTGATCTCAAAATTATAATGGAATAAAATTTTCAACTCAAATTTCAAAAACGAACGAATTAGCGCACTGTCCCCGGCAACGGCGCCATTTGATTGAATGGATTCTCGATGTGTCGTGTTTAAGAAATGATGTTTCACAATCAAAGATATTTTTTACCGCAATCAATAACAGTGTCGATTGTAGCGCGTTAGCGAGTGCGGATCGTCCACAAGGAAAGTGAGATCAGTTCGAATTTGAATTAGATGAATTAAAAATTAAAGAAAAGATAAAAGACAATTCAATTCAAGATTTATAAAATTGAAGTTCAAGAATTATCTAGATCTAAATCTAAAATCAAGAAAACATTTAAAATCAAGAATTAAGAATTGATGATATCCAATCCAATAATCAAGAATCGAAGTGAGGCTCGTAGGAATCGGTCGAATCTATAGATGTGATGAAATCTATTGATTACGTATTCTTATCCATCGATGAATTGATACTAGATCGATGATGATCAACGAGAATTAGGGATTTCTTGCGGAAACTAAAGTTTCATCTTCTATCCCTTGTCCATTCATTGATTTCATTCACATTCTAGCCTCTAGTAAATTCAAGAATCGATCGTGGATCCCTAATTTCGAGCGAACACAATCAAGAAAGCATCGCATCGCAACTAGGTCGTCGATTCTTCAATTTGCTAGGGTTTACAAACTCATAGGACTTAAGAATCGTTTCAAGATTTGTAACAACATCATCTATTGATTGTCTCGATTCCTCCACGAGCGGAGTTTTACTCAAACATCAGAATAAGAAACACAATCAACAATTGAGATCGAATCTTGATGCAAGAATGTAAAGAAAGCAAGATATAGAAATTTCACCTTTATTTATCAACAATTTAGTTGCAATTCTCTCAAGATCTACAAGAGGAAAGAACTTGATCGTTGATTTCGGCTTCGCTCGTCTCCTTGAGTCGCGGATCTCCTTGGATCACTTGCTCCGATGAAGTCCGGCGTCGCTTTCTAAAGGATCGAAGGCTTCATGCTTGATTTGGTACTCGAAGTTCTTGATTTTTGGCTTTGGAATTTGAATTGGGGATTAGGGTTTCCAAGTTGTGTCACTCAACTTGTATTGGGGAGATGAAGATTGAACAACCTTAGAAATGAAGCCTTAGGGTTCCTTTTATAGCATTGACTAGCATTGGCATCCTTTAGAAGCTAGGTTTAGTTTAGCTTCCCTTGTAAGCTAGGTAGTTAGGTAGAAGCTTCTATAGGTAGTTAGTTAGGCTTTAGCTTCCTTCATAAGCTTGGAGGTTAGGGAGAAGCTTCTAGGCTTAGGTTGTTAAGTAGCTTGCTTTGGAAGCTTGAGAGTGATTAGCTTGGAATGTAAGCCTTGCTGTTCTGACAGAAACTTCTGGAGAATTCTGGACTTTGAAGTGGCTTGATGAGGTGTGGGACTTGAAAGAGGAATACTGCAGAACATTTCAACTGACATCACAGTCATGTGACCGCGGATCCGCGGCACATGCCCTGCTCCGGCCGCGGATCCGCGGCCCGATTGGAGCTTTGGTGTATCAATTTTACAGTGCTGCTTCCTGCTAACTTAATAATATATTTCTGATATGTTGAATCTTAAAATTCCTTCTAGTCCATTGCCAGATCTCAAGTCTTGGAGTTGGCGTATTTTTATCAGCGCTTTTTCACAGATTTGGCTTTTCTCCTAAAATTTCTTGCACATATTCTCGAAACAAGTGTTGCGCTATACAAAGATTATGCGATGCCATGATAAACACTCAATTTCCCTCAAAATGTCGGTTTTAAAGTATAACACATGTAATTTGGTATTTTACGACTGTTTTGCTAATATGTGCTATATTAATACCGAACACCTATAGATGAGTGCAAAAAATAGGGAAATTGACGTGTTAAAAGTACATTATTTTCGACTGATCACCAGTGCGACAGGTGTGCACGACAGCATCTGTCCATGGCAACAGGTGTGCACGACAACCACATCTAGTGCATCAATAGTGCACGAAAATCTCAATCCAGTATAACTACATGCACGGATGAAAATCCCAATCGAGTGCATCCGGTGTCCACAAAATCATATCTCATATCATGCGCCCAACATGCGCGATAATCCAAATCAAGTGCATCCGTCATGCACGAATGAAATTTAAATCAAGTGCATCCAACATGCATGAATGAAACCTAAATTAAGTGCATCCCACATGCACGAATAAGATCTAAATCAAGTGCATCCGATGCTCACAAAATCCGATACCAAGCGCCCAACATGCGCAAAAATCTAACCCAAGCGCGTCAGGTTCGTATAAAACATCTAGTGCAGTAGCATGCACGAAAACGAACATCAAGTACAAACGCGCACGAAAACACAAATCTGGTAAAACGAATGCTCAAAGACATAAATTGGGTGCAACCAATGTACGGAGTATAAATCTAGTGCAACCAATGCACGAAATACCCACCTGGTGCAACAAACGCATGAAATGCAACTCTAGTGCAATAAATGCACGAAATACGAATCTGGTGCAACAAATGCACAAAATACAATTCGGGTGCATCCAGTGCACGAAAACGCATTAAAAACACTAATGCGTAAAATAGCAACACCGAGTGTACCAAGGTGTATAAAATCCAAAAACGTGCGCAACTATGTGCATAAAACACGTATCAATGCACTGCAGGCATATGTAAGCTATACCGAGTGTGTACCACATGCACAAAATCAAATCAACCGTATGAAATCCACGAAATCATAAATACGTGCTGCAAAAGCACCAAAACCGATATCAAGTGCAACAGATATGCACAAATCACAAATCAACACAACGGTGTATAAAATATATATCAAGTGCAACAACTATGCACATATGTAAATACCCAGTAGGTGTAGCCATGGTGCATGAAAACAATATCATGAAACTCAATCATCAAAACTCAAATCTAAGCGATATAAGCGTGATACTCGGACCACAAACGCAAATCGCAACAAATAACATTGAGGTACAACTCCTACAATGTCGAAAAATGTCGGTGCGTCCAAAACTGGTAGAGCAAGAACATCTACTTGCCTCCTGCTCACGGTATGGCATCTTCTGTCTTTGGGTCCTCATTTCTCTGTGGATTACCAATCTCGCAATCCATCGGCTCGTCGGCCCGGTTTGGTGTACTATAGGAAATGATTCCGCTCTGGCACTCCTCTGATCAATCTCTCGGCCATTTAGCATGACAACTCGTAAAGCAGCACGTCACTGGTGTCGGCCTCAGGCCCTTTGAATACACGTGATACAACTGATCCTCGGTGCAAAGTCCTATCGCAGCAGTGTCCTGGAAGGAACCTGCTCAAGGTCTCTTCCGATCTCGCCTATGCCGAACTATACGGAGGCTGGTACTCTTGCATAACCGTTTTTCGTTTTCTGGACATCTGCGTTATAAGCACAACATTTCCTCGGGAACTGGCCGTATCCCAATGCCTCTGTATACATATCCGATCTCTACATTCAACAGGGAGTAACAATAACTCGTTAACATCTCGCACGAACCTCTTGCTCCACTCGTCTTTGTTATCGTCCACTTCGACGTCACGTCATGCTATCTGCGTACTGCAATTGTTCTTGGCTACAGTCAATACGGAATCTCTCACATGGACTCGAAATCACGAACTCGGTATCTTCATCACTCTGTAGAAGCTATCTATATGAACACGTCCTCGGGAACTTGTCCCAATCATCGGAGGAATAAACCTTATTCATCCGTTCTCGATCAACTCACAACCCGTCTGGGTGAGGTCCTCTATCCGAAGCTGGTCAACCCGCTGATCTCCTATCGGATCATCCAACGAACAACGTCGTCTCTGGGTCGATCAACTCTAGATCTGAGTAAGATGCTCCACACTGGAAATCTTCAACTCAACTGGGCCTGCATCGGCACGTCAATCAGACGAATCATCTCAGTCGCTCAACTCAACTCAAGATAGTCTATCTATCTACCGTCGTATCTCTGCCTGAAAGCTCTAGCGATCTTGGCCTATCACCTCTGGAAGTGACATCCTATCAATCTCAGCAACAGCTGGGATATCTGTCTGCACGGTAGCCGACATCACGATCTCTGAGGTATGTTGTACATCAATCATCCTCTAACAATGGCACGATCATCCGGTGCAAAACCGAACACTCGCCTCAAACGAGAGGTCACAACACAAATACTAAATCGAGACGTTCCCATGTCACCAGAAAACACGATAGTCAGTTCTCGTCCATGACAGGTTCGCCCTGACCGCATCACTAGCAGCAGCTCAATCTGCGTTCAAACAATGGTGACATGAACCTCAAGTATGTATCGATGAAAATAGATCAACAGAATTAAAGGAATCAACGGATCTATAATGGATACATGACCATAAGGAGTAACGGAATCACTGAGAGTATGATCATGGAAACGAATAAAATGAAGGATCTCGAATGGATGTATAATCATGGGACGAAGAGAATCATAGATCTCAAAATATGTACATCCTAATGTCATGACCCAAAAGAGCACGTGACTGGCCCTTGAACCATATGAACTCTATAGGACACCATCAGATCCAAGTAAGCTAAAAGCCTAGAAATCTAAAACCATTTTAATAGTAAATAAAGAAAACTGGTTTAAAGAAATGAAGAAAAACATGTTTGAAGTCAAGGTTTTTAAATAACTAAGACGAATATGCATTTTAAAAATGTAAAGTCTTTTCTAAAAATTTCGGCAGAGTTTCTTTTGTAAATACTGGCCCCGAACGGGGTACAACAAGAACAATATATATGCAATGATAAAAGGCATCCCCAAGCGGGAGCTAGCTCTTCGTCAATCGACGGTCACAACCACACAAGCAATATAATATACAACGCCGAATGGCGAGGATCAAACTCAAAATAATATGAAAACCGTCATACTGCTACACGCGACTCTAAGATCGAAATAATACATCACTAGTATCTAAGTCTGAAACAATATACAAGTTTTGGTTGATGGAATTCTAGATACAATGAATAATACATATACAAGGGTGGTTCTGATGCAAAGAACCCACCTACCAAAAGCAATTCACTCGCAAAGGAAGCAGTGTGCCAGAAATGCCGCTATGGAACCTGTACGGCAAAACCTGCAAGAACTGTGGCACAACGGGGGTGAGTTGCCAACTCGTGAATAGAAAATATCTACAGGCAGAAACCGAAAGCAGGACATAATCCTAGGTCAATACGATCAGTATATGATATAAACCTCAAGAGTAAGTCTGAAGCATGATAAGGTGGCAATGTAACATCTAAATATGTAGGTAGTGCCAAATACTCGTGCCAGTGCCTCAGGTAATAACATGTCATAAATATAAGGTATGTCTGCATGAAGTAATAATGATGAAATATCGAAATGGATATCAATACACATATACTAGCGTCCCATTCCACTAATATTGGTATAAGGGTATATATAACAGCGCCCTCATACCCTGTTATATATATACAAATGAAGTGTGATCAATGTAGTCAAAGTCTGTATGTAATCAATGTCTGTATATATGTGGATCCCGTCCACCTGTCACCCAATGACAATAAGCATCATGCATGCAAATATGAGGATATAATCAAATCATGGAGATCATTATGAAACCTGTGCCTAGCATCGGCACGTAAATCCTCGTCCATATGGGGCTCCGTCTGTGGTATCGGCCCTCGGCCCCGGCAGCACGGGTCAGCCTATGTCCATCTCTCAACTTCGGTCGGTATCCTCCAGATATCCGCCGAGCTCAAATACAATCACCAGTAGGTAGTATTCCCTCTGCCAGGGTCACCGTCTACTACACAGCGAAACAATTCTCGCCCCGGGGTACCATACCTAGTCCACCATGTTTCCATAATCGACCTCATCCGCCTCCTCGAATCGGGTTTCACATGTCACTCTCAGCACCGAGAAAACACAAGGTGGACGCACTGAAATATCATATCAAGGGTAACCGGGTTTTTAAAACAATTATATATTCTCTTTTGAAATACCCACGGTTCCCAAATCCAGAAATATCATGGAAACAACATATCTCAATGCGTATAATCAAAACATGATGTATGCGACATGTAAAGAAAGGTAAGCATATCGGTAAGTCATGCAACATGGAATAGTAATGTGCACATGTTGAGGGAAACAGCTCTTTTTAAAATGAATAAGTTTTGAAGAATATCTTGTGGTTCCCAAATCTCTAATCAAGTCAGAATCATCTACGTAAGTGTACAGGTATAAGTGTACAATATGCCATGCAAGAATCATATCATGAATGCAACAGTACTACAGTATAGTGGCATGGCAATTATCGATGATGAAGTGTGTGAGCCGGCAAATAGTGTCCGTGGAACATACGCATCATCGATAATGGTGCTGGTGTCCTAACAGCATGATAGTAATATAGCAATAAACATATGCAAAGCAATGTGAATAGCATGAACATGCGAAAATCAAATAATCAACACCACAGTGAAGAATCTACATCAATATGAATATGTCATGCAGCTATGTCATTTGAAATAAGACGAATCAGGATTTTTAGTAAAATAAGGGCTACGGTATTTCTAAGAAAGATACGTTCTTTGAAAAATACCCGTAGAATCCATTTACTTGTCTTTTAAGATATTCCTGATTCATAGTTTTTTAAATAGGCATGACTCGGGTCTAGTCTAACATCTACTATGCAAACTACAGATCTAAGTATCAAGTCAATTGGGAGGGGTATGGAAACCACCTAAATCTGAGTCGATATATATATAGATATAATAGTTGGTGATCCTGCCTCAATAATATCGCGTACGATACAGTATATCGTAAGACATCCTCGAGTCATGAGTGCGGATCTATCATCAATATAGGCTCGTACGGTAAATCGTCGTACGACATCCCAATAGCTGGGTACGGGTCAATATCACATTATCTCACCACATATATGGTATCACTATCATCATATCACATAATCTGGGGTACTGATCTAAGTCTAGTACAATCGATACCATCTATCACTGCGTGTGTAAGCACACGTCCAAAGGCCCGCTAGATATCACATGTCGTAACCCAAATACGAATCATATCAAATCACCGATCTCGCGGCACAATGCCCAACATCATCGACTCATCTCCAATGTCGTCCAATATCATCAAACACTGTGCAAGTATAATGAATATGCAAGGGTGTGCGTGTAGGTGTAAATCTATTCTAGGGTTCGCGACTATGAACTACACTAGTTACTTTTAACCCTAAACTATCCATAATACACCTAACACAATATCCATGACACACATTAACTATCATATATATATAGTATATCAACTACGGACTGCGGGGGTGCTATACGCCATCCACCCGACTTCCCCCTGTAGATATAATCTACTCACCTTGCGTCTTCATTGTCGACGTCACCACGCGTTTGCTTGTCGTCCCGAAGTCTTCATGGGGCACCTACACATTAACGTATCGCAAATGCGTATCAAAACCAATTCCAAACTAAAACGGCATACGACTCTCAAGACGATACGCTATGATCTATAGGTTAGAACCTATGGACAACGCCTTCCAAAACCATCAACTCCCTCGATATCGTCGTATAAACGCCAAATAGTCGAGGTAAAACACAATACTCAAATTCAGACTTAAAAATATGGAATACGGAAACACGAATCCAAAACAGCAACTAAGGAAAAAGGTTCCAGATTTCACTCTAGGTCAAATTAGACAAATCTATACATTCCAGGGGTTTAAAATACTGATAAGGGGGTAACAAAACAAAAACGAGCAAATTCCTCTCTGGTCTGGCCGCAATTTGCGGCCGGAAAGGATATATTTGCGGCCGGGGTTGGGAGTTAGGGGCTACGGTTCTGGTGATAGCTTCCTGGTTGCCTGCACATGTCACTGTCCATTCAATATAATTTTCAGAGTCTCGGGTTAATAGCAGATCTCATATAAGCTTCACAGATTTCATAACTTTTCCGATATCGGTTTCTATAAATCCATATTCTAGGTTTAAGCTTCAGGTTTGGGTCTCCATTCCAGCACTAGGATGTTTACATAACCTCTACTGAGCTCAATTTCACATCTTAACTCAAATTTTCCTCAAACCCTAACTAGGTTTTCCTCAAGTCCACAAAATCAAACAATAACGGTTCAATCTAAACATGGGGTAAAGGTAATGCATAAACTAAGCTTTAAGGTCTAGAAAATACCTCATTTGGCAACTCAAGAATTTTCTTGAGTTGCCTCTAGTGGCCAAAATTCTTGCTTTCTTGGTCCAATGTGTAGATCTTGAGCTTATGCACACTCTTAATGAAATGAGAGTGGGGTTTTGGTGTAGTTTTAGAGGTGATTTGGGGCTTGAAGAGGGGAGGGAGAATGAGGTGCAGGAGCAGCAGCAGCAGCAGCAATGGAAGAAGGAGGAGGGAAATGAGGGAAGGGAAATGGCTAAGTCCTGGGTCAAAGAAGACCATACCTCTCTCTCTCACCAAACCTCATATAATAATCCCTTATTACATTTTCTTTTCTTTTCTTTTTCTCCAAAACCCTCTCACTAGAATAGTAACCCAAAAAGAAACATGGCAAGAAAAAATGTAACACAAGTGTAGAAAAAGATATGTGCATGTTTTGCACAAAATTGCTAAAAAACCGATTAGCGATTTTTAATCGCGATTAGCACTGAATTAGCATATAACTAATCATAAAAGCATAAAAATGGCATAATTCCATAAAATACCCTATTTTAGAATTTTCCATAATTTTTCCAAATTTTTTCCCATTTATTTGTATTTAATAATACCGAAATATTAAAATATTCAATAAAATAATATTAAATTATAAAAATTCCCAAAAAATAATATTTTATTTATATTTGTTTGAAATGTTACAATCTTCCCCCCTAAATAAATTCGGTCCCCGAATTTAAATTTAAACCCCCAATACTAAAACATTTCAGTAAAAATCCAAATTGTCGGGGCTCCGAAAACATCAATACACATCGAATATCATAAAAAAATGTACTGGTCTATAAGAAATCAATCCTAAAAAGGTATATATAATAATATCCTATTCGTCTGGTGCGCAAGGAAATCAAAATCCATATATGTGCCATACATGGGCACAAAACAACATCCAGGTGCAACAGGTGTGCACGAGACATCTGTCTTAGGCAACGTGTGTGCCTGACAGCAAAATCAGGTGCATATGACATGCATGAAGAATCCCGATTTAGTGCATCTGGCATGCACCAAAATCGTATATCAAAACACTAAAGGTGCATGAAAACTATGCTGGAAGTGTAAATCAAATCACTGCATAAGATAGGCGTGAAATCACAATCAATACCTTAAATGTAATAACTATGCGCAAAATATAAATACCCAGTGGGTGCATGAAAACAAATATCATGAAACTCAGCCATCAAGACTAAATCATACAAAAATAACGCCCAAAATACCGAAATCCAAGATGACGGATACGTGATAACCGAATCATAAAATCACAAATCATAAATACCGTCGTCGGTAGTTCCTCCTTCAAAGTCGAGAAGGAGTTCGTGCATCCAATACTAGCAGCGCAAGATATCTACTTGCCTCTTGCTCACGGTCTGGCGTCCTCTGCCTCTGGGTCCTTATCTTCTCTACGGATTACCTATCTTGCGATCAATCGGCTCATCGGCCTTGTCAGGTGTGCTAACGGGGACGATTCCGTTCTGGCACTTCTCTGGTCATCTCTCGGTCAATCCTCACGACCACTCATAAAGCAGCATATCACTGGCGTCGGCCTCTGGTTCTCTGAATGCACATCACACATCTGATCCTGGCGCAAGCATCATTGCAGTAGTGTCCAGGAAGGAATCCCGCTCAAGGTCTCTTCCGATCTTGCCTATGCCGGTTTGTACGGAGGCTGGTACTCTTGCATAATCTCTTCTCGCTCGATGGACATCTGCGTCCTCAGCACAGCATTTTCTCGGAAATTGGTCGCATCCCAATGCCTCTGTAAGCATATCATGTCTCTAGTCTCGACGGGAAGTAATGACAGCTCGTCAGCGTCTCGCACGAACCTCTGGTTCCACTTGTCTCTATCGTCGTCCACTATGACGTCACGCCATGCTATCTACGCACTGCACTGATCTCGGCCTCGGTCAATCCGAAGTCCATCGCACGGACTCGAAATCGCGAACTCTGTAGCTTCATCATTCTGTAGAAGATGTCTGGCCGATCAGGTCCTCGGGAACATGTCCCAACCATCGGATGAATACTCAATACTCGTCCGTCCTCGATCAACTCGCAACGCATCTAGGTAAGGTCCTTTATCCGAACCTGGTCAACTACCTCGTCGACGATGTCGAGCTCTGGCCTGCTGAGTGTGCTCAATATGACCCCCTTTGGGTCCTGGTCTTCTCGTATAGTATTCCAGAAAGGTTCTGTCGAGGTCTCTCTCAAATCTCATTCCTGCCGAATTGCCCGAAAGTCATCGTCTTTTACTGAAGCAAATTCTTATTCCGGAACGGCTGCATACTCGTCGCAACTCCTTCTGGAAGGTATATCCATATACAACGCCTCTGCGTGCGTATCGCATCTCTGATGTCAGCGGGGGGGACGTCATCTCGTCGAAATCTCTTGCGAACTCTTTACTTCACTCTGCTTCAATGTCGACTGCTTTGGACTCGTCTCATCGTGGCTGCATGGACTGCGCACCATTGGCCATGCTCGTATCTGGAGTCTCCCAAGCAGTGTGTCCCATCACATGATATCCGAATGATGTCGAACCATCCGATCGATTGTCAAAACCTCATAATACCCTAAGAGATCAACATCTTGGGTACAGTTTAATGGTATTGAGTACATACCACAGCATCAGTAGTCCAGCCGTAGAAGGGCAAACCCAAGCCTCACTAATGGCGCCGTGGAACTGCCGCAAACCCTAAGGTTCAAAGGCTTTCACACGGTCATTAAGTCAAGTTAGGGTTTCATTCCTCTAGAGGGTCCATAGAATCGCTTTCATGTCTTTCCGAATACTTTAAACTTGGAAAATAGGCTCCTGACATTCGATCGTCTCTATCGACTCTCAACGAACCTGCGTGAAGTCGTCTCTAGCTGGAATCAATCTATCTGATGACCTCGCATCTGGGTAAGAGAACGTATCACATGTCCTAGCATCCTTCCTCGGTGACTAGCGACCTTCCATCATATCTCTAAGTATACACTCATGCTGCATTAGCTCCAATCATCTGGGCGACATCTCGTCATTTCCAGCATCAACTGGCTCATTCGTCTGTACGCTGAACAGCGCCTCAATCCTCCAGGAAAGGCAATACATTGGCGGTCATCTCTAAATCGGTCTGCTCTAGATCCGAGTATGACTTTCCACACTGGAAATCTTTAACTCAACTGGACCTGCTCCGGCGCATAAATCGGATGAATCACCTTCGTGTCTCAAATCGGGTAGACTAGCTATCGCCTGTCTCATATCTGCCTGGAAGCTCCGGCGATCTCAGCTCGTAAACTCCGGAAGCGACATCCTGTCAATCTTAGCAACAGCTGTTTCATCTGTCTGCACGGTGGGCGACATCATAATCTCTGAGGTATGCTGTACATCAACAATCCTCTCTCAATTGGCAGCTTTAACAATGGCCCGATCATTCGGTGTAAAACTAAGCACTCGCCTCCAGAAAAGGTCACAATCACCAATACTAACTCGAGACGTTCCCATGTCACCAAAAAAACAATGGTCAGCCCTCGTACCAGACGAGCTCGCCCTGACCGTAGACTGGCAGCAGCTCACTGCGCTCAAACAATGGCGACAAAAATCTCAATCGAGTATCGAAGAGAGCAGATCAATGGGAAGAAGGAAACAACAGATCCAGAATGGATACATGATCATAATAAGGAACAGCATCAATGAAAGTATGATCATGGAACTAATAGGATCTAGGATCTCAAATGGATGTATAATCATGGAAATAAAAAGAATCACTGATCTCGAAAATATGTACATCCTAAGGTTCCTTAAGCGGAGTAGCGTATCGTCAGTATGCCGCGGAACATATCCACGGTACGTCACTCTACTTTAGTCACCTATTCCATCAACCAAGGGTCATCCTACGCGACGAAAGTTCGGGTCTATTACCCTCTCGACTAAGTCTAAGTTCCGTAAAGTCAAGCCTAAGTTCCGTGTATATATAGGCGCCCTAGGCTCTACATAGTCAAACATAGACTCGAACCAAGGTTAACCTAGCGCTCTGATACCAACTTTGTCACGACCCGAAAGAGCACGTGACTGGCCCTTGAACCATATGAAGTCTATAGGACTCCATCCGATCTAAGTAAGCCAAAATCCCAGAAATCTAAAACCATTTTAAGAGTAAATAAAGAAAAATGGTTTAAAGAAATGAAGAAAAACATGTTTGAAGTCAAGGTTTTTAAATAACTAAGCCGAATATGCATTTTAAAAATGTAAAGTCTTTTCTAAAAATTTCGGCAGAGTTTCTTTTGTAAATACTGGCCCCGAACGGGGTACAACAAGAACAATATATATGCAATGATAAAAGGTATCCTCAAGCGGGAGCTAGCTCTTCGTCAATCGACGGTCACAACCACACAAGCAATATAATATACAATGCCGAATGGCGAGGATCAAACTCACAATAACATGAAAACCGTCATACTGCTATACGCGACTCTAAGGTCGAAATTATACATCACTAGTGTCTAAGTCTGAAACAATATACAAGTTTTGGTTGATGGAATTCTAGATACAATGAATAATACATATACAAGGGTGGTTCTGATGCAAAGAACCCACCTACCAAAAGCAATTCACTCGCAAAGGAAGCAGTGTGCCAGAAATGCCGCTATGGAACCTGTACGGCAAAACCTGCAAGAACTGTGGTACAACGGGGGTGAGTTGCCAACTTGTGAATAGAAAATATCTACAAGCAGAAACCGAAAGCATGACATAATCCTAGGTCAATACGATCAGTATATGATATAAACCTCAAGAGTAAGTCTGAAGCATGATAAGGTGGCAATTTAACATCTAAACATGTAGGTAGTGCCAAATACTCGTGCCAGTGCCTCAGGTAATAACATGTCATAAATATAAGGTATGTCTGCATGAAGTAATAATGATGAAATATCAAAATGGATATCAATACACATATATTAGCATCCCATTCCACTAATATTGGTGTAAGGGTATATATAACAGCGCCATCATACCCTGTTATATATATACAAATGAAGTGTGATCAATGTAGTCAAAGTCTGTATGTAATCAATGTCTGTATATATGTGGATCCCGTCCACCTGTCACACAATGACAATAAGCATCATGCATGCAAATATGAGGATATAATCAAATCATGGAGATCATCATGAAGCCTGTGCCTAGCATCGGCACGTAAATCCTAGTCCATATGAGGCTCTGTCTGCGGTATCGGCCCTCGGCCCCGGCAGCACGGGTCAGCCCATGTCCATCTCTCAACTCCGGTCAGTATCCTCCAGATATCCACCGAGCTCAAATACAATCACCAGTAGATAGTAGTCCTTCTGCCAGGCTCACCGTCTACTACACAGCGAAACCGTTCTACCCCCGGGGTACCATACCGGGTCCACCATGTACCCGCAATCGGCCTCATCCGCCTCCTCGAATCGGGTTTCACAAGTCGCTCTCAGCACCGAGAAAACACATGGTGGATGCACTGAAATATCATATCAAGGGTAACCGGGTTTTTAAAACAATTATATATTCTCTTTTAAATACCCACAGTTCCCAAATCCAGAAATATCATGGAAACAACATACCTCAATGCGTATAATCAAAACATGATGTATGCGACATGTAAAGAAAGGTAAGCATATCGGTAAGTCATGCAACATGGAATAGTAATGTGCACATGTCGAGGGAAACCGCTCTTTTTAAAATGAATAAGTTTTGAAGAATATCTTGCGGTTCCCAAATCTCTAATCAAGTCAGAATCATCTACGTAAGTGCACAGGTATAAGTGTACAATATGCCATGCAAGAATCATATCATGAATGCAACAGTACTACAATGTAGTGGCATGGCAATTATCGATGATGAAGTGTGTGAGCCGGCAAATAGTGTACGTGGAACATACGCATCATCGATAATGGTGTTGGTGTCCTAACAGCATGATAGTAATATAGCAATAAACATATGCAAAGCAATGTGAATAGCTTGAACATGCGGAAATCAAATAATCAACACCACGGTGAAGAATCTACATCAATATGAATATGTCATGCAGTTATGTCAATTGAAATAAGATGAATCAGGATTTTTAGTAAAATAAGGGCTACGGTATTTTTAAGAAAGATACGCCCTTTGAAAAATACCCGTAGAATCCCTTTACTTGTCTTTTAAGATATTCCTGATTCGTAGTTTTTGAAATAGGCATGACTCGGGTCTAGTCTAACATCTACTATGCAAAATAAAGATCTAAGTATCAAGTCAATCGGGAAGGGTATGGAAACCACCTAAATCTGAGTCGATATATATATATAGATATAATAGTCGGTGATCCCGCCTCAATAATATCGCGTACGATACAGTATATCGTAAGACATCCTCGAGTCAAGAGTGTGGATCTATCATCAATATAGGCTTGTACGGTAAATCGTCGTACGGCATCCCAATAGCTGGGTACGGGTCAATATCACATTATCTCACCACATATCTGGTATCACTATCATCATATCACATAATCTGGGGTACTGATCTAAGTCTAGTACAATCGATACCATCTATCACTGCGTGTGTAAGCACACGTCCAAACGCCCGCTAGAGATCACATGTCGTATCCCAAATACGAATCATATCAAATCACCGATCACGCGGCACAATGCCCAACATTATCGACTCATCTCCAATGTCATCGAATATCATCAAACACAGTGCCAGTATAATGAATATGCAAGGGTGTGCGTGTAAGTGTAAATCTATTCTAGGGTTCGCGACTATGAACTACACTAGTTACTTTTAACCCTAAACTATCCATAATACACCTAACACAATATCCATGACACACTATAACTATCATATATATAGAGTATTTCAACTACGGACTGCGGGGGTGCTATACGCCATCCACCCGACTTCCCCCTATAGATATAATCTACTCACCTTGCGTCTTCATTGTCGACGTCACCACGCGTTTGCTTTGTAGGGTTCCTAGGCACCCTAAGGAGGTCTCACAAGGCATCAACCATGCCAATTTCAAAAATTCTGGTGCCGAAAGACCCGACTACGGATCGTTTGCTAGAAAACTAGGCGAAAAAGCTAACTAGTTAACACTTAACTAAGAGATACGGAAATACAACCTTTGTAGATCCGGTTATCCACCTCCATAGCTCCGCAATGAAGTCTCCTCGCTGTCCATAACAAGTCCCGGGCTCTAGCGTCGGCTTCATCGGAGAATGGACGGGCTAGGTCATCGATGTCCATGCCGAAGATGATCTACGTCGAGGCATCGCTAAATCAAGCTCCGACTTCACCAAGTCAAGAAACTTGTGAAGAAAACACACTCTACTACTTGGCAAGAGGTAGAGGATGAAGAAATAGGAAGTGGGTAGACTTTAGAATTGGATTTCTCACTCATTTCCATCAATCACCATTGATGGAGCTAAGGTTTTCTTCTTGAGTTCAAGGAAGAAGAAGAAATAAATGATATGATAAGTTAATAATAATTGGAAAAGAAAAATGAATACTTATCATATTAGAACCATGGTCAAGTGTAGAGAATTAACTAAGGTTAGATTAATGGTTAGGGTTAAAGATGAAGACAAGAATGGTTACAAAGTCAAAGCTTCATGAAGCTTCAACTAAACTCCAAAATTAGCAACCATTCTTTTCTTATCTATTCAAAATAAATAAATAAATAAATAAGTAAGAAAAGAAAACCCTAATCATTAGTTTAACCATGGCTTAATCCATTACACTTAACTATAGTTAAACATGTATCATCAAACATGATACAATCAAGTGCACGAAAATATATCGAATATACAATGTGCACAACCGAGCGAGAAAATCCATTTAAAGTGAACCAATATTAGTTAATGCAAAGTAATATATCAAATATATAATTATACATTAAATCATTAAATCAACAATTGATTTAACGATCCGGTCATATCACATATAACCGACTAATATCCAATGTATCGATAACTAGGTTATATCGCATACAACCATTCGACACATTCATCGCGAGAATAGAATACGGTATCACATACACGCATTATTCTCGGTCCCGCACATATCTCATATGCGCTCCTATTTCGTTTCGCTTGAGCCAGGAAACCTCTGTGTAGGACTCTAAAAACTCGTCAATACGCCGGCAGCATATGATGATCATATCAAACACCCAAAAGCCGCAAGCGGTCTGCTAAACGTAACGGCCACCCGGGTATTGAGCGATCTGATGATCGACGAGCAAGCCCGCTCACACTCCAGTGAATCCGATCAGTAACACTACCGTACAGTCCGGTCTGATCGTCTGATATGTCGCATATCTCGCCTAGGGGTGGTAAACGTCAGACCCCAATAGCTCGATAAGTCGTGTCGATATGAGGTCTATAACAATTCGAGAAACTACTGGTAACACTTACCAGTAAATCTCAGCAACCCTGGCCAGGGATTTCCTGTTATAGCCAATCGAACACAGCGCAACATCAACCCCCTATACCGGGAGAGACGAATCCCCTCCTATCGCTCATTGCCTCCATGTGACTCGGGACTGTACCCAAAAACCACCGTTTTGCACGCCCTCTTGGACGTGGTAAGATGGAAATCAAAGCACAGTGGGAACCACACAAGACTCTATGACGATCTCGGGTCAACAGACTACTCTGTACCAGTGTCACCAGAGAACTGCCATCTGACGTGAGGTATAATACCATCTGGGAGTTCTCGGCGAGTCCGTCCAGTGTACCCAGTCTCTACTGAGCACCCGTATATCATCTCTGATGTCAAACACCAATGGATATGGGATCATCCATCGCCCATATGTATGGGTCGAGAAGGTATACGCTAGTCTACTCTGGTATATCGATGCCCCGTCTCGATACACCCACGACTAGGGACTTTAAAGGATGTACTTATAGACTATCTGTCCCCACTAGTATGATCTGCATCATAGTCCCGATAGTCAAGTACACATCCTAAGGGCTTTACCAACATGTAACAGAGAGACAGTCAGTGTACACGTTAAGGTAAAGTGTAACCAGATAGCATACTATCATGTCGAGCAAGAAAGTCCTCCCTATATACGTCCAAGCATCCACTACAATATACATCATATGTACAGTAATGGCCTCTAGGGCATACATATAACTAACAATCTCCCACTTGCACTAGGGCCATCTGTAGCAGTGGTTGTAGTATCTCATACTCAACCATCCCATAAAAGTCTCTCTCTGGGAACAGGCCTTTGTGAGTGGATCCGCTGTGTTGTCCTCTGAGTCTACTCTCCTGACCTTGATCCCCTGGAGATCAACCATCTCCATGATCAGGTGATACTGCCTTAGAATATGTCTGGATCACTGATGGGACCGGCGTTCCTCGGCATAAGCCACAACTCCATTGTCTCACAATGGTAGGAACGTAGTTCATCTCATGAACCAATATACACCCAAACAGCCTCTTCGGTAGCATCTTAAGTAGCGATGTATCCTGCCTTTATCGTCTAGTATGTCACGGTATCTAGCTTGGAACTCTTCCAACATACCGTCCCTTTACTGAGGGTAAAGACAATGCCTGCGACTGACATTCAGTCGTCATTATCACCCTGGAACCCTTCCAGTGATTCTCCCCAGGATCAATTGATACTATCTCACTACAACTAGTGAGAATCCTAATATCCAATTAAATCTATCTCATAGATTCAAAACTCAGGATTTAGAAGGTATCACTTTGATCCTATGTGGAGAATCATTGTGATAAGCGGAGATTGATCGAGTGTAGCATAGGAAACTCCTTCCCTATCAAGAGTATGTCATCCACGTACTCTACGAGGATCGTCACCATACTCCCTACTACCTTTTCGTATATACAAGGTTCATCTACCATTTTGATGATGTCAAACTCTTTGACTACTTCATCAAAACAGATGTTCCAACTCCGCGATGCCTGCTTTATCCTATAAAGTATCTTGCACACGTTTCCGCTGCTCCCACTGTCTACGAAGCCCTTTGGCTGTGTACTTATAGACACTCTCTTCTAAACATCATTTAGAAAAGCTGTCATGACACCCAACCACCAGATATCGTAGTCATGGTATGTAGCCGTGGCAAGTAGGATCTGGATGGACTTAAGCATAGCTACTTAGAAAAGGTTTCATCATCATCCACGCCAGGTCGATGACGAAAAGCTTTAACAAGTCTAGCTTTGAAAGTCTCAACTTTTCCATCTACACCAAGTAATCTTCTCAAGATATACTTGCTCCTAATGGGGATTTAACCCTTCAGATATTGCAACCAAAGTCCATACTTTGTTGGTGTATAAGGATTCCATCTCAGATCGCTAAGCATCCAGCCATTCTTACAGAGTCTTACTCCTGATGGCCAGCTCGAAGCTAGTTGGGTCATCATCTCATGATGTAATCCTGGCTCCCACTATCATAGAGAAACAGAAGTATCTCTCAGGTGGGTGAGGAACCCTACTAGATCGGCGGAGAGGCTGAGGTTCGTTGGTTTCTACTGAATCCTCTGGTTGTACCAAATCATCTGCTGTAGTTTGTATAGCTGGAACACTTCCAGTTCTACATAACAGATCTTGCCTCGAGTTTGTCCGGATTTTGCTTTTAGACATAGGCCGGACAACCCCAAATCTTAACTAGCTTAAGACATGGGCTCTTCCCTTTCCATATCTCATATGGAGTGGTAGGCAACTGATTTGATTCGAACCTATTCAATAGGTATGCAGCTTCTCAAGTGCATAACCCCTAAAGGGAAATAGGTAACTCAGTAATACTCATCATAAAGCACACCATATCATATAGGGTGTGATTGCTCCGCCCCGATATACCATCGTGCTATGGTGTATCCGGAGGAGTAATGCCGAGAGAGAATCTCATTCTCCTTTAGAATAGTCCAGGAATTCCGTGCTCAAGTATTCTCCTCCTTGATCTCATCATAGGACATAATACTTATACCCGTATTTTGGTTCTCTACTTCTAACTTATATTCTGTGAATATCTCAAAAGGTTCGGACTTGTGTTTCAACAGGAACATAGGTCTGAATCTCGAAAGATCATCAGAGAATGTAATGAAGTACAAATAACCGGTCCTGGCATGTGTAGACAGGGGACCTACATACATCAACATGTATCATCCCAAGAGTTCACTAACTCTTTCTCTGTTTCCAATAAACAGAGTTGTGGTCATCTTATCTTTGTGACATGACTGGCGAGTTTCACAAGATGTAAATTCAAACTGATTTAAGTATGCATCTATATGTAACTCTAGCTAGTCGGGTCACATTGATCTGACCTAGTCTACAATACCTCAAGAAGAATCCGTTCATTTCTGAACTCTTCCTCTTGTGTGTGTTCCGTATACTAAAGAACTGTTGTTTGATTTAGAACATCAACGCTTTTAGATAACGTGCCTGAACCAATCAACTTTTGATATAGGAAATGTTCAAAACATTATCCAACAATACAAAATTTTATCATTTCTTTACTAATAAAGAGATAGATATGATTTTGTATATCAGGTTCGGTATCTAATAACATTCGTTCAGAATCAATGTATTACAATACAGGGTGACAGTGACCAACAGACCTGGCTGCAACACTTGCCCCGTTTTCTGTCTCATGAAACTTATCACCCGTTCTCAGTTCTCTACCTTTCTGTAGCCCTATGTAACATATTACATATCTGGGATCCTGATCTGGTATCACATACCCAGGACGTAAAGTACACTGAGAAACAGTTCTCTGTAATGCACACACCCGAAGATGATGCATCAGCATGCACTCTCTTCGTTTGGGCGGCACGGGAAATCTGGTATTCCCCAATTTCCTGCTCTGTCTTATAACAATTATAAGGTGGAGCGGGACCAACGTTCCCCAGCTCAGTATAACAAGCGGGTTCGGTCAATAATCCGTATTATTATCTTGATTAAGGCGTGATATGGTCGCTACCTGGAGAGAGAGAGAAGAAAACACTCAGCGTGCGCTCTGTCAAGAATAGATTGGTTATTACTTTATCTAATCAGGATGGCTCCCACTGCTTTTTATCAAATCTTCCTTCAAACCCTAAAAGGAAAGACTAGCCGGGATTAATTACACACTACAAGTTCGCCAATCTTTCAGCCAGGCCAGTGTCGGTACTTTGAGGGAGGTCCCCCGTGCTTTTGCACGAACCTAATTAATGTAAACCTCGTTTTCCCAGAGGCGTAACCCCGTTGACACCTTTCTAGACACCTACTTGATCGGCTAATTGTAATGTATAAAACTCTCCCAGGAGTAACACTTACTCGCAGCGGGTATCGGGATCCAACTATCTCATAGAAGGTATGCAATCTCATTGCAAATTTCAACACTTGAAATTCCCGATAATATTTTGCCCCTAGCTCGCTATGACCTTGACGCATGCCAAACAACCCATTGTCTGCTAGTCAAGTTCAACCCGTACATTTCTTGATTGAATTAAACCCACCCGCACGACCCTTGACGCATGCCAAACAACGCCGTACGAATACCCTAATCCAATCGCATCATATGCAGGCAGATAAGCACTAGTTAGCTACCGTACACTACGCCTTGACGCATGCCAAACAACCGCAGCACGAATACTAACTAATACTTATCTGAAATGACGGAGGGCTACGACAGGTTTTTCTGAAAACCTATTGCGTAATGAACTTGATATCGTTGTAGAATCAAATGATTTTAAAATGGAGTGCTTTTGAGGCTTTTCTAGTTTTGCTAAAGGAGTCACTCCCGGTGAAGGGATCGTCGGTCCTTTCCTCGTCGAATGAGGTGCGGGATATATCATATATATCACTGTGCAAAGCAAAAACCCTTAAAAGCAATCAAAAGACAAACCGAATGTGTAGCATCTGCCAGTTATTGCTAAAGGAGTCACTCCCGGTGAAGGGATCTCGGTCCTTTCCTTATCGAATAAGGTGCAGGATATATCACATATACCTCTGTGCAAAGCAAGAACTGTAGCTACCTGTTTTATTTTGAAATTCTATTCTACAACATCTTAGGTTTCTTTTACTTTCATTAATCACATTAATGAAGTCCCATCATTTAAGTACCTAAACATCACAGATAAATACGACGTACACTTATGCCATCCGCATTCGCCTCGATGTCCCCTCGTGCACCGTTAGGTTAGGTAACTAACGGCAGAGCGGGGCAGGGCTAGCGCGGGTGTAAAACATAAGTAACGTCTATATAATATATCATATATACTATATACTGTATCTATCACAGAACATCACATGATCACATCACAGATATCGCAGCAGAAGAATATCATATGAAATATTGGATATACTAGGACGTCCGTGTTTTCAATACGAGCCAGTATAAAACACGGATTCCACGGACGTGATGAATAGCCAAACCCACATCCCTAGACCCCTACGAAAGCGGCAAGCAACCCTACCAATTCTGGAGTTAGGAGACCCGGACTCGACTCCTCGAGTTGGTCTCCCACTGGACTCCAGAACCCGGTTACTTGTGCCCTCCTCCTTGGGTCTATCCTAGTTCGGAAAAGTAAATAATATACATCAACGGTGACAACTTCCGCAACCTGGAAGTGCCCCAATAAAAGAATATTACATACAAGTTTTTACATGAATGAAAATGAAAAACACTCATCTCACATAAAAAAACCCCCCCGGCTATTCAAACACGACGATCCAATATAACATATCCAGCAACACAACATCACATGTCATCAACGTAAATAAATATGCGCATCCCATTTGTCGTTGACATATAGCAACGAAACCGGCGATATCACATATTACACTTACGGTCACAGAAAAGAAAGTGTAAAACTACAACAGTTGGAATCCGCAACCACCTCAGACATCGCATGCCTGACCAAATGAATTCCTTAGACATCGCATGCCTAACAATTATAAACCCCGCATTTTAGTCTCAAAATCGAAAACACTTTTCAATACCAAGTCGGGTAATTCAACAAGATTCCCGACATCCTGATCGAATACTCGTCGCAAACTTTAGTAGGCGGCTGCACCCCTGATACCGTCGACGAAGTGCACCAAGGCGGAACACCGCTACCGTGAGCACCCGAACGGATGCTTTCGGCGACGGGGTTCTCCTACAGTCACTTGGTCGGGGCTATGGAGCGAGGCTGTCTATTAAGTTTACCCGGCGAGTATCCGCGTACGCTACGTGATTGCGACGGACTTTTGATCACATCAAAATTCCGTGGCAACCGATCAAGTGAGACTAAACTGCTATGTTTATAACATTCATTCAGTTATCTCATAACTTTTGTGAATTCCAATTGTTGTATCCCATTCCGGATAAATAGAAAATGTCAAACTTTCCGATCGAACAATCGAACACCCAAGTTTTCCCGATACAGATCAACACATGAAATAAGTCTAACAACATTCAGTTCGTGCCTCAGTACCAACGGTCCAGCCGTAGAAGGGTCAAGCCAACGCCTCACATGTGGCACGCCGTACTGCCCCAAACCCGAAGGTTCAAAGGGCAGTTCAAGACGGTCACATAATCGAGTTAAGGTTTGTTGTCTTCTAGAGGGACCATCGCGTTACTTGCACTACTTAGAACGTCGTTAAACTGCGGAAAAATCCAACACTTGGAAATTTCCCGACAGGGGAAAAATTGGGTATTTATATCCGGTCGAACTTTTTAATATATTCTAAAAATTTATCCGGAAAGCCACACAGACAAAATTCGATAATCCGATCGAACATTCGAATCCCCAAAACAACCCAGAAAATTCAACTCTTGAATAATATATTAAAATTATCCAGAAAACAGAAGAGTCAAATATAACAATTACTATGCAAACAAAAGTCAACGATTCAATATAACGGCCGCGGAACCGCCGCCCCACGTGGGGTAAGGCCGCGGTTCCGTGGTGGGTTGACGGAGTTAGGGCTCCGTTTTGCACAGTAATTCATAAAAAACCCTGCTTAATTTTCTGCATATTTTTAATATGGAAAAATCCATATTTTTAAAAATTGGACAGAGAGCAAGTTTGTGATCGGGTTTCGGGTTCGTTCGGACTTCAAATCGCGTCTAGACTTCGCCTATGGCTCTAGCTAGGCTCTGATACCACTGTAGGGTTCCTAGGCACCCTAAGGAGGTCTCACAAGGCATCAACCATGCCAATTTCAAAAATTCTGGTGCCGAGAGACCCGACTACGGATCGTTTGCTAGAAAACTAGGCGAAAAAGCTAACTAGTTAACACTTAACTAAGAGATACGGAAATACAACCTTTGTAGATCCGGTTATCCACCTCCATAGCTCCGCAATGAAGTCTCCTCGCTGTCCATAACAAGTCCCGGGCTCTAGCGTCGGCTTCATCGGAGAATGGACGGGCTAGGTCATCGATGTCCATGCCGAAGATGATCTACGTCGAGGCATCGCTAAATCAAGCTCCGACTTCACCAAGTCAAGAAACTTGTGAAGAAAACACACTCTACTACTTGGCAAGAGGTAGAGGATGAAGAAATAGGAAGTGGGTAGACTTTAGAATTGGATTTCTCACTCATTTCCATCAATCACCATTGATGGAGCTAAGGTTTTCTTCTTGAGTTCAAGGAAGAAGAAGAAGAAATGATATGATAAGTTAATAATAATTGGAAAAGAAAAATGAATACTTATCATATTAGAACCATGGTCAAGTGTAGAGAATTAACTAAGGTTAGATTAATGGTTAGGGTTAAAGATGAAGACAAGAATGGTTACAAAGTCAAAGCTTCATGAAGCTTCAACTAAACTCCAAAATTAGCAACCATTCTTTTCTTATCTATTCAAAATAAATAAATAAATAAATAAGTAAGAAAAGAAAACCCTAATCATTAGTTTAACCATGGCTTAATCCATTACACTTAACTATAGTTAAACATGTATCATCAAACATGATACAATCAAGTGCACGAAAATATATCGAATATACAATGTGCACAACCGAGCGAGAAAATCCATTTAAAGTGAACCAATATTAGTTAATGCAAAGTAATATATCAAATATATAATTATACATTAAATCATTAAATCAACAATTGATTTAACGATCCGGTCATATCACATATAACCGACTAATATCCAATGTATTGATAACTAGGTTATATCGCATACAACCATTCGACACATTCATCGCGAGAATAGAATACGGTATCACATACACGCATTATTCTCGGTCCCGCACATATCTCATATGCGCTCCTATTTCGTTTCGCTTGAGCCAGGAAACCTCTGTGTAGGACTCTAAAGACTCGTCAATACGCCGGCAGCAGATGATGATCATATCAAACACCCACAAGCCGCAAGCGGTCTGCTAAACGTAACGGCCACCCGGGTATTGAGCGATCTGAAGATCGACGAGCAAGCCCGCTCACACTCCAGTGAATCCGACCAGTAACACTACCGTACAGTCCGGTCTGATCGTCTGATATGTCGCATATCTCGCCTAGGGGCGGTAAACGTCAGACCCCAATAGCTCGATAAGTCGTGTCGATATGAGGTCTATAACTGTTCGAGAAACTACTGGTAACACTTACCAGTAAATCTCAGCAACCCTGGCCAGGGATTTCCTGTTATAGCCAATCGAACACAGCGCGACATCAACCCCCTATACCGGGAGAGACGAATCCCCTCCTATCGCTCATTGCCTCCATGTGACTCGGGACTGTACCCAAAAACCACCGTTTTGCACGCCCTCTTGGACGTGGTAAGATGGAAATCAAAGCACAGTGGGAACCACACAAGACTCTATGACGATCTCGGGTCAACAGACTACTCTGTACCAGTGTCACCAGAGAACTGCCATCTGACATGAGGTATAATACCATCTGGGAGTTCTCGGCGAGTCCGTCCAGTGTACCCAGTCTCTACTGAGCACCCGTATATCATCTCTGATGTCAAACACCAATGGATATGGGATCATCCATCGCCCATCTGTATGGGTCGAGAAGGTATACGCTAGTCTACTCTGGTATATCGATGCCCCGTCTCGATACACCCACGACTAGGGACTTTGAAGGATGTACTTATAGACTATCTGTCCCCACTAGTATGATCTGCATCATAGTCCCGGTAGTCAAGTACATATCCTAAGGGCTTTACCAACATGTAACAGAGAGACAGTCAGTGTACACGTTAAGGTAAAGTGCAACCAGATAGCATACGATCATGTCGAGCAAGAAAGTCCTCCCAATATACGTCCTAGCATCCACTACAATATACATCATATGTACAGTAATGGCCTCTAGGGCATACATATAACTAACATGCTTGTCGTCCCGAAGTCTTCATGGGGTACCTACACATTAACGTATCGCAAATGTGTATCAAAACCAATTCCAAACTAAAACGGCATACGACTCTCAAGACGATACGCTATGATCTATAGGTTAGAACCTATGGACAACGCCTTCCAAAACCATCAACTCCCTCGATATCGTCGTATAAACGCCAAATAGTCGAGGTAAAACACAATACACAAATTCAGACTTAAAAATATAGAATACGGAAACACGAATCCAAAACAGCAACTAAGGAAAAAGGTTCCATATTTCACCGTAGGTCAAGAAGTGGTTTTTCTCAAGCTCAAGTGTTTCTTAACACATGAGAGGGGAGAGCTTGAGGGAGAGGAAGAACAAGAGAGAGAAAGTAAATCATAGAATGAGAGAAAATATGAAGCATTCTCTCATATATGTGTGAATTATTGTAATTAGATAATTAGTGAGATAATTGTCATGGCTTAATCAAGACATGACCATTATCATTTCATTTTTAATGCAAATGGCAAGGATCAAAGAGCATCTTCCAAATGAAATAATGATGGTCAAAGTGTCAACCAAGGTCAACAAGTCAAGAATGTCAAATGGTCAACAACCATAACCATGCACAATTATAATAAACTAATATCAATTAACCATAATACACACATAAGCATTAGGGTTAATAAAATGACAATGGTCATTAACCCTAATCAAAGTCCTCTCCCTCTGTCTCAAGCAACTGTGCATACGCACCCGTATTCGTGATCCGAGGAACACGAATACAAAGAGATAAAACCAATCCCAAATCATATACTAGGATCTGGCTTAAACCAAAGCCCGCTAGTATAAGCTGTCCGGACAACAAACGTGCACAAGTGCGCGGATGTGAACGAACCCTGTCGCAAAACCATGCGACCTCTACTCATTTTGCCTAAAGGCGAATAGCTCTCTGTGTGGGACTCTAAAGACTCGACACTACGCTGGCAGTGGGTTTAACCACAGACTGCAAGTGGCACTAGCTGTACGTAACGGTCCCCAGTTAGATGCCGATAAGAAGACTGACGAAGTGAACCCCATCTGAACTCCTACTGAGCCTGTATGTGACAGTCTCCGTACAGTTCGGTCTGTTCGTCTGATACATCGCATGGCGGGCCTAGGGGAGCGGTGAACGTCAGTCCCCTAATAGCGGTACAAGTCGTGTCAGAGTGTAGCCCAGAACACCCTGAGATAACACTGGAAACCTACCAGTATATCTCGCTTGCCCTGCCCAGGGACTACTCGTGTAATGGCTTTCCTGGACACAGCGCGATGTCAACCCCCAATACCGGGAGAGACGAATCCTGTCTAACCGTCACTGCCTCCAAGTGCTTCGGGACTGCACCCAAAAACTACCTGTTTGCACGACTCCTTTGAGCCGTGGTAGGGTAGCAATCAAAGTGCAGTGGGAACACACTCGAGGCGAAGTGACAGTGTCAAGTCAGCGGACTAAGCTGTACTCATGTCACCTGGGAACTGATAACTGACGATAGGTATAATACCAACCAACAGTCCCCGACGAGTCCTGTCCAGTGTACTCGTAACCGAACGAGCACCCGCATACTATCTCAAGTACGACGTACTGACGGCTGTGGGACAGACCGTCTCCCACGCTGGGATGAGAAGCGCATACGCTAGTCTACTCCGGAGTATCGATGCCCTGTCTCGATAGTCCAACGACCAGGGACCTGTATAAGGATGTGCTTATGGATTACCCAGCTCCCACGAGTGTGAGCGCCATCACAACGCTGGTAATCAAGCAAAGATCCTAAGGGCTCTACTAATATGTATATCAGCGACATGCTAAAAGAAACACATGCACATATTAAAGCAGAGACAAACCAAGTAGCATACTACCATTTCGAGCAAGATTGTATATACAACTGTGAATATCCCAAGCTTCCATCAAGTAATATACAAACTAGTATGATACAGTAATGGCCTCTAGGGCATATACACTAACAATCTCCCACTTGCACTAAGGCCATGTACTGGCGTATCGAAGACCTATCATCTCGATCAGCCGCTCGAACTGAGTCTGGGGCAAGGCCTTGGTGAATGGATCTGCTGTGTTATCTTCTGAAGCAACCCTCCGAACCTCGATCTCCTGACGATCCACGATCTCCCTGATCAGGTGATACCGCCTCAAGATGTGTCTGGATTTCTGATGGGACCTGGGTTCCTTCGCTAAAGCTATAGCCCCGTTGTTGTCACAATACAGAGGTATTGGGTCAACAATGGACGGAACCACCTGAAGTTCTTTCAAGAACTTCCTCATCCAGACAACTTCTTTCGCGACATCAGATGCAGCGATGTATTCCGCTTCCATAGTCGAGTCAGCAACGGTTTCCTGTTTGGAGCTCTTCCAACACACCGCCCCTCCATTGAGGGTAAAGACAAAACCCGACATGGACTTGGAATCATCCTTGTCACTCTGGAAGCTGGAGTCAGCAAAGGCCTCAATCTGGAGGTCTTTTCCGCCATACACCAAGAACATCTCCTTAGTCCTTCTCAGGTACTTGAGAATGTTCTTTACTGCTATCCAATGTTTCTCCCCAAGGTTTGACTGATACCTGCTTACCACATTCAGTGCATAAGCCACATCCGGTCTGGTACACAACATCGCATACATTATAGAGCCTACCGCAGAAGCGTAGGGTATAATAGACATGCGATCCCTCTCCAAATCAGTCTTGGGAGACATCTCTTTGGAGAGGGTGATCCCGTGACAAGCCGGTAGATTACCGCGCTTGGAATCTTCCATACTGAATCTCTTCAGTATGGTGTCGATGTACCTGGACTGCGAAAGTCCTAATATCCTCTTGGATCTGTCACGGTAGATCCAGATACCCAGAATGTATGAGGCATCACCCAGGTCTTTCATGGAGAACCTGTGTGACAAGAACCCCTTGACAGATTGTAGCATAGGAATGTCATTTCCTATTAAGAGAATGTCATCCACGTATAAAACGAGGAATACTATAGTTCTCGCTACAAATCTACAATAGATGCATGGTTCATCTGGATTTTTTATAAAGCCAAATTCTTTGACCGTCTCATCAAAACAGATGTTCCAACTCCGCGATGCTTGCTTTAGTCCATAAATGGACTTAAGCAACTTGCACACCTTTCCGCTGCTCCCACTCTGAATGAAACCCTCTGGCTGGTCCATATAGACACACTCCTCTAAATGTCCATTTAGAAAAGCTGTCTTTACGTCCATCTGCCAAATCTCATAATCGTGGAAGGCAGCAATGGCAAGAAGGATCCGAATGGATTTCAGCATAGCTACTGGAGAAAAGGTTTCGTCATAGTCCAAACCAGGTCGCTGACGAAAACCTTTTGCTACCAGTCTAGCTTTATAGGTCTCAACCTGTCCATCTACACCAATCTTCCTTTTGAAGATCCACTTGCATCCTACGGGTTTTACCCCATCTGGAGCAATGTCCAACGTCCATACTTTGTTGGTGTACATGGACTCCATTTCGGTCCGTATTGCATCCAGCCATTTTACCGAGTCGACGCTCTGAATGGCTTGCTGGAAGCTAGTAGGCTCATCACAGTCTATGATGCAATCCTCTCTATCCCCGTCAATGAGAAAACCGTAGTATCTCTCGGGCGGATGAGACTGCCTACTACTCCTGCGGAGTGGCGGGGGAATGTCCTGATCTTTCGAACCCTCTGGTTCTACTAAGCTTTCAGTAATAGCTCATGGTTCTGGAATTTCTTCCAGTTCTATTACGCTCCCACTTAATTCTTTTTCTATGAACTGGTGTTCTAGAAAGTGGGCATGGCGAGAAACAAACACCTTTTGCTCCTCTTCGCAATAGAAGAAATATCCCTTGGAGTTCTTTGGATATCCCACAAACTTGCACTGTACTGAGCGTGCCTCGAGCTTGTCCGCATGCTGCTTTTTTACAAAAGCTGGACATCCCTATGTCTTAACGTGATTAAGATAGGGTCTCTTCCCACACTACATCTGATATGGTGTAGTAGGCACAGTCTTAGTTGGAACTCGGTTCAAAAGGTATGCAGCTGATTCTAGCGCATATCCCCAGAACGATCGCGGCAACTCAGCGTTACTCATCATAGACCGTACCATATCCAATAGGGTTCGGTTCCGTCTCTCCGATATACCGTTATGTTGCGGAGTGTATGGAGGAGTAAGCTGAGAGAGAATTCCATTCTCTTTTAAGTAACCCAGGAACTCGGCACTCAAGTATTCACCACCTCGATCAGATCTCAGTGCCTTGATACTTTTGCCTGTTTGTTTTTCTATTTCATTCTTATATTCCTGGAATTTCTCAAAAGCCTCGGATTTATGTTTCATTAAGAAGACATAACCGTACCTTGAAAAGTCATCCGTAAAAGTAATGAAGTAAGAATAACCGTTTCGTGCATGTGTAGACATTGGACCACACACGTCGCTGTGTACGAGTCCCAAGAGCTCGCTCGCTCTTACTCCATGTCCAGTGAACGGAGTTTTTGTCATCTTCCCTTTGAGACAGGATTGACAAGTTGCATACGATTGATATTCGAACGGATCCAAATATCCTTCTGTATGTAACTTAGTCAACCTTCTCTCATTGATGTGACCCAGTCTACAATGCCATAAGAAAGTTTTATTGATTTCTGGAGACTTTCTTTTGTGTGTATTCTGGACATTGAAAATCTGTGGTTGGTTTAATACGTATATACCGTTGTTCAATGTATCTGACTGTAGGGTTCCTAGGCACTCCCAAGAGGTCTCACAAGGCATCAACCATGCCAATTTCAAAAAATCTAGGTGCCGAGAAACCCGACTACGGATCGTTGGTTAGAAAACTAGGCGAAAAGATAACTAGTTAACACTTAACTATAAGAAAACGGAAATACAACCTTTGTAGATCCGGTGCTCCACCTCCATAGCTCCGTAACGAAGTCCCCTCGCTGTCCAAATGAATTCCCGGGCTCTAGCGTCGGCTTCGTCGGAGAATAGGCGAGCTAGGTCGTCGATGTCCATGCCGAAGATAATCTACGTCGAGGCATCGCTAGATCAAGCTCCACCTTCACCAAGCCTTGAAAACTTGTGAAGGAAACACACTCTACTACTTGGCAAGAGGTAGAGGATGAAGAAATAGGAAGTGCGTAGACTTTAGAATTGGATTTCTCACTCTAATTCATCAAACACCATTGATGAAGTCTAGGTTTTTCTTCTTAAGTTAAAGGAAGAAGAAGAAGAATATTAAAAGTCTTATGATAAGTATTGATTAAAAATAGAAAAGAAAATCCATTCTTATCATAACTCTTACCATGGTTAAGTGTAGAGAGAGAACTATAGTTAAGTGGAGTGGTTAGGTTTAAACATGAGACAAAAATGGTGACTTCATGAAAGCTTCATGAAGCTTCAAGTGCAAACAAATAAAAGCCACCATTTCTTCTCATATCTTTTCCTTTTTCCAAAAAGAAAAAGATTAATAAATGAATATGTAAAAACCCTAATCATCCAGTTAACCATAGTTTAATACTTTACACTTAACCAAAAAGCATGTATCATCAAACATGATACAATCATGTGCACAAAATCATATCGCATATGCAATGCGCACACTCGAGTGAGAAAATCCATTTAAAGTGAACCAATACTAGTTAATGCAAAGTAATATATCAAATATATAATTATACATTAAATCATTAAATCAACACTTGATTTAACGATCCGGTCATATCGCATATAACCGACTAGTATCATTAGTAACAACTTATCGAATCAACACTTGATCCGATAACCCGGCTATATCGCATATAACCGATCAATGTCACATCGCGAGAATCGAATACAGTATCACATACTGGTATTATTCTCGGTCCCGCACATATCTCATATGCGCTCCTATTTCGTTTTGCTTGAGCCAGAAAACCTCTGTGTAGGACTCTAAAGACTCGTCAATACGCCGGCAGCAGATGATGATCATATCAAGCATCCACAAGCCGCAAGCGGTCTGCCAAACGTAACGGCCACCCGGGTATTGAGCGATCTGAAGATCGACGAGCAAGCCCTCTCACACTCCAGTGAATCCAACCAGTAACACTACCGTACAGTCCGGTCTGATAGTCTGATATGTCGCATATCTCGCCTAGGGGTGGTAAACGTCATACCCCAATAGCTCGATAAGTCGTGTCGATATGAGGTCTATAACAATTCGAGAAACTACTGGTAACACTTACCAGTAAATCTCAGCAACCCTGGCCAGGGATTTCCGGTTATAGCCAATCGGACACAGCGCAACATCAACTCCCTATACCGGGAGAGACGAATCCCCTCCTATCGCTCATTGCCTCCATGTGACTCGGGACTGTACCCAAAAACCACCGTTTTGCACGCCCTCTTGGATGTGGTAAGATGGAAATCAAAGCACAGTGGGAACCACACAAGACTCTATGACGATCTCGGGTCAACAGACTACTCTGTACCAGTGTCACCAGAGAACTGCCATCTGACGTGAGGTATAATACCATCTGGGAGTTCTCGGCGAGTCCGTCCAGTGTACCCAGTCTCTACTGAGCACCCGTATATCATCTCTGATGTCAAACACCGATGGATATGGGATCATCCATCGCCCATCTGTATGGGTCGAGAATGTATACGCTAGTCTACTCTGGTATATTGATGCCCCGTCTCGATATACTCACGACTAGGGACTGTGAAGGATGTACTTATGGACTACCATGTCCCCACTAGTATGATCCGCATCATAGTCCAGGTAGTCAAGTACACATCCTAAGGGCTTTACCAACATGTAACAGAGAGACAATTAGTGTACACGTTAAGGTAAAGATCAACCAGATAGCATACTATCATGTCGAGCAAGAAAGTCCTCCCTATATATGTCCCAGCATCCACTACAATATACATCCAATGTACAGTAATGGCCTCTTGGGCATACATATAACTAACAATCTCCCACTTGCACTAGGGCCATCTGTAGCAGTGGTTGTAGTATCTCATACTCAACCATCCCATAAAAGTCTCTCTCTGGGAACAGGCCTTTGTGAGTGGATCCGCTGTGTTGTCCTTTGAGTCTGCTCTCCTAACCTCGATCACCCTGGAGATCAACCATCTCCATGATCAAGTGATACTGCCTTAGAATATGTCTGGATCACTGATGGGACCGGCGTTCCTCGGCATAAGCCACAACTCCATTGTCTCACAATGGTAGGAACGTAGTTCAGCTCATGAACCAATATACACCCAAACAGCCTCTTCGGTAGCATCTTAAGTAGCGATGTATCCTGTCTTTATCGTCTAGTATGCCACGGTATCTAGCTTGGAACTCTTCCAACATACCGTCCCTTTACTTCGGGTAAAGACAATGCCTGTGACTGACATTCAGTCGTCTTTATCACTGTGGAACACTTCCAGTGATTCTTCCCAGGATCGGTTGATACCATCTCACTACAACTAGTGAGAATCCTAACATCCAATTAAATCTATCTCATAGATCCAAAACTCAGGATTTAGGAGGTATCATTTTGATCCTACACGGAGAATCATTGTGATAAACGGTGATTGATCGAGCGTAGCATAAGAAACTCTTTCCCTATCAAGAGTATGTCATCCACGTACTCTACGAGGATCATCACCATACTCCCTACTACCTTTTTGTATATACTAGGTTCATCTACCATTTTGATGATGTCAAACTCTTTGACTATTTCATCAAAACAGATGTTCCAACTCCGCGATGCCTGCTTTATCCTATAAAGCATCTTGCACACGTTTTCGCTGCTCCCACTGTCTACGAGGCCCTCTTGCTGTGTTCTTATAGACGCTCTCTTCTAAAACATCATTTAGAAAAGCTGTCATGACACCCAACCGCCAGATATCGTAGTCATGGTATGTAGCCGTGGCAAGTAGGATCTGAATGGACTTAAGCATAGCCACTGGAAAAGGTTTCATCATTATCCACGCCTGGTCGATGACGAAAACCCTTAACAAGTCCAGCTTTGAAAGTCTCAACTTTTCCATGTACACCAAGTAATCTTCTCAAGATATACTTGCTCCTGATGGGGATTTAACCCTTCAGATATAGCAACTAAAGTCCATACTTTGTTGGTGTATAAGGATTCCATCTCAGATCACTAAGCATCCAGCCATTCTTACAAAGTCTTACTCCTGATGGCCAGCTCGAAACAAGTTGGGTCATCATCTCATGATGCAATCCTCGCACCCACTGTCATAGAGAAACCGAAGTATCTCTCAGGTGGGTGAGGAACCCTACTAGATCGGCGGAGAGGCTGAGGTTCGTTGGTAACTATTGAATCCTTTGGTTCTACCAAATCATCTGCTGCAGTTTGTATAGCTGGAACCTTTCCAGTTCTACATTACAGACCTTGCCTCGAGCTTGTCCGGATTTTGCTTTTCAGACATAGGCTGGACAACCCCAAATCTTAACTAACTTAAGATATGGGCTCTTCCCTTTCCATATCACATATGAAGTGGTAGGCATTGATTTGATTTGAACCCTATTCAATAGGTATGCAGCTTCTCAAGTGCATAACACCCAATAGGAAAAAGGTAACTCAGTAGTACTCATCATAGAGCACACCATATCATATAGGGTGTGATTGCTCCGCCCCGATATACCATCGTGCTATGGTGTATCCGGAGGAGTAATGCCGAGAGAGAATCTCAATCTCCTTTAGAATAGTCCAGGAATTCCGTGCTCAAGTATTCTCCTCCTTGATCTCATCAAAGGACATAATACTTATACCCGTATTGGTTCTCTACTTCTAACTTATATTCTGTGAATATCTCAAAAGGTTCGGACTTGTGTTTCAACAGGAACATAGGTCTGAATCTTGAAAGATTATCAGAGAATATAATGAAGTATAAAGAACCAGTCCTGGTATGTGTAGACAGGGGACCTACATACATCGACATGTATCATCCCAAGAGTTCACTAACTCTTTCTCTGTTTCCAATAAACAGGGTTGTGGTCATCTTATCTTTGTGACATGACTGGCGAGTTTCACAAGATGTAAATTCAAACTGATTTGAATATGCATCTACATGTAACTTCAGCTAGTCGGGTCGCATTGATATGACCTAGTCTACAATACCTTAAGAAGGATCCGTTCATTTCTGAACTCTTCCTCTTATGTGTGTTCCATATACTAAGAACTGTAGTTTGATTTAGAACATCAACGCTTTTAGATAACGTGCCTGAACCGATCAACTTTTGATATAGGAAATGTTCAAAACATTATCCAACAATACAAAATTATATCCTTTCTTTACTAATAAAGAGACTGATATGATTTTGTATATCAGGTTCGGTATCTAATAACATTCGTTCAGAATCAATGTATTGGTAATACAGGGTGACAGTGACCAACAGACTTGGCTGCAACACTTGCCCCGTTTTCTGCCTCATGAAACTTATCACCCGTTCTCAGTTCTCTACCTTTCTGTAGCCCTATGTAACAGATTACATATCTGGGATCCTGATCTGGTATCACATACCCAGGACGTAGAGGATACGGAGAAACAGTTTTTTATAATGAACATACCCGAAGATGATGCATCAGCATGCACTCTCTTCGTTTGGGCGGCACGGGAAATCTGGTATTCCCCTATTTCCTGCTCTGTCTTATAACAATTATAAGTTGGAGCGGGACCAACGTTCCCCAGCTCAGTATAACAAGCGGGTTCGGTCAATAATCCGTATTATTTATCTTGATTAAGGCGTGATATGGTCGCTACCAGGAGAGAGAGAGAAGAAAACACTCAGCGTGCGCTCTTGCAAGAATAGATTGGTTTTTATCTAATCAGGATGGCTCCCACTGCTTTTTATCAAATCTTCCTTCAAACCCTAAAAGGAAAGACTAGCCGGGATTAATTACACACTACAAGTTCGCCAATCTTTCAGCCAGGCCAGTGTCGGTACTTTGAGGGAGGTCCCCCGTGCTTTCGCACGAACCTAATTAATGTAAACCTCGTTTTCCCAGAGGCGTAACCCCGTTGACACCTTTCTAGACACCTACTTGATCGGCTAATTGTAATGTATAAAACTCTCTCAGGAGTAACACTTACTCGCAGCGGGTATCGGGATCCAACTATCTCATAGAAGGTATGCAATCTCATTACAAATTTCAACACTTGAAATTCCCGATAATATTTTGCCCCTAGTGTTCTATGACCTTGACGAATGCCAAACAACCCATAGTCCACTAGTCAAGTTCAACCCGTACATTTCTTGATTGAATTAAACCCACCCGCACGACCCTTGACGAATGCCAAACAACGCCGTACGAATACCCTAATCCAATCGCATCATATGCTCAAGCAGATAAATACTAGTTAGCTACCGTACACTACGCCTTGACGAATGCCAAACTACCGCAGCACAAATACTAACTAGTACATATCTGAAATGACGGAGGGCTACGACAGGTTTTTCTGAAAACCTATTGCGTAATGAACTTGATATCGTTGTAGAATCAAATGATTTTAAAAATGGAGTGCTTTTGAGGCTTTTCCAGTTTTGCTAAAGGAGTCACTCCCGGTGAAGGGATCGTCGGTCCTTTCCTCGTCGAATGAGGTGCGGGATATATCACATATATCACTGTGCAAAGCAAAAACTCTTAAAAGCAATCAAAAGACAAACCGAGTGTGTAGCATCTGCCAGTTATTGCTAAAGGAGTCACTCCCGGTGAAGGGATCTCGGTCCTTTCCTCATCGAATAAGGTGCAGGATATATCACATATACCTCTGTGCAAAGCAAGAACTGTAGCTACCTGTTTTATTTTGAAATTCGATTCTACAACATCATTAGGTTTCTTTTATTTCATTAATCACATTAATGAAGTCCCATCATTTAAGTACCTAAACATCACAGATAAATACGACGTACACTTATGCCATCCGCATTCGCCTCGATGTCCCCTCGTGCACCGTTAGGTTAGGTAACTAACGGCAGAGCGGGGCAGGGCTAGCGCGGGTGTAAAACATAAGTAACGTCAATATAATATATCATATATACTATATACTGTATCTATCACAGAACATCTCATGATCACATCACAGATAACGCAGCAGAAGAATCATATGAAATATTGGATATACTAGGACGTCCGTGTTTTCAATACGAGCCAGTATAAAACACGGATTCCACGGTCGCGATGAATAGCCAAACCCACACCCCAAGACCCCTACGAGAGCGGCAAGCAACCCTACCAATTCTAGAGTTAGGAGACCCGGACTCGACTCCTCGAGTTGGTCTCCCACTGGACTCCAGAACCCGGTTACTTGTGCTCTCCTCCTTGGGTCTATCCTAGTGCGGAAAAGAAAATAATATACAGAGGGTGACATCTTCCGCAACATGGAAGTGCCCCAATAAAAGAATATTACATACAAGTTTTTACATGAATGAAAATGAAAAACACTCATCTCACATAAAAACCCCCGGCTATTCAAACACGACGATCCAATATAACATATCCAGCAACACATAACATCACATGTCATCAACGTAAGTAAATATGCACATCCCAATTGTCGTTGACATATAGCAACGAAACCGGCGATATCACATATTACACTTACGGTCACAGAAAAGAAAGTGTAAAACTACAACAGTTGGAATCCGCAACCTTCTTAGACATCGCATGCCTAAACCAATGAATTCCTTAGACATCACATGCCTAACAATTATAAACCCCGCATTTTAGTCTCATTATCGAAAACACTTTTCAATATCAAGTAGGGCAATTCAACAAGATTCCCGAAAAACTGATCGAATGCTCGTCGCAAACTTTAGTAGGCGGCCGCACCCCTGATACCGTCGACGAAGTGCACCAAGGCGGAACACCGCTACCGCGAGCACCCGAACGGATGCTTTCGGCGACGGGGTTCTCCTACAGTCACTTGGTCGTGGCTATGGGGTGTAGCTGTCTATTAAGTTTACCCGGCGAGTATCCGCGTACGCTACGTGATTGCGACGGACTTTTGATCACATCAAAACTCCGTGGCAACCGATCAAGTGAGACTAAACTGCTATGTTTATAACATTCATTCACTTATCTCATAACTCTTTGTGAATTCTAATTATTGTATCACATTCCAGATAATTAGAAAATTTTAGACTTTCCGATCGAACAATCGAACACCCAAGTTTTCCCGGTACAGCTCAACACATGAAATAAGTCTAACAACATTCAGTTCGTGCCTCAGTACCAACGGTCCAGCCGTAGAAGGGTCAAGCCAACGCCTCACATGTGGCACGCCGTACTGCCCTAAACCCGAAGGTTCAAAGGGCAGTTCAAGACGGTCACATAATCGAGTTAAGGTTTGTTGTCTTCTAGAGGGTCCATCGAGTTACTTGCACTACTTAGAACGTCGTTAAACTACGGAAAAATCCAACACTTGGAAATTTCCCGACAGGGGAAAAATTGGGTATTTATATCTGGTCGAACTTTTTAACATATTCTAAAAATTATCCGGAAAGCCACATAGACAAAATCTGATAATCCGATCGAACATTCGAATCCCCAAAACAACCCAGAAAATTCAACTCTTGAATAAATTTTAAAAATTCCCAGAAAACTCAGCATAATTTATCAGGAATTACTGTGCAAACAATGAATGCTGACGTCACCAGATAGCCGCGGAACCGCCGCATAAGCTAGGCTTCTGCCGCGGTTCCGCCGCAATAAATACTGTTCATCGAAAAAATATTGCGTCGTAATTCTTATTTTTCCCTGCTGAATTTTTTAGCAATTTTTAATTTGGAAAAATCCCAGTTTTTGAAAAAAGGACAGAGAGCAATTTTGAAATGGGTTTTCGGGTTCGTTCGGACTTCAAACTCCGTCTAGACTTTGCCTAATGCTCTAGCTTGGCTCTGATACCACTGTAGGGTTCCTAGGCACTCCCAAGAGGTCTCACAAGGCATCAACCATGCCAATTTCAAAAAATCTAGGTGCCGAGAAACCCGACTACGGATCGTTGGCTAGAAAACTAGGCGAAAAGATAACTAGTTAACACTTAACTATAAGAAAACGGAAATACAACCTTTGTAGATCCGGTGCTCCACCTCCATAGCTCCGTAACGAAGTCCCCTCGCTGTCCAAATGAATTCCCGGGCTCTAGCGTCGGCTTCGTCGGAGAATAGGCGAGCTAGGTCGTCGATGTCCATGCCGAAGATGATCTACGTCGAGGCATCGCTAGATCAAGCTCCACCTTCACCAAGCCTTGAAAACTTGTGAAGGAAACACACTCTACTACTTGGCAAGAGGTAGAGGATGAAGAAATAGGAAGTGGGTAGACTTTAGAATTGGATTTCTCACTCTAATTCATCAAACACCATTGATGAAGTCTAGGTTTTTCTTCTTGAGTTAAAGGAAGAAGAAGAAGAATATTAAAAGTGTTATGATAAGTATTGATTAAAAATAGAAAAGAAAATCCATTCTTATCATAACTCTTACCATGGTTAAGTGTAGAGAGAGAACTATAGTTAAGTGGAGTGGTTAGGTTTAAACATGAGACAAAAATGGTGACTTCATGAAAGCTTCATGAAGCTTCAAGTGCAAACAAATAAAAGCCACCATTTCTTCTCATATCTTTTCCTTTTTCCAAAAAGAAAAAGATTAATAAATGAATATGTAAAAACCCTAATCATCCACTTAACCATAGTTTAATACTTTACACTTAACCAAAAAGCATGTATCATCAAACATGATACAATCATGTGCACAAAATCATATCGCATATGCAATGCGCACACTCGAGTGAGAAAATCCATTTAAAGTGAACCAATACTAGTTAATGCAAAGTAATATATCAAATATATAATTATACATTAAATCATTAAATCAACACTTGATTTAACGATCCGGTCATATCGCATATAACCGACTAGTATCATTAGTAACAACTTATCGAATCAACACTTGATCCGATAACCCGGCTATATCGCATATAACCGATCAATGTCACATCGCGAGAATCGAATACAGTATCACATACTGGTATTATTCTCGGTCCCGCACATATCTCATATGCGCTCCTATTTCGTTTTGCTTGAGCCAGGAAACCTCTGTGTAGGACTCTAAAGACTCGTCAATACGCCGGCAGCAGATGATGATCATATCAAGCATCCACAAGCCGCAAGCGGTCTGCCAAACGTAACGGCCACCCGGGTATTGAGCGATCTGAAGATCGACAAGCAAGCCCGCTCACACTCCAGTGAATCCAACCAGTAACACTACCGTACAGTCCGGTCTGATCGTCTGATATGTCGCATATCTCGCCTAGGGGTGGTAAACGTCAGACCCCAATAGCTCGATAAGTCGTGTCGATATGAGGTCTATAACTATTCGAGAAACTACTGGTAACACTTACCAGTAAATCTCAGCAACCCTGGCCAGGGATTTCCGGTTATAGCCAATCGGACACAGCGCAACATCAACTCCCTATACCGGGAGAGACGAATCCCCTCCTATCGCTCATTGCCTCCATGTGACTCGGGACTGTACCCAAAAACCACCGTTTTGCACGCCCTCTTGGACGTGGTAAGATGGAAATCAAAGCACAGTGGGAACCACACAAGACTCTATGACGATCTCGGGTCAACAGACTACTCTGTACCAGTGTCACCAGAGAACTGCCATCTGACGTGAGGTATAATACCATCTGGGAGTTCTCGGCGAGTCCGTCCAGTGTACCCAGTCTCTACTGAGCACCCGTATATCATCTCTGATGTCAAACACCGATGGATATGGGATCATCCATCGCCCATCTGTATGGGTCGAGAAGGTATACGCTAGTCTACTTTGGTATATCGATGCCCCGTCTCGATATACCCACGACTAGGGACTGTGAAGGATGTACTTATGGACTACCATGTCCCCACTAGTATGATCCGCATCATAGTCCAGGTAGTCAAGTACACATCCTAAGGGCTTTACCAACATGTAACAGAGAGACAATTAGTGTACACGTTAAGGTAAACCAGATAGCATACTATCATGTCGAGCCAGAAAGTCCTCCCTATATATGTCCCAGCATCCACTACAATATACATCCAATGTACAGTAATGGCCTCTAGGGCATACATATAACTAACACTGACCCAATCAAAACTTGATTAAGGTGAATGTTCACTACATTACTTACAAATGCAAATTCATAACCTTCTTTAGATAATAAAGATACAGAAATGATATTACAGGTTGCATTTGGTACATAATAACAACTACGCAAAACCAAAAAGTGTCCATCCGACAATCACAGGTGATAGTGCCCCACGGCCTCAGCATCCATGCTAGCACCGTTTGCAACTCTGAGGGTCATGTCACCTGCCTTCAAAACTCTACGCTTTCTCAAAGCGTGCAAAGAATTACAGATATGAGATCCTGATCCGGTATCCAATACCCAGGATGTAGAGTTTATTGATAGACAGTTTTCAATAACATACACACCTGAAGCTGAAGCCGCAACTCGCTTCAAATCCTATGTTCTGGCCTTCCAAGCCTTGCAATCCTGTTTCCAGTGACCACTTTTGTGACAATAGAAGCATTCTTCCTTCCCCACCAGCTTTCCCGCTACCTTTGTTGCTTTTCCTTTTCCCTTCGTATCTACTTTACTGACACCGCCTCTTGGTTTGGCGGGGGCTTTCTTCTTCTTGCCCTTGGCTTTCGCCCTGGACCTAGAAGAGGAAGATCCTCCTACAAACAAAGTGGATGTCTCCCTACCCTTCTGTAGGGTGCCCTCAGCACTCCTCAACATGTTCAGAAGTTCGGAAAGTTCAACCTCTTTTCCTTGCATGTTGAAGTTAAGTATAAACTGGGCGTAAGTGGAAGGAAGGGACTGGAGAATCAAATCAGTATAGAGTTCATTCTCCAACGTGGTCCAAAGGTCTGCGAGCTCCTCTATGTAGCCAATCATCTTAAGCACGTGTTCCGCTACCGATGATCCGACGGCCAACCTTATCGAAAACAACTTCTTCGACACTTCGTATCTGGCAATACGAGACTGCTCTCCATACAGTTCTTTTGTATGAAGAAATATGAACTCCAGGTCCATATTCTCGTGCCTCCTCTGATGTTCGTTGTCCATCGAGGCAAGTACGAGGCATTTGGCCTTCGCGCAATCAATTTCCCATGTCTTACGGATTTCCCTATCCGCGACACTGGTTTTGGGACCTGGGACAGGGGGAGCTTTGGTGGTAAGGACATACCCCAACTTGTCGTAAGTGATTGCCATCTTGACATTCCTGAGCCAATCTTTGTAGTTTGGCCTTGTCAATATGTTTTTATCTAGTAATAACTTAAGTCCGGTCATGTTGAATGGTCGCTGCAATTAGGAGAGAGAAAAGAAAAACTTTAGCATGATGCTCTTGCAAGTTTAGAGTGGTTTTTAGTTTGTCTAAACAGGATGGCTCCCACTGTCTCTCGAATCCCTTCTCAAACCGTAAAGAAAGGATTAGTCGGGATCAATCTCACCATACAATACTTGCTTAACCGTTCAGCCAGGCCAGTGTCGGTACTTCGAGGGTGGTTTTCCAACGCTTTCGCGAAGTTCCTTAATTAAGTAACCTCTTTTCCCTGTGGGCGTAGCCCCGCTAACACCTTTCTAGACACCTACTAGGTTTATAGCATTGATCGTTAAGTGAGAGTTTTCCCGAGGAGTAGCATATACTCACAGTAGGATCGAGATCCAAATATCATCGCGTGATAAAACCGAAGGAATCCTACCAGAAGTATCACACTCCAAATGGTATGCAGCGCTAGCAAGTTTCAGTACTTATGAAACTCCCGATGTGGATTTTTGCCCCATGCTCTTATGACCTTGACTTTGGCCAAAATATCATAAGTCACATGTCAAGTTCTACCCATCATTCTCCTGGTTAATTTGGACCCACCCGTACCTACCCTTGACTTTGGCCAAAATGGCAGCACGACTGTCCCAAACCAACGCATCTATCTATGCTGCACATGAATACCCAATAGCTACCAATCACTATGCCTTGACTTTGGCCAAAATACATAGCTTGAATACTTTTTGACCATTCATGTGGAATGACGGAGGGCTACGAATGGTTTTGGCGAAACCGTGAACGTAGTGAACTTGATATAATCGATGGAACGAGATAGCTTTTAAAAGGAGTGGTTCAAGCTCCACGTTTAAAAGTTTAGTTTTGAAAAGAACCGAGTGGTTTTCAAAGTGTTCCAATCGACTTTTACTTGGTTTATTTTCTTGCATTAGTTCTTTTAATGCGTCCCATCATTTAATCCTACCATTGCAGAAAACAACCAAAATATGACGTACGCTTATGCCATTCGCATTCGCCATGGGGCCCCGTCATCACCCGTTAGGTTACTTAACTAACGACAGAGCGGGGGCTGGGCTAGCGCGGCTGTAAAACATAAGCAACGCCTAAATAGTTATAATATATAAATATATAGCAATGATAGACATTACGGATCACAGATGAATACATTGGATATACTAGGAATCCGCAATCCGTTCGAGCCTGCAACGAAAAGCGGATTACACGGTCGCGGTGAATAGCCAATACCCCACCCAAGACCCCTACGGGTGCGGCAAACTACCCGCCAAGTACCCGAAGCGAAGCAACCTCCCTCACCACTGTGAGTAGGCCACTCGGCACTTCGAGATACCCGGTAGTTTGTGCACCCCCTCCATGGGTCTATCCTAGGAGCAAAAACAGTAAAAAGAATTATACAATGACGGCTACAACCCCGACCCGGTTGCGCGGCCATACAAATAATAATACATCAATTTACATATTACAATGAATGAAAGAAAAAGAAACACTCATCTCATATCCACCCCGGCTATTCACCCGCGACGATCCAACGCATTCATATACACATACCATCATCATACACAGATCACAGATATGTATAACCCCGACTAATCGACATATAGCGATTAGCCGACGTTCAATACATATAAACATCACAGATATAACTCTTTAGTCAAAGTGTAGTGAAGTTCGATAAAAAATACGGATTTATAGGCCCCCAAAAACAAATTTCTATTCTGGAAAATCTGGGCACATATAAACCATCTTAAAAATCCCAAAACCAAGCCAGAAAGACACTGCACCAAACTCGACACAGAGCCGAGCCAAAACGGCCGCGGTTGCGCGGCAATAGCTTGCTATTGCCGCGGAACCGCGGCTCTTTGAGCGAATCTTTGGATCGTTTTTGGTGGCTTTGTTCAAAAAACCCTGAGATGATTTTTGGAGTATGATAAATTTTATTTTGAGCAGGAAAAAATTTAACAGAAAGTTGGGTTTTTGAAAACTCGGTTTTTCGATTTTTCCGATTCGAACTTCCAAACACTTTACTACCTAGCTAGTTTATGTTTAGTTAGGCTCTGATACCACTGTAAGTCCATGTTGCCTACCCCGGTACTTACGGGGAGGCGGAAAACGGAATAAAAATCAAATTTTTATCAACTTTAGGCAACATGGACTAGACAAAGAAGGATCTTTGCTAAACAAAAACAAGCTAAAGCTAACTAGAAACTAGCTAAGGGTTAGAACGGTTATACCTAGGGCTTTATGTCCTTCTCTCCTTGCTCCTTGGAGTAGTAGAAAGGGATCACCTTTGTCGTCTTCTCACGTCGAAGAAGGATCCACCTTAAAGCCTCAACCTTTGGCTTCAACTCCAAGCTAGAAGTAACTAGAGTGCTAGAAATGCTAATCCTAGAACCCTAGATGAGTGTAGAGATTATCAAGAAGTGGTTTTTCTCAAGCTCAAGTGTTTCTCAACACATGAGAGGGGAGAGCTTAAGGGAGAGGAAGAACAAGAGAGAGAAAGTAAATCATAGAATGAGAGAAAATATGAAGCATTCTCTCATATATGTGTGAATTATTGTAATTAGAAAATTAGTGAGATAATTGTCATGGCTTAATCAAGACATGACCATTATCATTTCATTTTTAATGCAAATTGCAAGGATCAAAGAGCATCTTCCAAATGAAATGATGATGGTCAAAGTGTCAACCAAGGTCAACAAGTCAAGAATGTCAAATGGTCAACAACCATAACCATGCACAATTATAATAAACTAATATCAATTAACCATAATACACAGATAAGCATTAGGGTTAATAAAATGACAATGGTCATTAACCCTAATCAAAGTCCTCTCCCTCTGTCTCAAGCAACTGTGCATACACACCCGTATTCGTGATCCGAGTAACACGAATACAAAGAGATAAAACCAATCCCAAATCATATACTAGGATCTGGCTTAAACCAAAGCCCGCTAGTATAAGCTGTCCGGACAACAAACGTGCACAAGTGCGCGGATGTGAACGAACCCTGTCGCAAAACCATGCGACCTCTACTCATTTTGCCTAAAGGCGAATAGCTCTCTGTGTGGGACTCTAAAGGCTCGACACTACGCTGGCAGTGGGTTTAACCACAGACCGCAAGCGGCACTAGCTGTACGTAACGGTCCCCAGGTAGATGCCGATAAGAAGACTGACGAGGTGAACCCCATCTGAACTCCTACTGAGCCTGTATGTGACAGTCTCCGTACAGTCCGGTCTGTTCGTCTGATACATCGCATGGCGGGCCTAGGGGGCGGTGAACGTCAGTCCCCTAATAGCGGTACAAGTCGTGTCGGAGTGTAGCCCAGAACACCCTGAGATAACACTGGAAACCTACCAGTATATCTCGCTTGCCCTGGCCAGGGACTACTCGTGTAATGGCTCTCCTGGACACAGCGCGATGTCAACCCCCAATACCGGGAGAGACGAATCCTGTCTAACCGTCACTGCCTCCAACTGCTTCGGGACTGCACCCAAAAACTACCTGTTTGCACGACCCCTTTGAGCCGTGGTAGAGTAGCAATCAAAGTGCAGTGGGAACACACTCGAGGCGAAGTGACAGTGTCAAGTCAGCGGACTAAGCTGTACTCATGTCACCTGGGAACTGATAACTGACGATAGGTATAATACCAACCAACAGTCCCCGACGAGTCCTGTCCAGTGTACTCGTAACCTAACGAGCACCCGCATACTATCTCAAGTACGACGTACTGACGGCTGTGGGACAGACCGTCTCCCACGCTGGGATGAGAAGCGCATACGCTAGTCTACTCCGGAGTATCGATGGCCTGTCTCGATAGTCCAACGACCAGGGACCTGTATAAGGATGTGCTTATGGATTACCCATCTCCCACGAGTGTGAGCGCCATCACAACGCTGGTAATCAAGCAAAGATCCTAAGGGCTCTACTAATATGTATATCAGCGATATGCTAAAAGAAACACATGCACATATTAAAGCAGAGACAAACCAAGTAGCATACTACCATTTCGAGCAAGATTGTATATACAACTGTGAATATCCCAAGCTTCCATCAAGTAATATACAAACTAGTATGATACAGTAATGGCCTCTAGGGCATATACACTAACACCCCCCTCTCACTCTTATCCTCACTTATTCTCACTCTCTTTCTCCCTCATGGGATGCTCCAAGTCATGATGTGGTCCCCCCCTCTCTCTCTCCTCAATAATACACTCTCTTCATTTTCTTTTCTCACAAAACCAAATACAACATGAAACCAACAAACAACACAATATGCAACATAACATGGTGCACTAACCATGGAAAATGTTGAAACGCGGATTTGGCTTAATCGCGATTAGTAGTGCACTAATCAATTTTTATCCAAACTGCATATAATAAATTTTAAAAATACCAAATCCAATAAATATATTTTTAAATGAATAAATCATTTTAATCTCCAATTATTTCACAATTATTGGCATATATTTATACCACTTTACGAAAACCCCAATTTCGCAAATCGGGTAGTTTTCGCGAAATATATTATTTTAGTATTAAATTCCAAAAATAATATTTTATATTTTCTGAAATGTTACAATCTTCTCCCCTTAAATAAATTCGGTCCCCGAATTTAAATTTAAACCCCCAAATGCTAAAACATTTCAATAATCAACTCAAATCAACGGGGCTCCGAAATCACGGAAGATACAGAATACCACAACGCATCATGTGCGCCTGAAAATGAGTACGAAACTAAAAATCGAACTCCGTCAAGGGTCACACAAATCTTCGGATTTGTACGCAAATCATCGGAGTTACAATGCAGATACAGATGTCGAAATCCACTACTGAAATCCAATATGCACTAGTCAAATACTATAATACATATATAGTACGCATCCTTGGAAAAATCTCTTAAAACGGAATAAAAAACATACAAAATCTTTGTATTGTGACAACTACGGTGGTCTGTTGGAAGAGGTCCAAGCAGGACACCGTTGCTGACTCGACGATGGAAGCGGAGTACATAGCTTCTTGCGATGCCGCAAAAGAAGCTGTCTGGATGAAGAAGTTCCTCACAGAACTTCTGGTGGTTCCGACCATTATTGATCCAATACCTCTGTATTTTGACAACTACGGCGCTATAGCTTGAGCGATGGAACCCAGGTCCCATCAGAAGTCTAGACACATTTTGAGGCGGTACTACCTGATCAGGGAGATCGTAGATCGCCGGGAGATCGAGGTGAGGAGAGTAGATACGGAGAATAACACTACAGATCCACTCATGAAGGCAATCCCTCAGACACAGTTCGAGCGGCAGATCGAGATGATAGGTCTGCGATACGCCAGTACATGGCCCTAGTGCATGTCACGACCCGAAATGGCACGTGACTGGCACTTGAATAATGTGAAGTCTATAAGACCCCACCTAATTCAAGTAAGCCAAAAGCCCACAAATCTAAACCATTTGAAAAGAAGGAGAAGTGAAAATTATTTAAAAGTTTGCATATTAATCACTTTGAAAGTCGTAGTAAGCATTTTAAAAACATCAAGTCCTTTCCAAAAATTTCGGTAGGGTTTCCTTGGTAAATACTGGCCCCAAACGGGTACAAACATGCATAATATAAAGGCATCCCCAAGCGGGAGCTAGCTCCTCGCCAATTGGCGAAAACAACTACGCAAGCTTTTAAATAATTGGCGAGGATCAAAACATGGCAAGGGTAACAATCTATACATAAGTATAATACGAAGTGCTCGTGTCAGTGCCTCAGGTAGCAACATATCGCATATATGATGTACGAATGCATTAAGAATGAAAACAGAATACATCTTGAACAAGAAAACTATTTTCTTTAATCAGTGAGATTTGTGTAAAAACCGAAGTATCATCAGTGAAACCAACAGAGAATCCGTGTCAAGTATCGACACAAAACATATATCCCAATATCTCAATATCTCGGGCTCCGGCAATCTATACATAATATACAACGCCGAATGGCGAGGATCAAAACTCAGATGGAAAAACCAACATCCCCAAGAAAACCATAAAAGAACCATAATAATACAAGCGCGCGACTCTAAGGTCGAAAGAATAAACAAACTAGTTTTCTAAGTGTCGAATAATACAAGTCTGGTTGATGGAGTTTACTAGATAAAACTGAAATAAATAACAGTGCAACGGTGGTCATGATGCAAGTGACTCCACCTACCAAAGCAATCAGCCGGAAGGAAGCAGTGTGCCAGCAAACCGCAACGAAACCTGTACGGCCAAACCTGCAAGAAACTGTGGCACAACGGGGGTGAGTTGCCAACTCGTAAGTAGAAAACATCACCGAGAAGAAATCAGATGTATGACTCTCTCCTAGGGCATTACAATAATATCCTCATAAATATAACCTGAAGCATCTAAAAATGGCAAGGGTAACAATCTATACATAAGTATAATACGAAGTGCTCGTGTCAGTGCCTCAGGTAGCAACATATCACATATATGATGTACGAATGCATTAAGAATGAAAACAGAATACATCTTGAACAAGAAAACTATTTTCTTTAATCAGTGAGATTTGTGTAAAAACCGAAGTATCATCAGTGAAACCAATAGAGAATCCGTGTCAAGTATCGACACAAAACATATATCCCAATATCTCAATATCTCGGGCTCCGGCAATCCGGACTGGCCCATATCATAAAATCTCAATATCTCGGGCTCCGGCAATCTGGACTGGCCCATAACATCAAATCTCAATATCTCAGGCTCCGGCAATCCGGACTGGCCCATATCATCAAATCTCACGACTACATCGGTATCCTCCGGATAACCGCCGCGTCATAAATAACCGGTCGGTAGAGCTCCCCTGCCGGGCATAACGCCATCATCTGCGACCATCTTGCCCCTGGGTACCGCACCGGGTCCACCTTGCACCCGCAGACGGTTCCTCCTCCTCCTCGAATCGGGTGTATGATACCGCTTAAGAGCCGAGAAAACTCTTGGTGGACACCTCTCACATCATATCACGAGAAAACCACAATTTCTATCTTTTGAAATGAAAATGAGTTTATAAAATCCTTGCAGTTCTTTAAATCTAGAAATCTCATGGAAAATCCAAAATCCCAAACTCCAGAGTAAATAACAGTGAAATACCGGCATAAAGCCCCATAATATTGCATGAAAATGAATATATATACATGCACGGTATCTGAGTAATGAATGCAATATCTAAACTTGCACAGTAATGATATATCGGAACTATCGGCTAGCAAGAGGTATCAATGAAATAATATTCTCTAAAGTGTACGTGACATGGAAATTACCGATGATGATGTGTGTGAGCCGGCAAACAAGTGCTCGTAGACATACGCATCATCGGTAATGGTGCTGGTGTCCTGACAACATGAGTTCATAATAATTAAGGAAAACACATGTACAAGCATGCAATGCGATAAGAACAACATGAATTTAACAAAAAATGAATAGTAAACACAACATTTAAGAATATAAATTTATATATACGAGTCATCCAGTTTTGTCATTTGGAATAGCACGAATCGTGGTTTTTAGAAAACATGGGCTACGATGTTTTTAAGAAAAGGTACGTCCTTTGAAAAATCCGTAATATCCCTCGGGTTGTCTTTTGAAAATACTCACGATTCGTTAGTTTTGAAAATAAGTATGACTCGAGCCCAGTCTAACATCTACCAAGTGAACTACAGGACGCAGCTAATAGACTAATCAAAAGGATAAGGAAATCCACCTGAGTCCGAGTCGATATATCCAGTAGTCGGTGATCCAGCCTCAATAGCGTCACGTACGATAAAATATATATAATACGACATTCTCGAGTCAAAAGTTGTAATATTTCAGAAAAATTATATATTATTTTTGGGAATTTTTATAATTAAATAATATTATATTGAATATTTTAGTATTGCGGTATAATTAAATACCGATAAATGGGGAATTTTTTTTGGAAAATTATGGAAATTACTAAAAAGAGGGTGTTTTATGTGATTTATGCAAATTATGAAAGTTTATGATTTATTCGACACTATTTTGGTGCTAATCGCGATTAAAAATCGCTAATCGCGGATTAAGCGTGTTTTGTGCACATAGTGTGCAAAAAGTCATTTTTTTCACACTTGTGCATTTTTCTACCATGGTTTCATTTGGGTTTCCTATTCCAAATTTTAAAAGAATGAGAAGAGAATGAGAAAATGAAAAGAAAAGAAAAGAAAACATTAATGAAATGGGGTATGGGCATGAGAGAGAGTGTGAGGGGTCTTCATTGACCATGGCATTGTTTCCTCCTTCATCATTCTTCATTTTCCTCTCCTCCCCCTTGCAATGGCTGCTGCCCTCACCTCCCTCATCATCAAGCCCTCACCAACACCCTCATTCCTTCATCAAAACCCAATTCCCATTTCACAAAAAAGGTGTACAAGCTCTCAAGCATCACTTTGGACAATGAAAAATCCAATTTTGAAGACTTGGAGCAACTCAAGAATTTTCTTGAGTTGCCAAATGAGGTGATTCCTATACCATTTGCATTGTATTTCATTCTCCTTTGCTTCCATGTTTGTTTAGAACCGATTTGGTGTCGTTTAGTGAGACTTGGGAAATTCTAGTTAGGGTTTATGGAATTCTTGAGTGTGATGTGTAATTGAGCTTAGTAGAGGCCACACAAACCCCATAGTGCTAGAATTCAGACCCAAACCAGAGACTAGAACCCCGGAATACGGATTTAGAAAACCCGATATCGGAGAATTGTGGTTTCTGTGAAAGGAATTAGACATCTGCTATCACTCGGAGCCTCTGAAAATTATTTTGCATACACAGAGATACATGCAGGCACCCAGGAAGCTAACCCCAAGAACCAAGCCCCTGACTCCACATTACGGCCGCAAATTTAATCTTTCTGGCTGCAAATTGCGGCCTGACCTGGTCCAAATCAATTCGTGCTTGTTCTGTGGGTCCTTCATCAGTAATCTAGACTCCCGGCATATGCAAAATTAACCAATTTGACCTAGGGAAAAATCTGGGACCATTTACAAGAGTTGCTATTTTGATTCGTGGTTTCGTTTTGTGTATTTTGCATTCTGGGTTTTTTGAGATTTGTGTCGTATTCGATCACTTGACGTTTGTACGTCGAAATCGAGTGTTATTTGGTGGTTTTGAAGCGTATTCCATAGGTTCTAACCAATAGTGTGACATTTTAAAAAAATAAAATATTATTTTTGGGAATTTTTATAATTTAATATTATTTTATTGAATATTTTAATATTTCGGTATAATTAAATACCGACAAATGGGAAAATTTTGGAAAAATTATGGAAAATTCTAAAATAGGGTATTTGGTGGAATTATGCCATTTTAAAGTTTTTATGGTTAATTATATGCTATTTTAGTGCTATTCGCGATTAAAAATCGCTAATCGGATTTTTAGCATTTTTTGTGCAAAACATGCACATATCATTTTTCCACACTTGTTACATTTTCTTACATATTGTGGGTGTATGGTTGCTTAGGGTTACCATTGAGTGAGAAGGAAATAAAGGAATAAAGAAAAAGAATAGAAAAAGGTATGGTATGATGAAGAGAGAGAAAGAGTGGGTCAACTCATTTGTCTTGAGCCATCCCACCTCATTTCCCAACTCATTTTCTCTCTCCTTCTTCCATGAGTGCTGCTTCCCCTTTCTCTCTTCTTCCTCCACCTTCAATCCCCCAAAACACCCTGGATCCAACCCCAAAACCCTATTCCCATTTCACAAAAATTGTTCCCAAGCTCACTAGCTACACATTGGACCTAGAAAGAGAGGATTTTGAGGACTTTGAGCAACTCAAGATAATTCTTGAGTTACCAAAGGAGGTAATTTCTGCACCCTTAGAGTAGTTTTTCGATTCTTTATGCATCAATACTTGTTTCATGTCGATATTGTGTGTTTTCAAGGACTTTGGAAAATTCAAGTTAGGGGTTAGGGTTTGACTTGAAATCAAAGGTGAATTGAAGTGTAATTAGGGACTATAACCCCTGGTGTGATGTTACATTGGACCAAACTTGAGATAAAAACCCAGAATACGGATTTATAGAAACGATATCGGGAAAAACTGAAATTCTGTGAGTATTTTTGGGAATCTGCTATCACCCGAGCCACCTGAAAATAATTTTTGTTTGACAGTGAGATGTGCAGGCAACTAGAAACCATCACCCAAAGCCCTAGCCCCTAACACCTTTTTCAGGCCGCAAATAAATCCTTTCTGGCCGCAATTTGCGGCCAGAGCAGGTGGGTTTGGTCTCGTTATTGTTTCAGGGCCCTATCTCCACTAAACTTGACTATTGGCATATGCTATTTTGACTGATTCCGTCTAGGGTAGAATCTGGGGTAATTTTCTTGTGTTGGCGCATGGTTTACGACTTGTTTTAGCATGGATTTTGGTATTTGGTGATTCGTTTCTATCGGGTGGCGTTTGAACGTCAACGGCAAAGGGTTATTGATCGTGTTTGCATGCGAGACTATAGGTTTTTACCTATGGGCGTAGCGTGTGCCGTTTTGGTTTCCGATACGATTTTCATGTGCTTTAGCGTTTGTGATATCCTTGTAGGTACCCCATGTGGCGTCGAGGCATTGAAGATAAAGATGGCAACTGTTAGTTATATGTATGCCCTAGAGGCCATTGCTATACATAGGATGTATATTGCAGTGGATGCTGGGACATATATAGGGAGGACTTTCTTGCTCGACATGATAGTATGCTATCTGGTTGCTCTTTACATTAATGTGTACACTGATTGTCTCTCTGTTACATGTTGGTAAAGCCCTTAGGATGTGTACTTGACTACCTGGACTATGATGCGGATCATACTAGTGGGCACATGGTAGTCCGTAAGTACATCCTTCAAAGTCCCTAGTCGTGGGTGTATCGAGACGGGGCATCGATATACCAGAGTAGACTAGCGTGTACCTTCTCGACCCATACAGATGGGCGATGGATGATCCCATATCCATTGGTGTTTGACATCAGAGATGATATACGGGTGCTCAGTAGAGACTGGGTACACTGGACGGACTCGCCGAGAACTCCCAGATGGTATTATACCTTACGTCAGATGGCAGTTCTCTGGTGATACTGGTACAGAGTAGTCTGTTGACCCGAGATCGTCATAGAGTCTTGTGTGGTTCCCACTGTGCTTTGATTTCCATCTTACCACGTCCAAGAGGGCATGCAAAACGGTGGTTTTTGGGTACAGTCCCGAGTCACATGGAGGCAATGAGCGATAGGAGGGGATTCGTCTCTCCCGGTATAAGGGGTTGATGTTGCGCTGTGTTCGATTGGCTATAACAGGAAATCCCTGGCCAGGGTTGCTGAGATTTACTGGTAAGTGTTACCAGTAGTTTCTCGAATTGTTATAGACCTCATATCGACACGACTTATCGAGCTATTGGGGTCTGACGTTTACCACCCCTAGGCGAGATATGTGACATATCAGACGATCAGACCGGACTGTACGGTAGTGTTACTGGTTGGATTCACTGGAGTGTGAGCGGGCTTGCTCGTCGATCTTCAGATCGCTCAATACCCGAGTGGCCGTTACGTTTAGCAGACCGCTTGCGGCTTGTGGGTGTTTGATATGATCATCGCCTGCTGCCGGCGTATTGACGAGTCTTTAGAGTCCTACACAGAGGTTTCCTGGCTCAAGCGAAACGAAATAGGAGCGCATATGAGATATGTGCGGGACCGAGAATGATTCGAGTATGTGATACCGTATTCTATTCTCGCGATGAATGTGTCGAATGGTTGTATGCGATATAACCTAGTTATCGAATCATGGATTGATTCGATAAGCCGATACATTGGATATTAGTCGGTTATATGTGATATGACCGGATCGTTAAATCAAGTGTTGATTTAATGATTTAATGTATAATTATATATTTGATATATTACTTTGCATTAACTAGTATCGGTTCACTTTAAATGGATATTCTCACTCGGGTGTGCACATTGTATATGTGATATACTTTTGTGCACTTGATTGTATCATGTTTGATGATGCAAGATTACTAGGTTTTGTGTAAAGAGTTAAACCTTGGTTAAGTAAATGGTTAGGGTTTTATTTCTTATTCATTTATTTGTTTATTTATTCATTTTTGGCAAAAGGAAAATGGTGGCTAATTTGGATATATGTTGAAGCTTCATGAAGCTTTGACTTAGTCACCATTTTTTGTCTTCATACCTAACCTAACCATTCACTTAACTTGAGTTTAGTCTCTACACATAACCATGGTTGGATTATGATAAGTTTTAATTTTCTTTTCTATTTTAAATTAACTTATCATAACTTATTCATCTTCTTCTTCTTGATCTTCAAAGAAGAAGCTTGACTTCATCAATGGTGGATTGATGAAATGAGTGAGAAATCCAATTCTAAAGTCTACCCACTTCCTATTTCTTCATCCTCTACCTCTTGCCAAGTAGTAGAGTGTGTTTCCTTCACAAGTTTTCTTGACTTGGTGAAGTTGGAGCTTGATCTAGCGATGCTTCGACGTAGATCATCTTCGGCATGGACATCGACGACCTAGCTCGCCTATTCTCCGATGAAGCTGACGCTAGAGCCCGGAATTTGTTTTGGACAGCGAGAGGACTTCATTGCGGAGCTATGGAGGTGGAGCACCGGATCTACAAAGGTTGTATTTCCGTATTCTCTTAGTAAAGTAGTTTACTAGTTGCTTTTTCGCCTAGAAATCTAGCCAACGATCCGTATTAGGGTTTCTCGGCACCGTTAAAATTTGAAATTGGCATGGTTGATGCCTTGTGAGACCTCATTAGGGTGCCTAGGAACCCTACAGTGGTATCAGAGACAAGCTAGAGCCTTAGGCGAAGTCTAGACGGAGTTTGAAGTCCGAACGAACCCGAAAACCCATTTCAAAAATGCTCTCTGTCCTTTTTTCAAAAACTGGGATTTTTCCAAATTAAAAATTCGTAAAAAATTCAGCAGGAAAACCTAAGAATTACGAAACAAAATTTTTCCATTGAAGCTTCCAAAGAGCGGCGGAACCGCGGCATAAGCCCTGCTTATGCGGCGGTTCCGCGGCCTTATTATTGTATTGTCCAATATTTTTTGTACAGTAATTCATGGTTTCGGGTGCTGGATTTTCTGAGATTTTTTAATATTTATTCAAGAGTTGAATTTTCTGGGATTGTTTTGGGGATTCGGTGTTTCGATCGGAGTATCAAATTTTGTCTGTGTGGTTTTCCGGATAAATTTTAGAATATGTTAAAATGTTCGACTGGATATAAATACCCACCTTTTCCCCTGCCGGAAAATTTCCAAGTGTTGGATTTTTCCGTAGTTTAAAGACATTCTATGTAGTGCAAGTAACTCGATGGACCCTCTAGAAGACAACAAACCTTAACTCGATTATGTGACCGTCTTGAACTGCCCTTTGAACCTTCGGGTTTGGGGCAGTACGGCGTGCCACATGTGAGGCGTTGGCTTGACCCTTCTACGGCTGGACCGTTGGTACTGAGGCACGAACTGAATGTTTTTAGACTTGTTTCATGTGTTGATCTGTATCGGGAAAACTTGGGTGTTCGAATATTCAATCGGAAAGTTTAACATTTTCTAATTATCTGGAATGGGATACAATAATTGGAATTCACAAGTAGTTATGAGATAACTGAATGAATGTTATAAACATAGCAGTTTAGTCTCACTTGATCGGTTGCCACGGAATTTTGATGTGATCAAAAGTCCGTCGCAATCACGTAGCGTACGCGGATACTCGCCGGGTAAACTTAATAGACAGCCTCACTCCATAGCCCCGACCAAGTGACTGTAGGAGAACCCCGTCGCCGAAAGCAACTGTTCGGGTGCTCCCGGTAGCGGTGTTCCGCCTTGGTGCACTTCGTCGACGGTATCAGGGGTGCAGCCATCTACTGAAGTTTGCGACGAGCATTCGATCAGGATGTCGGGAATCTTGTTGAATTGCCCGACTTGATATTGAAAAGAGTTTTCGATAATGAGACTAAAATGCGGGGTTTATAATTGTTAGGCATGCGATGTCTAAGTATTTCATTTGATTAGGCATGTGATGTCTAATAAGGTTGCGGATTCCAACTGTTGTAGTTTTACACTTTCTTTTCTGTGACCGTAAGTGTAATATGTGATATCGCCGGTTTCGTTGCTATATGTCAACGACAATTGGGATGCGCATATTTACTTACGTTGATGACATGTGATGTTATGTGTTGCTGGATATGTTATATTGGATCGTCGTGTTTGAATAGCCGGGGGTTTTTATGTGAGATGAGTGTTTTTCATTTTCATTCATGTAAAAACTTGTATGTAATATTCTTTTATTGGGGCACTTCTAGGTTGCGGAAGATGTCACCCTTTGTATATTATTTACTTTTCCGCACTAGGATAGACCCAAGGAGGAGGGCACAAGTAACCGGGTTCTGGGGTCCAGTGGGAGACCAACTCGAGGAGTCGAGTCCGGGTCTCCTAACTAGAATTGGTAGGGTTGCTTGCCGCTCTCGTAGGGGTCTAGGGGTGTGGGTTTGGCTATTCATCGCGACCGTAGAATCCGTGTTTTATACTGGCTCGTATTGAAAACACGGACGTCCTAGTATATCCAATATTTCATATGATTCTTCTGCTGCGATATCTGTGATGTGATCATGTGATGTTCTGTGATAGATACAGTATATAGTATATATGATATATTATATAGATGTTACTTATGTTTTACACCCGCGCTAGCCCTGCCCCGCTCTGCCGTTAGTTACCTAACCTAACGGTGCATGAGGGGACATCGAGGCGAATGCGGATGGCATAAGTGTACGTCGTATTTATCTGTGATGTTTAGGTACTTAAATGATGGGACTTCATTAATGTGATTAATGAAATAAAAGAAACCTAAGATGTTGTAGAATCGAATTTCAAAATTAAAACAGGTAGCTACAGTTCTTGCTTTGCACAGAGGTATATGTGATATATCCTGCACCTTATTCGATGAGGAAAGGACCGAGATCCCTTCACCGGGAGTGACTCCTTTAGCAATAACTGGCAGATGCTACACACTCGGTTTGTCTTTTGATTGCTTCTATAGTTTCAGCTTTGCACAGTGATATATATGATATATCCCGCACCTCATTCGACGAGGAAAGGACCGACGATCCCTTCACCGGGAGTGACTCCTTTAGCAAAACTAGAAAAAGCCTCAAAAACACTCCATTTTTAAAATCATTTGATTCTACAACGATATAAAGTTCATTACGCAAAAGGTTTTCTTAAAAACCTATCGTAGCCCTCCGTCATTTCAGATAGGTAATAGTTAGTATTCGTGCTATGTTTGTTGACTCAGTCAAGGCGTAGTGTGCGGTAGCTGATTACTGCTTATCTGCAAAGCATATGATGTGATTGGATTAGGGTAGTCGTGCGGCCTTGTTGACTCAGTCAAGGGTCGTGCGGGTGGGTTTAATTCAATCGAGAAATGACGGGTTGAACTTTACTTGTGGTCTATGGTTTGTTGACTCAGTCAAGGTCATAGATCGCATGGGGCAAAATATTATCGGGAATTTCAAGTGTTGAAATTTGCAATGAGATTGCATACCTTCTATGAGATAGTTGGATCCCGATACCCGCTGCGAGTAAGAGTTACTCCTGGGAGAGTTTTACGCATTACAATTAGCCGATCAAGTAGGTGTCTAGAAAGGTGTCAACGGGGTTACGCCTCTGGGAAAACGAGGTTTACATTAATTAGGTTCGTGCGAAAGCACGGGGGACCTCCCTCAAAGTACCGATACTGGCCTGGCTGAAAGATTGGCGAACTTGTAGTGTGTAATTAATCCCGGCTAGTCTTTCCTTTTAAGGTTTGAAGGAAGATTTGATAAAAAGCAGTGGGAGCCATCCTGATTAGATAAAATAATAACCAATCTATTCTTGCAAGAGCGCACGCTGAGTGTTTTCTTCTCTCTCTCTCCTGGTAGCGACCATGTCACGCCTTAATCAAGATAATAATACGGATTATTGACCGAACCCGCTTGTTATACTGAGCTGGGGAACGTTGGTCCCGCTCCAACTTATAATTGTTCTAAGACAGAGCAGGAAATTGGGGAATACCAGAATTCCCGTGCCGCCCAAACGAAGAGAGTGCATGCTGATGCATCATCTTCGGGTGTGTTCATTACAGAGAACTGTTTCTCAGTGTCCTTTATGTCCTGGGTATGTGATACCAGATCAGGATCCCAGATATGTAATATGTTACATAGGGCTACAGAAAGGTAGAGAACTGAGAACGGGTGATAAGTTTCATGAGACAGAAAACGGGGCATGTGTTGCAGCCAAGTCTGTTGGTCACTGTCACCCTGTATTATCAGTACATTGATTCTGAACAAATGCTATTAGATACCGAACCTGATATACAAAATCATATCAGTCTCTTTATCAGTAAAGAAATGATAAAATTTTGTATAGTTGGATAATGTTTTGAATATTTCCTATATCAAAAGTTGATCGGTTCAGGCACGTTATCTAAAAGCGTTGATGTTCTAAATCAAACTACAGTTCTTTAGTATACGGAACACACACAAGAGGAAGAGTTCAGAAATGAACGAATCCTTCTTGAGGCATTGTAGACTAGGTCATATCAATGTGACCCGACTAGCTGGAGTTACATTTAGATGCATATTTAAATCAGTTTGAATTTACATCTTATGAAACTCGCCAGTCATGTCACAAAGATAAGATGACCAAAGCTCTGTTTATTGGAAACAGAGAAAGAGTTGGTAAACTCTTGGGATGATACATGTTGATGTATGTGAGGTCCCCTGTCTACACATGCCAGGACTGGTTCTTTGTACTTCATTACATTCTCTGATAATCTCTCAAGATTCAGACATATGTTCCTGTTGAAACATGAGTCCCAGCCTTTTGAGATATTCACAGAATATAAGCGAGAAGTAGAGAACCAATATACGGGTATAAGTATTATGTCCTATGATGAGATCAGGGAGGAGAATACTTGTGCATGGAATTCCTGGACTTTTCTAAAGGAGAATGAGATTCTCTCTCAGCATTACTCCTCCGTATACACCATAGCACGATGGTATATCGGGGAGGAGCAATTACACCCTATGTGATAAGATGTGCTCTATGATGAGTAATACTGAGTTACCTATTTCCTTTTGGGTGTTATGCGCTTGAGAAGCTGCATACCTATTGAATAGGGTTCAAATCAAATCAGTTGCCTACCACTTCATATGTGATATGGAAAAGGAAGAGCCCATTTCTTAAGTTAGTTAAGATTTGGGGTTGTCCGGCCTATGTCTGAAAAGCAAAATCCGGACAAGCTCGAGGCAAGGTCAGTCATGTAGAACTGGAAATGTTCCAGCTATACAAAACTGCAGCTGAAGATTTGACAGAACCAAAGGATTCAATAATTACCAATGAATCTCAGCCTCTCCGCCGATCTAGTAGGGTTCCTCACCCACCTGAGAGATACTTCGGTTTCTCTATGACAGTGGGAGCGAGGATTGCATCATGAGATGATGACCCAACTAGTTTCGAGCTGGCCATCAGGAGTAAGACTCTGTAAGAATGGCTGGATGCTTAGCGATCTGAGATAGAATCCTTATACACCAACAAAGTATGGACTTTGATTGCTATATCTGAAGGGTTAAATCCCCATCAGGAGCAAGTATATCTTGAGAAGATTACTTGGTGTACATGGAAAGGTTGAGACTTTCAAAGCTAGACTTGTTAAAGGTTTACATCATATGACCAGGTATGGATCATAATGAAACCTTTTCTAAGGATCTATGCTTAAGTCCATCCAGATCCTACTTGCCACGGCTACATACCATGACTACGATATCTGGCGGTTGGGTGTCATGACTGCTTTTCTAAATATTGATTTAAAAGAGTGCGTCTGTAAGTACACAGCCAGAGGGCTTCGTAGACAGTGGGAGCAGCGGAAACGTGTACAAGATGCTTTATAAGATAAATCAGGCATCGCGGAGTTGGAACATCTGTTTTGATGGATTAGTCAAAGAAGTTGACATCATCAAAATGGTAGATGAACCTTGTATAAACAAAAAGGTAGCAGGGAGTATGGTGTCGATCCTCGTAGAGTACGTGGATGACATACTCTTGATAGGGAAGGAGTTTCCTATGCTACGATCGATCAATCTCCGCTTATCACAATGATTCTTCACATAGGATCAAAGTGATACCTGCTAAATCCTGGGTTTTGGATCTATGAGATAGATCTAAATGGATGTTAGAATACTCACTAGTTGTAGTGAGATGGTATCAACCGATCCTGGGGAGAATCACTGGAAGTGTTCCAGGGTGATAAAGACGACTGAATGTCAGTCGCAGGCATTGTCTTTACCCTCAGTAAAGGGACGGTATGCTGGAAGAGTTCCAAGCTAGATACCGTGACATACTAGACGATAAAGGCAGGATATATCGCTACTTAAGATGCTACCGAAGAGGCTGTTTGGGTGTATATTGGTTCATGAGATGAACTACGTTCCTCCCATTGTGTGACAATGGAGTTGTGGCTTATGCCAAGGAACGCCGGTCCCATCAGTGATCCAGACATATTCTAAGGCAGTGTCACCTGATCATGGAGATAGTTGATCTCCAGGGTGATCGAGGTTAGGAGAGTAGACTCAGAGGACAACACAGCGGACCACTCACAAAGGCCTGTTCCCAGAGAGAGGCTTTTATGGGATGGTTGAGTATGAGATACTACAACCACTGCTATCAGATGGCCCTAGTGCAAGTGGGAGATTGTTAGTTATATGTATGCCCTAGAGGCCATTGCTATACATAGGATGTATATTGCAGTGGATGCTGGGACATATATAGGGAGGACTTTCTTGCTCGACATGATAGTATGCTATCTGGTTGCTCTTTACCTTAACGTATACACTGATTGTCTCTCTGTTACATGTTGGTAAAGCCCTTAGGATGTGTACTTGACTACCTGGACTATGATGCGGATCATACTAGTGGGCACATGGTAGTCCGTAAGTACATCCTTCAAAGTCCCTAGTCGTGGGTGTATCGAGACGGGGCATCGATATACCAGAGTAGACTAGCGTGTACCTTCTCGACCCATACAGATGGGCGATGGATGATCCCATATCCATTGGTGTTTGACATCAGAGATGATATACGGGTGCTCAGTAGAGACTGGGTACACTGGACGGACTCGCCGAGAACTCCCAGATGGTATTATACCTTACGTCAGATGGCAGTTCTCTGGTGACACTGGTACAGAGTAGTCTGTTGACCCGAGATCGTCATAGAGTCTTGTGTGGTTCCCACTGTGCTTTGATTTCCATCTTACCACGTCCAAGAGGGCGTGCAAAACGGTGGTTTTTGGGTACAGTCCCGAGTCACATGGAGGCAATGAGCGATAGGAGGGGATTCGTCTCTCCCGGTATAAGGGGTTGATGTTGCGCTCTGTTCGATTGGCTATAACAAGAAATCCCTGGCCAGGGTTGCTGAGATTTACTGGTAAGTGTTACCAGTAGTTTCTCGAATTGTTATAGACCTCATATCGACACGACTTATCGAGCTATTAGGGTCTGACGTTTACCACCCCTAGGCGAGATATGCGACATATCAGACGATCAGACCGGACTGTACGGTAGTGTTACTGGTTGGATTCACTGGAGTGTGAGCGGGCTTTCTCGTCGATCTTCAGATCGCTCAATACCCGGGTGGCCGTTACGTTTAGCAGACCGCTTGCGGCTTGTGGGTGTTTGATATGATCATCGCCTGCTGCCGGCGTATTGACGAGTCTTTAGAGTCCTACACAGAGGTTTCCTGGCTCAAGCGAAACGAAATAGGAGCACATATGAGATATGTGCAGGACCGAGAATGATTCGAGTATGTGATACCGTATTCTATTCTCGCGATGAATGTGTCGAATGGTTGTATGCGATATAACCTAGTTATCGAATCATGGATTGATTCGATAAGCCGATACATTGGATATTAGTCGGTTATATGTGATATGACCGGATCGTTAAATCAAGTGTTGATTTAATGATTTAATGTATAATTATATATTTGATATATTACTTTGCATTAACTAGTATCGGTTCACTTTAAATGGATATTCTCACTCGGGTGTGCACATTGTATATGTGATATACTTTTGTGCACTTGATTGTATCATGTTTGATGATGCAAGATTACTAGGTTTTGTGTAAAGAGTTAAACCTTGGTTAAGTAAATGGTTAGGGTTTTATTTCTTATTCATTTATTTGTTTATTTATTCATTTTTGGCAAAAGGAAAATGGTGGCTAATTTGGATATATGTTGAAGCTTCATGAAGCTTTGACTTAGTCACCATTTTTTGTCTTCATACCTAACCTAACCATTCAATTAACTTGAGTTTAGTCTCTACACATAACCATGGTTGGATTATGATAAGTTTTGATTTTCTTTTCTATTTTAAATTAACTTATCATAACTTATTCATCTTCTTCTTCTTGATCTTCAATGAAGAAGCTTGACTTCATCAATGGTGGATTGATGAAATGAGTGAGAAATCCAATTCTAAAGTCTACCCACTTCCTATTTCTTCATCCTCTACCTCTTGCCAAGTAGTAGAGTGTGTTTCCTTCACAAGTTTTCTTGACTTGGTGAAGTTGGAGCTTGATCTAGCGATGCTTCGACGTAGATCATCTTCGGCATGGACATCGACGACCTAGCTCGCCTATTCTCTGATGAAGCCGACGCTAGAGCCCGGAATTTGTTTTGGACAGCGAGAGGACTTCATTGCGGAGCTATGGAGGTGGAGCACCGGATCTACAAAAGTTGTATTTCCGTATTCTCTTAGTAAAGTAGTTTACTAGTTGCTTTTTCGCCTAGAAATCTAGCCAACGATCCGTATTAGGGTTTCTCGGCACCGTTATAATTTGAAATTGGCATAGTTGATGCCTTGTGAGACCTCATTAGGGTGCCTAGGAACCCTACAGCAACATCGGCATCGGCACACAAGAAGCAAGGTGAGTAGATTTATATCTACGGGGAGAAGTCGGGTGGATGGCGTATAGCACCCCCGCAGTTCGTGGTGAGGTATATGAATACGTATACACACAAATATTGATTATACATTGTTTGAGAGTATTGATGATAAAGATGGATTCTAGGTGTGATTGGATTGGTTTAGTGTTGTGAAACCCTAGAGTAGGGTTGCACCACACACACACACACACACCCATACTTGCATACATTCTTCTTACATATATGCGTATATGGGATTATATTTTTTATGTGTTCACATGGATATGGGACTATGTGTTCATATACTGGATTGGAAGATAGTATTTGGGATTTGAGGTGAGTCGATGAGATTTGATTTGAGGCCGTGAGATCGGTGATATTGCAGAATTCGTATTTGAGATACGTCATGATGTTATAGCGGATCTTTAGACGACGATACCATGTGAATAGCGATATAAATGAAATGGTCGACATGTGATCGTGATAAGAGTTATGATATGTTAAGATAGCTATAATGGTCGCATTGGGCAATGTATACCTCTTTATGATGATATGCGCAGATGATATCGGTTTGTAAGAGACTGTCGATCAGTAGTCAGATTACGATTATATTGATGATATTAGTATTGTACTAGACGTAGATCGGTACCCCGGATTATGATCTTTGATAAAGAGGATACCAGATGAATAATATGATGAATGTGATATTGACCCGTAACCAGATTTGGGATGCCGTACGACGGATTTACGTACGAGCTATATATTGATGATTGATCCGTACTCTCGACTTGGGATGCCTGATTATAGATATTGTATCGGATGTGATACTATTGAGGCGGAATCACCGACTAATATATATATATATATATATATATATATATATATATATATATATATATGTATGGACTCAGATGTTAGGCGGTTTCCTTACCTTCAGTTAGCCTGTTAGCTCAGCCCTATAGTTTAGTGTAGTTGTTAGACTAGATTTATATTAAATGTATATTAGCTATTGTTGTGTTTAGTATTCAGCTCCAGCTCATTATTGCTGTTCGCTCCGCATCGCATACTTATATTGTGATTCATATACCATTATTTATATCATGCTGTTAGGACACCGGCACCATTACCGATGATGCGTATGTTCCACGTACACTTACTTGTCGGCTCACACACATCCCCATCGGTAATTGCCATGTCGCGTACACTTAAAAAATACTATTGCAATGACATAGCTTGTTAGCTAATAGTTTCGACATGATATTAGTGTACTTGCCTTATATGCTAGTTTAGGCATTGTAGTTATTACCTGCTACTTCATGCATATTATTATTCACTGTTATGCCGCATTCATGGATTCTCATGCCTATATTCACTGTTTACATGCTATTGATGAATTGGATTCGGATTTTCATGAGATTTCCTGGATACCGCAAAAACATTTATAAACTTCTTTTCTCTCTCTTTTTAAATGAAAAGTGTGGTTTTCCCATGATGTATGAGTCGTCCACCTTGAGCTTGCTGATGGATTTCGAGACCCGATTCGAGGAATTGGATGAACCGTTTCGGGTACATGGTGGGCCCGGTGCGGTACCCCGGGGCGAGAAGGTCGCAGAGGATGGCGTTGAGCCTGGCAGGGGAGCACTACCGACCGGTGATTTTACCCGACGCGTCGGATATCCGGAGGATACCGTCGTGGTCTTGAGATTGATGGTAGGTGCCGGTCTGGACTGACGGCGCCCTAGATAGTGAGATTGAGACATTGAGATTTTTAGATATTGAGGTATTGAGATTTGATGATCTAGGTCAGTCCGGGTAGCCGGAGCCTGAGATATTTAGATATTGGGATTTATGTTTTGTGTCGATGCTAGACACTGTTTATGCCGATTTCAATATGATACCTCATTTTAAAAATACATAAATCTCACTGAGTTATGAAAACAGTTCCTCATTTACATGTATTCTGTTTTCATGCATTCATACCTCATCCATATGATATATTGCTACCTGAGGCACTGACACGAGCACATGGGATTACACTTGGGTTAAATATTTACCCTTGCCACCTTTTCATGCTCCAGTTTTGTCATATTTGAGGATTATATATATATAGTGATCGTATGACCTAGGATTGCGTCATACATGCGATTCCTGTTCGTAAATGTATTATATTCATGAGTTGGCAACTCACCTCCGTTGTGCCACAGTTTCTTGCTGGTTTTGCCATACAGGTTTCATTACGGCTTTGCTGGCACTACTTCCATTTCTGGATGATTTGCTGGTAGGTGGGTTCACTTGTATCGTGACCATCAGTATATTTTATATATTATTATTCAATTGTATCTAGACGTTCCATCAACCAAACATGTATTTGTTTCAGAGATAGAGACCATTGTTGTTTATTCTTTCGACCTTAGAGTCGCGCGTTGTATTTATATGGATTCCATGCTGTTTTGAGTTTCCTTTTCTGTTGTGATCCTCGCCTTTCGGCGTTGTATATTATATTGCTTGCGTGGTTGTGACCGTCGATTGACGAAGAGCTAGCTCCCGCTTGGGGATGCATTTTTCATTATATATGCTTTATCTGGTTTTGTACCCGTTTGGGGTCAGTTTTTACAAAGGAAACTCTGCCGAAATTTTTAGAAAAGACTTGTGATTTTAAAATGCATATTTCGGCATATGTTGCAAACTATTTGGTTTAAAATGGTTTTCCTCCACTCTACTACTTTCCTTGGTTTGGATTTCTGGGTTTTCGGCTTACTTAGATTACGTACGCCTCAAGACGTTTCGTAATTTAAGTGCCGGTCATGTCCGTACTTTCGGGTCGTGACAAAGTTGTTATCAAAGCGTTAGGTTTTACCTTCGGAGCGTAGGATGACCCTTGGTTGATGGAGTAGGTAGCTTGAGTAGAGTGACGTACCGTGCGTATGTTCCGCGGCATACTTACGATATGCTACTCCACTTAAGATGCCTTAGGATGTACATTTCTTTGTTCGGTATTATATTCTTTCGTATGATCTAGCCTCATCGGTACCAGTTATGGTTTTGCTGCCACGATTACGGGCAGGGAGAGCTACGGCTAGAGTTGCGGTCAGCATGAGCTCGTCACGAACGAGGACGGACCAGGGCGTAATTCCGGCGACACACGATTGCAGAGATGTGTCTTTTTATGGTGTTTCCGCGCCACGAGCGTTTGATGGATCATTGTATGAGATTACTCGGACGTGCAGATCAGCACCAGAGGATTAGGCCACTGATAGAGGCCAGCCAGATTTTGATGACCGTTGAAGTTTTGCTTATTCATGATGTTTGAGGCACCGTTCAGCGTGCAGACGAGTGAGACAGTTGTTGCTGCGAACAACAAGATATCGCCCAGGTGTTGGAGCTATCGCAGTACGAGTTGTACTAAGAGATGATAGAAGGTCGCTAGTCACCGAAGATGAATTACTAGGACATGTGATTCGTTCGCCTACCCCGATGCGAGGTCATCAGATAGATTGATTCCTGGTAGAGACGACTTCACGCGGATACGTGGAGAGTCGACATAGGCGATCGAATGTTAGAAACCTATTATTCCAAGTTTAAAGTATTCGGAAAGACATGCAGACAATTCTATGGACCCTCTAGAAGAAAGAAACCCTAACTCGACATAATGACCGTGTGAAAGCCTTTGAACCTTAGGATTTGCGGCAGTTCTGCGGCGCCATTAGTGAGGCTTGGGTTTGCCCTTCTACGGCTGGACTACCGATGCTGTCGTATGTACTCGATACTATTAAACTGTACCCAAGATGTTGAGCTCCTGGGGGATTATGAGGTTTTGACGAATCGATCGGATGGTTCGACTTCATTCGGATGCTAGGTGGTGAGATGCATTTCTTTGGAGACCCCAGATACGAGGATAGCCGTTAGAGCTCAGTTCATGCAGCCACGACGAGACGAGTCAGAAGCAGTCGACATTAGAGGAAGTGGAGTAAAAGATTCATACAAGATATGGATAAGATGACGTTCCACTCCACCGACATCAGGAATGCGGTACGCATGCCGAGGCATTGTACTTGGATATACCTTCCAGAAGGGGTCGCGATGAATATGCAGCCGTTCCGGAGCCAGAAATAGATATAGTAAAGGACGATGACCTCCGGACAGTTCGACAAAGACGAGATTTGGGAGAGACCTCGACAAGACCTTTCTGGAATAAATTACGACAAGACTTGGACCCAGGAGTGGTCATGTTACGCACACCGGCAGGCCAAAGTTCAGGATCGTCGACGAGACATGCTATGAGTGACCACGATAGTTGGCCAAAGATTCTTGGAGGATGTGCTTGAGCAGGACTATTCAGCCATATTTGATTTCAGTATTTTGGGAGATTTATTCGCATGATTGATTTTGATGATTGAGTTTCATGATATTTGTTTTCATGCACCATGGTTGCACCTACTGAGTATTTGTGATTTTTGCACAGTTGTTGTACTTGATATCATTTTCGTGCATTGGTTTCACATGTTTATGATTTTATGGGTTTCATACAGTTGAGTTGATTTTGTGCGTATGTACGCACAAGATTTAGTTTTGCACTCGGTATAGTTCACATATGCTTGCAGTGCAGTGATACGCATTTTGTGCACTTAGATGCACTGGACTTCGATTTCGATTGTGATGCTTGATATTGGTTTTGTGCACCTGATTGGATTTTGCGCATGTTCGGCGCTTGATATTGGATTTCATGATTTCGTGCACGATGGATGCACCTGATTTGGATTTTCGCGCATGTTGGGCGCATGTTATGAGATACGATTTTGGTGCACACCGGATGCACTAAATCGAGATTCTTCGTGCATGTTAGATGCACCTGATTTTGCTGTCAGGCACACACGTTGCCTACGACAGATGTTGTGTGCACACCCGTTGCTCCTAGATGTTGTTTCTGTGCACATGTATGGCACATATATGGATTTTGATTTCCGTGTGCACCAGACGCACATAGTATTCATATGCATATTTTGGGATTGATTTCTTTTGGGGCAGTATGTTTTTGTGATGTTTTATCATTGTTTTCATACTGAGCAGGACGAGTCAGATGACAGTACCGGGATATATTTTGCATGCATTGATAGTTATTGAAGGGGATTTCTAAAAAGCAAGCTATAGTCTCAGTATTTACTTACGTGTCCGATATGACACGAAACGTTTAAAACAAGGAAACCCTTCTAAATTGTTTCCAAAACGGCAGAACGTACACATTAAACAAAAGGTATATATGTATATGGTTATTTTCTTATGATAGGCGTCCGCCACTGTGCAGTGTTATGCGCATTGCACATCGTCTTTAAAAGATTTGGCATGCATTCCCTTATGATATTTACATGTATAGATTTGATATTTACATGCATAGTTCTAATTTATATCATATTGGTTTTGCTTTGGATTTGGCATTCGTGTCTTTACCCTGACTCCGATAATTGCGGGATGCTTGACGGAGTTTCGATTTTGAGTTATCTTCTCATTTCTCATGCGCATGCATTGCGTTATGATGCGTTTTATGTATTGATGATTTCGGAGCCCCGACGACTTGAACATTTTATTGAAATGTTTTAGAATTTGGGGGTGTAAAATTAAATTCGGGGACCGAATTTCTTTAGGGGGGGAAGATTGTGACATTTCAAAAAAATAAAATAATATTTTTGGGAATTTTTATAATTTAATATTATTTTATTCAATATTTTAATATTACGGTATAATTAAATACCGACAAATGGGAAACTTTTGGAAAAATTATGGAAAATTCTAAAATAGGGAATTTGGTAGAATTATGCCATTTTAAAGTTTTTATGGTTAATTATATGATATTTTAGTGCTAATCGCGATTAAAAATGGCGAATCGGATTTTTTGCATTTTTGTTGCAAAACATGCACATATCATTTTTCCACACTTGTTACATTTTCTTACATGTTGTGGGTGTATAGTTGCTTAGGGTTACCATTGAGTGAGAAGGAAATAAAGGAATAAAGGAAAAGAATTGAAAAAGGTATGGTATGATGATGAGAGAGAAAGAGTAGGTCAACTCTTTTGTCTTGAGCCATCCCTCATCATTTCCCAACTCATTTTCTCTCTCCTTCTTCCATGAGTGATGCTGCTCCTACCCCTTTCCCTCTTCTTCCTCCACCTTCAATCCCCCAAAACATCATGGACCCAACCCTAAAACCCTATTCCCATTTCACAAAAATTGTTCCCAAGCTCACTAGCTACACATTGGACCTAGAAAGAGAGGATTTTGAGGACTTTGAGCAACTCAAGAAAATTCTTGAGTTGCCAAAGGAGGTAATTTCTGCACCCTTAGAGTAGTTTTTCGATTCCTTATGCATCAATACTTATTTCATGTCGATATTGTGTGTTTTGATGGACTTTTGAGGTGTAATTAGGGACTATAACCCCTGGTGTGATGTTACATTGGACCAAACTTGAGATAAAAACCCAGAATACGGATTTATAGAAACGATATCGGGAAAAACTGAAATTCTGTGAGTGTTTTTGGGAATCTGCTATCACCCGAGCCACCTGAAAATAATTTTTGTTTGACAGTGAGATGTGCAGGCAACTAGAAACCATCACCCAAAGCCCTAGCCCCTAACACCTTTTTCAGGCTGCAAATAAATCCTTTCTGGCCGCAATTTGCGGCCAGAGCAGGTGGGTTTGGTCTCGTTATTGTTTCAGGGCCCTATCTCCACTAAACTTGACTATTGGCATATGCTATTTTGACTGATTCCGTCTAGGGTAGAATCTGGGGTAATTTTCTTGTGTTGGCGCATGGTTTACGACTTGTTTTAGCATGGATTTTGGTATTTGGTGATTCGTTTCTATCGGGTGGCGTTTGAACGTCAACGGCAAAGGGTTATTGATCGTGTTTGCATGCGAGACTATAGGTTTTTACCTATGGGCGTAGCGTGTGCCGTTTTGGTTTCCGATACGATTTTCATGTGCTTTAGCGTTTGTGATATCCTTGTAGGTACCCCATGTGGCGTCGAGGCATTGAAGATAAAGATGGCAACATCGGCATCGGCACACAAGAAGCAAGGTGAGTAGATTTATATCTACGGGGAGAAGTCGGGTGGATGGCGTATAGCACCCCCGCAGTTCGTGGTGAGGTATACGAATACGTACACACACACACATATTGATTATACATTGTTTGAGAGTATTGATGATAAAGATGGATTCTAGGTGTGATTGGATTGGTTTAGTGTTGCGAAACCCTAGAGTAGGGGTTGTACCACACATACACACATACACCCATACTTGCATACATTCTTCTTACATATGTGCGTATATGGGATTATATTTTTTATGTGTTCACATGGGTATGGGACTATGTGTTCATATACTGGATTGGAGGATAGTATTTGGAATTTGAGGTGAGTCGATGAGATTTGATTTGAGGCCGTGAGATCGGCGATATGGCATAATTCGTATTTGAGATACATCATGATGTTATAGCGGATCTTTGGACGACGATACCATATGAATAGCGATATAAATGAAATGGTCGACATGTGATCATGATATGAGTGATGATGTGTTAAGATAGCTATAATGGGTCGCATTGGGCGATGTATACCTCTTTATGATGATATGTGCTGATGATATCGGTTTGTATGAGACTTTCGAACAGTAGTCAGATTACGATTATATTGATGATATTAGTATTGTACTAGACGTAGATCAGTACCTAGGATTATGATCTTTGATAAAGAGGATACCATATGAATAATATGATGAATGTGATATTGACCCGTACCCAGATTTAGGATGTCGTACGACGGATTTACGTACGAGCTATATATTGATGATTGATCCACACTCTCGACTTGGGATGCCTGATTATAGATATTGTATTGGATGTGATACTATTGAGGCGGAATCATCGACAAATATATATATGTATATGTATCGACTCAGATGTTAGGCGATTTCCTTACCTTCAGTTAGCCTGTTAGCTCAGCCCTATAGTTTAGTGTAGTTGTTAGACTAGATTTATATTAAATGCAGATTAGCTATTGTTGTGTCTAGTATTCAGCTCCCGCTCATTATTGTTGTTCGCTACGCATCGCATACTTATATTGTGATTCATATACCATTATTGATATCATGTTGTTAGGACACCAGCACCATTACCGATGATGCGTATGTTCCACGCACACTTACTTGCCGGCTCACACACATCCTCATCGGTAATTGCCATATCACGTACACTTACAAAATATTATTGCATTGACATAGCTTGTTAGCTAATAGTTTCGACATGATATTAGTGTACTTGCCTTATATGCTAGTTTAGACATTGTAGTTATTACCTGCTACTTCATGCATGTTATTATTCACTGTTATGCCGCATTCATGGATTCTTATGCCTATATTCACTGTTTACATACTATTGATGATTTGGATTCGGATTTTCATGAGATTTCCTAGATTTAGGGGATGTAGGGTTACTAGGCACTATAACAAGGGTTAAGGAAGCATCAACCATGCTCGATTAAATTTTAGCCGTGCCTAACAACCCTAAACAAGATCTTTGCTAGAAAATTAGGGTTACACATGCAAGTAAATAACTTTTGCTACTAAGTGAATACGAAATACAACCTTTGTAGATCGGTCCTTCACTTCTAAAGCCCCTTGTTGTAGTCCCTTCGCTGCGATCAAGGTTCTCCCGGGCTCTTGCATGGCTTCACGAGGCGAAAGAAGCGTCCTTGCTTGAAGTCTTCGAGGCCGAAGATGATCTATGTCGAGGGAATACCAACTCAAGCTACTACTTCACTAACTAGAGAATTAGTGAAGTAAACACCCTAAACTAAAGTGCTAGTCTAGTAGAGGATGGAGAAATAGGAAGTGAGTTCACTTTAGAATTTATTTTCTCACAATGCTTCTCACTTTGGATCAAACCCTAGAGAGCTTTTTAGCTCAAGGAAGAAGATGAAGAAATGCAATGAGAAGGATAATGATCAAGTGAGTGAGCTAATGTAACACTTTGAAATTTCGTTAGAATGTTTTTTGTGTTAATTAGCAATGGTGCGTGTTATTATATATGTGTACATAGGATTATTAGTTATTTTTAGTCGTGTTACCCTAATTGGGAAATTTCTTGTGTTAGTGCACACATGCACACTTAGCACAATTTTCCTTGACCTAGGTTAAAAGTGTTAGCATGTTAACCATTTCTTTTCATGCATGGTTCATTTTAAATCCCCCACCCTTTTCTAATCAAGTCAAACCCTTTTAATAATTCAAAATTTAATTAGAATATGAGGTATGGCGGGTAAGTGAAGGTTTGACTTGGGTTGACTATTGATTTCTCTCTCATTTCTTTCCCTTCTCTCATTTTATGCACCTCCTGCAGAATAACAGCAGCAACAACACCATTTTCTTTCTCTTTTCTTCTCTTTTCAATTCCCATTTGGATCTACACAAAACCCTACACCAAAAACCCACTTTTATTCACAAAAACCTTGGTTAAATGGCTCTTTTAAGGGATCTTGGTGTCAAGGCTGTGGCTTGAGGGAAAAGGCTGGAAAATAAAGTTCTATAGGGTTTTTAGGAAGGTTATTATCTCACACTTAACAGTCCTTTTCAGAACTTGTAGTAATTCTAGCAAAATATCACTTTTTTGTGCATTTTTTGTGCTATTGAAGGGATTTTGTGATGATATGTTAAAATTGGCATTTTTAGGGCTTGATTAGCTTGGTAGTGAGTTGTTAGTGTAGTTTTAGACTTGGGTTTGCTTCAGATTTCAGAAAAATACCCTAAACTTTCATTTTAGTGAAAAAGTGTGGTTTTTAACTAGAAATAGGGCTCTATAGGATCTGCTGCTACCTGAGTTGTTTCAGAATAAAATTGGATTTAATGTAGCATGTATAAGGGGTATAGAGTGCACACACAAAATCTGGGAGCTCTTCTCCCTATCCAGGCCGCCGAAATATACATTCTGGCCGCAAATTGCGGTCAGATGGGGGTGTTTTAGGTTGGGGTTTGGGGTGTTTGGTGTCTACTGCTATGTGTAATCCTATGGTATATATATTTTTGTAATATCATTTCTGTATAAAAATCTGGGATATAATACCCTATTTTCCGTATTTTAAACTTTCGCGGCACGCGTGATACGTGTGTGTGGGTTTGGGGTTTCTGCGTATCACGACGCGTCGGAGTGGCTTCAGGCGCATAATCACATGTTTTAGCGTATCGCGCACACGCGCGCTTGGTTTGCGACACGGGTTTCTAGTTGACTTTAAATGTTGTGTTTGTATGGTTTTGAGCTTATGTATGATGTATTGTGAAATTCTAGGCTCGCAGGCGAGTGCGACGGACGCCGCGAAGAAGGGGAAACAAGTCGTCGGCTATACCTAGCGAGAGACTACGGTGAGTAGATTTAACATCTACGGGGATATCGCCCGCATGGCGTTATGCGTCAGGGCTGATAGGACCTTATAGCGATTTGTTTTGCATTCACCTACATGACTACTGTTTATTGCATACCGCATTCCCTGCTATGCGTATATAAACTAGAATTGATAGAATACCACACTATTACTAACGGTTCAAGTTGCACGAGCACGATTTATATGCTACACTCACACCGTTAGTGATTGCCATGACACTCACATTATAGGATTGTTATAAATCATATGTCAGATTGTTTCCGCATTATTGATGTTTGCCATGATTTGCCGCATATCAGCAGATGTTATATTCATACTTAGACACATCTACATCACATATTCATACATGTGCCATGTATATATTGATATCCTCAAACCTGCATAGATTTACGCATTGAGATATGTTGTTTCCATGTTATTTCTGGATTTGGGAACCGTGGATATTTCAAAAGAGAATAGGTAATTATTTAAAAACCCGGTTTCCCTTGATATGATATTTCAGTGCGTCCACCATGTGTTTTCTCGGTGCTAGAGCGCGATATATGAGAGAGAGGGCTGACCCGGACTGACGGATGCCCGACATATGAAAGAGAGAGGGCTAACCCGGACTGACGGATGCCCGATATATGAGAGAGAGGGCTGACCCGGACTGACGGATGCCCGATATATGAGAGAGAGGGGGCTGACCCGGACTGACGGATGCTCGATATAGGAAGATTTGCGTGTCGATGCTAGACACGAGTATTTATGATATTTGGGTGCCGATGTTGGGCACTCATGATTCTCAGTGATGTATAGGATTTGAGGGCCGATGGGAGTGCCAGCGTCTGGGTTGTTGGGATTTGGGGTGCATTGGTGGGTACCGATTATCTTTCCACGTTGACATTCCGTGTAGATGTTATTTCATCCCATGCCCCGCAATTATTATTTTGCATTTCATCCTGTAGTTACTTTACTTGACAGAGCACTTGCATGATTATGCACACACTACTTCTTGTATATAGACTTATCTGCTGGCATTTGATAGAGTAGCGCAGTACGTGCATGCTCGCGATTACCTTTATATGTTATCTCTATTCACGAGTTGGCAACTCACCCCCGTTGTGCCACAGTATTTGCAGGTTGCCCCTCGGAGTAGTCGCAGCAGGCTGCTTTCTTACATCTTTTGGCTATAGATACCACTACAGTTGGTGCGAGAGCTGTTTTGCTGATAGGTGGGTTGTGGTATCTGGTTACTTCTTTTGTATACACTGTTGTATCTAGTATTATCCATCTACCATATATGTATTTGACTTAGAGACAGTGTAAGGACGATGATGTATATTATTGGTATTCTGGTGTCGAGCTCGTTGTGAGTCGACTTTACTTATGCAGTTATTTCTATCTGTGATGTTCCCACTTGTTGCTCATGATCTTCGCTACGGCGTCGTATATTGCTATCTTGGTGAATGTTTACTTAAGATTTCTTAGCACCTTTGTAAATGCTTCCATTTAAAACATTAAAACACTCTATACTTTTACTGGTTTGATTTCTGGGTTTTGGTTCACTTAGTCGCGTTACGCCCGTAGAGGTTACGTGGTTAAGTGCCGGTCACGGGCCAAACTCTGGGTCGTGACAATGTTGGTATCAAAGCATAGGTTTTACCTTCGGAGTGTTCCTAGGATGACCCTGGTATGATGGAGTAGGCAGCTGAAGCAGAGTGGCGTAGCGTGCGTATGTTCCGCGGCATGCTCACGACATGGTACTCCGCCAAGGCGACCTTAGGACTTGTTGATTTAAATTCCTTCTTGAGTATATACATTCTTGCGATTCGATTTCCGTATCCTTATCGAATCCTATTATTCCTTTCAGCCATTATGCCGCCAAAGACACGAGGGCGCAGAGAGCGGTCGCGAGGCTGAGATTCGAGTTGACTCGTCCGAGACGAGGACTGATCCGGGTAGTACATCGGTTGTGCCCGAGCAGGCTATTCCTGCCGTGACAGATCAGATTGCCATGTTAGGGGCTGGTGTGTAGGAGATGCGCCAGACGGTGGGATCCAGTATGCAGAAGATGCGCCAGACGGTGGGATCCAGTATGCAGAAGATTCGCCAGATGATGGGATCTCTAGTTGAGACACTTCGAGCGCAGCGACCAGAGGTAGTTCCACCCGTTGCAGAGATCGCGGTGATACCCACAGCACAGGCAGTTGTCCCTACCGCTACAGAGGTCATCTTAGTATCGCTGTCAGAGTTTATGAGGCTGAAGACTCCGGTCTTCACAGGCACCGATGCGGCCGAGGACCCACAGTCTTTCATTGATAGGATAGCGCGGATATGTCGTTCACTTAGATGTGCAGATGCGAGATGGGTTGAGTTCGCGAGCTTTCGCCTGGAAGGTCTCGCGCAGAAATGGTGTGAATCAGTCGAGAAGGGTAGAGCAGCAGGTCTTCCTCCAATGACCTGGACAGAGTTCGTGGCGCTATTCCTTGCCCGTTTTCTTCCCCTGAGTGTCAGAGATGCTAGAGCACGCAGGTTCGAGTCCTTACGTCAGACTCCGGAGATGTCAGTAGCAGAGTATGATGTTCTGTTTACCGAGCTATCAGTTTATGCTTCGTACCTAGTGGCTACTGAGGAGTTGAGAGTGAAGAGATTTGTCTGAGGCTTGCTTACACCACTGTTTCTTGCGATCAGCGCACAGCATTACGAGACATATGCAGCAGCTGTAGACGCAGCCCTATTAGTCGAGGAGCGCCTTGCTGAGACTTCGGTAGTTCCAGAGCCGAAGAGAGTTCGTGCGGATACATTAGCGCAGAGACAGCCTTTTCGGCGCCGTGATAGACGTCTTGTAGGTAGCAGAGATTTAGGGCGGGGCCGGTTGTTCAGTTCCTATTCCCAAGAGGGTCAGCGGTCATCGTCGGGATGTTTTCGCTGCGGGAGTTCTTATCATCGTGTACGAGATTGTCCCGAGATACCCCGGAAGGAGGCAGCAGCACCGCACGTCACACTACCACCTTCACCACCCCAGACGGCGTTGCCTATTGTACCTACTGTTACTCCGCGCCAGACTCATGCACAGAGAGGTCATAGTTGCGGAGGATTTGTTCATAGAGGACGAGGTGATCGAGGCAGAGGACAGCCAGCTGCCGGCAGGGGACAGTCAGTCGCATATGGAGGACAGGCGTGAGTTTTTGCTTTGACGCATCAGTACGCGCAGGCGTCCAATGCGGTGGTCTCAGGTATCGTTCCAGTATGTTCTGTTGATACACACGTGTTATTCGATCCCGGATCCACGCACTCGTACGTATCCACACACTTTGTGCCGAGTTTGGGTAGAGAGTCCGATTTGCTTGATCAGCCGCTTGTTGTGACTACTCCTGTAGGAGAGTCGTTTGTTGCTAAGCACGTGTTCCGATCCTGTATCGTCCGTATTGGCGAGAGAGTTGCCAGTCGATTTGATCCTTCTTGAGATGTTGGACTTCGACATTCTTTTGGGCAAGGATTGGTTAGCCACGTGCTATACTTCTGTTGACTGCCGCGAGAAGACAGTTAGATTTTGTTTTCCTGGCGAGTCGGTTTTTGTTGTGTTGGGGGACCGTGGTGCCACCCCTCACAGTGTGATTTCTTCTTTTCGCGCTGGGCAGCTTTTGAGGAAGGGATGTCAGGGATTTCTCGCCTATGTTTGTGATACTAGAGCTACAGAGGTTCCGATGGATCAGGTTCCGGTTGTTAGCGAGTTCCCTGATATGTTCCCTGAAGAACTTCCTGGGCTACCTCCCGAGCGTGATATTTCTTTCTGTATTGATCTGGTTCCTGGCACGGGGCCTATTTCTGTACCGCCTTATCCGATGGCCCCGGTGGAACTTATAGAATTGAAGGGTCAATTGCAAGATTTGCTGGATAAGGGACTTATTCGACCCAGTGTTTCTCCTTGGGGTGCTCCAGTCCTGTTTGTCAAGAAGAAGGACGGCAGTATGCGTTTGTGTATCGATTACCGCCAGCTGAACAGGGTGACAGTGCGGAACAGGTATCCTTTGCCACGCATCGACGATTTGTTCGACCAGCTTCAGGGGGCAGGATACTTTTCGAGGATCGATTTGCGATCAGGCTATCATCAGCTGCGGGTTCGACAGAAGGACATTCCTAAGATAGCTTTCTGCACGCGCTACGGCCATTATGAGTTTTTGGTGATGTCGTTCGGACTCACCAATGCGCCAGCAGCATTTATGGACTTGATGAACCGTATTTTCAGGCCGTATCTTGATCTGTTCATCATAGTATTCATTGATGATATCTTGGTGTATTCTCGGAGTAGAGAGGAGCACGAGCAACACCTGCGGATTACACTACAGACCTTGAGGGAGCATCAGCTTTTCGCTAAATTCTCAAAGTGTGCTTTTTGGCTGGACAGTGTTGACTTCTTGGGGCACGTGATTACACGAGATGGTATATGTGTAGACCCGAGGAAGATTGAGGCCATTCGGAGTTGGCCCAGACCCATGTCAGTTACTGAGGTTCGCAGCTTTCTAGGGCTGGCAGGCAACTACAGGCGATTCGTGCAGGACTTTTCCCGTATTGCTACACCTTTGACCGGGTTGACCCGGAAGGGAGTTCCTTTCGCTTGGACGGAGGAGTGTGAGCACAGTTTTTAGCAGCTACGGGATCTACTGACTACGACACCAGTGCTATCATTGCCTTCAGGATCAGGCGGGTTTGTGGTCTACTGTGATGCTTCATGAGTGGGGCTAGGGTGCGTATTGATGCAGCATGACAGGGTGATCGCGTATGCTTCGCGGCAATTGAAGAAACATGAACAGAATTACCCCACTCACGATTTGGAGATGGCTGTAGTGGTCTTTGCACTTAAGATCTGGTGACATTACCTATATGGCGAGTAGTGCCAGATATTCACTGATCACAAGAGCTTAAAGCATATATTTTAGCAGCACGACCTGAACCTTAGACAGCACCGATGGATGGAGTTAGTGAAGGAATACGATTGTGAGATCTTATATCACCCGGGCAGGGCTAATGTAGTGGCGGATGCTTTGAGCAGGAGGCCCGGGGGTAGTCTATCTTGTTTGAGCGCAGTACAGAGGCAGTCGTCGGTAGATCGGCCGATTTTATGAGACAACCGGGTACAGTTGGAGTTTACGCTGATCGGAGGACAGATTGCGCATGTTCGTGCACGCCTACAGTTGCTTGACCGTATACATAAGGCACAACACAGTGATGACCGATGCTAAGAGATCAGGACACAGATTGGACAGGGCATATTTTTCGAGTTCGTGATCGATGATCAGGGGATACTACGATTTGGGGCTAGACTATGCGTACCAGATGCTGAGGGATTGCGGCGCGAGATTCTTGAGGAGGAACATCAATCGGTATACAGTGTTCATCCCGGTTCCACCAAGATGTACCATGACATGAGAAGTGTTTACTGGTAGGATAGAATGAAGAGAGACATCGCAGATTTTGTGTTGAGATGCCTGACTTGTCAGCAAGTCAAGGCTGAGCACCAGAGGCCCGCGGGAGAGCTATAGCCGTTACCCATTCCGGAGTGGAAATGAGAGCAGATTTCTATGGACTTCATTGTGGGTCTGCCCAGGACTAGTCGAGGGTATGACTCCATCTGGGTGATCGTCGATCGTTTGAAGAAAGCGGCTCACTTTCTACCGGTGAAGACGACTTTCGGATTTGCTCAGTATGCCCAGATATACATCGACGATATTGTACGACTGCACGGAGTTCCGACATGTATCGTGTCCGACAGAGGCACCCAGTTTACCAGCCGGCTATGGCAGAGACTTCAGGAGGCTTTGGGCACTCGCTTGAGTTTCAACACAACATTTCATCCGCAGACCGACGGACAGTCTGAGCGGACTATTCAGACTCTTAAGGACATGCTCAGAGCGTGCGTCTTAGACTTTGAAGGTAGCTGGGATCATCATTTACCCTTAGTAGAGTTCTCCTACAACAACAGCTACTAGGAGACCATTCAGATGGCACCGTTTGAGGCTCTTTATGGAAGGAGATGCAGATCGCCCACCTGTTAGACAGAGCTCAGTGAGAGCAGTATGTTAGGGCCACAGATTGTGGAGGAGACGACCGCGAAGATCCAGTTGATTCGCGATAGGATGAGAGCAGCCCAGAGTAGGCAGAGATCTTATGCGGACCGTCGGCGGCGCAGACTTGAGTTTTCTGTTGGTGATCATGTTTTCTTGAGGGTCTCCCCAATGAAAGGTGTGATGAGATTTGGGAAGAAGGGGAAGCTTAGTCCCAGATATGTGGCCCCCTTCGAGATCCTCGAGCGTGTTGGTGCAGTTGCGTATCGGTTAGCCCTTTCACCCAGTTTTCCAGATGTGCACCCCGTATTTCACGTTTCGATGCTCCGCAGATATCTTCATGATCCTTCGCATTCGATTCAGCATCCGACGATCTAGCTTGAGCACGACCTTTCCTATGCAGAGCAGCCGGTGATGATCTTGGATCGACAAGTGAAGAAATTGAGGTCGAAAGAGATACCGTCCGTCAAAGTACTTTGGCGAGGTCCGAGCAGAGAGGAGATCACTTGGGAGACCGAGAGCGAGATGAGGAAGAGGTATCCCCATCTTTTTGAAGGTACGGGGGGTAGATTGTAACACTTTGAAATTTTGTTAGAATGTTTTTCGTGTTAATTAGCAATGGTGCGTGTTATTATATATGTGTACATAGGATTATTAGTTATTTTTTGTCATGTTACCCTAATTGGGAAATTTCTTGTGTTAGTGCACACATGCACACTTAGCACAATTTTCCTTGACCTAGGCTAAAAGTGTTAGCATGTTAACCATTTCTTTTCATGCATGGTTTATTTTAAATCCCCCACCCTTTTCTAATCAAGTCAAACCCTTTTAATAATTCAAAATTTAATTAGAATATGAGGTATGGTGGGTAGGTGAAGGTTTGACTTGGGTTGACTATTGATTTCTCTCTCATTTCTTTCCCTTCTCTCATTTTCTGCACCTCCTGCAGAATAACAGCTGCAACAACACCATATTCTTTCTCTTTTCTTCTCTTTTCAATTCCCATTTGGATCTACACAAAACCCTACACCAAAAACCCACTTTTATTCACAAAAACCTTGGTTAAATGGCTCTTTTGAGGGATCTTGGTGTCAAGGCAGTGGCTTGAGGGAAAAGGCTAGAAAATAAAGTTCTATAGGGTTTTTGGGAAGGTTATTATCTCACACTCAACACTCATTTTCATAACTTGTAGTAATTCTAGCAAAATATCACTTTTTGTGCATTTTTTGTGCTATTGAAGGGATTTTGTGATGATATGTTAAAATTAGCATTTTTAGGGCTTGATTAGCTTGGTAATGAGTTGTTAGTGTAGTTTTAGACTTGGGTTTGCTTCAGATTTCAGAAAAATACCCTAAAGTTTAATTTTAGTGCAAAAGTGTGGTTTTTAACTAGAAATAGGGCTCTGTAGGATCTGCTGCTACCCGTGTTGTTTCAGAATAAAATTGGATTTACTGTAGCAAGTATAGGGGGTATAGAGTGCACACACAAAATCTGGGAGCTCCTCTCCCTACCCAGGCCGCAGAAATATACATTCTGGCCGCAAATTGCGGCCAGATGGGGGTGTTTTGGGTTGGGGTTTGGGGTATTTGGTGTCTGCTGCTATGTGTAATCCTATGGGATATATATTTTTGTAATATCATTTCTGTATAAAAATCTGGGATCTAATACCCTATTTTCCGTATTTTAAACTTTCGCGACACACGTGATACGTGTGTGTGGGTTTGGGGTTTCTGCGTATCGTGACGCGTCGGAGTGGCTTCAGGCGCGTAATCACATGTTTTAGCGTATCGCGCACACGCACGCTTGGTTTGCGACACGGGTTTCTAGTTGACTTTAAATGTCGTGTTTGTATGGTTTTGAGCTTATGTGTGATATATTGTGAAATTCTAGGTTCGCAGGCGAGTGCGACGGACGCCGCGAAGAAGGGGAAACAAGTCGTCGGCTATACCTAGCGAGAGACTACGGTGAGTAGATTTAATATCTACGGGGATATCGCCCGCATGGCGTTATGTGTCAGGGCTGATAGGACCTTATAGCGATATGTTTTGCATTCACCTACATGACTACTGTTTATTGCATACCACATTCCCTGCTATGCGTATATAAACTAGAATTGATAGAACACCGCACTATTACTAACGGTTCAAGTTGCACGAGCACGATTTATATGCTACACTCACACCATTAGTGATTGCCATGACACTCACATTATATGATTGCTATAAATCATATGTCAGATTGTTTCCGTATTATTGATGTTTTCCATGATTTGTCGCATATCAGCAGATGTTATATTCATACTTGGACACATCTACATCACATATTCATACATGTGCAATGTATATATTGATATCCTCATACCTGCATAGATTTACGCATTGAGATATGTTGTTTCCATGTTATTTCTGGATTTGGGAACCGTGGATATTTCAAAAGAGAATAGGTAATTATTTAAAAACCCGGTTTCCCTTGATATGATATTTCAGTACGTCCACCATGTATTTTCTCGGTACTAGAGCGCGATATATGAGAGGGAGAGGGCTGACCCGGACTGACGGATGCCCGACATATGAGAGAGAGAGGGCTGACCCGGACTGACAGATGCCCGATATATTATAGAGAGGGCTGACCCGGACTGACGGATGCCCGATATATGAGAGAGAGGGGGCTGACCTGGACTGACGGATGCCCGATATAGGAAGATTTGTGTGTCGATGCTAGACACGAGTATTTATGATATTTGGGTGCCGATGTTGGGCACTCGTGATTCTCAGTGATGTACAGGATTTGAGGGCCGATAGGAGTGCCGGTGTCTGGGTTGTTAGGATTTGGGGTGCATTGGTGGGTACCAATTATCTTTCCACGTTGACATTCCGTGTAGATGTTATTTCATCCCATGCCCCGCAATTATTATTTTGCATCTCATCCTGTAGTTACTTTACTTGACAGAGCACTTGCATGATTATGCACACACTGCTTCTTGCATATAGACTTATCTGCTGGCATTTGATAGAGTAGCACAGTACGTGCATGCTCGCGATTATCTTTATATGTTATCTCTATTCACGAGTTGGCAACTCACCCCCATTGTGCTACAGTATTTGCAGGTTTCCCCTCGGAGTAGTCGCGGCAGACTGCTTTCTTACATCTTTTGGCCACAGATACCACTACAGTTGGTGCGAGAGCTGTTTTGCTGATAGGTGGGTTGTGGTATCTGGTTACTTCTTTTGAATACACTGTTGTATCTAGTATTATCCATCTACCATATATGTATTTGACTTAGAGACAGTGTGTGGAGGATGATGTATATTATTGGTATTCTGGTGTCGAGCTCGTTGTGAGCCGATTTTACCTATGCAGTTAATTCTATCTGTGATGTTCCCACTTGTTGCTCATGATCTTCGCTACGGCGTCGTATATTGCTATCTTGGTGATTGTTTACTTAAGATTTCTTAGCACCTTTTAAATGCTTCTATTTAAAACATTAAAACACTCTATACTTTTACTGGTTTGATATCTGGGTTTCGGTTCACTTAGTCGCGTTACGCCTGTAGACGTTACTTGGTTAAGTGTCGGTCACGGGCCAAACTCTGGGTCGTGACAGCTAACCATGGTGAGTGAGTATCATATACTAACTCATGTAGAGACTTAATCATGGCTAAGTGTGATGGTTAGGTTAACAAAAATCCAAAGTAAAAACAAACTTAGTGGACTTTAGTTAATGCATCCATAAGCTTCCACAAGCTTCATGCATTTTCTAATTTTCCACTAATTTTATAATTACTTTAAATACAATAAACCCAACATGAAAAATAGCATGGTGTAAGTCTCATACACCCATGAATGTTGTATCAACAACCATGATACAAAAAGAAAACACATTTTAATATATATATCACATATATATATTAAAGTTGTGCACATGTGAGAAAAATCCATAAGTGAACATATGTTAGTTAATGTAAATTAGTATATCATATATACAATTATACACTAAATTATTAAATCAACACTTGACTTAATAATCCGGTTATATCTCATATGACCGACTAACATCCAATGTATCGATTTATCGAATCAACACTTGATTCGATAACCCGGCTATATCACATATAACCGATCGATACAAAAAGTCGCGAGAATAAAATACGGTATCACATACACGTATTATTCTCGGTCCCGCACATATCACATATGCGCTCCTATTTCGTTTTGCCTGAGCCGGTAAAACCTCTCTATATATGTCCGAGCATCCAATATAATATACATCATTTGTACAATACTGGCCTCTAGGGCATACATACAACTAACAATCTCCCACTTGCTCTAGGGCCGGCTGCTGTAGTATCGCATACCAAGTATCCCGAAGAGTCTCTCAAACTGTATCTGGGGAATGGCCTTCGTGAGTGGATCCGCTGTGTTGTTCTTCGTATCAACCCTCCTGACTTCGATCTCCCGACGATCTACTATCTCCCGGATCAGGTGATACCGCCTCAGAATATGCCTGGATCGCTGATGGGACCTGGGTTCCTTAGCCAAAGCCACCGCTCCATTATTATCACAATACAAAGGTATTGGATGCTCAATGGATGGAACCACTCCAAGTTTAGTAATGAACAACTTGATCCAGACAGCCTCTTTGGCAGCATCGTTGGCAGCGATGTATTCAGCCTCCATCATCGAGTCTGCCACGGTTTCCTGCTTGGAACTCTTCCAGCTAACCGCCCCTCCGTAAAGGGTAAAGACAAATCCCGAGTGCGACTTAGAGTCGTCCTTATCACTATGGAAGCTCGAATCAGTAAAGGACTCCACTTGGAGTTCTCCGTTACCATACGCCAAGAGCATCTCTTTAATCCTTCGTAAGTACTTGAGAATGCTCTTCACAGATGTCAAGTGACTCTCTCCAGGATCAGCTTGATACCTACTCACTACACTTAGTGAGTGTGCTACATCGGGTCTGGTACATAGTATCGCGTACATGATAGAGCCTACAGCCGAAGCATAGGGTATCCCTTGCATGCGAGCTCTCTCCAAATCAGTCTTGGGAGACATCTCTTTGGAGAGAGTGAGTCCAGAGATCGTGGGTAAGTTTCCATGCTTGGATTCTTCCATACTAAACCTCTTTAGTATGGTGTCAATGTACCTGGATTAGGACAATCCCAGTATCCGTTTGGATCTTTCTCTATAGATCTTAATCCCCAAGATGTAGGAGGCATCCCCTAGATCTTTCATTGAGAATCTTTGTGATAAGAAGAGCTTGACCGATTGCAGCATAGGAATGTCATTTCCTATCAAGAGTATGTCGTCCACATACAATACGAGGAAGACAACCTTACTCTCTGCCACCTTCTTGTAGATACAAGGTTCATCTACGTTTTTGACGAAATCAAACTCTTTGATAACGACGTCAAAGCAGATGTTCCAACTCCGCGATGCTTGATTTAATCCATAAATGGATTTAAGCAGTTTGCAAACCTTCCCGCTGCTCCCACTAGCTACGAAGCCCTCTGGCTGAGTCATGTATATGCTCTCTTCTAAATCACTGTTTAGAAAGGTGGTCTTAACATCCATTTGCCAGATTTCGTAGTCATGATATGCAGCGATGGCAAGCATTATCCGGATGGATTTAACCATAGCCACTGGAGAAAAGGTTTCGACATAGTCCACACCTGGTCATTGACAAAATCCTTTGCAACAAGTCTAGCTTTGAAAGTCTCCACTTTCCCATCTACACCAAGTTTTTTCTTGAAGATCCATTTGCTCCCAATGGGTTTTACCCCTTCAGGAGCATCTTCCAAAGTCCATACTTTGTTGGTGTACATGGATTCCATCTCGGACCGCATTGCATCCAGCCATTTCACTGAGTCCCCACTCGTGATGGCCTGCTCGAAACTAGTTGGGTTATCATCAACCATGATACAATCCTCGCTCCCACCATCCATGAGAAAACCGTAGTATCTCTCAGGTAGGTGAGGAACCCTACTAGATCGGCGGAGAGGCTGAGGTTCGTTGGGAACTACCGAATCCATTGGTTCCACCAAATCTTCTGTTGTGGTTTGTACAGCTAGAAGCTCTTCCAGTTCTACCTCAGAGCCACTAATCTCTTTTGCATGAAATTCCTTTTCTAAAAAGGTGGCATGCCGAGAAACAAACACCCTTTGTTCCTCAGTGTGGTAGAAGATATACCCTTGTGAATTCTTGGGATATCCTACAATTTGCATAGAACAGACCGTGCCTCGAGTTTTTCCGGATTTTGTCGTTTGACATAGGCTGGACAACCCCATATCATAACATAGTTAAGACATGGTCTCTTCCCTTTCCATATCCCATATGGAGTGGTAGGCACAGATTTGGTGGGGGCCATATTCAATAGATGTATGGTTGTCTCTAGCGCATACCCCTAGAAGGAAATAGGTAACTCAGCTGCGCTCATCATAGAGCGCACCATATCTAAAAGGGTGCGGTTCGTCCGTTCTGATACACCGTTGTGCTGTGGTGTATATGGAGGAGTCAGCTGAGAGAGAATCCCATTCTCTTTTAGGAAGTCCAGGAATTCATTGCTCAAGTATTCACCTCCTCGATCAGATCGAAGGATTTTAATACTTTTCCCGGTTTGGTTCTCGACTTCTTGTTTATATTCTCTAAATTTCTCAAAAGCTTCAGACTTCTGTTTTATCAAGAACACATGTCCGTATCTTGAGAGATCGTCAGTGAATGTAATGAAGTACGAAGATCCATCCCTGGCATGTGTAGACATGGGACTGCATACATCGCTATGTATCAGTCCCAAGAGTTCAGTAACTCTTTCTCCGTGTCCCGTAAACGGAGTTTTGGTTATCTTGCCTTTGAGACATGACTTGCAAGTGTCATAAGATGAAAATTCGAATGGTTTCAAATATCCATCCTTATGCAACTTAGCTAGCCGTGTCGCATTTATATGACCAAGTCTACAACGCCACAAGAAGGATTCATTCTTTTCTGAACTCTTACTCTTGTGTGTGTTTTGTACATTAAGGACTGTAGTTTGATTGAGAACGTATATGCCATTAAATAACGAACCTGATCCAATCAACTTTTGATTCAGGAATATGTTCATAACATCATCCTGTACTACAAAATTATATCCTTCTTTGCTCAATAAAGAAACTGATATAAGATTGCATATCAGGGTCGGAATGTAATAGCATTCGTTCAGAACCAATGTATTACCATTTGGTAACACAAGGTGTATTCGCCAACTGCTTTGGCTGCAACATTTGCACCATTCCCTACTCTTACATAATGATCACCCTCTCCCAGTTCCCTACCTTTACGTAGCCCATGTAACATATTACATATATGGGATCCCGATCCGGTATCTAATACCCCGGACGTAGAGTGAACTGAGAAACAATTCTCTGTAAGGAACACACCCGAAGAAAATGCATCAACATGTACTTTCTTCATTCGGGTGGCATGTGAATCCTGGTATTCCTCTATATCATGTTCAGTCCTATAACTCTTATAAGAAAGAACGGAACCAACGTTCCCCAGATCAGTATAATATGCGGGTTCGGTCAATACATCCATATTATTATCTTGATTAAGGCATGATATGGTCGCTACCTGGAGAGAGAGAGAAGAAAACACTTTAGCGTATGCTCTTGCAAGATCAGATTGGTTATTATTTTATCTAATCAGGATGGCTCCCACTGTTTTTATCAAATCTTCCTTCAAACCCTAAAAGGAAAGACTAGCCGGGATTAATTACAACTTACAACTTCGCCAATCTTTCAGCCAGGCCAGTGTCGGTACTTTGAGGGAGGTTCCCCGTGCTTTCGCACGGACCTAATTAAAGTAAACCAAGTTTTTCCAGAGGCGTAACCCCGTTGACACCTTTCTAGACACCTACTAGATCGGCTAATTGTCCTGTGTAAAACTCTCACATGGGTAACTATTACTTGCAGTGGGTATCGGGATCCAACTATCTCATAGAAGGTATGCAATCTCATTGCAAATTTCAACACTTGAAATTCCCGATAATGTTTTGTCCCTAACGTGCTATGACCTTGACGAAAGCCAACAAACCATAGCCCACTAGTCAAGTTCAACCCGTACATTTCTTGACTGAATTAAACCCACCCGCACGACCCTTGACGAAAGCCAACAAAGTCGTACGACTACCCTAATCCAATCGCATCATATGCAGCAGATAAGCAGCATATAGCTACCACACACTACACCTTGACGAAAGCCAACAAATGCAGCACGAATACTATATACAACTTATCTGAAATGACGGAGGGCTATGACAGGTTTTTCTGAAAACCTATTGCATAATAAACTTGATATCGTTGTAGAATCGGGTGAATTTTGAAATGGAGTGATTTTGATTCATTAGTTTTGCTAAAGAGGTCACTCCCGGTGTAGGGATCTCGGCTCTTTCCTTATGGAATAAGGTGCAGGATATATCATATATATCACTATGCAAAGCAAAAACTCCAAAAGCAATCAAAAGACAAACCGAGTGTTGTAGCATCTGCCAGTTTTGCTAAAGAGGTCACTCCCGGTGAAGGGATCTCGGCTTTTTCCTCATCGAATAAGGTGCAGGATATATCATATATATCTATATGCAAAGAAAAAACTGTACCTACCCTTTTTGAAAATTTGATTCTACAACATCTTTTAGGTTTCTTTTCTTTCATTAATCACATTAATGAAGTCCCATCATTTAAGTCACCTAAACATCACAGATAAATACGACGTACACTTATGCCATCCGCATTCCCCTCGATGTCCCCTCGTGCACCGTTAGGTTAGGTAACTAATGGCAGAGCGGGGCAGGGCTAGCGCGGGTGTAAAACATAAGTAACGTCTATATAATATATCATATATACTATATACAGTATTTATTGTAAGTCTACGTTAGCGCCCCGGCAGTCTACAGACGCCAATTGCGGAATAAAACTTTTTAACTTGGCGCTATCGTATACTTTAACCCGGATCTACCATTATTGCTAAACTAACAAACAGTAAAGAGTGTGGAAATGTTGTACCGACTGATCCGAGTCCTCCGGTCTTCATCTCCACTCCGATCTCCTCGCGGGATCTCCGTCCGTCTCCTCCTCGTCGGAAAGGGCACCACATCGCCTTCTTCGTTTACGGGCTCCCACCTCAATGCCGAGGCAACTCGGGCACGAAGCCGGCTACTCGACGTGCCCAAGATATGCTGTAGGAAGTGTAGTGTAGAGGCTACTTGTCTCTTTGGGGTTTGTTGCCTTTGGATGGAGGAATGAGGATTGAACTTTGGAGGGAAATGAAGCTACCAATTTTGCAAGGAAATGAGATGAAGAATGAAGCACACAAAAATGAATCTCTCATTTTTCTTCTCCTCACAATGTGTGGCCGGCCAATTTCATCAAGGAAAATGGTGGAGGAAAGAATGGATATATATAATGAAGGGAGGTGAGTGTAGGAGTGAAGAAGGGGTGACCACAACCAAGACAAAGAAACATGCAAGCATGCTTCAACTCACATCAAACCCATACCCACTCAAATCACAAGTCAAAGCAAGCATGGTGCAAAGAAAAGAAAGCCATCATAATCAATATATATGCAATAAAACCCCTCCACAAAAGTAATTTGCAAAACTGCAAATTACCCCCTCCATCGGAAAAGTCCGGCCGGGAAAGAACAAACGAAAACCGGCCGGAACGGAATGCAAACTGGCAACTCCAGAAAACTGGTCCCGTAATAAATTACAGGAAAACCTCGACACTGTGCATACACACCCGCATCTGTATTCCGTCCGGATACAAATGCAAAGAGACAAAATCTACACTGTACTAAACTAGGACCGGCTTAAACCAAAGCCGGCTAGTATTATCCGTTCGATCCTGACCCGTGCAATACCGCACGTATCTGATCGAACCCTGCCATATACCTACACGGCTACTAGTACAAACCGTCCGATCCTGATCCGTGCAATACCGCACGTATCTGATCGGACCCTGCCATATCTCCATACGGCCTCTACAGCGTTTCGCCCGAAACTTGAGTAACTGAAAGTGTGGTGGACTCTAAAGACTCGTCAATACTATGGCTGTGGATTTAACCACTAGCACGTCAGAGGTATAAGCCAATACGTAACGGGCCACCAGCTATTGACCAAAAAGGGACGTCGATGAGCGAACTCATCCTGACACCCTACTGAGCCTGTCAGTGACAATATCCGTGCAGTCCGGTCCGTTCGTCTATGAGTATCGCATGGCGGGCCTAGGGGGTTGGTAAAAGTCAGACCCCCAAAAGCGGTACAAGTCGTGTCGGAGTGTAGCCCAGAACACCCTGAGATGCTACTGGAATACCTACCAGTAAATCTCCTTGCCTTGGCCAAGGACTTTGTGTAATGGCTCTCCTAGACACAGCACGACCTCACCCCCAATACCGGGAGAGACGAACCCCTGAAGATACGCTCACTGCCTCCATGTGGCTCGGGACTGTACCCAACTAAAACCTGTTTGCACGACTCCTTTGAGCCGTGGTAGGGTAGTAATCAAAGTACAGTGGGAACTCACACGAGACAAATGACGATCCCCAGGTCGATGAACTAACCTGCACACATGTCACCAGGGAACTGCCATCTGACGTCTGGTATATGACCAACTAGCATGTTCCCGGCGAGTCCTGTCCGGTGTACTCATAACCCAATGAGCACCTGTATACATCTTAGGTGATCCAACTGACACCAGTGGCTTGTGAGACCGGCCACCGCCCCTCGTCGGGGTCTCGACTGTATACACTAGTCTACTAATGGAGTATCGATGCCCGGTCTCGAAACTCCCACGACTAGGGACCTTTTAAGGATATGCTTGTAGACCCCCAGCTCCCACTTATATGATCGCCCTCATACTGCTGGTGGTCAAGCAAGAATCCTAGGGGCTCTATCAACGTGTAATAGCGACATGTCAGGTCACTTAAAGCAGTACACGATGATAAAGGTAAACCAGATAGCATACTATCATCTCGAGTAAGACTGTCCTACCGGGATAGGTCCTCCCTCAATCATTACAATCACGTACCTGTGACCTAATAATTGACTCTGAGGGCACTATCTCCAACAATCTCCCACTTGCACTCAAGGCTAATTATTGCGATGTCACATACTCACAGCCCGTGTGATACCGAACATCCAACTCCTCTACTAGTCAGTCTCACAAAGCTCGTTTGCGGAACTATTGCGTTCGAGGAATAGCCTCAGTGAGCGGATCCGCTTAGTAGTTTCTTTCTATGTCTCTCAATATCTCAAGTTCGCGGAGAAACCCTTCTCCCGAAATGAGCAATACCTGTCTTAGAATGTGTCTGGATGTCTGATGGGACATAGCTCATAAATGAACTCCAAATCCAAACTTCTTAGACTGTATCGTCAACTGAACTTAATCAGTATCCTGCGCGCCAAGCCTCCCTCAGTATTGCCTTGGACCACCTGTCCAAAATACTGCCCCTCGTCAGAGGAAAAACTATAACTCTAACAACCTCCTTGTTGTCCATGTCACCTTGGAAGCCTGGAATGATAACTGTCTCCTAAATGAGGCTGTCGTTATCATATCCCTAGAACATCCACTTATGTTCTAAAACTGCTTCCGACTGTTTCTCCAGGATTGGATTAATGTCAACTTATTGCATCTAGTGCAAGAACAACATCTGGTGTGGTACTTGACATCTCATGATTGACTCAATTGCCTAAGCAAGTGATCTGCCAATCATGCACGTCCCTCTCCCCTTTAGTCTGTAAGACACCTTTAGAGAGGGTGACTCCATTACCTGCAGGTACACTACCGTGCCAGGAGTCGTCCATCCTAAATACTCTTAGAATGCTGTCAAGTACCCTGATTGGGAAACCACCCAAATCTAGATCTAAAACCATAGATCTAGTAACCAGTATGTCTGATATAATGTCCAAGTCCTTTGTGGAGAAACCACTGTGTGACGACCAAAGTATAACCGATCGTGGTAAAGGAATATCATTTCCTACTACCTCCTCAACAGATCCATCCCCTATTCTGATGACGTCAAACCTATGACTGTCACATCAGAAATAGATGATCTATCTCCGCTACATCCGCTTTAGTCTATAAATAGACATGAGCTACCTGTCCACCAATGCTTCCGCTGCTCCCACTGACTACGACAACCCTCTGGCAGAGTCATATAGACGTACACTTCTAAAACTAGTTTAGAATGACGCTATACTCATCCTCCCGCCGGGTCTCGCAGCCTGGAACAACAGCAATGGTAATTGTGGGTAAACAAGAACTTCCCTGTCACCGTCCTTGAGGCTACCGTAGTACCTCTCGGGTGCCTGAAGTTACCCACCGTATCTGCGGAGTGGCCAATGGAATGTCAATCCAGATTGAATCTTTAGGTTCCTTATCAAATCTTCAGTAATCGTTTGTGGTTCTGGAATCACTTCCAGTTCTACCATACTCCCACTACTGTTTTCTGAAAAAAATCCATTTTTAATAAAACTGTGGCGAGTCTAGAACAATATTGCTATTGTTCATCCAGATGGTAGAAAATCAACCCGCGTCATAACCTGGGTCAACCCACAAACAGCCATTACAGAAACGTGCCTTGAGTTATCCAGTGTCTGGTTTTAATCATAAACCGGACAACTCCCCGTACCTTAACACCGTTAAGATATGAACTGTTCTATATCCAATATAAAAACAGGGGCACTGATTTAATTGAACCAGATTCAAATCATGCAGCTGTCCCCAGCGCATGTCAACTAAATGGAAGGAGGCCGATCAGCGTTACTCAACTTAGGAATACTTCCAATTATGAGTAACCTGAAAGAGAAGCAAGATCTCTTTATCATTACTATCAACTGAATACCATTCACAAGTATCTATATCTTCGATCGCTTTGAAGAATCCCGATACTTGCTACACCTGGTTCTCTACTCTATTCAAATACCTATAACTTCTCAAAATTCAGACCCCGTGTTTCCACGAAACACCTGCCTAAAAACTAGAGAAGTCATAAGTAAACCGAATATAGTACGAGGACCAACCCCTCTGTCCTGATGGATCCTGGACAACATACAATACTCTGTATAAGTCCCTTGAGTCTGAAAACTCATTCACTGTGTGTCGTAGGTTGAAAACTGTACTTATGGTTAAGAAGAATTACACCGCTGTTTAATGCTCCTTACCTAACCATCCACTGATATAGGTAAATGTCGTAGACATAATTTCAGAAAGGAATATCTCACTCTATGAAAATAGACGTACAGATATATCAATTTGAAATTGGTGCATAACTGCGGATATTCAAAACCAAATATTTGCCGACCGGCAAACAGCCCAGGTGATTTCCTCAAATATCACCGATTACAACGAATCCCGATATAATGAGGATGATCACCCAATTCCCAATAACTTACTCCCACTCATCATCTGTAAAACCATACAGATGTGAGAATCGTACCTGGTAAATACATACCCTGGAGTAAGTATCTAATTGGGAAAACAGTTTCCTTTTAACATTACACAGTGAAACTGAAACACTGAAATGTTTCGATGGGGTATCCTGGTATTCTTAGTAATGCCTCTTCCAGATTCACGACTGTAACCGTATAATTCTTTGCCACCTCTCCAAATCCCTTCATATGTCTTTAGTCTTTACCTTCTGCACACCCCTTTAGGCCAAATGGTTTTCTTCCTTCCCTACCGTTCGGCACCAGCCTATGGTTTGGAAGAAGACTATCCAATAAGCATAATGGGTGTACTGTCCCAATCCTAGGAACACTCGCAATGAGAGAGGGTGAAGATAAAAGACATCTGAATGTACTTTATTCCTATTTCTCCTGAACCAAAATCCATCCCCGAACTGGAACAAGTTCCATTCGAGTTCGTATATAACCATACGATGGAGTATCCAAATAAACTGTGGATCTTCGTAGTGATACGGAGTGTCCTGGAGAAATACAAAGGTGATGTGGGAGTGGTAACGAAATATTTGGTTTGGTCGTGAATATCTGTTGCAATTTACTTTGCCCTCTTACTAATCCCTTGCTTTGTCTGAACTTAATACCTTCTGCACACCATCGTTATGCTAATTGGTTTTCTTCATTCCCTACCGGTCGGCACCAGCCTATGGTTTGGAAGAAGACTATCCAATTTGCGTAATAGGTGTACTACTCCTAAACCAAGGAGTACTCGCAACCTGAGAGAAGGTGAAAAGAAAAGACAACTGAATAATCCTATTCGTTTTCTCCAGAACCGGAAACCATCCTCGAATCCCTTCGAGTTCGTATCTAACCATACGATGGTTTTGTCCAATGGAAGTGGACGTTCGCAGTAATACGGGGTGTCCTGGAGAAAAGGGTAAAAGTAGGAGTGGCAATGAGGTCTGCAACTCTGACAATCCAAAAACCAGTGTTAAGAAGGTTCGGTCAACTTGGTCACTGAGTCATAGTCTTAGGGTCGGGTCAATGGTCGTTGCCAAAGAGAGAGAGAAAAGAAACACTCAGCGTGCACTCTAACCTAGATCAGAATGGTTACCAATTTATCTAATCTGGAATCCTCCCACTGTACCTCAAATTCTCCTCCAAACCTGAAAGAAGAATTAGTCGGGAACACCCGAGGAGTAAACCAACTCATCAGTGGGAATCGGGATCCAACTCTCATCGCATGACAACGTGACGGAATCCGCTCACGGTATCACACTCCAGAAGGTATGCGCATATCTGGCAAGTTTCAGTTCTTTTGAAACTCCCGATGTGATTTCTGCCCCATGCTCTTATGACCTTGGCGAAGGTCAACAAATCATAAGTCACATGTCAAGTTCTACCCGTCATTATCCAGGTTAATTTGAATCCACCCGTACAAGCCCTTGACGAAGGTCAACAAGGCTATACGACTGTCCCAAACCAACGCATCTATCTATGCAGCAGAAAGGTAACAAGCAGCTACCATACACTATGCCTTGACGAAGGTCAACAAACATAGCATGAATACTACGTGCTACCCATCTGAAACGACGGAGGGCTACGAATGGTTTCTGGCGAAAACCTTTAACGTAATGAACTTGATATCGTTGAAGGAACTGATAGCTTTTTGAAAATATAGTGACGAAAACCGTTGCTAAAGAGGTCACTCCCGGTGAAGGGATCTCGGCTCTTTCCCCGTAGAATGGGGTGCAGGATATTCCAACTGAATACCACGGTGCAAAGCAAAAGTAATCGGCTATAGTGAAGTTAATGCCCTGACGCAAACTTCTGTCCAAGGGGTCACTCCCGGTGAAGGGATCTCGGCCCTTGCCTCGTCGACTGAGGAGCAGGATATTCCAATGAATACCACGATGCAAAACAAAAGTAAACGTCCTTGCAATAACAGCTTTTTGAAAAGTGTTCCAACAACATCAGATTAGGTTTGTTTTTAACTTTGCATTGATTCGAATCAATGCAGTCCCATCAATTGATCACACCAAAAAGAACGAAAATATACTGATGTACGTATATGCCATCCGCATTCGCCACTGGGTCCCGTCATTACCCGTTAGGTTAGCTAACTAACGACAGAGCGGGGACTGGACTAGCGCGGATGTAAAACATATACAACATCTACTAATATATATACCAATATATTATATTTCGCTCAAGGCGTGAATGAAATGCAACATCACAGATAATGAACAGCATCACAGAAACAATACAGATATCTGGGATCCCCGGGTTTCACAGAGCCGCTGAAACCCGACGTTCCCCTGGTCGTGTGGATAGCCTGTGCAATGAAAACCTAGACCCCTACGGGCACGGCAAGTTACCCGCCAAAACCTGAAGTGAGGCAGCCCCCTTCAGCGCCGTGAATGGACCACCCAGCACTTCACGGAATCCGGCAACTTGGGCACCCCTCCTGGGTCAAACCTGTTCCCCCTACGAGTGCGGCGAATAGCCTGCCAATCCTAGAGTGAAGCCCCTTCCGTCCCAATGCCATGAGATGCGGGCTTGTTGCCCTCTAGAACCCGGCTATCCATGCACCCCTCCGCGGGGTAATCCTAGTACAGAAAGTAAAATATACATACACCGGGTACATCGACCGCAACCAGGTCGTGCCCCAAAATAATAATACAATCAGGCAGTGACGGCAGTCCACATGTCGGACGCTCGCCCCGCAATATCAAATGTACATAATACAACAAAACTGTACTAGTATTGCATCCAGGCTATCCCCACGACCGATCCGCAACAACACAGCAAATACATAGAACATCAACGTGAAAGTCACGTTCGCAAATCCGTCTAACCGGGCTATAGCAGTTAGACCGGATTTACCGATCGAGTGACATTCACGGTCGCAGATATAATGTAAATACTGTGAAAACTAACGTGTTTAAATTTCGATCGACAAAATATCAATAAGTGGGCCCCACGACTTACTGGTGAACAGTAACAAAATCTGGGCAAAAACGATATATATCAAAAACCCCAAAAACCCACAGAGAACCATCTGACAAAATTTGGGAGCACGTGCTCCCCACGTGACCGCGGTTGCGCGGCCAAACCATGGGTTAGGCCGCGCTTCCGCGGCAGTTTGGAGGGATCACGACCCCAAATTTTGTCGTGACTCTTAAAAGTTCCTGCTCTGATTTTTAAGATATCCAGAAATAATTTTTGAGACCGTTTAAAAACAACAGAAACTGTCGGCTTGGATTTTTGCAGTTTTCGATTTTCGGTCGGATCGAAGTTTTAAACGCGTTAGCACAAGTTAGCATAGCAAAATGGTGAGGCTCTGATACCACTGTAAGTCTACGTTAGCGCCCCGGCAGTCTACAGACGCCAATTGCGGAATAAAACTTTTTAACTTGGCGCTATCGTATACTTTAACCCGGATCTACCATTATTGCTAAACTAACAAACAGTAAAGAGTGTGGAAATGTTGTACCGACTGATCCGAGTCCTCCGGTCTTCATCTCCACTCCGATCTCCTCGCGGGATCTCCGTCTCCTCCTCGTCGGAAAGGGCACCACATCGCCTTCTTCGTTTACGGGCTCCCACCTCAATGCCGAGGCAACTCGGGCACGAAGCCGGCTACTCGACGTGCCCAAGATATGCTGTAGGAAGTGTAGTGTAGAGGCTACTTGTCTCTTTGGGGTTTGTTGCCTTTGGATGGAGGAATGAGGATTGAACTTTGGAGGGAAATGAAGCTACCAATTTTGCAAGGAAATGAGATGAAGAATGAAGCACACAAAAATGAATCTCTCATTTTTCTTCTCCTCACAATGTGTGGCCGGCCAATTTCATCAAGGAAAATGGTGGAGGAAAGAATGGATATATATAATGAAGGGAGGTGAGTGTAGGAGTGAAGAAGGGGTGACCACAACCAAGACAAAGAAACATGCAAGCATGCTTCAACTCACATCAAACCCATACCCACTCAAATCACAAGTCAAAGCAAGCATGGTGCAAAGAAAAGAAAGCCATCATAATCAATATATATGCAATAAAACCCCTCCACAAAAGTAATTTGCAAAACTGCAAATTACCCCCTCCATCGGAAAAGTCCGGCCGGGAAAGAACAAACGAAAACCGGCCGGAACGGAATGCAAACTGGCAACTCCAAAAAACTGGTCCCGTAATAAATTACAGGAAAACCCCGACACTGTGCATACACATCCGCATCTGTATTCCGTCCGGATACAAATGCAAAGAGACAAAATCTACACTGTACTAAACTAGGACCGGCTTAAACCAAAGCCGGCTAGTATTATCCGTTCGATCCTGACCCGTGCAATACCGCACGTATCTGATCGAACCCTGCCATATACCTACACGGCTACTAGTACAAACCGTCCGATCCTGATCCGTGCAATACTGCACGTATCTGATCGGACCCTGCCATATCTCCATACGGCCTCTACAGCGTTTCGCCCGAAACTTGAGTAACTGAAAGTGTGGTGGACTCTAAAGACTCGTCAATACTATGGCTGTGGATTTAACCACTAGCACGTCAGAGGTATAAGCCAATACGTAACGGGCCACCAGCTATTGACCAAAAAGGGACGTCGATGAGCGAACTCATCCTGACACCCTACTGAGCCTGTCAGTGACAATATCCGTGCAGTCCGGTCCGTTCGTCTATGAGTATCGCATGGCGGGCCTAGGGGGTTGGTAAAAGTCAGACTCCCAAAAGCGGTACAAGTCGTGTAGGAGTGTAGCCCAGAACACCCTGAGATGCTACTGGAATACCTACCAGTAAATCTCCTTGCCTTGGCCAAGGACTTTGTGTAATGGCTCTCCTAGACACAGCACGACCTCACCCCCAATACCGGGAGAGACGAACCCCTGAAGATACGCTCACTGCCTCCATGTGGCTCGGGACTGTACCCAACTAAAACCTGTTTACACGACTCCTTTGAGCCGTGGTAGGGTAGTAATCAAAGTACAGTGGGAACTCACACGAGACAAATGACGATCCCCAGGTCGATGAACTAACCTGCACACATGTCACCAGGGAACTGCCATCTGACGTCTGGTATATGACCAACTAGCATGTTCCCGGCGAGTCCTGTCCGGTGTACTCATAACCCAATGAGCACCTGTATACATCTTAGGTGATCCAACTGACACCAGTGGCTTGTGAGACCGGCCACCGCCCCTCGTCGGGGTCTCGACTGTATACACTAGTCTACTAATGGAGTATCGATGCCCGGTCTCGAAACTCCCACGACTAGGGACCTTTTAAGGATATGCTTGTAGACCCCCAGCTCCCACTTATATGATCGCCCTCATACTGCTGGTGGTCAAGCAAGAATCCTAGGGGCTCTATCAACGTGTAATAGCGACATGTCAGGTCACTTAAAGCAGTACACGATGATAAAGGTAAACCAGATAGCATACTATCATCTCGAGTAAGACTGTCCTACCGGGATAGGTCCTCCCTCAATCATTACAATCACGTACCTGTGACCTAATAATTGACTCTGAGGGCACTATCTCCAACATTTATCACAACATATCAAATGATCACATCACAGATATCGCAGCAGAAGAAACATATGAAACATTGGATATATTAGGACGTCCGTGTTTTGTTTTGAGCCTCTATAAAACACGGATTCCACGGCCGCGATGAATAGACAAACCCACACCCCTAGACCCCCAAGAGAGTGGCAAGAAACCCTACCAATTCTAGAGTTAGGAGACCCCGACTCGACTCCTCGAGTTGGTCTCCCACTGGACTCTGGAAACCCGGTTACTTGTGCTCTCCTCTTTGGGTCTATCCTAGTGCGGAAAAAGTAAATAATATAAAATGGTGACATCAACCTCATCCCGGAAGTGCCCCAATAAAAGAATATTACATACATTTAATTTTACATGAATGAAAATAATAACCCTCATCTCACATAAAAAAAACCCGGCTATTCAAAAACGCGACGATCCAATATAACATATCCAGCAACACATAACATCACATGTCATCAACGTAAGTAAATATGCACATCCCAATTGTCGTTGACATATAGCAAAGAAACCGGCGATATCACATATTACACTTACGGTCGCATAAAAGAAAGTGTAAAACTACAACATTTGGAATCCACAATCTTCGCCAGACATCGTAAATCCGAAATATCACATACTTCGCATTTCATGCCTAACTATATGAATTCCAGATATTGTATCACATTCCAGATAAATAGACAGTATTAAACTTTCCGATCGAATAATCAAATACCCAAGATTTCCAAAATAGCTCAACACTTGAGCGGAGTTCAAAAATTCCAGAATACGTCACAGTACCAACGGTCCAGCCGTAGAAGGGTCAAGCCAACGCCTCACATGTGGCAACGCCGTACTGCCCCAAACCCTAAGGTTCAAAAGGCAGTTCAAGACGGTCACATAATCGAGTTAAGGTTTGTGTTCTTCTAGAGGGTCCATCGCGTTACATGCACGTTTTTCCGAAAGATTTAAACTTGATAAAAATTCAACACTTGAAATTTTTTTTTCGTTCCGGGAAAAATTGAGTTAATGATATCCGTTCGAACATTTTAACACTTACTAAATTATCCATAAAACATAACGAAATTAAATATTCCGATTGAATCAAGGAATACAAAATAATCCCAGAAAACTCAACAGTTGAGTCATTTTAAAAATACCCAGAAAATAGCACTAACAGATAAGGGTATTACTGTGCAAAAAGCATGACCTAATCTCACTGTACGGCCGCGGATCCGCTGCACAAGCAGGGTACTGCCGCGGTTCCGCGGCGATCCGTACGAGTTACAATTTCGTTTTGCACATTAATTCCTAAAATCACCTGCTGAATTTTTTAGGTATTTTTAATTCAGAAAAATCACAGTTTTAAAAAAAAATGTCCACAGAGGGGGTTAAATTGACGTTTCCGGGTTCGATCGGGGTTTTAACTTCGTATACACGTCGCCTAATGCTCTAGTTAGGTTCTGATACCACTGTAGGGTTACTAGGCACTCTAACAAGGGTTAAGAAAGCATCAACCATGCTCGATTAAATTTCAGCCTTGCCTAACAACCCAAAACAAGATCTTTGCTAGAAAATTAGGGTTACACATGAAAGTAAATAACTTTTACTACTAAGTGAATACGAAATACAACCTTTGTAGATCGGTCCTTCACTTCTAAAGCTCCTTGTTGTAGTCCCTTCGCTGCGATCAAGGTTCTCCCGGGCTCTTGCATGGCTTCACGAGGCGAAAGAAGCGTCCTTGCTTGAAGTCTTCAAGGCCGAAAATGATCTACGTCGAGGGAATACCAACTTAAGCTACTACTTCACTAACTAGAGAATTAGTGAAGTAAACACCCTAAACTAAAGTGCTAGTCAAGTAGAGGTTGGAGAAATAGGAAGTGGGTTCACTTTAGAATTTATTTTCTCACAATGCTTCTCACTTTGGATCAAACCCTAGAGAGCATTTTAGCTCAAGAAAGAAGATGAAGAAATGAAATGAGAAGGATAATGATCAAGTGAGTGAGCTAACCAAGGTGAGTGAGTATCATATACTAACTCATGTAGAGACTTAATTATGGCTAAGTGTGATGGTTAGATTAACAAAAATCCAAAGTAAAAAAAAACTTAGTGGACTTTAGTCAATGCATCCACAAGCTTCCACAAGCTCATGCATTTTCTAATTTTCCACTAATTTTGTAATTACTTTAAATACATTAAACCTAATATGACAAATAGCATGGTGTAAGTCTCATACACCCATGAATGTTGTATTAACAACCATGATACAAAAAGAAAACACATTTTAATATATATATCACATATATATATTAAAGTTGTGCACATGTGAGAAAAATCCATAAGTGAACATATGTTAGTTAATGTAAATTAGTATATCATATATACAATTATACACTAAATTATTAAATCAACACTTGACTTAATAATCCGGTTATATCTCATATGACCGACTAACATCCAATGTATCGGCTTATCGAATCGACACTTGATTCGATAACCCGGCTATATCACATATAACCGATCGATATAAAAAGTCGCGAGAATAAAATACGGTATCACATACGCGTATTATTCTTGGTCCCGCACATATCACATATGCGCTCCTATTTCGTTTTGCCTGAGCTAGTAAAACCTCTATGTAGGACTCTAACGGCTCGTCAATACGCCAGCAGTAGGTGATGATCACATCGCGCACCCACAATCCGTCAGCGGTACTAGCTGGACGTAACGGCTACCCAGGTATTGAACGATCAGAAGATCAGCAAGCAAGACCGCTTCAACTCTTGTGAAAGCCTAACGGTAACACTTCCCGTGCAGTCCGGTCTCCTCGTCTGATATGTCGCATATCAAGTCTAGGGGTGGTAAACGTCAGACCCCAATAACCGATAAGTCATGCCAATGTGAGGCTCATAACGGGTCGAGAAACTACTGGTAACACTTACCAGTAAATCTCTAAATAAGCCCTGGCCAGGGACTTCCCTGTTATGGCCAATCGAGCACAGCGCAACATCAACCCCCAATACCGGGAGAGACGAAACCCCTCCTATCGCTCATTGCCTCCATGTGACTCAGGATTGTACCCAAAAACCACCGTTTTGCACGCCATCTTGGACGTGGTAAGGTGGAAATCAAAGCACAGTGGGAGTCACACAAGACTCTATGACGATCTCGGGTCTACAGACTAACCTGCACAAGTGTCATCAGAGAACTGCCATCTGACGTGAGGTATAATACCATCTTGGAGTTCTCGGCGAGTCCGTCCAGTGTACCCAGTCTCCACTGAGCACCCGTATACCATCTCTGATGTCAAACACCAATAGATATAGGATCATCCATCGCCCATCACATGGGTCGAGAAGCGTATACGCTAGTCTACTCTGGTATATCGATGCCCTGTCTCGATACACCTACGACTAGGAACATTAAAGGATGTACTTATGGACTGCCATGGCCCTACTAGTATGATCTGCATCATAGTCCAGGTAGTCAAGTACACATCCTAAGGGCTTTACCAACATGTAACTATAAGACAGTATCAAGAGACAAGTATACATGTTAAGATAAAGAGCAACCAGATAGCATACAATCATATCGAGCAAGAAAGTCTTCCTATATATGTCCAAGCATCCAATATAATATACATCATCTGTACAATACTGGCCTCTACGGCATACATGCAACTAACAGGGGAAAATCGCAAAAACATTTATAAACTTCTTTTCTCTCTCTTTTTAAATGAGTGCGGTTTTCCCATGCTGTATGAGTCTTCCACCATGAGTTTGCTGATGGATTTCGAGACCTGATTCGAGGAGTTCGATGAACCGTTTCGGGTACATGGTGGGCCCGGTGCGGTACCCCGGGGCGAGAAGGTTGCAGAGGATGGCGTTGAACCTGGCAGGGGAGAACTACCGACCGGTGATTTTACCCGACGCGTCGGATATCCGGAGGATACCGTCGTGGTCTTGAGATTGACGGTAGGGGCCGGTCTGGACTGACGGCGTCCTAGATCGTGAGATTGAGACATTGAGATTTTGAGATTTTGAGGTACTTATATTTGATGATCCAGATCAGTCCGGGTAGCCGGAGCCTGAGATATTGAGATATTGGGATTTATATTTTGTGTCGATGCTAGACACTGTTTATGCCGATTTCATTATGATACCTCATTTTAAAAATACAGAAATCTCACTGAGTTATGAAAGCAGTTTATTCATTTACAAGTATTCTGTTTTCATGTATTCATACCTCATCCATATGATATATTGCTACCTGAGGCACTGACACGAGCATATGGGATTACACTTGGGTTAGATATTTACCCTTGCCACCTTTTCATGCTCCAGTTTTGTCATATTTGAGGATTATATATATATAGTGATCGTATGACCTAGGATTGCGTCATACATGCGATTCCTGTTCGTAGATGTTTTCTATTCATGAGTTGGCAACTCAGCCCCGTTGTGCCACAGTTTCTTGCAGGTTTTTCCGTACAGGTTTCATTACGGTTTTGCTGGCACTACTACCATATCTGGGTGATTTGCTGGTAGGTGGGTTCACTTGTATCGTGACCATCAGTATATTTTGTACATTATTATTCAGTAGTATCTAGAAGTTCCATCAACCAAACATGTATTTATTTCAGAGATAGAGACCAGTGTTGTTTATTCTTTCGACCTTAGAGTCGCGCGTTGTATTTATATGGATTTCATGCTGTTTTGAGTTTCCTTTTCTGTTGTGATCCTCGCCTTTCGGCGTTGTATATTATATTGCTTGCGTGGTTGTGACCGTCGATTGATGAAGAGCTAGCTCCCGCTTGGGGATGCATTTTTCATTATATATGCTTTATCAGGTTTTGTACCCGTTTGGGGTCAGTTTTTACAAAGGAAAGTCTGCCGAAATTTTTAGAAAAGACTTGTGATTTTAAAATGCATATTTCGGCTTATATTGCAAACTATTTGGTTTAAAATGGTTTTCCTCCACTCTACTACTTTCCTTAGTTTGGATTTCTGGGTTTTCGGCTTACTTAGATTACGTACGCCACAAGACGTTTCGTAATTTAAGTGTCGGTCATGTCCGTACTTTCGGGTCGTGACATTTAGGCCTTAGCTTGTCGTTAGTTTTGCGATGTTATTTTTAATACGCATTTCCGATTGTGTTATCTATGTAGGTACCTTCACGTGGATTACATACGATGAAGAAGATGATGGCGACATCGACACCGACATGCAAGAATCAAAGTGAGTAGATTATATCTACGGGGGAAGTCGGGTGGATGGCGTATAGCAGTTCGATGTTAAGTACTATATTTATATACTATATATATATGATAGCGTTATGTGTGACATAGATATTCAAGATGTGTTTAGGTGTACTATGGTTAAATTAGGGTTTAGAAGTAAACTAGTATAGTTTCCTAGTTGCGAACCCCAGAATAGGTTTACTCCCACACGCACACATGCTTACTTGTTATACTTATACCTGGATGATGAGGATAGTGGATGATATTTAGAGATGAGACGATGAGATTGGGCATAGTGCCATGAGATCGGTGATATGATGTAGTTCGTATTTAGGATACGACATGAGATTTTAGCGGGCCTTTGGACGTGTGTTTTACACACGCATTTATATATCGATGGTATCAGTTTGTACTAGACATAGATCAGTACCCCAGTTCATGAGATATGATGATAAGGATACCAGATAATTGATGAGATAAATGTGAGATTCGACCCTTACCCAGATTTGGGATGCCGTACGATGGATTTACGTACGAGCTATTTATATTGATGATAAGATCCGCACTCATGACTCGAGGATGTCATATGATATTGTATCGTACGCGGTACCCTTGAGGCGGGATCACCGACTATTATATTTATATATATATCGACTCAGATTTTGGCGGTTTCCATACCCCTCCAGATTAGCTTGTTAGTTAGATCGGTAGTTTGCTTGGTAGATGTTAGGCTAGACCCGAGTCATACTTATTTCAAAACTAACGAATCGGGAGTATTTTAAAGACAGGTAAGGGGATTCTACGGATATTTTCAAAGGCGCACCTTTTCTTAAAAACACCGTAGCCCTTATTTTACTAAAACCCCCGATTCGTCTTATTTCAAACTGCAAAACTGTATGACATTTTTATATGGATGTAGATTCTTCACTGCTGTGTTTTTTAGTCGATTTCTGCATATTCTTGCTATTCGCACCGCATTGCATGTGTAAATGTATTTATTGTTATATTAAAACGATGCTGTCAGGACACCAGCACCATTATCGATGATGTGTATGTTCCATGTACACCTGCTTACCGGCCCACACACTTCATCATCGATAATTCCCATGTCACTATACAGTAGGATTGTTGCATCAAGATATGACCTCTTGCATGACAGACTTGCGTACATAAATATTGTACCCTCATTCTTGTGTACACACATATTGTACACCCATATTTGCATACATACGTATTTGCTCATACATAGATGATTCTGGCTTGATTTGGAGATTTGGGAACCGCAAGATACTTTTAAAAACTGATTCATTTTAAAGGAGCGGTCTTCCCTCGATAAGTGCATATTACTGTTTATGTTGAATGATATACTGATATGCTTACATTTCTTTTATATGTCGCATACATAATGCTTTATGATTATACGCATTGAGGTATGTTGTTTCCATGATATTTCTGGATTTGGGAACCGTGGTAATTTCAAAAGAGAGTATGTATTGTTTTAAAAACCCGGTTACCTTTGATATGATATTTCTGTGCGTCCACCATGTGTTTTCTCTGTTCTGAGAGTGGCATGTGAAACCCGATTCGAGGAGCGGTAGGCACCGTCTGCGGGTACATGGTGGACCCGGTGAGGTACCCCGGGGCAAGAAGACTCGTATATGTTGGACGGTGAGCCCGGCAGGGGAGTACTACTTACCGGTGATTGTATTTGAGCTCGGCGGATATCCGGAAGATACCGACCGGAGTTGAGAGATCATGTGGGCCGATCCGGACTGACGGAGCCCTATATATATGAGGATTTACCTGCCGATGCTAGGCACAGGTTTCATGATGTTTTCGAGTGTCGATGCTAGACACTCAGGTTCCATGATTTTGATATGTCGCGAGAGACACATGTTGATTACATCCTCATACTTCCATGCATATGCTTTATAATATTTACATGCATGATGTTTTATGTCATTGGATGACAAGTGGACGAGATCCACATACACATACATTGATTTCATAGTTGGATGATATCCACATACATGTTGACATTGATTCATGTTGATTACATTGATCATACCTCATATTTATGATATGTTGCTACTTGAGGCACTGACACGAGCACTTGGTATTACACTGATGTATAGATGTTTACCCCTGCCACCTTATCATGCTCCGGATTTATTCATTTTGTGGATATATATTATTGATCGTATTGACCTGAGATTGTGTCATACATACGATTTCTGCTCTGTGTTGTTTTCTATTCACGAGTTGGCAACTCACCACCGTTGTGCCACAGTTCTTGCAGGTTTTGCCGTACAGGTTTCATTGCGGCTTTTCTTGCACACTGCTTCCTTTCTGGGTGATTGCTTTAGTAGGTGGGTTCAATCGCATTGTGACCACCCTTGCATTTATTTTAATCAGTTGTATCTAGCAATTCCATCAACCAAACTTGTTTATTGTTTCAGACTTAGAAAACCAGCTTTGTATTATTTCGACCATAGAGTCGCGCGTTGTAGTATTATGGTTTTCTTATTGATTTTGAGTTTCCTTTTGAGTTTTGATCCTCGCCCTTCGGCGTTGTATATTATATTTCTTGCGTGGTTGTGACTGTCGATTGACGAAGAGCTAGCTCCCGCTTGGGGGAAGCCTTTTATCATTATGCATGTATTATTCTTGTTGCACCCCGTTTGGGGCCAGTAATTACAAAGGAAACTCTGCCGAAATTTTCAGAAAAGACTAGAGATTTTAATAATGCATATTCGGCTTACTCATTTAAAAACCTTGTTTTTAAAACATGTTTTCTTCACTTCTTTAAAACTAGTTTTCCTTCATTTATTATTTAAAACGATTTTAGATTTATGGGCTTTTGGCTTACTTGGAATGGATGGGGTCCTATAGACTTCATATGATTCAAGGGCCAGTCACGTGCTATTTCGGGTCGTAACAAAAGTACGGATCAATCATCATATTTATACATCGTAAGGTAAAAATCCATCGTACGGCATCCCAAATCGGGGTACGGGTCAAATATCACATATAACTCATTTTTTTTTATCTTGTATCATTATCATCGTATCTTGAATTAGGGGTACTGATCTAAAGTCTAGTATATTCCGATACCATCAAACATATATCCGCGTGTGAATAGAACACATCGCCGATCGATCCACTATACTATCATGTCATATATCATAACACGGCCCAAATCACATCGCCGATCTCACGGCATCATGCCCGATCACTTCGACTCATCACCAAGTATCATATATTATCCTCATCATCCGTGTATACGTATGTGTGTGTGTGTGTGTGTGTGTGTGTGTGTGTGTGTGTATACCAACGCATCCACACACACACACATATAAATATATACACCCATAATCATGTCATGTTTGTGCGTGTGTGTGTGTCGACTTTTTACTCTAGGGTTTTGCGACTAAGAAACTAACTAAAGCACTTTCATCCAAACTACACTAAATCCAATCCGTGGTCTCCTAAAACCTTTCTTGCTAAGTATTCGTATCTCGCAATAACATATATATATATGTATATATATCACAAACACGTCATATCCTACGAAATTGGGGGGGTGCTATACGCCATCCACCCGACTTCCCCGGTAGATATACATCTACTCACCTTCATCCTTGCTTGTCGAAGTCGATGTCTCCATACTCGTCCGTATCGTCCGAAGTCCAAGTGAGGGTGCCTACACATATAAACACAGTATCGTAAAACGAAATCACGCACGAAAACCAAAACGGCACACGAATCACACATAGGTTAAAACAAATGGTCTACTCATGCAAAAGAACCAAAAAACTCCCGATATCGACGTACGACCGTCAAGTGACCTAGAAAAAATGAAATATCCATAGTTAAGTCATTAAAACCCATAAAACATAAAGCAGCAACTTAAGAAAACATCTCCAGATTATGTTCTTGGTGAAATTAGCCAATTCTACATATGGGGTAGGTCTAATTTGCCTAAAATGGAGCCATGGACCAAGCACGAGGCGATTCCATCGTACCAAGGCCGCAATTTGCGGCCAAAATGAGATAATTGGAGGCCATGGTAAGGGGTTAGGGCCTCGGGTCTTGGGGAAAGCTTCTAGGGTGTCTGCATACCTCTTAGTAATCGCTAAATATTTTCTAGAGTTCTCGGGTTATAGCAGAACTCCAATTATACCCACAATTCCTTACCAAACCCGACATCGGAGATTCTATGTTCGTGAATTGGGGCTTTAGTCTCTGGTTTAGTTCACAATATTGACATTACAGGGTTTGTAATCTTTAATAACACTCACTTGCACCCTTACAACTCAAGAATCCCCTAACTCCATCTTGGAATTTTCCAAGATCGCTAATCCTTAATTAATTAACTCAAAACTACTATAGGAGTTAAAGGAAACTAGATTCTAAGATAAGGGTGTAGAGAATACCTCATTTGGCGACTCAAGAATTTTCTTGAGTTGCACCAAGTGTTCAAAATCCCAACTCTCTTGGTTCCCCATGCTTGTAGTGAGCTTGTGCACATTTTTAAAGAAGGGAATGATGTGTTTTGATGTGGAAATGGGTGTATAGTGAGGGGTTAGAGGAGGTGGGGGAGAGAGGGCAGCCATGAGAGTGAGGAAGGAGAGAAAAATGATGAAGATGATGAAGTGATAAACAAAGATCCATGGTCAAATGACCCCTCACCCTCTCTCTCTTATCTCTCTTGCCCATACCTCATTCTTTATTCATTTCCTTTTTCTTTTTCTTTTTCTTTTCCTTTTATAATTTCAACACAAACAAAAACCAAATAATAAAAGATACAAGCATAGTTTTTCAATCAAATTAAGAAATGTAATAAGTGTTAGCAATAACATCTAAATCAAGGGCGGGCGCCGAAAAGGACATGGTGCATGTCACATGTAAAAAAAAAACAAGCTTAATGCACGATTAGTGATAATTAATCAAGCTTAGGCATAAACTTGTATATAATCAATTGTATAGAATTTATAAAGTGTCTAAATCATATAATATTCTTTCAAAATCAACATTCAAAAAAAAAATTTCCAATATTTCCCCATTTATCGGTATTTAATTATACCATATTATTTAAAACCAGTCTCCATACTTTAAAATATCTCTAATATTTATTATTCCATTATATAAATTCCCAAAAATAATATTTTATTTTTCTGAAATGTTACAGTCTCCCCCCCTTAAATAAATTCGGTCCCCGAATTTAAATTTAAACCCCTCAAATACTAAAACATTTCAGTAAAATGATTAAGTCGTCGGGCTCCGAAATCATAATTACATAAAACATATTGTAGCGCAATGCATGCACATGAAAAATGAGTATATAACTCAAAAACAAAACTCCGTCAAGCATCACGCAATCATCGGAGTTATGGTGAAGATACCAAAGTCAAAGTCCAATACGAAAGCTAACATGATATACATCAAAACTATAACATGCACATAATGCGCATCGTTGTAAACTTGTCAAACATATAAAGAAATGCATGCCAAACCTTTTTCAATTCGCTGTGCGATGCGCGTATCACGGCACAAGTAGCGTGCGTTTAGTGTAAGAAAATAACTATATATATATCCCTTGTTTAACATACACATCCCGCTGTTTGAAAATAATTTTGAAGGGTTTCCTTTATAAAATGTTTCGTGTCATCTCGGACACGTAGGTAAATACTGAGACTATAACTCCTTTTTGGAAATCCCTTCGGTAACTATCGATGCATGAAAAAACATGTTCAGGTACTTTTCTCTGACTTGTCCTGCTCAGTCACTAAACCAAATAGTAAATATCATAAAAACGTACTGCTCCAAAGAAATCACTCTCAAAATGTGTTTAAGAATGCCACGTGCGTCTGGTGCGCACAGAAATCGAAATCAATGAGTGTGCCATACATGTGCATAGAAACAAAATCTAAGTGTATCGGGTGTGCACGAAAACACCTGTCAAGGGCAACAAGTGTGCCTGACAACAATATCAGGTGCATCTGATATGCACGAAGAATCCCGATTTCTTGCATCTAGTGTGCACCAAAACCGCATAAAGCACGCCACGTATGCGCAAGAATCCAAATCAAGTGCACAAGGTGCACGAAACAAATATCGAATATCAAAATCGAAATCGACGGTATACATCATACCTCAATCCAAATCAGGTATACCGTGGCGTATAATCTCTTAACCACGTGCATCAACATGCACAAAATCGAATCAAAGTACTAAAAGTGCATGAAAACTACACCGAAGGCACAAGACAAATCACATACATATCATATGCGTGAAATCAAAATCAAACATCTCAAACGACACCAAATCGAAGTCGAGTGCAACCGTGGTGCACAAAATCCCAATCATGCAAATAAATCGCCCAAAATACCGAAATCCAAAATGACGGACACATGATATTCGAATCACCAAGTCGCAAATCGTAAACACTGTCGTCGATATGTCCTTCTTTCAAAGTCGAGAAGGTGTCGGTGCATCTAAAGCTAGCAGAGAAAGATATCTTCTTGTCTCCTGTTCATGGTTTGGCGCCTTGTGGCCTTAGGCTCTCGTCTCTCACTGCGAATTGCCAGATACATAACTCTTCGGCTCAACGGTCCAACATGGAAATGGTGACGGAAAGAGTTCCGCTCTGGCACATCCTCTAAAGATCTCTGGTCAACTATCATGGTCCCTCATAACATGTTTCGTCGATGATGCCGAACTCTGGCCTACTAGGTGTGCGTAATATGATCGATCCTGGGTCCAAATCTTCTCGTGTAGTATTCCAGAAAGATTCTGTCGGGGTCTCTCCCAAATCTCGTTTCTGCCGAACTGCCCGGAAGTTATCACACTTTACTATATCCATTTCTGGTTCCGGAACAGCCGTATACTCATCACGACTCCTTCTGAAAGATAAATCTATACTCAATGCCTATACATGCATATCACATCACTGATGTCAACGGAGTGGAACGTCATCTCATCAAAATCCCATGGCAACCGATCAACCGAGACTAAATTGCTAGATTTATAAAATTCAAATTAGTTTTCTTGTGGATTCTAAGTATTGTATCCCATCACATGATATCTGGACGACGTTAACTTTTCGATCGAATCATCAAAGTCCCATCATTCCCCGAGAGCTCAACACTTGAGCACAGTTTAATAATACCCAGTACATGCCACAGTACTTATGGACCAGCCGTAGAAGGGCAGACCCAAGCTTCAATAATGGCACCGCGGAATTGCCGCAAACCCTAAGGTTTCAAAGCGGTTCCATGGTCATTATGTCGAGTTAGTGTTTCATTCTTCTAGAGGATTCACAGAATTACTTGCATGTTTTTCCGAATACATTAAACTTGGAAAAATGTGTTTCTGACATTCGTTCGTTTTCTATCGACTCTCAACGTGCCTGAGTGAAGTCTTCTCTAGCTGAAATCAATCAATCCGATGACCTCGCTTCGGGGTGTGCAAAAGAACTACATGTCCTAGTCGTTATCCATGGGTGACTAGCGATCTTCAATCAAATCCCTAAGTACAACTCATGCTGCAATAGCTTCAAAAATCTGGGTCAATATCTTGTCAGTCGCAGCAACAGCTGGCTCATTCGTCCGCACGCTGACGAGTGCCTCAATCCTCAAGAATAGACGATACATTTACGGTCATCACATTCTAGCCGGCCTCTAGCAGTGGCCCAATCCTCTGGTGTAGATATCACACACTCGCGTCCATGAGAAAACATAGTAAAACGACATATCGAAACACTCATGTCACGAAAAACACAATAAAACGACACATATAAGCAATCGTGTGTCACCGGAATTACGCCCTGGTCAGTCCTCGTCTAAGACGAGCTCATGCTGATCGCAACTCTAGCTGCAGCTCTCTATGCCCGTGCAACCGTGGTAACAGAAACCATAAACCGATATCGATGAGGATAGATCATATGAACGAATAGAATACGGTGCAAAGAAATGTACATCCTAAGGCTTCTTAAGCGGTGTAGCGTATCGTAAGTATGCCGCAGAACATACATACAGTACGTCACTCTACTTAATGCACCTACTCCATCAACCAAGGTTAACCTACGCGACGAAAGTTCGGGTTTAATACCCCCTTGAACAAGTCTAAGTTCCATATGATCAAGCCTAGGTTCCGAATATATATATATATATATATATACACGCCCTAGACTCCGCATAGTCAAACCTAGACTCGAACCAATGTTAAACCTAGCGCTCTGATACCAACTTTGTCACGACCCGAAATGACACGTGACTGGCACTTGAATCAAGTGAAGTCTGTAGGACCCTACCTAATTCAAGTAAGCCAAAAGCCCAGAAATCTAAGCCATTTGAAAAGAAGGAGATGGAAAACTTATTTAAAAGTTTGCATATAAGTCACTTTGAAAGTCGTAGTAAGCATTTTAAAAACATCAAGTCCTTTCCAAAAATTTCGGCAGAGTTTCCTTTGTAAATACTGGCCCCAAACGGGTACAAACAGGCATAATTTAAAGGCATCCCCAAGCGGGAGCTAGCTTTTCTCCAATTGGCGGAAACAACCACACAAGCAATATAATATACAACGCCGAAGGACGATGATCAAAACTATGATGGAAAAACCAACATTCCCCAAGAAAACCAGAAAAGAACCATAATAATACAAGCTCGCGACTCTAAGGTCGAAAGAATATACAAACTGGTTTTCTATGTCTGTCGAATAATACAAGTCTGGTTGATGGTGTTTACTAGATACAACTGAAATAAATAACAGTGCAACGGCGGTCACGATGCAAGTGACTCCACCTACCAAAGCAATCACCCGGAAGGAAGCAATGTGCCAGCAAACCGCAACGTAACTTGTACGGCCAAACCAGCAAGAAACTGTGGCACAACGGGGGTGAGTTGCCAACTCGTGAGTAGAAAACATCACCGAGAAGAAATCGCATGTATGACTCTCTCCTAGATCATACAATAATATCCTCATAAATATAACCTGAAGCATCTAAAAATGGCAAGGGTAACCATCTATACACAAGTATAATACCAAGTGCTCGTGTCAGTGTCTCAGGTAGCAACATATCACATATATGATGTACGAATGCATTAAGAATGAAAACAGAATGCATCTTGAATAAGAAAACTGTTTTCTTAACTCAGTGAGATTTGTGTAAAAACCGAAGTATCATCAATGAAACCAACAGAGAATCCGTGTCAAGCATCGACACAAAACATATATCCCAATATCTCAATATCTCGGGCTTCGGCAATCCGGACTGGCCCATATCATAAAATCTTAATATCTCGGGCTCCGACAATCCGGACTGGCCCATAATATCAAATCTCAATATCTTGGGCTCCGGCAATCCAGACTGGCACATATCATCAAATCTCACGACTACGTCGGTATCGTCCGGATATCCGCCGCGTCATAAATAACCGGTCGGTAGTGCTCCCCTGCCGGGCTCAACGCCATGATCTGCGACCATCTTGCCCCGAGGTACCACACCGGGTCCACCATGCACCCGTAGACAGTTCCTCCTCCTCCTCCTCGAATCGGGTGTATGATACTGTTCAAGAGCCGAGAAAACTCATGGTGGACACCTCTCACATCATATCACGAGAAACCGCAATTTCTATCTTTTGAAATGAAAATGAGTTTATAAAGTCTTTGTGGTTTCTCCAATCCAGAAATCTCATGGAAAATCCGAAATCCCAAACTCCAGAGTAAATAAAAGTGAAATAACGGCATAAAGCCCCATAATATTGCATGACAATGAATATATATACATGCACGGTATCTGAGTAAAGAATGCAATATCTAAATTAGCACAATAATGATATATCGGAACTATCAGCTAGCAAGCGATATCAATGAAATAATATTCTCTAAAGTGTACGTGACATGAGAATTACCGATGATGATGTGTGTGAGCCGGCAAGAAAGTGTTCGTAGACATACGCATCATCGGTATGGTGCTGGTGTCCTGAAAACATGGGTTCATAATAATTAAGGAAAACACATGTACAAGTATGCAATGCGATAAGAACAACATGAATTTAACGGAAAATGAATAGTAAACACAACATTTAAGAATATACATTTATATATACTAGTCATACAGTTTTGGCATTTGGAATAGCACGAATCGTGGTTTTTAGAAAACAGGGGCTACGGTGTTTTTAAGAAAAGGTACGTACTTTGAAAAATCTGTAATATCCCTCGGGTTGTCTTTTGAAAATACTCAAGATTCGTTAGTTTTTAAAATAAGTATGACTCGAGCCCAATCTAACATCTACCAAGTGAACTACAGGACGAACCTAATAGACTAATCAAAAGGGTAAGGAAATCCACCTAAGTCCGAGTCGATATATCTAGTAGTCGGTGATCCCGCCTAAATAGCGTCACGTACGATAAAATATATATAATACGGCATCCTCGAGTCAAAAGTGCGGATCAATCATCATATTTATACATCGTACGGTAAAAAACCATCGTACGACATCCTAAATCGGGGTACGGGTCAAATATTACATATAACTCTTTTTTTATCTGGTATCATTATCATCGTATCCTGAATTAGGGGTACTGATCTAAAGTCGAGTACATTCTGATACCACCAAACATATATCCGTGTGTGAATAAAACACATCGCCCATCGATCCGCTATACTATCATGTCGTATATCATAACACGACCAAAATCACATCACCGATCTCACGGCATCATGCCCGATCATATCGACTCATCACCAAGTATCATATACTATCCTCATCATCCGTGTATACGTATATGTATATATATATATATATAGCAACGCATCCACGTATATATATATATATATATATATAAACATATACACCCATAATCATGTCACGTGTGTGCGTGTGTGTGTGTGTCGACTTTTTACTCTAGGGTTTCGCGACTAAGAAACTAACTAAAGCACTTTCATCCAAATTACACTAAATCCAATCCGTGGTCTCCTAAAACCTTTCTTGCTAAGTATTCGCATCTCGCAATAACACACACACACTCACACACACACATATATATCATAAACACGTTATATCCTACGAAATTGCAGGGGTGCTATACGACATCCACCCGACTTCTCCCGTAGATATACATCTACTCACCTTGATCCTTACTTGCCGTAGTCGATGTCGCCATGCTCGTCCTTATCGTCCGAAGTACACTTGAGGGTGCCTACACATATAAACATATAGTATCGTAAAACGAAATCGCGCGCGAAAACCAAAACGGCACACGAATCATATATTGGTTAAAACCTATGGTCTACTCATGCAAAAGAACCAAATAACTCCCGATATCGACGTACGAACGTCAAGTGACCTAGAAAAAACGAAATATCCATAGTTAAGTCAGTAAAACCCACAAAACATAAACCAGCAACTTAAGAAAACATCTCCAAATTTTGTTCCAGGTGAAATTAGCCAATTCTGCATATGGGGTTGGTCTAATTTGCCTAAAATGGAGCCATGGACCAAGCACGAGGCGATTCCATCATACCAAGGCCACAATTTGCGGCCAAAATGAGATAATTGGGGGCCAAGGTAAGGGGTTAGGGCCTCGGGTCTTGGGGATAGCTTCTAGGGTGTCTGCATACCTTTTAGTAATCGCTAAATATTTTCTAGAGTTTCTCGGGTTATAGAAGAACTCCAATTATCACCACAATTCCTTACCAAACCCGACATCGGAGATTCTAAGTTCATGAATTGGGGCTTTAGTCTCAGGTTTAGTTCATAATATTAACACTACAAGGGTTGTAATCACTGATAACACTCACTTGCACCCTTACAACTCAAGAATCCCCTAACTCCATCTTGGAATTTTCCAAGATCGCTAATCCTTAATTAATCAACTCAAAACTACTATAGGAGTTAATGGAAACTAGATTCTAAGCTAAGGGTGTAGAGAATACCTCATTTGGAAACTTAAGAATTTTCTTGAGTTGCCCCAAGTGTTCAAATTCCTAACTTTCTTGGTTCCCCATGCCTGTAGTGAGATTGTGCACATTTTTAATGAAGGGAATGAACTATTTTGATGTGGAAATGGGGGTGTAGTGATGGGTTAGAAGAGGTGGGGGAGAGAGGGCACCCATGAGAGTGAAGAAGGAGAGAAAAATGATGAAGATAATGAAGTGATAAACAAAGAGCCATGGTCAAATGACCCCTCACCCTCTTTCTCTTTTCTCTCTTGCCCATTCCTCATTCTTTATTCATTTCCTTTTTCTTTTTCTTTTCCTTTTATATTTTCAACACAAACAAAAACCAAATAATAAAAGATACAAGCATTGTTTTTCAATCAAATTAAGAAATGTAATAAGTGTTAGAAATATGACATGGTGCATGTCACATGCCAAAAAAAAAATCAAGCTTAATGCACGATTATTGATAATTAATCAAGATTAGGCATAAACATGTATATAATTAATTGTATCGAATTTATAAAGTGTCTAAATCATATAATATTCTTTCAAAATCAACATTCAAATTGTAATTTTCCATTATTTCCCCATTTATCGGTATTTAATTATACCATATTATTTAAAACCAGTCTCCATACTTTAAAATATCTCTAATATTTATTATTCCATTATATAAATTCCCAAAAATAATATTTTATTTTTCTGAAATGTTACAGTGCAAGTGGGTAATTGTTAGTGTATATGCCCTAAAGGCCATTATTGTATCACACTGGTTTGTATATTATTTAATGGAAGCTTGGGATATTCACAGTTGTATTGACAGTCTTGCTAAAAATGGTAGTATGCTACTTAGTTTGTTTCTACTTCAATATATGTATGTGTTTCTTTTAGTATATCGCTTATACATATTAGTGGAGCCCTTAGGCTCTTTGCTTGATTACCAGCGTTGTGATGGTAGCCACACTAGTGGGGGCTGGGTAATCTACAAGCACATCATTATACAGGTCCCTAGTTGTAGGATTATCGAGACGGGGCATCGATACTCCGGAGTAGACTAGTATATACGCTTCTCATCCCAGCAGGGGAGATGGTCTTTCCCACAGCTATTAGTACATCATACTGGAGATAGTATGTAGGTGCTCGTTATATTACGAGTACACTGGACAGGACTCATCGGGAACTGTTTGTTGGTATTATACCTATCGTCGGGTAAAAGTTCCTTGGTGACATGAGTACAGCTTAGTCCGTCGACTTGACACTGATACTTCGTCTCGAGTGTGTTCCCTCTGTACTTTGATTACTACCCTACCACGGCTCAAAGGAGTCTTGCAAACACGTAATAGTTGGGTGCAGTCCCGAAACACTTGGAGGCAGTGGTAGTTAGATAAGATTCGTCTCTCCCACTATTGGGGGTTGATATCGTGCTGTGTTCGGAGAGCCATTACACAAAGTCCCCGGCGAGGGCAAGCGAGATTTTATGGTAGGTATTCCAGTTGTTTCTCAGGGTGTTTTAGGCTACACTCCGGCATGACTTATTGCACTATTATGGGTCTGACGATTACCGCCCCATAGGCCCGATATGCTATACTCTTAGACGAACAGACCGGACTGTACAGAGATTATCACATTCAGGCTCAGTAGGAGATCAGATGGGTTTTCCTCATCGGCCTTCTTATCGACATCTACATGGGGACCGTTACGTGCAGCTAGTACCGCTTACGGCCTGTGGTTAAACCCGCCGCCATCGTAGTATCGAGTCTTTAGAGTCCGACACAGAGAGTTTACCTGCACTGGGCAAAAGGTGTAGAGGCCGTATGGTTTTACGGCAGGGCTTCGATCACTTACGTACACTTGTGCGCGTATGATGTTCGGACGGATAATACTAGTGGGATTCGGTTTAAGCCGGATCCTAGTATTATATTGATGGATCAGTTTCGTCACATTGTATTCGTGTTTCTCGGAACACGAATGCAGGTATGTATATACGGATATGAGGAGGACAGAAGGAGACACCTCAATAAGGTTTTGACCATTTACTTGATTAAAACAATTATGAGGTGGATAAAAGTATTTGTTATTTTTTTTAAATGATAATTGAGGCATGGTTACTAGTTTTGACTATTTGACTTGGATTAACCACTTGACTTGGATTGACCATTTGACTTGGATTGACTTTTTGACTTTAGATATTTCGGTAAGATATTTTTGTGATCTAGATATTTTGTTTAGATATTTTGTCCATCACATGCTTGTGGTCATATCAAGCTAGCCATCACAATTTCCATTATCATTATCATTTATCAAAAAACTTTCTCTTTCCTCAAGTGAGCTCTCATGCTAGCTTTCTTCATCTTCCTCACTACAAAACCATAAAAGCTCTCATGTGTTGAGTGTTAGTGTATATGCCCTAGAGGCCATTACTGTATCATACTAGTTTGTATATTACTTAATGGAAGCTTGGGATATTCACCTTGTATATACAATCTTGCTCAAAATAGTAGTATGCTACTTGGTTTGTTTCTACTTCAATGTGTACTTGTGTTTATTTTAGTATATCACCTATACACATTAGTGGAGCCCTTAGGATCTTTGCTTGATTACCAGCGTTGTGATGGCAGTCACACTAGTGGGGCTGGGTAATCTATAAGCACATCCTTATGCAGGTCCCTAGTCGCAGGACTATCGAGACAGGGCATCGATACTCCGGAGTAGACTAGCGCATGCGCTTCTCATCCCAGAGTGGGAGATGGTCTGTCCTACAGCCATCAGTACATCGTACTGGAGATAGTATGCGGGTGCTCGTTGGGTTACGAGTACACTGGATAGGACTCGTCGGGAACTGACCGGTTGGTATTATACTATCGTCAGTTATCAGTTCCCAGGTGACATGAGTACAGCTTAGTCCGCTGACTTGACACTATCACTTCGCCTCGAGTGTGTTCCCACTGTACTTTGATTACTACCCTACCACGGCTCAAAGGAGTCGTGCAAACAGGTGATAGTTGGGTGCAGTCCCGAAGCACTTGGAGGCAGTGACGGTTAGACAGGATTCGTCTCTCCCGGTATTGGGGGTTGATATCGCGCTGTGTCTAGGAGAGTCATTACACGAGTAGTCCCTGACCAGGGCAATCGAGATATACTGGTAGGCTTCCAGTGTTATCTCAGGGTGTTTTGGGCTTCACTCCGACACGACTTGTACCGCTATTAGGGGACTGACGTTTACCGCCCCCCTAGGCCCGCCATGCGATGTATCAGACGAACAGACCGGACTGTATGGAGATTGTCACATTCAGGCTCAGTAGGAGTTCAGATGGGTTTCACCTCGTCAGTCTTCTTGTCGGCATCTACCTGGGGACCGTTACGCACAGCTAGTGCCGCTTGCGGTCTGTGGTTAAACCTACTGCCAGCGTAGTGTCGAGTCTTTAGAGTCCCACACAGAAAGCTATTCGCCTTTAGGCAAAAGAGTAGAGGTCGCATGGTTTTGCGACAGGTCGCATGGTTTTGCGACAGGGTTCGGTCACATCCGTGCACTTGTGCACGTACAGTGTTCGGACAGTTTACACTACCGGGCTTTGGTTTAAGCCAGATACTAGTGTACCTTTTGGGATTGGATTTATCCAGTGTGTATTCGTGTTCCTCGGAACGCGGATGCGGGTGTGTATGCACAGTTGACGGAGAGACAGAGGCAGAGGATTCTCATTAGGGTTGTTGACCGTTGACCGTTGACTATTGACTTTTTGCTCAACCCTAATGAGAATTTGATATATGATTAACAATTATATTAATTAAGTATTATGGTGACATGGTTGTTGAGGGTTGACTTTGTTGACTTGTTGAGTTTGTTGACTTGTTGACTTTGTTGACCGGTTGACTAGGCTTGACTAGTTGACCATCATGATAACAATAGCTATCATTTCATGGCAAAGACTTTTGCTTGCTTGCTCTCTTGTGCAAAATGAGTGCATGAAATGATATGGCTATTGTTGCTTAAACCATCACATAATACTTGATTGCTATGATGTGTTATGATGGTTATGGATTATGAGAGCCAAATGAGAAAAGTCTTCTCTCATTCTATCATTCTCATTCTCTCTCTTGTTCTTGAGCTCTCATCTTCCTCCTCTTGCTCTTCCTCTCTTAGTCTATGGTTCACTTGTCTCATGAGTTGAGAACCAAGAACCATAGATAAAATCCCAAACAAACTCTTCTCTACTCACTCTAGTTCACAAGGTTTAGCAAACCGAGTGAACTAGTTTCTTCAAAGTTCGAAGAAGAAGCCAAAGGTAGAAGCTTTCGAGATGGATCTATCTTCGGCGCAAGGAGACGACGGAGTGAAGCCGGTCCGGACAACCATCGAGGCTTGAAGACGAAGGAGATCAAGATAGAAAGGTATAACCCCCTAACCGAGTAGTTAACAACTCCTAGTTAGGTTGTTAGTTAGATGTTTAACAAAGATCCGGGTTTTAAGTCCATGTTACCACCTCTAAGAAAATTGTTTTTCACCAAATTCCGCATGCCCGAAAGTACCGGGAGAGGTAGCATGGACTTACAGTGGTATCAGAGCCAGGTTAAACTCTATCTAACAAGTTAGCAAAGTAACTAGAAGATCGATCAAAGAAAAAGTCACGAAACGAACCCTAGATTGTCAAGTTTCTGCCGATTTTTATTCTGTTCAAAAGTTGATAAATTTCATCTTAAAAATCGGCTCAGGCTTTTTATAGAATAACCACAAAATTTGGTCCCACGAACCGTTCAAAGCGCCGCGGAAACGCGGCGGGAGCACGCTCCCGCCGCGGTTCCGCGGCCGAGTTGACTAGGCCGAGGTCCAAATTTGGTGCAATGTATTTCTGGGGTTGTTTTGGGATTTTTGGAATACGTATTTTCTGCCCAGATTTTCCAGAACGAAAATTTTGTATTTGGGGCCTTTAAATCCGTATTTTTGATCGAACTTCTAAAAGACTTAAGCTGACGGGTTTTTCTGTGATGTGATATTTGTATTGAACGTCTACTAATCGCTATATGTCGATTAGTGGGGGTTATACAAATCTGTGATCTGTAATGTCATTGGAATGTGTATATGAATTCATTGGATTGTCGCGGGTGAATAGCCGGGGGTTGTGAGACGAGAGTTTTCTTTTCTTTCAATTCATGTAAATTTGTAAATTGATGTAATAATTATTTGTATGGCCGCACAACCGGGTCGGGGTTGTAGCCGTCATTGTATAATTTCTTTTTACTGTTTTTGCTCCTAGGATAGACCCATGGAGGGGGTGCACAAACTACCGGGTATGCCGAAGTGCCGAGTGTCCTACTCACGGGGTTGAGGGAGGTTGCTTCGCTTCGGGTACTTGGCGGGTAGTTTGCCGCACCCGTAGGGGTCTTGGGTGGGATATTGGCTATTCACCGCGACCGTGTAATCTGCTTTTCGTTACAGGCTCGTACGAATTGCAGCTTCCTAGTATATCCAATGTGTTCATCTGTGATCTGAAATGTCTATCATTGCAATATATCTATATATGATATTATTTAGGCGTTGCTTATGTTTTACAGCCGCGCTAGCCCAGCCCCCGCTCTGTCGTTAGTTAAGTAACCTAACGGGTAATGACGGGGCCCCGTGGCGAATGCGAATGGCATAAGCGTATGTCATATTTTGGTTGTTTTCTGCAATGGTAGGATTAAATGATGGGACGCATTAAAAGAACTAATGCAAGAATATCACGCATTAAAAGAACTAATGCAAGAAAATAAACCAAGATTAAAGTCGTTGGAACAGTTTCGAAAAACCACTCGGTTCTTTTCAAAACAAACTTTTAAAATGCGGAGTTTGAGCCACTCCTTTTAAAAGCTATCTCGTTCCATCGACTATATCAAGTTCACTACGTTCACGGTTTTGCCAAAACCATCCGTGGCCCTCCATCATTTCAGTTAAATATTCGGTAGTATTCAAGCTATGTATTTTGACCTCACGCCAAGGCATAGCGATTGGTAGCTGCCGGATATTTATCCGTTGCATAGATAGAATGCGTTGGTTTGAGACAGTCGTACTGCCATTTTGGCCTACGTCAAGGGTATGTACGGGTGGGTTCAAATTAACCTGGATAATGATGGGAAGAACTTGACATGTGACTTATGACATTTTGACCTCACGCCAAGGTCATAAGAGCATGGGGCAAAAATCCGCATCGGGAGTTTCAAAAGAACTGAAACTTGCTAGTGTTGCATACCATTTGGAGTGTGATGATTCTGGTAGGATTCCTTCAGTTTCGTCATGCAATGATATTTGGATCCCGATCCTACTGTGAGTATATGCTACTCCTCGGGAAATTTCTCACTTAACGATCAATGCTATAAACCTAGTAGGTGTCTAGAAAGGTGTTAGCGGGGCTACGCCCCCAGGGAAAAGAGGTTATTTAATTAAGGAACTTCGCGAAAGCGTTGGAAAACCTCCCTCGAAGTACCGACACCAGCCTGGCCGAATGGTTAAGCAAGTATTGTACGATGAGATTGATCCTGACTAATTCTTCCTTTTTGGTTTGAGGAGGGATTCGAGAAACAGTGGGAGCCATTCTGTTTAGACAAATTAAAAACCATTCTAAACTTGCAAGAGCATCAAGCTGAGTGTTTCTTCTATCTCCTAATTGCAGCGACCAATCGACATGACTGGACTTAAGTTACTCCTAGATAAAAACATACTGACAGGGCCAAACTACAAAGATTGGCTCAGGAATGTCAAATGGCAATCACTTACGACAAGCTGGGGTATCTTCTTACCACCAAAGCTCCCCCTGTCCCGAGTCCCACCTCCAGCGTCGCGGATAAGGAAATCCGTAAGACTTGGGAGATTGATAGCGCGAAGGCCAAGTGCCTCGTACTTGCCTCTATGGACAACGAACATCAGAGGAGGCACGAGAATATGGACCTTGAATCCATATTTCTCCATACAAAAGAACTGTATGGAGAGCAGTCTCGTATCGCAAGATACGAAGTGTCGAAGAAGTTATTTTCGGCAAGGTTGGCCGTCGGATCATCGGTAGCGGAACACGTACTTAAGATGATTGGCTTCATTGAGGAGCTCGCGGAACTTGGGACCACGTTGGAGAATGAGCTCTATACTGACTTGATTCTCCAGTCCCTTCCTTCCACTTACGCCCAGTTTATACTGAACTTCAACTTACAAGAAAAAGAAGTTGAACTTTCAGAACTCCTCAACATGCTGAGGAGTGCAGAGGGCACCCTACAGAAAGGTAGGGAAACATCCAGTTTGTTTGTAGGAGGATCTTCCTCTTCTAGGTCCAAGGCGAAAGCCAAGGGAAAGAAGAAGAAAGCCCCCGCCAAACCAAGGGGCGGTGTAAGTAAAGTGGATACGAAGGGAAAAGCAAAAGCAACAAAGAAAGTGGGAAAGCTTGTGGATAAGGAAGAATGCTTCTATTGTCATAAGAAAGGACACTGGAAGAATGATTGCAGGGCTTGGAAAGCCAGAACACAGGAATTGAAGCAGGTTGCGGCTTCAGCTTCAGGTGTGTATGTTATTGAAAACTGTCTTTCAATAAACTCTACTTCCTGGGTATTGGATACCGGATCAGGATCTCATATCTGTAATTCTTTGCAGGCGTTGAGAAACCGTAGGGTTTTGAAAGCAGGTGACATGACCCTCAGAGTTGCAAACGGAGCTAGCATGGATGCTAAGGCCGTGGGGGACTATCACCTGGGAATGTCAGATGGACATGTTTTGGTTTTGCGTAATTGCTTTTTTGTACCCAACGCAACTTGTAATATCATTTCTGTATCTTTAGTTTCTAAAGAAGGTTATGAATTTGCGTTTGTAAGTAATGTTGTAAACATTCACCTTAATCAAGTTTTGATTGGGTCAGGTACATTGAGCAATGGTATATACGTATTAAACCAACCACAGATTTTCAATGTCCAGAATACACACAAAAGAAAGTCTCCGGAAATCAATCAGACTTTCTTATGCCATTGTAGACTGGGTCACATCAATGAGAGAAGGTTGACGAAGTTACATACAGAAGGATATTTGAATCCGTTCGAATATCAATCGTATGCCACTTGTCAATCCTGTCTCAAAGGAAAGATGACAAAGACTCCGTTCACTGGACACGGACTAAGGGCGAGCGAGCTCTTGGGACTCGTACACAGCGACGTGTGCGGTCCAATGTCTACACATGCGCGAAGCGGTTATTCTTACTTCATTACTTTTACGGATGACTTTTCAAGGTACGGTTATGTCTTCTTAATGAAACATAAGTCCGAAGCCTTTGGAAAATTCCGGGAATATAAGAATGAAGTAGAAAAACAAACTGGCAAAAGTATCAAGATTCTAAGATCGGATCGAGGTGGAGAATACTTAAGTGCCGAGTTCCAGGATTATTTAAAAGAGAACGGAATTCTCTCTCAGCTTACTCCTCCATACACTCCGCAACATAACGGTGTATCGGAAAGACGGAACCGAACCCTATTGGATATGGTACGGTCCATGATGAGTAACACTGAGTTACCGCGATCATTCTGGGGGTATGCGCTAGAATCAGCTGCATACCTTTTGAACCGAGTTCCCACTAAGACTGTGCCTACCACACCATATGAGTTATGGAGTGGGAAGAAACCCTATCTTCAATATCTGAAGATCTGGGGATGTCCAGCTTTTGTCAAAAAGCAGCATGCGGACAAACTCGAGGCACGCTCAGTACTGTGCAAGTTTGTGGGATACCCAAAGAACACCAGGGGGTATCTTTTCTATCACGTAGAGGAACAAAAAGTCCTTGTTTCTCGTAATGCCCACTTTCTAGAACACCAGTTTCTTGGAAAAGGAAATTAGTGGGAGCGCAGTAGAACTGGAAGAAATTCCAGAACCACAGACTATTACTGAAAGCTTAGGGGAACCAGAGGGTTCAAAAGAACAGGACATTCCTACGCCGCTCCGCAAGAGTAGTAGGCAATCTCATCCGCCCGAGAGATACTGCGGTTTTCTCATAGACGGGGATAGAGAGGATTGCATCATAGATTATGATGAGCCTACTAGCTTCCAGCAGGCCGTTCGGAGCGTCGACTCGGTAAAATGGCTGGATGCAATGCGGACCAAAATGGAGTCCATGTACACCAACAAGGTATGGACGTTGGACATTGCTCCAGACGGGGTAAAACCCGTAGGATGCAAGTGGATCTTCAAAAGGAAGATTGGTGTAGATGGACAGGTTGAGACCTATAAAGCTAGACTTGTTGCAAAGGGTTTTCGTCAAAGACCTGGTTTGGACTATGACGAAACCTTTTTTCCAGTGGCTATGCTGAGATCCATTCGGATCCTTCTTTCCATTGCTGCCTTCCACGATTATGAGATCTGGCAGATGGACGTAAAGACCGCTTTTCTAAATGGAAATTTAGAGGAGTGTGTCTATATGGACCAACCAGAGGGTTTCATTCAGAGTGGGAGCAGCGGAAAGGTGTGCAAGTTGCTCAAGTCCATCTACGGACTAAAGCAGGCATCGCGGAGTTGGAACATCTGTTTTGATGAGACGGTCAAGGAATTTGGCTTTATCAAAAATCCAGATGAACCATGCATCTATAGTAGATTTGTAGCGAGAACTGTAGTATTCCTCGTTTATACGTGGATGACATTCTCTTAATAGGAAATGACATTCCTATGCTACAATCTGTCAAGGGGTTCTTGTCACACAGGTTCTCCATGAAAGACCTGGGTGATGCCTCATACATCCTGGGGATCCGGATCCATCGTGATAGATCCAAGAGGATATTAGGACTTTCCCATTCCAGGTACATCGACACTATACTGAAAAGATTCAGTATGGAAGATTCCAAGCGCGGTAACCTACCGGCTTGTCACGGGATCACCCTCTCTAAAGAGATGTCTCCCAAGACTGATTTGGAGAGGGATCGTGTCACGTCCCGAAGTACGGAACATGACCGGCACTTAAACTACGGACGTCTCGAGGCGTACGTAATCTAAGTAAGCCGAAAACCCAGAAATCCAAACCAAGAAAAGTAGTAGAGTGAAGGAAAACCAAGTTAAAACAAGTATTTTTAATAGCATAAGCCGAATTATGCGGTTTTTTAAAACATCAAGTATTTTCTGAAATTTTCGGCAGAGTCTCCTTTGTAAATACTGGCCCCCAAACGGGATACAACATGAATAGTATACGAAATCAATAAAAAGGCATCCCCAAGCGGGAGCTAGCTCTTCGTCAATCGACGGTCACAACCACACAAGCAATATAATATACAACGCTAACGGCGAGGATCAAAATTCAAAAGGAAACTCAAACCACAAGAAAACTGCAGAAATATAACGCGCGAATCTAAGGTCGAAGGAATAACATCACTGGTCTCTATCTCAAAATAAACACATGTTTGGTTGATGGACTTGTAGATACAACAGAATAATAATATACAAGATATATAATGGGGGTACGATACAAGTAAACCCACCTACTAGCAAATCACCCGAAGGAAACTATGCCCGCAAGCCGTAATGAAACCTGTACGGCAAACCTGCAAGAAACTGGGGCACAACGGGGCTGAGTTGCCAACTCGTGAATAGAAAAAAACATCTACGGAAAGAAATCGCATAAATAACGCAATCCTAGGTCAATGATCATAATATATCCTCAAATATAAGAATAACATGCAACCTATAACAAGGCTAGGGTAGATATCTAACCGAGTGTAATCTCATGTGCCCGTGTCAGTGCCTCAGGTAGCAATATATCATATGAATGAGGTATGAAAGCATGAAAATAGAATACATGCAAATGAAGAACTGTTTTCATAGTTTAGTGAGATTTCCTTATTTTAAATAGGAGGTACCATGAATGAAACCAGCATAAAACAGTGCCCAGCATCGACACAAAACAAGTATCCAAATATCTCGATATCTCTGTGTCGTAATCTCTGTACCTCAAAATCTCAATGTCTCAATCACAATATCTAGGGCGCCGTCAGTCCAGACCAGCCCCTACCATCTATCTCAAGACCACGACGGTATCCTCCGGATATCCGACGCGTCGGGTAAAATCACCGGTCGGTAGTGCTCCCCTGCCAGGCTCAACGTCATCAACACATTCCTCTTGCCCCGGGGTACTGCACCGGGCCCACCATGTACCCGAAACGGTTCCTCCACTCCTCGAATCGGGTCTCGAAATCCATCAGCAAACTCATGGTGGACGACTCATACATCATGGGAAAACCGCACTTTTTATTTTAAAAGAGAGAAAAGGTTTATTTATGTTTTTGCGGTTTTCCTCTAAATCCAGAAAATCTCATGGAATCCGAATCCAAAACCTCAATAACACGTAAAATAGTGAATATATGCATGAGAATCCATGAATGCGGCATAACAATGAATAACAGTATGCATGAAGTACCAGGTAATAACTACAATGTCTAAACTATTAGCTAACAGGCTATGTCAAGCAATAATATTTTCTAAGGTGTACGTGACATGGTAATTACCGATGAAGATGTGTGTGAGCCGGCAAGTAAGCGTACGTGGTACATACGCATCATCGGTAATGGTGCTGGTGTCCTAACAGCATGATATCAATAATGAGTATGAAACCTAATATAAGCATGCGATGCGAAGCGAACCACCATAATGAGCGGGAGCTGAATACTAGACGCAACTATAACTAATCTGCATTAATCTAATATAAGTCCTACAAATGGTGCTTTTTGAAATAACACGAATCATGGGGTTTTGAAAATAGGGGCTACGGTGTTTTTATGAAAATATACGTCTTTTGAAATATCCATAGGATCCCTTCGGCTGTCTTTTAAAATACCCATGATTCGTTAGTATTTGAAATAGGTAAGAATCGAATCAAATCTAACAACTAAACTAAACTAAAGGTCTAAGCTAACCAGCTGGACTACAGGTAATGAAACTGCCTAACATCTGAGTCGATACATATACATACCTGTATATATATTAGTCGGTGATCCCACCTCAATAATATCATATCTGATACCATATCTATAATCAGACATCCCAAGTCAAGAGTGTGGATAAATCATCAAAATATAGCTCGTACGTAAATCCGTCGTACGGCATCCCCAAATCTGGGTACGGGTCAATATCACATTCATCATACTATTCACCTGGTATCCTCTTTATCAAATATCATGATCGGGGTACTGATCTACGTCTAGTACAATACTGATACCGCCTAAGTATGCATGGACGTGTGTGAAACACTACGTCAAGGACCCGCTACAACGTCATGTCGTATCTCAAATACGAATCCTGCCATATCACCGAAGTCACAACCTCAATACAAATCTCATCGACTCATCTCAAACCCAAGTCTCAAATTCGTATGTGAACCCATAGTCCCATACCCATGTGAACACATAACTATATATCCCGTATAAGCATAAATGAAAGAAGAAAGTATGCAAGTATGGGTTGGTGTGTGCATGTGTAGTGCGACCACTACTCTGGGTTTCGGGACACTAAATCATCCAAGAACACCAAATATCCATATTATCATCAATATACTGAAACAATATATATATGTGTGTATACGTATTCGAATACATCACCACGAACTGCGGGGGTGCTATACGCCATCCACCCGACTTCTCCCCGTAGATATAAATCTACTCACCTGGTCCTCGCTTGCCGGTGCCGACGCCGCCACGCGCTTGCTTGTCGTCTCGAAGTCCACATGGGGTACCTACATATCATAACGCACCGTATCGCATTAAAATCCGACTCATGACCAAAACGACGCACGAATCCCACATAGGTCAAAACCTATGGTTGCTTCACAAATCGACCCAAAAACCCTTGATGTCGGCGTACAAACCCCAAACCATCGAGAAAGCTCCCAACACACTCATTTTTACAATTAAAAGCACTAATTATAATATAAAATAGCTTAAAATTCACAAAAACCCCAATTTCACTTAAAAAGTCATTTTTCCGAAAATCTAGCAAGCACAAATCACCGTTTTTGTACAAAACTCGATGTATAGACGAATCTAGAGGCCACAATATTCACTAAATATCTTAAATAAGTCAAAAAAATGATTCCCATAATTTAATCTCATTAAATTCCATAAACCCCAAAAACCTAGTTTACAAATTATCCAATTTTAAAAATTTTCAAGCAAAAATTCTCGATTTAAGAATTAAGCTTAGATTTGCATAACCTAAGGTATTAAACCACTCATTATAATGTTAATAATGCTATGAAACCATAATTAGATTTTTAAACCTAATTATTAGACTAATTATAAAAACCTAGTTAGCAATTAGCAAAGTTACCATAATTTTAAATTAACAAATTAGCAAATAGCAACTAACTTAGATTTTGCATACAACTACATGTTAATCTCCTCATTACAACCATAAACAAATGATAAAAACCTCACTTGATCACAAACCCTAATCATTAATTCAAAACCCTTCTCTTGAATTTTAATTCAAGCACCTAGAACTAATAAAAAAAAACCTAATTAAGCTAACATGAAACAATTAGCACAATTTAAGAAAAGGTTAGAATTATACCTCATGATCAAGAGATCAAATATAAAAATCAAGCCTCTAAAATGCCAACTTGCTCCCTAGATCCATGCAAGAATATCAAATGAAAAATGGGTAGGAGTTGGATTTTGATTTTGCTTTGATTTTGTAGGGATTTTGATGCATTTTGCGTGGATTTTTGATTAGAAATGAGATGAAGAATTGAAGGGGCTGAAGAAAGGGGGAGGCTCGGCCATTGTGCAGGTGGGGAAAGTGTGGGAGAGAGTGAGGTGTTGATTAGAGAAAGAGAAAGTCAAAAACCCATACCTCAAGTCAACACACTCATTCTTTATTCTTTCTTTTCTTTTCTTTTGTTTTCTTCTCTTTTCTTTTTGAAGTGGGGAAAAGAGTGGGAGTGGGGCAGCAAGGGTTCAGCCATCATGATGTGGAAATGGGGGTTTGGGTGTGTGTAGGTGAGGAAAAAGATAAATACAATACCCCAATTTCCATTTACACTAATTTCACCAAATAAGCCTCTTTTCTTCAATTATTTCTAAACCGTTTTGGCAAACGATTTCATTTCAAAAACCATATGATAAAATTTTATTTAATGTGTGATGATATACAAAATTTGTTTCAACTCATTCCAGTTTGTAATTTTCCCTAATTAAATGTATTAGTGACGGCTCAAAATAATAATAAAATAATTTTTTTTCAGAAAATTTGAAATTTCAGCAGTGGCTCAATAAACACCAAATACTAGAAATTACATTGCTAGAATATGTATATTTAATTTTTATAATAAGATATTTGTATTTTGACTTTTTACAGAAAACCCCCTTATTTTACCAATTTTTTCGAAATTTCACCGAAACGATTTTCAAAACGTTACAATCTTCTCCCTTTAAAGAAATTCGGTCCCCGAATTTAAATTACAACTCCCCACAAATTCTAAAACATCTAAGCAAAACCATCAAGTCGTCGGGGCTCCGAAATCATAAATACATAAAACAAATCGTAGCGCAGCGCATGCGCATGAAAAATGAGCATATAACTCAATCAAAACTCCGTCAAGCATCCCGCAATCATCGGAGTCATGGTAATGACACAATATCAATTCCAATACCAAAACCAATATGATATAACTCGAAACTATACACGTAAATATCAGGAGGAAATGCATGCCAAATCCTTTAAGTTACTGTGCAATGCCCATAACACTGCACAGTGGCGGACGTCTATCATAAGAAAATAACTATATACATATATACCTTTATTTGAAATGTACGTTCCACTGTTCTGGGAAACAATTTAGAAGGGTTTTCCTTGTTTTAAACGTTTCGCGTCATATCAGACACGTAGGTAAATACTGAGACTATAGCTCGCTTTTTGGAATTCCCTTCAATAGCTATCAATGCATGCAAAATACATTCAGGTACTGTCCTCTGACTAGTCCTGCTTAGTACGAAAACACATTGCAATTATCATAAAAAAACGTACTGCTCTATAAGAAATCAATCCCAAAATACGCGTATGAATACTACGTGCGTCTGGTGCACACGACAATCAAAAACCATATACGTGCCATACAAGTGCACAGAAACAAGATCTAAGTGCATCGGGTGTGCACAAAGCATCTGTCGTAGGCAACGTGTGTGCCTGACAGCAAAATCAGGTGCATCTGACATGCACGAAAGAAAAAAAAATCTCGATTTAGTGCATCTGGTGTGCACCAAAATCGCATCTCAAGACATGCGCTCAACATGCGCGAAAACCCAAAACCAGGGGCATCCATCATGCACGAAATCATGAAATTCAATATCAAGCGCCGAACATGCGCAAAATCAAATCAGGTGCACAAGGTGCACAAAACAAATATCGAGTATCACAATTGAAATCGAAGTCCAGTGCATCTAAGTGCACCAAAGGCGTATCACTGCACTCCAAGCATATATAAACTATACAGAGTGCAGGAACCAAATCGTGTGCGTGCATACGCACAAAATCAACTCAAATGTCTAAAACCGTAAAATCACAACCACGTGAAACCAAACCACGAAAACGATATCAAGTGCAACACTGTGCAAAGATCGTAAATCCTCAATCATCAAAATCAAATCATGCGAATAAATCACCCAAAACCATCGAAATCAATAATGGCGGAATAGTACCGCTCAAGTGCATCTTCTAAGAATCTCAGGCCAACTGTCGCGGTCACTAGAGGGACGTCTCGTCGATGATCATGAACTCTGGCCTGCTAGTGTGCGTAACAATGACCATTCCTGGGTCGAGGTCTTCACTGTGAATTACCAATCTCTCGGTCCATCGGCTCATCGGCCCTGTCAGGTGTGCTAACGGGGATGATCCCGTTCTGGCACTTCTCTGGTCATCTCTAGGTCAATCATCGCGATCACTCGTAAGACAGCATATCACTGGCGTCGGCCTCTGGCTCTCTAAATGTACGTGACCCATCTGATCCTGGGTGCAAGTATCATTGCAGCAGAGTCCTGGAAGGAATCCTGCTCACGGTCTCTTCCATGTCTCGTCTCTGCCAACTGTTCGGAAGTCATCGTCCTTTCCTATATCTGCATCTTGCTCTGGAACGGCTGCACACCCATCGCGACTCCTTCTGAAAGGTATATCCAGTACTCTGCCACGGCTTGCGCATCGCATCTCTGATGTCGGCGGAGGGAAACGTCATCATATTCAGATCTTGTACGATCCTCTTACTCCATTTTCTCTAATGTCGACTGCTTCGGACTCGTCTCATCGTGGCAGCATGGACTGAGCTCCAACGGCTATCCTCGTATCGGGAGTCTCCCAAGAAATGCATCTCACCACCTAACATCCGAATTAAGTCGAACCATCCAATCGATTGTCAAAACCTCATAATCCCCCAAGGGCTCAACATCTTGGGCACAGTTTAATAGTATCGAGTACATACCACAGCATCGGTGGTCCAGCCGTAGAAGGGCAAACCCAAGCCTCACTAATGGCGCCGCAGAACTGCCGCAAACCCTAAGGTTCAAAGGCTTTCATACGGTCATTAAGTCGAGTTAGGGTTTCATTCTTCTAGAGGGACCATAGAATTGCCTGCATGTCATTCCGAATACTTTAAACTTGGAATAGTAGGTTTCTGACATTCGATCGTCTCTGTCGACTCCCAACGTCTCCGCGTGAAGTCGTCTCTAGCTGGAATCAATCTATCTAATGACCTCGCATCGGGGTAGCGAACGAACCACCTGTCCTAGTCATTCATCATCGGGTGACTAGCGACCTTCTATCATCTCTTAGTACAACTCGTACTGTAATAGCTCCAACATCTGGGGCGATATCTCGTCGTTCGCAGCAATAACTAGCTCACTCGTCTGCACGCTGAACAGTGCCTCAAACATCATGAATAAGCAATACACCAACGGTCATCAAAATCTGGTTGGCCTCTATCATTGGCTCGATCCTCTGGTACTGATCGGCACGTCCGAGAAATCTCGTACAGCGATCTATCCAAACGCTCGTGGCGTGAAAACACAACAAAAAGACACATCTCTGCAATCGTGTGCCGCCGGAATTACGCCCTGGTCTGTCCTCGTTCGTAACGAGCTTGTGCTGACCGCAACTCTAGCCGTAGCTCTCCCTGCCCGTAATCGTGGCAGCAAAACCATAACTGGTACCGATGAGGCTAGATCAGGAATGAATATAATACTGAACAAAGAAATGTACATCCTAAGGCTTCTTAAGTGGAGTGGCGTATCGTAAGTATGCCGCGGAACATACCCACGGTACGTCACTCTACTTTAGTCACCTATTCCATCAACCAAGGGTCATCCTACGCTCCGAAGGTAAAACCTAACGCTCTGATACCAACTTTGTCACGTCCCGAAGTACGGAACATGACCGGCACTTAAACTACGGACGTCTCGAGGCGTACGTAATCTAAGTAAGACGAAAACCCAGAAATCCAAACCAAGAAAAGTAGTAGAGTGAAGGAAAACCAAGTTAAAACAAGTATTTTTAATAGCACAAGCTGAATTATGCGGTTTTTTAAAACATCAAGTATTTTCTGAAATTTTCGGCAGAGTCTCCTTTGTAAATACTGGCCCCCAAACGAGATACAACATGAATAGTATACGAAATCAATAAAAAGGTTCCCCAAGCGGGAGCTAGCTCTTCGTCAATCGACGGTCACAACCACACAAGCAATATAATATACAACGCCAACGGCGAGGATCAAAATTCAAAAGGAAACTCAAACCACAAGAAAACCGCAGAAATATAACGCGCGAATCTAAGGTCGAAGGAATAACATCACTGGTCTCTATCTCAAAATAAACACATGTTTGGTTGATGGAACTTCTAGATACAACAGAATAATAATATATAAGATATATAATGGGGGTACGATACAAGTAAACCCACCTACTAGCAAATCATCCGAAGGAAACTATGCCCGCAAGCCGTAATGAAACCTGTACGGCAAACCTACAAGAAACTGGGGCACAACGGGGGTGAGTTGCCAACTCGTGAATAGAAAAAAACATCTACGGAAAGAAATCGCATAAATAACGCAATCCTAGGTCAATGATCATAATATATCCTCAAATATAAGAATAACATGCAACCTATAACAAGGCTAGGGTAGATATCTAACCCGAGTGTAATCTCATGTGCCCGTATCAGTGCCTCGGGTAGCAATATATCATATGAATGAGGTATGAAAGCATGAAAATAGAATACATGCAAATTAAGAACTGTTTTCATAGTTTAGTGAGATTTCCTTATTTTAAATAGGAGGTACCATGAATGAAACCAGCATAAAACAGTGCCCAGCATCGACACAAAACAAGTATCCAAATATCTGGATATCTCTGTGTCGTAATCTCTGTACCTCAAAATCTCAAAAATCTCAATTTCTCAATCACAATATCTAGGGCGCCGTTAATCCAGACCGGCCCCTATCATCTATCTCAAGACCACGACGGTATCCTCCGGATATCCGACGCGTCGGGTAAAATCACCGGTCGGTAGTGCTCCCCTGCCAGGCTCAACGTCATCAACACATTCCTCTTGCCCCGGGGTACCGCACCGGGCCCACCATGTACCCGAAACGGTTCCTCCACTCCTCGAATCGGGTCTCGAAATCCATCAGCAAACTCATGGTGGACGACTCATACATCATGGGAAAACCGCACTTTTTATTTTAAAAGAGAGAAAAGGTTTATTTATGTTTTTGCGGTTTTCCTCTAAATCCAGAAAATCTCATGGAATTCGAATCCAAAACCTCAATAACACGTAAAATAGTGAATATACGCATGAGAATCCATAAATGCGGCATAACAATGAATAACAGTATGTATGAAGTACCAGGTAATAACTACAATGTCTAAACTATTAGCTAACAGGCTATGTCAAGCAATAATATTTTCTAAGGTGTACGTGACATGGTAATTACCGATGAAGATGTGTGTGAGCCGGCAAGTAAGTGTACGTGGTACATACGCATCATCGGTAATGGTGCTGGTGTCCTAACAGCATGATATCAATAATGGAGTATGAAACCTAATATAAGCATGCGATGCGAAGCGAACCACCATAATGAGCGGGAGCTGAATACTAGACGCAACTATAACTAATCTGTATTAATCTAATATAAGTCCTACAAATGGTGCCTTTTGAAATAACACGAATCATGGGGTTTTGAAAATAGGGGCTACGGTGTTTTTATGAAAAGATACGTCTTTTGAAATATCCGTAGGATCCCTTCGGCTGTCTTTTAAAATACCCATGATTCGTTAGTTTTTGAAATAGGTAAGAATCGAATCGAATCTAACAACTAAACTAAACTAAAGGTCTAAGCTAACCAGCTGGACTACAGGTAATGAAACTGCCTAACATCTAAGTCGATACATATACATACCTGTATATATATTAGTCGGTGATCCCGCCTCAATAATATCATATCTGATACCATATCTATAATCAGACATCCCAAGTCAAGAGTGTGGATCAATCATCAAAATATAGCTCGTACGTAAATCCGTCGTACGGCATCCCCAAATCTGGGTACGGGTCAATATCACATTCATCATACTATTCACCTGGTATCCTCTTTATCAAATATCATGATCGGGGTACTGATCTACGTCTAGTACAATACTGATACCGCCTAAGTATGCATGGACGTGTGTGAAACACTACGTCAAGGACCCGCTACAACGTCATGTCGTATCTCAAATACGAATCCTGCCATATCACCGAAGTCACAACCTCAATACAAATCTCATCGACTCATCTCAAACCCAAGTCTCAAATTCGTATGTGAACCCATAGTCCCATACCCATGTGAACACATAACTATATATCCCGTATAAGCATAAATGAAAGAAGAAAGTATGCAAGTATGGGTTGGTGTGTGCATGTGTAGTGCGACCACTACTCTAGGGTTTCGGGACACTAAATCATCCAAGAACACCAAATATCCATATTATCATCAAGATACTGAAACAATATATATATGTGTGTATACGTATTCGTATACATCACCACGAACTGTGGGGGTTTTATACGCCATCCACCCGACTTCTCCCCGTAGATATAAATCTACTCACCTGTTCCTCGCTTGCCGGTGTCGACGCCGCCACGCGCTTGCTTGTCGTCTCGAAGTCCACATGGGGTACCTACATATCATAACGCACCGTATCGCATTAAAATCCGACTCATGACCAAAACGACGCACGAATCCCACATAGGTCAAAACCTATGGTTGCTTCACAAATCGACCCAAAAACCCTCGATGTCGGCGTACAAACGCCAAACCATCGAGAAAGCTCCCAACACACTCATTTGTACAATTAAAAGCACTAATTATAATATAAAATAGCTTAAAATTCACAAAAACCCCAATTTTACTTAAAAAGTCATTTTTCCGAAAATCTAGCAAGCACAAATCACCGTTTTTATACAAAACTCGATGTATAGACGAATCTAGAGGCCACAATATTCACTAAATATCTTAAATAAGTCAAAAAAATGATTCCCATAATTTAATCTCATTAAATTCCATAAACCCCAAAAACCTAGTTTACAAATTATCCAATTTTAAAAATTTTCAAGCAAAAATTCTCGATTTAAGAATTAAGCTTAGATTTGCATAACCTAAGGTATTAAGCCACTCATTATAATGTTAATAATGCTATGAAACCATAATTAGATTTTTAAACCTAATTATTAGACTAATTATAAAAACCTAGTTAGCAATTAGCAAAGTTACCACAATTTTAAATTAACAAATTAGCAAATAGCAACTAACTTAGATTTTGCATACAACTACATGTTAATCTCCTCATTACAACCATAAACAAATGATAAAAACCTCACTTGATCACAAACCCTAATCATTAATTCAAAACCCTTCTCTTGAATTTTAATTCAAGCACCTAGAACTAATAAAAAAAACCTAATTAAGCTAACATGAAACAATTAGCACAATTTAAGAAAAGGTTAGAATTATACCTCATGATCAAGAGATCAAATATGAAAATCAAGCCTCTAAAATGCCAACTTGCTCCCTAGATCCATGCAAGAATATCAAATGAAAAATGGGTAGAAGTTGGATTTTGATTTTGCTTTGATTTTGTAGGGATTTTGATGCATTTTGAGTGGATTTTTGATTAGAAATGAGATGAAGAATTGAAGGGGCTGAAGAAAGGGGGAGGCTTGGCCATTGTGCAGGTGGGGAAAGTGTGGGAGAGAGTGAGGTGTTGATTAGAGAAAGAGAAAGTCAAAAACCAATACCTCAAGTCAACACACTCATTCTTTATTCTCTCTTTTCTTTTCTTTTGTTTTCTTCTCTTTTCTTTTTGAAGTGGGGAAAAGAGTGGGAGTGGGGCAGCAAGGGTTCAGCCATCATGATGGGGAAATGGGGGTTTGGGTGTGTGTAGGTGAGGAAAAAGATAAATACAATACCCCAATTTCCATTTACACTAATTTCACCAAATAAGCCTCTTTTTTTCAATAATTTCTAAACAGTTTTGGCAAACGATTTCATTTCAAAAACCATATGATAAAATTTTATTTAATGTGTGATGATGTACAAAATTTGTTTCAACTCATTCCAGTTTGTAATTTTCCCTAATTAAATGTATTAGTGACGGCTTAAAATAATAATAAAATAATTTTTTTTCAGAAAATTTGAAATTTCACCAGTGGCTCAATAAACACCAAATACTAGCAATTACATTGCTAGAATATGTATATTTAATTTTTATAATAAGATATTTGTATTTTGACTTTTTACAGAAAACCCCCTTATTTTACCGATTTTTTCGAAATTTCACCGAAACGATTTTCAAAACGTTACAGATCGCCTGTCTATTATACCCTACGCTTCTGCGGTAGGCTCTATAATATATGCGATGTTGTGTACCAGACCGGATGTTGCTTATGCACTGAGTGTGGTAAGCCGGTATCAGTCAAACCCTGGGGAGAAGCACTGGATAGCGGTAAAGAACATTCTCAAGTACCTGAGAAGGGCTAAGGAGATGTTCTTGTTGTATGGCGGAAAAGACCTCCAGATCGAGGCCTTTGCTGACTCCAGCTTCCAGAGTGACAAGGATGATTCCAAGTCCATGTCGGGTTTTGTCTTTACCCTCAATGGAGGGGCGGTGTGTTGGAAGATTTCCAAACAGGAAACCGTTGCAGACTCGACGATGGAAGCGGAATACATCGCTGCATCTGATGCCGCAAAAGAAGCTGTCTGGATGAGGAAGTTTTTAAAAGAACTTCAGGTGGTTCCGTCCATTGTTGATCCAATACCTCTGTATTGCGACAACAACGGGGCTATAGCTTTAGCGAAGGAACCCAGGTCCCATCAGAGATCCAGACACATCTTGAGGCGGTATCACCTGATCAGGGAGATCGTGGATCGCCAGGAGATCGAGGTTCGGAGGGTTGCTTCAGAAGATAACACTGCAGATCCATTCACCAAGGCCTTGCCCCAGACTCAGTTCGAGCGGCTGATCGAGATGATAGGTCTTCGATACGCCAGTACATGGCCTTAGTGCAAGTGGGAGATTGTTAGTGTATATGCCCTAGAGGCCATTACTGTATCATACTAGTTTGTATATTACTTAATGGAAGCTTGGGATATTCACCTTGTATATACAATCTTGCTCAAAATAGTAGTATGTTACTTGGTTTGTTTCTACTTCAATGTGTACTTGTGTTTATTTTAGTATATCACCTATACACATTAGTGGAGCCCTTAGGATCTTTGCTTGATTACCAGCGTTGTGATGGCAGTCACACTAGTGGGGCTGGGTAATCTATAAGCACATCCTTATGCAGGTCCCTAGTCGCAGGACTATCGAGACAGGGCATCGATACTCCGGAGTAGACTAGCGCATGTGCTTCTCATCCCAGAGTGGGAGATGGTCTGTCCTACAGCCATCAGTACGTCGTACTGGAGATAGTATGCTGGTGCTCGTTGGGTTACGAGTACACTGGACATGACTCGTCGGGAACTGACCGGTTGGTATTATACCTATCGTCAGTTATCAGTTCCCAGGTGACATGAGTACAGCTTAGTCCGCTGACTTGACACTATCACTTCGCCTCGAGTGTGTTCCCACTGTACTTTGATTACTACCCTACCACGGCTCAAAGGAGTCGTGCAAACAGGTGGTAGTTGGGTGCAGTCCCGAAGCACTTGGAGGCAGTGACGGTTAGACAGGATTCGTCTCTCCCGGTATTGGGGGTTGACATCGCGCTGTGTCTAGGAGAGCCATTACACGAGTAGTCCCTGGCCAGGGCAATCGAGATATACTGGTAGGCTTCCAGTGTTATCTCAGGGTGTTTTGGGCTTCACTCCGACACGACTTGTACCGCTATTAGGGGACTGACGTTTACCGCCCCCTAGGCCCGCCATGCGATGTATCAGACGAACAGACCGGACTGTACGGAGATTGTCACATTCAGGCTCAGTAGGAGTTCAGATGGGTTTCACCTCGTCAGTCTTCTTGTCGGCATCTACCTAGGGACCGTTACGCACAGCTAGTGCCGCTTGCGGTCTGTGGTTAAACCCACTGCCAGCGTAGTGTCGAGTCTTTAGAGTCCCACACAGAAATCTATTCGTCTTTAGGCAAAAGAGTAGAGGTCGCATGGTTTTGCGACAGGGTTCGGTCACATCCGTGCACTTGTGCACGTACAGTGTCCGGACAGTTTACACTACCGGGCTTTGGTTTAAGCCAGATCCTGGTGTACCTTTTGGGATTGGATTTATCCAGTGTGTATTCGTGTTCCTCGGAACGCGGATGCGGGTGTGTATGCACAGTTGACGGAGAGACAGAGGCAGAGGATTCTCATTAGGGTTGTTGACCGTTGACCGTTGACTATTGACTTTTTGCTCAACCCTAATGAGAATTTGATATATGATTAACAATTATATTAATTAAGTATTATGGTGACATGGTTGTTGAGAGGTTGACTTTGTTGACTTGTTGACTTTGTTGACCGGTTGACTAGGCTTGACTAGTTGACCATCATGATAACAATAGCTATCATTTCATGGCAAAGACTTTTGCTTGCTTGCTCTCTTGTGCAAAATGAGTGCATGAAATGATATGACTATTGTTGCTTAAACCATCACATAATACTTGATTGCTATGATGTGTTATGATGGTTATGGATTATGAGAGCCAAATGAGAAAAGTCTTCTCTCATTCTATCATTCTCATTCTCTCTCTTGTTCTTGAGCTCTCATCTTCCTCCTCTTGCTCTCCCTCTCTTAGTCTATGGTTCACTTGTCTCATGAGTTGAGAACCAAGAACCATAGATAAAATCCCAAACAAACTTTTCTCTACTCACTCTAGTTCACAAGGTTTAGCAAACCGAGTGAACTAGTTTCTTCAAAGTTCGAAGAAGAAGCCAAAGGTAGAAGCTTTCGAGGTGGATCTATCTTCGGCGCAAAGAGACGACGGAGTGAAGCCGGTTCGGACAACCATCGAGGCTTGAAGACGAAGGAGATCAAGATAGAAAGGTATAACCCCCTAACCGAGTAGTTAACAACTCCTAGTTAGGTTGTTAGTTAGATGTTTAACAAAGATCCGGGTTTTAAGTCCATGTTACCACCTCTAAGAAAATTGTTTTTCACCAAATTCCGCATGCCCGAAAGTACCGGGAGAGGTAGCATGGACTTACATTGAGAATCCAAGGGTTTCAAGAGTCAAATAAATCTATCTTCATACTCTACATCACCTAGGCCATCAAGTTTAGCAAGCTTGTTGCCCTAGTTACCTCGGTTTTGAGGTGGAGCTCGGACTACAGACTCTCGGGTGGAACGTATTGGACTCGAGGAGGCCGTTGAAGAAGCTACGATCCGGATCGATCCTTGGAGCCTACGTAGATGAGGAGGACAGCGATGAAGACCTGAAGGACAAGTATCGTGAGGTATGACTTCGTATCTGAGTAGTTCAACCTCAAGTAGTTTGCTAGCTAGGGTTTATGTATGATCCTTGGTTCTAGTCGGTGTTGCGAAGCTCGTAAAAATCACTTTTTGCGAACTCCGCCTCCCCACGAACACGAGGGGTGCACGACATCGACTTACAACTAGTGGGGCCAGGGTGGTCCAAAAGTACATCCTTTAATCAGTTCAAAGTGGAGGGAATTGTTAGTGTATATGCCCTAGAGGCCATTATTGTATCATACTGGATTGTATATTACTTAAAGGAAGCTTGGAATATTCACAGTGGTATTGACAGTCTTGCTCAAAATGGTAGTATGCTACTTGGTTTGTTTCTACTTCAATATGTCCATGTGTTTCTTTTAACATATTAGTAGAGCTCTTAGGATCTTCACTTGATTACCAGCGTTGTGATGGCAATCACACTAGTGGGGGCTCGGTAATCTACAAGCACATCCTTATACAAGTCCCTAGTCGTAGGATTATCAAGACGGGGCATTGATACTCCGGAGTAGACTAGTGTATACGCTTCTCATCCCAGCAGGGGAGATGTTCTGTCCCACAACCATTAGTATGTCGTACTGGAGATAGTGTGCAGGTGCTCGTTAGGTTACGAGTACACCGGACATGACTCGTCGGGAACTGCAGGTTAGTACTATACCTATCGTCAGGTAGCAGTTCCCATGTGACCTGAGTACAGCTTAGTCCGTTAACTTGACACTGCCACTTCGCCTCGAGTGTGTTCCCGCTGTACTTTGATTACTACCCTACCATGGCTCTATTGAGTCGTGCAAACGGGTAGTAGTTGGGTGCAGTCCCGAAGCACTTGGAGGCAGTGGCTGTTAGACAGGATTCGTCTTTCTCGGTATTGGGGGTTGATGTCGCGCTGTGTTCGGAACGCCATTACACAAAGTCCCTGTACAGGGCAAGTGAGATTTACTGGAAGGTACTCCAGTAGTTTCTCAGGGTGTTTCGGACTGTACTCCGACAGGACTTATACCGCTATTAGGAGTTTGGCGCTTGCCGCACCCCTAGGCCCGATATGCGACACTCTTAGACGAACAGACCGGACTGTACGGAGATTGTCATATTCAGGCTCAGTAGGAGTTTGGATGGGTTTCCCATCGACCTTCTTATCGACATCTACCTGGGGACCGTTACGTACAGCTAGTACCGCTTGCGGCTTGTGGTTAAACCCACTTCCAGCGTAGTGTCGAGTCTTTAGAGTCCCACACAGAGGGTTTTCTACCTTTGGGCGAAACGATGTAGAGGTCGTATGGTTTTACGACAGGGTTCGTTCACATGCGTGTACTTGTGCGCGTTTGGTGTTCGGGCGGTTGATACTAGTGGGCTTTAGTTTAAGCCGTATCCTAGTATTGGATTTTGGGTTGGTTTAGTCTCATTGTATTCGTGTTTCTCGGAACACGAATGCGGGTATATTTATACGGATGATAGGGGCAGAGAAGGAGACACCTCATTAGGCTTTTGACCAATGACTTGATTAAAACCATTATGAGGTGGAGAAAATTGTTTACTATGTTTTATTAAAAATAATTGTGTCATGGCTAATTGGTTTTACCTTTTGACTATGTTGACTATTGTTGAGTTTGATATTTTTTGTTGAGCACTAGATAGTTTGCTTAGCATTAATTGTGACATGATAATGGTCAAATCAAAGTTGCCATCACAATTATCCTAATAAAACTAAGTTTTCTCTTTCCTCAAAAGAGAGCTCTCTTCATAATTTCATATACACACTCCCTCTCAAGGTTACCTTCTTCTTCCTCTCTCAAGCCTTAGTGTCTCATGAGTTGAGAATCATGGGTTGTTGAGACTAAGCCACCAAAATCCTTCTCTACTCACTCTAGGATACTTAGAATAGCACACAAAGTACCCTAGTTACTTCATTATAAAGTTTGGAGCTCAAGGTAGAGACCTTCGTGTGGATCATCTTTGACGTTGAGAAGCCGGTGAGGAGGCACCATCCACCACCAGTCCAAGGAGCTCACAATAAGGAGAAGCACAACAAGGAGAAGAGGGACTTGTAGCTTGAGGTATAATCATCTAACATAGTAGTTAGAACGCCTAGTTAGTTTGTTAGTTAATGTTTAGCAAAGATCCTCTTGGGTAGTCTATGTTACCTTGTAAAGAAAAAATCGTTTTTTACCTATTCCGCCTCCCCGTTAACTACCGGGGAGAGTAACATAGATTTACAGTGGTATTAGAGCATAGCTAAACCATAACTAACATGTTAGCAAAGCCTTTAGAACTTCGATCACGGAAAAATCTCAAAAGCACGACCAAAACTTGCACTTTCCGTCGAATTTTAAATCTGGTCTAAAAATTATTTCAGAGACCTGAAAAATACGTGCTGGCTTTTTCTAGAACACCGAAGAAATTTGGGCGCCTAACTTAGCTAGACCACCGCGGAACCGCGGCCGAACCATGCGTTCTGCCGCGGATCCGCAGTCGAGTCGACTCCGAGTTGGTCCAAATTTTTTCTAGTGCTCTCTGTTGTTGTTTTGTGCTTTCTGGTGTATTTTGTTTCTGCTCAGGTATTTTTCTGTACAGCATTGTAAAGGGAGTAGTTTCAAATGTGGTTATTGATCGAAATTCTATGAACTTTGGCTAATCGGATTATATCTGTGATGTGTTATATGTGCTAAACGTCTGCTAATCGCTATACGTCAATTAGTGGGGGTTGCACATATCTGTGATCTGTGATATTGGTTTGTGTATATGAACTTGTTGGATCGTCGTGGATGAATAGCCGGGGATGTGAGATGAGCGTCTTTATCTTCCATTTGATGTAAATTGTAAATTGATGTAATATTATAATTTTGGTCGCACATCCGGGTTGAGGTTGTAGCCACCATTGTATATTATTTCTTTTACTATTTTCTGCTCCTAGGATAGACCCAAGGTGGGGTGCACAAACTACCGGGTATTTTGAAGTGCCGAGTGGCCTACTTACTTTGTTGAGGGAGGTTGCTTCTGTTGGTGTATATGCCCTAGAGGCCATTACTGTATCATACTAGTATGTATATTACTTGATGGAAGCTTGGGATATTCACAGTTGTACAGACAATCTTGCTCAATATAGTAGTATGCTACTTGGTTTGTCTCTGCTTTAATGTGTACATGTGTGTTTATTTATTATATCACCTATACGCATTAGTAGAGCCCTTAGGATCTTTGCTTGATTACCGGCGTTGTGATGGCGATCACACTCGTGGGGGCTGGGTAATCTACAAGCACATCCTTATACACGTCCCTAGTCGTGGGAGTATCGAGATAGGGCATCGATACTCCAGAGTAGACTAGCGTATGCGCTTCTCATCCCAGCACGGGAGACGGTCTGTCCCACAGCCGTCAGTACGTCGTACTTGAGATAGTATGCGGGTGCTCGTTAGGTTACGAGTACACTGGACAGGACTCGTCGGGAACTGATGGTTGGTATTATACCTATCGTCAGTTATCAGTTCCCAGGTGACATGAGTACAGCTTAGTCCGCTGACTTGACACTGTCACTTCGCCTCGAGTGTGTTCCCACTGTTCTTTGATTACTACCCTACCACGGCTCTACTGAGTCGTGCAAACAGGTAGTAGTTGGGAGCAGTCCCGAAGCACTTGGAGGCAGTGACGGTTAGACAGGATTCGTCTCTCCCGGTATTGGGGGTTGACATCGCGCTGTGTCTAGGAGAGCCATTACACGAGTAGTCCCTGGCCAGGGCAAGCGAGATATACTGGTAGGTTTCCAGTGTTATCTCAGGGTGTATTGGGCTTCACTCCGACACGACTTGTACCGCTATTAGGGGACTGACGTTTACCGCCCCCCTAGGCCCGCCATGCGATGTATCAGACGAACAGACCGGACTGTACGGAGATTGTCACATACAGGCTCAGTAGGAGTTCGGATGGGTTTACCTCATCGGCCTTCTTATCGACATCTACCTGGGGACCGTTACGTACAGCTAGTGCCGCTTGCGGTCTGTGGTTAAACCCACTGCCAGCGTAGTGTCGAGTCTTTAGAGTCCCACACAGAGAGTTTCCCTGCACTGAGCGAAACGTGTAGAGGCCGTATGGTTTTACGGCAGGGCTGCGATCACTTACGTACACTTGTGTGCGTATGGTGCTCGGGCAGGCAATACTAGTGGGCTTTGGTTTAAGCCGGATCCTAGTATTGCATGGATGGATTTGTTTTGTCTTCTGTGCATCCGCATTCTACGGAATACGGATGCAGGTGTGTATGCACAGTTTTCTGGAGCGATGAAGGAGGAGGTGCCTCATTAGGGTTTTGGCAGTTGGTTCGGCCAAAACCATTATGTGGCAGGCTCATTAGGGTTTTGACAGTTCGTTTGGTCAAAACCATTATGAGCAGCGAACATCATTTACTAATCCTATTAGTGATAATCTTATGATGGCTAATTGCATTGACCATTTGACCCCGTTGACCCCTCTTGACTTTGTTGACCGGTTGACCGTGTTGACCATTGACTTTCAAGAGGATTCCACACTCTTCTTTTCTTTTCCATTTTCTTTTGGATTATGATAATGGTCATTTCAATTGTAGCCATCAACTTTATCTTGATGGAATTAGTAATGATGTTGTTTTTGCATTATTGCAACCATGGTTAGTTTTTTCTCTTGGTTAAGCTTATCATAACATTATTCTTTTTCTCTCTCTTGAAAAGAGAAGCTCCATGGTTGCTAAAAACCTCCTTCTTCTTCCTCCTCTTGTTTTCTCCTTTGATCTCATGTGTTGAGAGAAAAAGGTTTTCACTTGACAAACACATCCATACATCCTCTCTACACAACCTAGGGCTTCTAAATTAGCAATCTCCTTGCCCTAGTTACCTCGGCTTGAGGTGGAGCTCGGCGTACATCTCTCGGGTGGATCGTCATCGACTCAAGGAGGCCGCGGAGGTGACCGAAGTCCGGATCAACTTCTGAGCAAGCCATGAAAAGAACAACAAGAAGAGAAGAACATCATAGAAGAACAACAACTAGAAGTGAAGGAGTTCAAGTTGAGGTATAACCCCTAACCGAGTAGATACATCTCTTGTTAGGTTGCTAGTTTATAGTTTAGCAAAGATCCGGCTTTTACGGTCCATGTTACAAACCTTAGAAAAATTTTTGTTTTACCGTTTCCGCAACCCCGAAAGTACCGGGAGAGGTAACGTGGACCTAACAGCTTCACTTCGGGTATTTTGCATGTAGTTTGCCGCACCCGTAGGGGTCTAGGGTGGGGTTTGGCTATTGATTACGACTGTGGAATCCATCATTCGTTACAGGCTCAAACGAAATACGGATTCCCAGTATATCCAATGTGTTCATTTGTGATCTGGAATGTCTATCATTGCATCTGACGAATGTATATATCTATATATGATATCTAGTAGACCTAGCTTATGTTTTACATCCGCGTTAGTCCAGCCCCCGCTCTGTCGTTTGTTAAGTAACCTAACGGGTGATGACGGGGCCCGGTGGCGAATGCCGATGGCTTAAGCGTACGTTATATTTTTGTTGTTTTCTGCAATGGTAGGATTAATTGATGGGACTGCATTATATTAATGCTAAGCAAACAAACCAAAGTTGAATCGTTGGAACAATTTCAAAACCACTCGGTTTTTTCCAAAACAGCAAAACTTTTAAAATGCGGAGCTTAACCAGTCCTTTTAAAAGCTATCAGGTTCCTTCGATTATATCAAGTTCACTACGTTCACGATTTCGCCAAAACCATTCGTAGCCCTCCGTCATTTCATATGAATATTCAATAGTATTCAAGCTATGTTTGTTGACCTTCGTCAAGGCATAGTGATTTGTAGTTGCTGGGTGTTCATATGTAGAATAGATAGATGCGTTGGTTTGGGACAGTCGTATTATCTTGTTGACCTTCGTCAAGGGTATATACGGGTAGGTTCAAATTAACCTGGACAATGATGGGTAGAACTTGACATGTGACATATGATTTGTTGACCTTCGTCAAGGTCATAAGAGCATGGGGAAAAAATCCACATCGTGAGTTTCTAAAGAAACTGAAACTTGCTAGTGTTGCATACCATTTGGAGTTTGATAATGTTGGTAGGATTCCTTCAGCATTATCACACAATGATATTTGGATCCCGATCCTACTGTGAGTATCCGCTACTCCTCAGGAGAATTTTTCACTTAACGATCAATGCTATAAACCAAGTAGGTGTCTAGAGCGGTGTTAGTGAGGCTACACCTCTAGGGAAAAGAGGTTATTTAATTAAGGAACTTTGTGAAAGCGTCGTAAAACCTCGCTTGAAGTACCAACACTAGCCTGGCCGAACGGTTAAGCAAGAATTGTACGGTGAGATCAATCCTGACTAATTTTTCTTTTATGGTTTGAGGAAGGATTCGAGAAAGAGTGGGAGCCATCCTGTTTAGATAAATTAAAAACCAATCTAAACTTGCAAGACCATCATGCTAAATGTTTTTCTTCACTCTCTCATGCAGCGACCCAGTAACCAGACATAGGTTACATCTAGATAATAAAATGACTGAATCCGACTATAATGACTGGCAATGGTCTGTCCAGATGTCCATTGCCTATGGCAAGCTGGGACGCCTCATTACTACTCAAGCCCCTGCCGTCCCAGGTCCAGTTTCTACCGTCACGGATAATGATATCCGCAAGACATCGGAAAAAGATAATACGAAAGCCAAGTGCCTCGTGTTGGCCTCAGTAGATGGTGTAAACCGGAGGAAACACGAGAAGATGGACTTAGCTTCCATCTTCCTCCATAACAAAGATTTATATGAAAAGCAATCTCGTATCGTAAGATATGAGACCTCGAAGGAATTGCTTCAAGCAAGGTTGGCTGTCCGATCATCTATAGGGGATAACGTCATTATGATGACTAGCTATATTGATGAGCTCACGGACCTGGAGACTACGTTGGGAACAGGTCATATGCCGACATGTTTCTACAGTCCCTACCCTCTACTTACACCCTGAAGGAAACCAGGGAGACACCAACTCAGCTTATTGGAGAATCTTCCTCTTCTGCATCCAAGGAGAAAGCAAAGGGTGAGAAGAAGAAGACCTCCACAAAGCCGATATGCAGTGTCAGGAAGGTAGAAGGAAAGGGAAGGGAAAAAGTTTCGGGACTAAAAGTAATGAAGGAGGGACGTTCCTATTGTTACAGGAAAGGACATTGGCAGAGGGATTACAGGGCTTTGAAAGCCAGTAGCCAGGATTCGAAACATGTTGTGGCTTCGGCTTCGGGTGTGTTTGTAATGGAAAACTGTATGTCAATTAACTCTACTTCCTGGGTACTAGATACCGGATCAGGATCTCATATCTGTAATTCATTACAGGCTTTGAGAAACCGTAGAGTTATCAGGGTAGGTGATATGACTCTCAGAGTTGCGAACGGAATGAGCGTGGACGCTGAATCCGTATGGGAATATCACCTAGGATTGACAAGTGGGCAAATATTGATTCTACGTAACTGTTTATATGTACCTAGTCTAGATTGTAATATCATATCTGTAACCTTACTTTCTAAGGAAGGATATGATTTTACATTTGTAAGCGATGTGGTTCACATACACCTAAATCAAGTTCTGATTGGGTCAGGTACATTAGAAAACGGAATATACGTATTAAATCAAGCCCATGTTTTCAGTGTCCAAAACACACTTAAAAGAAAGTCTCCGGAAACAAATCAGACTTTCTTATGGCCTTGTAGACTGGGTCACATCAATGAAACACGGTTGACAAAGTTACATAGATAGGGATATTTGAATCCGTTCGAATATTAGTCTTATGCTACTTGTGAATCTTGTCTCATGGGAAAGATGAGAAAGTCTCCGTTTACTGGACACAGAGTAAGAGCGTGCGAATTCTTGGAACTCATACACAGCGATGTTTGTGGTCCAATGTCTACACATGTGCGAGGTGGTTATTCCTATTTCATTACTTTTACGGATGATTTCTCTAGATATGGACATATTTTCTTGATGAAGCATAAATCCGAGGCCTTTGAGAAATTCCGGGAATACAAGAATGAAGTGTAAAAACAAACAGGCAAAAGTATCAAGACTCTGAGATCTGATCGAGGTGGTGAATACTTAAGCGCCGAGTTCCTGGGATACTTAAAAGAGAATGGAATTCTCTCTCAGCTTACTCCTCCATACACACCACAACACAACAGAGTATTGTAAAGGCGGAATCGAACTCTATTGGGTATGGTTCGTTCCATGATGAGTTAGGTTGAGTTACCGCGATCCTTCTGGGGTAATGCACTAGAATCAGCTGCATATTTTTTGAACAAGGTTCTAACCAAGACTGTGCCTACCACACCATATCGGATGTGGAGTGGGAAGAAACCCTGTCTTAAGTACCTTAAGACATGGGGATGTCCTTCTTTTGTAAAAAAGCAGCATGCGGACAAGCTCGAGACAAGCTCAATACTGTGTAAGTTTGTGGGATACCCTAAGGACTCCAGGCGGTATCTTTTCTATTACGCAGAGGAACAAAAGGTTTTGTTTCTCAACATCCCCACTTCTTGGATGCTGAATTTTTAGAAAATCAGAAAAGTGGGAGCGCAATAGAACTGGAAGAAATTCCAGAACGATAAACTATTATTGAAAGCTTGGTAGAACGAGAGGTTTCAAAAGAACAGGACATCCCAGCGCCACTCTGCAGAAGTAGTAGGCGGTCTCATCCGCCCGAGAGATACTAAGATTTTCTTATAGACGGGGACCGAGAGGATTGCATCATTGACAATGATGACCCTACGAACTTCCAGCAAGCCATTCAGAGCGGCGACTTGGTAAAATGGCTGGATGCAATGCGGACCAAAATGGAGTCCATGTACACCAACAAAGTATGGACTTTGGACATTGCTCCAGAAGGGGTAAAACCCGTAGGCTGCAAATGGATCTTCAGAAAGAAGATTGGTGTAGATGGACAGGTTGAAACCTATAAGGATAGACTTGTTGCAAAGGGTTTTCGTCAAAGACCTGGTTTGGACTATGACGAAACCTTTTCTTCAGTGGCTATGCTAAAAATCCATTCGGATCCTTCTTGCCATTGCTGCCTTCCACGATTATGAGATCGGCAGATGGACGTGAAGACGGCTTTTCTAAATGGTAATTTAGAAGAGTGAGTCTATATGGATCAGCCAGAGGGTTTCATTCAGAGTGGGAGCAGCGGTAAAGTGTGCAAGTTGCTTAAGTCCATTTATGGACTAAAGCAGGCATCGCGGAGTTGGAACATCTGTTTTGATGAAACAGTCATAGAATTCGACTTTATCAAAAATTTAGACGAACCATGCATTTACAGTAAGATTGTAGGGAGAACTGTGGTATTCCTCGTCTTGTATGTGGATGACATTCTCTTAATAGAAAATGATATTCCTATGCTACAGTCAGTCAAAGGATTCTTGTCACAGAGGTTCTCCACGAAGGACCTAGGTGATGCCTCCTACATTCTGGGGATCCAGATCTATCGTGATAGATCTAAACGGATGTTGGGATTTTCGCAGTCAAGGTACATCGACACCATACTGAAAAGATTCAGTATGGAAGATTCAAAGAGCGGTAATCTCCCGAATTTTCACGGAATAACCCTCTCTAAAGAGATGTCTCCCAAGATTGATTTGGAAAGGGCTCGCATGTCATCTATACCCTACACATCTGCAGTAGGCTCTATAATGTATGCGATGTTGTGTACCAGACTAGATGTAGCATACGCATTGAGCGCTGTAAGCCGGTATCAGTCGAACCCAGGGGAGAAGCACTGGATAGCAGTAAAGAACATTCTCAAGTACCTAAGAAGGACTAAGGAGATGTTCTTGGTGTATGGCGGAAAAGACCTCCAGATCGAGGCCTTTGCTGACTCCAGCTTCCAAAGTGACAAGAATGACTCTAAGTCCATGTCGGGTTATGACTTTACCCTCATTAGAGGGGCGGTCTGTTGGAAGAGCTCCAAGCAGCACACCATTGCTGACTCGATGATGGAAGCGGAGTACATAGCTTCTTGCGATGCCGCAAAAGAAGCTGTCTGGATGAAGAAGTTCCTCACAGAACATCAGGTAGTTCCAACCATTGTTGATTCAATACCTCTGTATTGTGACAACAACGGCGCTATAGCTTTAGCGAAGGAACCCAGGTCCCATCAGAAGTCCAGACACATTTTGGGGTGGTACCATCTGATCAGGTAGATCGTAGATCGCCGGGAGATCGAGGTCAAGAGAGTAGATACGAAGAATAACACTGCAGATCCATTCACAAAGGCTATCCCTTAGACGCAGTTCGAGAGGTTATTCGAGATGATAGGTCTGCGATATGCCAGCACATGGCCCTAGTGCAAGTGGGAGATTGATAGTGTATATGCCCTAGAGGCCATTATTGTATCATACAGGATTGTATATTACTTAATGGATGCTTGGGATATTCACAGTAGTATTGACAGTCTTGCTCAAAATGGTAGTATGCTACTTGGTTTGTTTCTACTTCAATATGTGCATGTGTTTCTTTTAACATATCGCTTATACATATTAGTTGAGCCCTTAGGATCTTTGCTTGATTACCAGCGTTGTGATGGTAGTCACACTAGTGGGGGCTGGGTAATCTACAAGCACATCCTTATACAGGTCCCTAGTCGTAGGATTATCGAGACGGGGCATCGGTACTTCGGAGTAGACTAGTGTATACGCTTCTCATCCCAGCAGGGGCGATGGTCTGTTCCACAGCCATTAGTATGTCGTACTGGAGATAGTATGTAGGTGCTCGTTAGGTTACTAGTACACCGGACATGACTTGTCGGGAACTGTTGGTTGGTACTATACCTATCGTCACGTAGCAGTTCCCAGGTGACATGAGTACAGCTTATTCCGTTGACTTGACACTGCCACTTCGCCTCGAGTGTGTTCTCACTGTACTTTTATTACTACCTTACCACGGCTTTACTGAGTCGTGCAAACAAGTAGTAGTTGGGTGCATTCCCGAAGCACTTGGAGGCAGTGGCAGTTAGATAGGAATCGTCTCTCCCGGTATTGGGGGTTGATGTCGCGCTGTGTTCGGAACACCATTACACAAAGTCCCTGGACAGGGCAAGTGAGATTCACTGGTAGGTACTCCAGTAGTTTCTAAGGGTGTTTTGGACTGTACTCCGACACGACTTATACCGCTATTAGGGGTTTGACGTTTGCCGTCCCATAGGCCCGATATGCGACACTCTTAGACGAACATACCGAACTGTCCGGAGATCGTCACATGCAGGCTCAGTAGGATTTCGGATGGGTTTCCTCATCGACCTTCTTATCGACATCTACCTGGTGACCGTTACGTACAGCTAGTACCGCTTGCGGCCTGTGGTTAAACCCGCTGCCAGCGTAGTGTCGAGTCTTTAGAGTCCCACACAGAGGGTCTTCTACCTTTGGGCGAAACGATGTAGAGGTCGTATGGTTTTACGATAGGGTTCGTTCACATGCGCGTACTTGTGCGGGTTTGGTGTTCGGGCGGTTGATACTAGTGGGCTTTGGTTTAAGCCGGATGCTTGTATTTGATTTTGGGTTGGTTTAGTCTCATTGTATTCGTATTTCTCCGAACACGGACGCGGGTATGTTTATACGGATGATAGGGGCAGAGAAGGAGACACCTCATTAGGGTTTTGACCATTGACTTGATTAAAACCATTATGAGGTAGAGGAAATTGTTTATAAAGTTTTATTAAAGATAATTGTGTCATGGCTAATTGGTTTGACCATTTGACTATGTTGACTATTGTTGACTAATATATTTTTTGTTGAGCACTAGATATTATGCTTAGCATTAATTGTGACATGATAATGGTCAAATCAAAGTTGTCATCTCAATTATCCTAATAAAACTAAGTTTTCTATTTCCTCAAAAGAGAGCTCTCTTCATAATTTCATATACACACTCTCTCTCAAGGTTAACTCATTCTTCCTCTCTCAAGTCCTAGTGTCTCATGAGTTGAGAATCATGGGTTGTTGAGACTTAGCCACCAAAATCCTTCTCTACTCACTCTAGGATACTTAGTCTAGCATACAAAGTACCCTAGTTACTTCATTATATAGGTTGGAGATCAAGGTAGAGACCTTCGGGTGGAACATATTTGACGTGGAGAAGCCGGTGAGGAGGCACCATCCACCACCACTCCAAGGAGAAGTACAACAAGGAGAAGAAGGACTTGTAGCTTGAGGTATAATCATCTAACATAGTAGTTAGAACTCCTAGTTAGTTTGTTAGTTAATGTTTAGCAATGATCCTCAAGGGTGGTCTAAGTTACCTTGTAAAGAAAAAAATCATTTTTTACCCATTCCGCCTACCCGTTAACTACCGGGGTGAGTAACATAGACTTATAGGAATATCGAGACTAGGACATCGATATTCCAGAGTAGACTAGTGTGTATGTTTCTTGTCCCTTAGAGGTCGATGGTTGATCACACAAACATTGGTGTGTGACATCTATGATTGTACACATGTGCTCATTGGAGAATGGGTACACCGAACATGACTCGCCGCGGACTCCTACGTGGTAGTATACTTATCGTAAGATAGTAGTCCTCTGGTGACACCGGTACAAGTTTGTCTGTAGACCCGAGATCGTCGTAGAGTCTTATGTGGCTCCCACTGTGCTTTGATTTCCTCCCTACCACGCGCAAAGGAGACGTGCAAACAGGTGGATTTTTGGAACAGTCCCGAGTCACATGGAGGCAATGAGCGATAGGAGGGGTTTCGTCTCTCCCGATATTGGGGGTTGATGTTGTGCTATGCTCGATTGCCTATAACTGGAAGTCCCTGGCCAGGGCTGCTTATGAGATATACTGATAAGTGTTATCAGTAGTTTCTCGAACCGTTATAGTCCAGACATCGGCATGACTTATCACGTTACTGGGGTCTGACGTTTACCACCCCTAGACATGATATACGACATATCAGACGAAGAGAGCAGACTGTACGGTAGTGTTACCGATAGGCTTCATGGAGACTATGGACAAGCTTGCGTGTTGATCTTCATATCGCTCAATACCCGGGTAGCCGTTACGTCCAGCTAGTACTGCTGACGGCTTGTAGGTGACTGATATGATCATCACCTACTGTTGGCGTATTGATGAGTCTTTAGAGTCCCAAACAGAAGTTCCCTGGTTCAAGCGAAACGAAGTAGGACACATATGTGATATGTGTGTGGGCCTGATTAAATGCGTGTATGTGATACCGTATTGTAAACTGGCAGCTATCTGTTATCGGTTAGGTTATATGTGATATAACCAGATTGTCGAATCAAGTGTTTATTTGATAATGTGATATACAGATGAATGATATTAGTTGGTCATATGTGATATAACCGGATTATTAAATCAAGTGTTAATTTAATAATGTGATATATATTATATGTGATATAATTATATCTTAACTAATATCATTAGCTCACTAATTATTCTTCATTATATATATTAATATATATATGATATATATATAATAATGAAGCATGGCTTGATTTTCTATTTTTGAGAAAAAATAGAAATGAGGTGTAAATTGAGAGCATGGTTGCAAGCATGGGAGTTATATTTGTTTATTCTTCTTGACTCACTATTCAAGCATGGTTGCAATTTTATATTGCAAAATTCCATGCTTGAATGTGTGGGAGTCAAGAATTTCCATTCATTCTAAGCTCATTCTCAACACTCCCATGGTTGCTCTCTGGCTTCTTCTTCTTTCTCAATTGCTATAGTTCAAGCTTCAACCCTCACATGTGATGTGAACCATGAAACTTTGAACACAAACTTGTGAGCTTTTAAATTCCATACTACACTTGACCAGCGATCGAGTGTAGCGTGTTTACTACGCTAAAGAGTTTAGTGTAGAGGTAGCTTGAGGTGGAGGGACTTCGCGTGGATCATCTTCGGCACGAAGGACATCGGAGGAAGTTCGTACAACTCGAAGAGGGGCCTTGTAGAGTCGTGTGGACTTCAACCCGGAGCTTAATAAGAGAAGGACTCGAACTACAAAGGTTGTATGCTCTTTTCTTCTCTTTAGTTCATCACATCACAAAGGAAAACCCCAATAATCTAGTAAAGATCTTGTTAGTCTAACTTAGCACCTAATAAAATTTAAAATTTGGCATGCTTGATGCCTCTAGAACCTCATAGGGGTGCTAAGGTCGACATTCATGGTATCAGAGCCAAGCTAGAACATTAGGGTAGCTTGTAGCGACGTTAGAAATCAGCCGTTTTTTTGTGTAAAAACTGTCGATAAAAACAGTTTCAAAAATGGTGTTTTAAGTTGTTTGCACACCCCGCGGGCTTACGGTTTGAAACGAGAAGCCGCGGGGTGGAGCGTGCGCACCCCGGGGACACCCCTGGGGGGACCAGAGGCTGAACCTACACCCTAAGACCACCACAAGGTGGCCTTGGGGGTAGGTGACCCGAGAGCACCCGAACTGGGTGCTCTCGGGTCTCCCTACACTAGGGGGCCACTTTGTGGTGGCCCCCAATGGTGGGTACCTCCCTGAGCATTCGACAGTTAATTTTGTGTTCTTCCCCTCCGCGAAAATTTGGGCGGGTTTCGAGTTCGTTTCGACTCCCGGATTGGCTTAAAACGATCGGTTTTGGAACTTTAGCTCACTGGATTTTTCAAGTCTTGGAAAAATTGGTTATGTTTGCTAATTGCGTGCAGAATTCTAATGTCGCGGTTACTTTACAAGCTTTATGATGTGTGTGATACAATTATTAGAATCCGGATTAATTAGTTTTATGAAAACTAGTTAGTATATTATAAAGCTAGCCGTTTAGTCTCAATTGATTGATTGCTATGAAGTTTTGATTCGGATCAAAACTCGGTCGCAATTGCGTATTGTACGCGATCACTAAGCCGGGAATCTTGTTGAATTATCCGACAACCAGTTGAAAAGAGTTTTCAATTTGAGATTAAAATGCAAGTTTTATATGTTAGGCATGAAATCCGGAATATGAGATATTCCGGGTTTATGATATCTAAGGATATTGCGGATTCTAATTATTGTAGTTTTCTATTTTCTTTTCTGCGATCATAAGTGTAATATGTAGGGTATCGCAATCTCGTTGCTATATGTCAACGAGTTTTAGAGATATGCATATTTGCTTACGTTGATGATATATGATATCATGTGTTGTTGATATGATTTGTTGGATCGTCGTGAAAGAATAGCCGGGTTTTTTTATGTGAGATGGGGTTTTTTATTTTCATTCATGTAAAATCTGTATGTAATATTCTTTTATTGGGGGTATTTCTGGGTTGAGGATGTTGTCACCACTGTTGAATATTATTTACTTTTCCGCATTAGGATAGACCCAAGGCGGGGAGCACAAGTAACCGGGTTCTAGGTCTAATGGGAGACCATCTCAAGGAGTTGAGACCGGGTCTCCTAACTCTAGAATTGGCAGGGTTACTTGCTGCTCTCGTAGGGGTCTAGGGATTTGGGTTTGTCTATTCATCATGACCGTGGAATCCGTGTTTTACATTACTGGCTAAATTTAAATCACGGACATCCTAGTATATCCAATATTTCATATGTTGCTTCTGCTGCTTGTTTCTGTGATGTTGATCATATAACTGCGTGAGACGAATGTACTATTATATATATGATATATAATAAACGTTGCTTATGTTTTATACCCGCGCTAGTCCAGCCCCCGCTCTGCCGGTGGTTAATTAACCTAACGGTGCATGATGGGGCCCAGTGGCGAATGCGGATGGCATAAGCGTACGTTCTATTTTCGTTTCACTTTTCTTTAATGTTTAGGAAACATTAAATGATGGGACTTCATTAATGAGATTAATGAAAAGATAGAAACCAAAAGATGTTGTAGAATCAAATTTTCAAAAAGGGTAGCTCTAGTTTTTGCTTTGCATAGTGGTATTCCTTGATGAATATCCAGCACCTCATTCGATGAGGAAAGAGCCGAGATCCCTTCACCGGGAGTGACCTCTTTAGCGAAACTAGCAAATGCTACAACCCACACGGTTTTTTCTTTTGATTGCTTCTCTAGTTCTTACTTTGCATAGTGGTATTCATGAATATCCAACACCTCATTCGATGAGGAAAGAGCCGAGATCCTTTCACCGGGAGTGACCTCTTTAGCGAAGATAGAAAAACCTCAAAGGCACTCCTTTATAAAATCACTAGATTCTACACTGATATCATGTTCCTTACGCTCATGGTTTTCTTAAAAATTTGCGTAGCCCTCCGTCATTTCAGATAAGTACTATTTAGCATTCGTGCTTCATTTGTTGACCTTGTCAAGGCGTAGTGTGCGGTAGCTGATTAGTGCATATCTGTCAGCATGAGATGCGATTGGTTTAGGGTAGTCATGCGACCTTGTTGACCTTGTCAAGGGTCGTGCGGGTGGGTTTAATTCAATAAAGAAATGACGGGCAGAACTTTACTAGCGCTTATGGTTTGTTGACCTTTTCAAGGTCATAAGAGGCTAGGGGTAAAAATATTATCGGGAATTTCAAGTGTTGAAATTTGCAATGAGATTGCATACCTTCTATATGATAGTTGAATCCCGATACCCACTGCGAGTAAGAGTTACTCTTGGGAGAGTTTTGCACTTTACAATTAGCCGATCAAGTAGGTGTCTAGAAAGGTGTCAATGGGGTAATACCTCTGGGAAAATGAGGTTTATTTTAATTAGGTCTGTGCGAAAGCATGGGGAACCTCCCGCAAAGTACCGACAATGGCCTGGCCGAACGATTAGCGAACTTGTTTGGTGTAATTAATCCTGGCTAATCTTACCTTTTAGGGTTTGAAGGAAGATTTGATAAAACCAGTGGGAGCCATCCTGATAAGATAAGATAAAAACCAATCTAATCATGCAAAGAGCGCACGCAAAGTGATTATCCTTCTTTTTCTTCGGGTAGCGACCAATGAAATGCCTTAATCAAGATAATAATATGGATGTTTTGACCGAACCTACTTATTATACTGGGCAAGGTTCCGCTCTGTCTTATGATTGTCATAAGTCTAAGCAAGGAATAGGGGAATATACAGATTCCCACGCAACCCAAACGAAGAATAAGCATGTTGATGCATTGTCTTCGGGTGTGTTCGTAACCAAGAACAGTTTCTCAGTTACCTCTACGTCCTTGGTATTGGATACCAGATCAGGATCCCACACATGAAATTTTTTACATGGGCTATAGACAGGTGGAGAACTGGGAAAGGGTGATATATCTCTAGTAGTAGAGAATGGTGCAATTGTTGCAGCCAAAGCAGTTGGAAGATATCACCTGGTATTACCAACTGGGAATACATTGATTCTTAGTGACTGTTATTTTGTACCAATAATATTATGAATATTTTCCTAAATAAAGTGTTCATTGGGTAAGGTATGTTGCAGAACAGTGTACACGTTTTGAATCAAACTACAATTCTAAACGTACAGAATACACACAAGAGGAGCAGTTCAGAAATGAACGAAGTCTTCTTGTAGCTTTGTAGACTGGTTCATATCGATGAAACAAGACTAGCTAAGTTTCCATAAGGATGCATATTTGAATCCGTTCGAATTTACATCTTATGAAACTTGTCAGTCATGTCTCAAAGACTAGGTGACCAAATCTCCGTTTACTAGAAACAGAGAAAGAGCTACTGAACTCTTGGACAGATACATGGTGATGTATGTGGTCCTATGTCTACACATGTCAGGGATGGTTCCGCGTACTTTATCACATTCACCAATATTCTCTCAAGATACGGACATGTGTTCTTGTTGAAACACAAAACTGAATCTTTTGAGAATATCAAGGAAGATAAGTATGAAGTTGACAACCAGATGGGTAAAGGTATTCAAATCCTTCGATATGATCGGGGAAAAGAATACTGGAGCACTGTTCATCAATGAAAACTGCATTTTAATACCGCTCATTCATTATCTATTTTGTCATATCGGTACTATTAACCAGTGTCTGCTCGGCAATACAGATTACAGGTGTTCGTGATAAAATGCTGGGAACACACTCAAAATCATGAATATAACGTTTGGGAGCCAACACTGCAAACAAAATAGAAAACCAATCAATATCCAATAAGTTCTTTTGCAAACAACAAAGTGTACACAAATTTTGGTCCAACACAATGCAAGTGAACACTAGATCATGCTAAAAAAGGTGATGTGATGTGCATTAAATGCTAAAAGAGGTGATGTGATGTGCATTAAATGCTAAAAGAGGTGATGTGATTTAAAGCATCATGATTTCCCTCCAAAAGCTACTAAGCAACCCATGTTGCCTATAAATACGAGGTCATGGGTAAGGAGAGAAGATACTTTTTCTTTTGTTTTTCTTTTGTCACGACCCGAAATTCGGATGTGACCGGCACTTAGATTGTATGGCATCTAAAGATGTCAACACAATCTGAGTAAGCCAAAAACCAAGATCAAAAACCCTTTTTATGGAATTAAGGAAATTTTAGTTTTTAAGTAAAAGGATGAGGTAGCATGTCGAATGATTTTAAGAAATGAAATCTAAACAACAGATTTTTAGCATTTAAAATGTTCGACAACACCTCTTTATTAATCATTTATAAAAACAGTTATACAATGTTTAATATAAGTTGCGTCTCTAGTTGGGAGCAAAATAACGCAAAATATCAGAAATCAATATGGAACAATAATACGACGCTCAAGCGAAGAATCTCATGCATAAGTAAAGAAAACATAACTTAACACAACTAAACGATCTCACCCGATCAAAATAAAAACATATACAACATATTTCGTTCTAAGTCAAATATACAGGTCTCATGGAGAATTTGTAGATCCAATATACATATACCAAAATAGGAGGTTACTACGTAGGTAACCCACCTAGCAAAATAAGCAATTAAAGCTGACAAGTGGATCCGCACTGCTGCTATGCGTCCACGCGTCTCCTGCAAGGAACTAAGGCACAACGAGGGTGAGTTGCCAACTCAGTGAGTAAAACTAACATCTAACAGCTGATAATGTAAGTATGACGAACTAGAGTGAACAGCAATAAAGATGAGTATAATGTATGATAACATGTGGAAACATGAATGTGTACTACCTAAATGTATAAATCAACACTGAAATCTCATCAATTATTTCCAAATAAGGCTCATTTTTCCGTGTCCAACATTGACACAAATCTTCTGTTTCCAGCGGGCATCGTTCCCCGAACGATCCTGTCAATCAATAACATCGGTCGATATCCATCAGATATCCGCCGTGTTTTACAACTATCTCCGGTATCGAGTATCCTCGCTAGGCTCCCCGCCTCAAATGCGGCTATCCTTCCCCTCGGTCTCGACCGGGTCCACCATGAATCCGACTGTATAGCTCCCCTACTCAGTCTGGATAGCGTAAAAATCCGTAACCGTATAGCTCTCCCACTCGGTCCGGAATAAAACCAAATCATAAAAAAAACATCTCATGGTGGACATATCACATCAATCATGAAAGACCAATTAATATAACTTTACAGGGTATAAAACTCAAATCCTGAAATTCTCAAATCCAATACATCTTGTGCTACAATTAACAATAATTTGAAACTAAGACATGATAGGTATCAATTAATAACAATGATGCAAACAACCACTAATAATGATGCTTATTGTATGAAGGAAATCATATAAGACATGGCAAGTTCTAAGTGATACGTGACATGTCAGTTACCGATGAGGTGTAGTGTAACATGTAGGTATGTGCGCGTGCGGCATGACTCATCGATAATTAGTGCAGTGTCCTAGCAAGTATTAGACAATGGAATTTATAGATATGAATGCATATGATGAAATTTCTTTGTTTAAAACAAATACACAATGCAAAGGAAATTACTTGCCAAACTTTTAAATTATGGGCGTATTACGCCATCCACAGAAGATCATCAGGTAGATGTTAATCTACTCACCGGAATATGTCGAAGTCACTCGGATGTCATCAATCTTTTTCCTTTTCTTGCAGTTTCCAAAGTCTCCGCGGTCGAACCCAACATCGAATTTAACTTTCGTATAAGAAACGGCTACACTCCGATACAGCGAAAACTTGAAACTACAAGATTTATATACTAAATAAGCTATGTGTTGATATTGTGAACTATCTAAGCTTATACTTACCTGATCTAACCCTTCACTGTTCGTAACAGTAAAAACATACTCGTAACACGAGTTATCCGTATCGTATTTAGAACTTTACCCCAAAACAGATATTAGCTTCCATATTTTATATACTAAATATATAACATAAACTAACAATACCAGACACCCTAAAATATATACAGAGAGCTACCCTAGAAAAACCAATGGCCAACTCCCTAGAAAGTCCGGCGAACTCGGATAATATGCAGATGTCGCCGGTCGATTGTTCAAGGAATGGGTTCCTTTTTCTGGTATGTATTCTAGGTCCAATCATTAAGGCTAAGGTACTGTTTGATTTTGTTATAATTTATCTAGACAATAGCAGATTCACAACATAGCCTAAATTTATCTAAATACGATATTTCTGATATCCTACATCTATACTAAAAACAGTATTGAACTAAAAGAACTACAGGGTTTGAAATTATACCAATCTAAAAGATCAACTGAAATTTTCCTTCAAAGATGTACAAGCCCAAAAGGTCCTAGCTAGAGAGTTGAGGTAAAGAGCACAACACTTAGCCTTTCATGTCATTTCTCTTTCTTTTTCTAAAGTGAGGTCTAGGATTTTGTTTTCTAAACTAGGAAATTTCTTTTAAATCTCAATATATCAACTGAAAAAATAAGAAAAGATAAGAGTATGGAGTGATAAGGCTAGGGGGTGGTGTCAACATGATGGATGGTGTTCTATCCATGCAAGGAGGAGGTGTGGCCATTAGGTTGAGTCTAAGGTGTGGTGTCTAGGAGGTTTAATGTAACCTTAACCCTAATTTTACACATTTACATAATAACTCTCATCTAAAATTAATTAACATAAGGAAGCTAACATTTCACTAAAACCCCTCATGACACTTAATATTATATAAACCACCACTTTCTTTTCTAAATTACTTTATCACTTATAGAAAGGTCTTTTTATTACAATAAAATTAAAATAACATTTTCTATTTTAATTAATTAATTAATTAATTTTCTAAAATATTTCAAAATGTTACAATATTCCCCCTTAAGAAAATTCGGTCCCCGAATTTAAAACTTAAGTACACATACTTTCAAAGAGATGCGGGAATTTCTTCCGTATGTCATCCTCAATCTCCTAAGTGACCTCCTCGCTATTTGGTCCTCGCAAAAGAACCTTTACAGATGGAATTACCCTTGATCTTAGCTTTTTTACCTGCCGATCTAGAATAGCTACTGGCTGCTCAGTATAGGATAAATCCCGCTCAAGCTGTAAAGATTGATGCTGGATGGCATGAGAAGGATCGTGAAGATACTTGCGAAGCATAGACACATGGAACACTGGATGTACATCGGGAAAACTTGGTGGAAGTGCTAAACGATAAGCTACAGTGCCCACCCTCTCCAGAATCTCATAGGGCTCGATATATCTGGGACCGAGCTACCCTTTTTCCCGAAACGCATCACAACCTTCTTGGTCTCCCACATCGAACTCAAGTCTGTGACGACATCGATCAACATAAGATTTATGTCTGCTCTAGGCCGCTCTCATCCAGTCTCGTATCAACTGGATCTTTTCTGTAGTCTCCTGTATTAGCTGCGTCCCAAAATGCTGCTCTCAATAAGTTCAGTCCAACATACGGGCGATCAACACTTTCTCCCATATAATGCTTCGAAGGGTGCCATTTGAATCGTCTCTTGAAAACTGTTGTTGTAAGAGAATCTATCAAGGGTAAGTGACGATCTAAACTGCCATCGAAATCTAGACTGCAAGCTCGAAGCATATCCTGAAGAGTCTGTATGGTCCGCTCTGACTGACCGTCGGTCTGCGGGTGGAAAGATTTACGGAAACTCAACCGGGTGCCTAGAGCCTCATGAAGTTTATGCCATAATCGGCTGGTGAACTGTGTGCCCCTATCTGACACAATGCAAGTCGGAACTCCATGCAATCGCACAACCTCTTCAATGTAGATCTGAGCATACTCCGCGTATCCATAAGTCGTCTTCACCGGAAGAAAGTGATCTTTTTTTGTCAATCGATCAACAATCAACCAGATGGAATCATACCCTCTAATGGATCTGGGCAGACCCACAACAAAATCCATAGAGATCTGCTCCCATTTCCACTCAGGATTGGCAAGGGTTGTAACTCTCCTGCCGGCCTCTGGTGCTCGATCTTGACTTGCTGACAAGTCAAGCATCTCGAAACAAACTCTGTAACATCTCTCTTCATCCCTTCCCACCAGTAAACATATCTTAAGTAATGATACATCTTGGTGGAACCCGGATGAATACTATATGCTAACCGATGCGCCTCCTCTAAGGTCTTGCAGCTTATTCCCTCAGAATCTGGCACACAAAGACGAGTCTCAATCCGTAACACTCCATGGTCATTGATCACGAACTCAAAATCTTTACCCTGTTTAACCTGCTCTATGATCTCGGACAAGCAAGCATCGGCGGGCTATGCCTCTCGGATGCGATCAAGTAACTGTGGACGTGTACGGATATGAGCAAGCTGTCCTCCGGTTGACGTAAACTCAAACTGTACTCGGCTGTCATATAGAATCTGCCAATCTGCGGAAGACTACCTCTGCACTGTGCTCAAATAAGATAAGCTGCCTCTTAGCCTCCGACTCAAGGCATCTGCTACCACATTCGTTTTACCCGTATGATAGAGAATCTCGCAGTCATAGTCCTTTACAAGCTCCATCCAACGACGTTGCCTCAAATTCAGATCCCGCTGCTGAAAAATATACTTTAAGCTCTTGTGGTCTGTGAATATCTGGCGCGACTCACCGTATAAGAAATGCCCCCAAATCTTGAGTGTGAAGACCACCGCGGCCATCTCTAAGTCATGAGTGGGATAGTTCTGCTCGTGCTTCTTCAACTGCCGAGAAGCATAAGCGATGACCCTGCCGCGCTTCATCAACACACAGCCTAAACCCACTCGAGAGGCGTCACAATAGACAACAAAACTGTTGGGTTATGGGAGCGCCCCGGCCATCGAACCGTGGCTAAATGCGGAACAAAAATTTCTTAAAACCCGGTGCTACCATTACCCGATTTGCATGATCGAAACCATTAAACCTAAAACTAGCAATCTAAGAAAAAAAGATAGGAATGGTTATACCTAATGAACCAAGTCCTTCGGGTCTTCAACCATCTCCAAGCTCCTAGTGATGTTGCGGATCGACTTTGATCGCTGGTCTTCCTCCATCTCTGATGATCCACCCGAGGGATGTAATTCCGGCTCTAGTTCCACGCCAAGATGCTAGTGGAGCAACTAGGGTCTCTAGGATGCTACCCTAGAGAGCCTAGGATGTAGTGTGTGTGTGTATTCTTGGTGTTTGCTATCTCATATCATGAAGAAGGTGGAAGCAACCATGATAGCTAGAAGAGGTGAAGAACAAAAATGGCGAGGGTGGAGCTCAAGCTCAAGAGAAGAAAACCTTGCATGCTTCAAAAAAATGAAGACCAAAGAGAGAGAAAATGAAGCATCCTTGGTTTTGTAAAAACCAATTTTCTATTTTAATAATCCTACCATGCTTGAATAGTGCACCCAAATGGATTAACAATTCATTTCTGAGCACTATTCCAAGCACGGTTCTCACCATTCCTCTTCATTCCATTTTCCACCTCATTATCCATTTTAATAAAAATGGTCAAATCCAAAATGAGGTGGCACCTTCTAGAATGTTATCCGGCAAAAAATACGGATTACATTCTACTATATATAGATACCTGTATCCGTACCGAAATACGAATATCAAAGAGATAGAATAACACAAAGAATATAATACTAGAATATACGTATCGAAATACATATATGTAAATTATTAAATCAATACCTGATTTAATAATCCGGCTCAAACCCGAGCCGGCTAGTATTACCAGCTGTCCGATCGAAAGTCCAAGTACTATGTACATCAATCGATCGGAACCCTGCACGTATAAAATACGGCTACTACACCATTTCGCCAGAACCAGGGAAACCCTCTATGTGGGACTCTAAAGACTCGTCAATTCGCTGGCAGTGAGTTTAACCACAAACACGTCAGCGACACTAGCTGTACGTAACGGCTACCCAGGTATTGAGCGAAAGGAAGGCCGACGAGCAAACTCATCCGAACCCCTACTGAGCCTGTCAGTGACAATATCTGTACAGTCCGGTCTGTTCGTCTAAGAGTATCGCATATCGAGTCTAGGGGGGTGGATAAAGTCAGACCCCTAACAACGTGATGATTCGTGTCGGTATGAAACCCATCACTACCTGAGAAACTATTGATCCTGGATTGGTACTTCTCACATACCCCGGCCGAGGATTTCTAGTGATGGCCACCCGTGCACTGCGCGACATCAACCCCCTGTTAGTTATGTATATGCCCTAGAGGCCATTGTTGTACATATGATGTATATTATGATGGATGCTTGGATATATACAGAGAGGACTTTCTTGCTTGTCACGATAGTATGCTATTTGGTTTCACTTTATCTTAACATGTTGACTTGTATTGGTTTACTGTCTTTCTCTCACGTGTTGATAAAGCCCTTAGGATCTGTACTCAACTACTGGGATTATGATGAGATCATACTAGTGGGGCCACGGTAGTCGATGAGTACATCCTATAAATGTTCCTAGTCGAGGGTATATCGAGACGGGGCATCGATACACCAGAGTAGACTAGCGTATACGCATCTTGACCTATATGATGGGCGATGGATGATCCCATATCCATCGGTGTTTGATATCAGAGATGGTGTACGGGTGCTCAGTGGAGACTGGGTACACTGGACGGACTCGCCGAGAACTCCCAGATGGTGATATACCACACGTCAGATGGCAGTTCTCCGGTGACACTGTTACAGGGTAGTCTGTAGACCCGAGATCGTCATAGAGTCTTGTGTGATTCCCACAGTGCTTTGATTTCCACCTTACCATGTCCAAGAGGGCGTGCAAAACGGTGGCTTTTGGGTACAGTCCCGAATCACATGGAGGCAATGAGCGATAGGAGGGGATTCGTCTCTCCCAGTATAGGGAGTTGATGTTGTGCTATGTTCGATTGGCTATAACTGGAAGTCCCTGGCCAGGGCTGATATAGAGATATACTGGTAAGTGTTACCAGTAGTTTCTCGACCTGTTATGAGCCTCACATCGACACGACTTATCGGTTACTGGGGTCTGACGTTTACCACCCCTAGACTTGATATGCGACATATCAGACGAACAGACCGGACTGTACGGGAGTGTTACTGATTGGATTCACAGGAGAACGGACAGGCTAGCTTGTTGATCTTCTGATCGCTCAATACCTGGGTGGCTGTTTCGTTTAGCTGACCGCTTGCAGCTTGTGGGTGTTTGATAAGATCATCACCTGCTACCGGCATATTGACGATTCTTTAGAGTCCTACACAGAGGTTTCTTGGCTCAGGAAAAAAGGAGTAGAGGCACATATGTGATATGTGCAGGACTGAGGATAATGCGATATGAGATACCATATTATATTCTCACGATATTTAGATATGAACCGGGTCATCGGATCAAGTGTCGATTCGATGAATCGATACATGATATATTATTCGGTTATATTCGATATAGCCGGATCGTCGGATCAAGTGTTGATTCGATGATTTAATGTATAATTATATATATGATATATTGTATTATATTATCTAATATTGGCTCGCTTTATTATTTCATTTTCTCACCGGATTAATACATTGATATATATGCGATATATGTTAATTGTATTATTTTCTTTTGTTGCAAATATATAATATATATGTGATATATATTATTGTGACATGATATGATTTATTATGAAACATATTTAGGGAAGATAAAAAGAGATTAGGGTTTGATTAGGGTTAGCTTCTTCTTGATTATTCTAGAAGGATTTCCTTTTGTCTTGGTTAAGATATTATGGTTGATACTTATCCTTGACTCATACTTAACCTAACAAACCCTAGCTCTAGTTTATTCTCTACAAAGGTTTAGCCTCTCATCCTTGACCATGGTTCTATAATCAATCATATACTATTATCTACTATTCATCACAAAAGGATTATTCTCATTATTCTTCATCTTCTTCTCTCTTGAGTTTTTGAGAGAGCTCACTTGTGATTTCTTTTGTGATGATTTCTTGTGAGAGAATGATATAAAAAGAAAGCATAAATACTACTCCATCATCCTCATCTAATCTAGCCCATTAGATTAGGGTGTTCACCTCATTAGAATAAGAGAGCTTGAGCTATTGCAACTTCGACGTAGATCATCGGAGAAAAGGAATACGAAAAGCTTTCATGGATCGTTCGAGTCGTGGAGCCTCTCTTGAGTCCGGGAGATCTTGGATCGCGGCGAAGGGACTTCTACTCGGAGCTTGTGAAGCGAAGGAGCGGACTACAAAGGTTGTAATCCCTCACACTTAGTTTTAAAGATGTTATCTTGCATGTTAAACCCTAATAATCTAGCAAAGATCCCGGCTTTGGGTTGTTCGACACATCTAAAATTTTATTCGGGCATGTTTGATGCTTTATGAACCTTCACAAGAGTGCCTAGGAACCCTACATTGGTATCAGAGCCTAGCTAGAGCATTAGGCGACGTGTTTACGAAGTTAAAACTCCGATCGAACCCGAACCGGCAAAACAAAACCCCTCTCTGGATATTTATAAAAAACTGTGATTTTTCAGAATTAAAAATTCTTAAAATTACCAGCAGGAATATATAAGCATCTACCTGAAACACGTGTCAATTATCCGTACGTTGCGCCGCGGAACCGCGGCAATACCTTTCTACTGCCGCGGAACCGCGGCCGTACAGTCATGTTGTTGACTCGTTTTTCAATGGTTATAACCGTAGGTGATTATGTATTTTTCTGGGTACTTTTAATCTGGCTCAAGTGTTGAGTGTTCTGGGGTTTATTTTGTAATCGTTGATTCGATCGGAAAATTTAATTTTGTGTTTTTTCCGGATATTTAGAAACTGTTAAAATGTTCGAACGGATATCATTAACTCACTTTTTCCCGGCACGGCAAACTTTCAAGTGTTGAATTTTTTTTCGGGTTTAAATCTTTCGGAAAAATGTGCAAGTAACATGGTGGACCCTCTAGAAGACAACAAACCTTAACTCGATTATGTGACCGTCTTGAACTGCCTTTTGAACCTTCGGGTTTGGGGCAGTACGGCGTGCCACATGTGAGGCGTTGGCTTGACCCTTCTACGGCTGGATCACTGGTACTGTGACATATTCTGGGATTATTTGAACTCCGCTCAAGTGTTGAGCTATTTGGAAAATTTTGGGTATTTGATTATCTGTTCGAAAAGTTTAATACTGTCTATTTATCTGGAATGTGATACAATATGTGGAATTCATATAGTTAGGCTGAAATGCGAAGTATGTGATATTTCGGATTTACGATGTCTAAAGTGATTGTGGATTCCAAATATTGTAGTTTTACAATTTCTTTTCTGTGACCGTAAGTGTAGTATGTAGTTGTATTGCCGGTTTTCGTTGCTATACGACAACGACGATCGGTGTATGCATACTTACTTACGTTGATGATATGTGATATTATGTGTTGCTGTGATATGTTATATTGGATCGTCGTGTTCTGAATAGCCGGGGGTTTTATGTGAGATGAGGGTTTTTATTTTCATTCATGTAAAATTCAATTGTATGTAATATTCTTTTATTGGGGCACTTCTGGGATGAGGTTGATGTCACCCTTGTATATTATTTACTTTTCCGCATTTGGTAGACCCAAGGAGGGGAGCACATGTAACCGGGTTCTAGGGTGCAGTGGGAGGCCATCTCGAGGAGTCGAGACCGGGTCTCCTAACCCTAGAATTGGCGGTGTTACTTGCCGCTCTCGTAGGCGTTTAAGGATGTGGGTTTGGCTATTCATCGCGACCGTGGAATCCGTGTTTTATACAGGCTCGTATTGAAAACACGGACGTCCTAGTATATCCAATATTTCATATATGTTCTTCTGCTGCAATGTTCTGTGATGAGATCTTATTACTGCCTGAGACGAAAGCATATACTATATATATATATGCTGATATATAAATACTACTGCTTTCGTTTCTTCTGTGATGCTTAGGAAGCATAAGCTGATGGGATTTTTTATTAATGAGATTAATAAAAAGCAAAGAAACCTAAAAGATGTTGTAGAATCAAAACTTTATAAAAAGGGTAGCTACAGCTTTGCTTTGCATAGCGGTATATATGATATACCCTACACCTTATTCGATGAGGAAAGAGCCGAGATCCCTTCACTGGGAGTGACCTCTTTAGCGAAACTGGCAGATGCTACAAAACTCGGTTTGTCTTTTGATTGCTTTTAGAGTTTTGCTTTGCACAGTGATATATATGATATATCCTGCACCTTATTCGATGAGGAAAAAGCCGAGATCCCTTCACCGGGAGTGACCTCTTTAGCAAAACTGATGAAAGCCTAAAAAACACTCCATTTAAAAATTTCACATGATTCTACGACGATATCAAGTTCATTACGCTCATGGTTTTCTGAAAAACCTGCGTAGCCCTCCGTCATTTCAGATAAAGACTAGTTAGTATTCGTGCTACGTTTGTTGACTATGTTAAAGCGTAGTGTGTGGTAGCTAATTAGTACTAATCTGTTAAAACATGAGATATGATTGGATTAGGGTAGTTGTACGACTTTGTTGACTATGTTAAGGGTTGTGCAGGTGGGTTTAATTCAATCGGGAAATGACGGGTTGAACTTGTCTAGCAATTATGATTTGTTGACTATGTTAAGGTTATAAGTTGCTAGGGGCAAAATATTATCGGGAATTTCAAGTGTTGAAATTTTCAATGAGATTGCATACCTCCTATGAGATAGTTGGATCCCGATACCCACTGCGAGTAAAAGTTACTCCTGGGAGAGTTTTACACAGGACAATTAGCCGATCAAGTAGGTGTCTAGAAAAGTGTTAACGGGGTTACGCCTCTGGGAAAACGAGGTTTACTTTAATTAGGTCCGTACGAAAGCACGGGGAACCTCCCTCAAGTACCGACACTGATCTGGCTGAAAGATTGACGAAATTGTAGGGTGTAATTAATCCCGGCTAATCTTACCTTTTAGGGTTTGAAGGTAGATTTGATAAAAACAGTGGGAGACATCCTGATTAGATAGGATAATAACCAATCTAATCTTGCAAGAGCATACGCTAAAGTGTTTTCTTCTCTCTCTCTCCAGGTAGCGACCATGTCAGGCCATAATCAAGATAATAATATGGATGTATTGACTGAACTCGCTTATTATACTGAGCAGGGGAACGTTGGACCCGTTCTTTCTTATAAGAGTTATAAGACTGAACAGGGAATAGGGGAATATCTGGATTCTCAAGCCGCCCAAAAGAACATGCATGTTGATGCATCTTCTTCAGGTGTGTTAGTTATTGAGAACTGTTTCTCAGTTCACCCTACGTCCTGGGTATTAGATACCGGATCAGGATCCCACATATGTAAATTGTTACATGGGCTAGGAAAAGGTAGAGAACTGGGAAAAGGTGATCATTCCGTTCAAGTAGGAAACGGTGCAAGTACTGCAGCCAAAGCAGTTGGCGAATATCACCTTGTATTGCCAAGTCGTAATACACTGATTCTAAATGAGTGCTATTATATACCGAACATGATGTGCAACATTATATCAGTTTCTTTATTAAGTAAAGAAGGATATAATTTTGTAGTAAAGGATAATGTTATAAACATATTCCTAGATCAAAAGTTGATTGCATCAGGCTCGTTACATAATGGCATATTCATTCTAAATCAGAATACAGTCCTCAATATACAAAACACACACAAGCGGAAAAGTTCAGAAATGAACGAATCCTTCTTGTGGCATTGTAGACTTGGTCATATCAATGATACACGACTGGCTAAGTTCCATAAGGAAGGTTATTTGAATCCGTTCGAATTATCATCTTATGAAACTTTCCATTCATTTCTCAAAGGAAAAATGACCAAAGCACCGTTTAGTGGACACGGAGAAAGTGTTACGGAACTCTTAGGACTGGTACATAGTGATGTATGCGGTCCCATGTCTACACACGCCAGGAACGGTTCTTCCTACTTCATTACATTCACTGACGATCTCTCTAGATTCGGACATGTGTTCCTGATGAAACACAAGTCTGAAGCTTTTGATATATTCAGAGAATATAAGCATGAAGTAGAGAATCAAACGGGCAAAAGTATTAAGATTCTTCGATCTGATCGAGGAGGTGAATACTTAAGCAATGAGTTCCTAGATTATCTAAAAGAGAATGGGATTCTCTCTCAGCTTACTCCTCCTTATACACCACAGCACAACGGTGTATCGGAACGGAGGAATCGCACCCTATTAGATATGGTGCGCTCTATGATGAGCGAGGCTGAGTTACCTATTTCCTTCTGGGGTTATGCGCTTGAGACAGCAGCATACCTATTGAATCAAGTTCCGTTTAAATCTGTGCCTACCACACCATATGAGATATGGAGTGGGAAGAGACCATATTTTAAACGAGTTAAAATATGGGGTTGTCCGGCCTATGTCAAAAGGCAAAATCCAGACAAACTTGAGGCACGGTCAGTTCTTTGCAAGTTTGTGGGATATCCTAAGAATTCCCAAGGATTATTTTCTACCACGCTGAAGAACAAAAAGTGTTTGTTTCTCAATTTGCCACCTCTTTCGAAAAGGAATTTCTTGCAAAAGAAATTAGTGGCAAAGAGGTAGAGTTGGATGAGGTTCCAGAAACACAAATTGCAACTGAAGATTTAGTAGAACCAGAGGATTCAATAGTACCCGACGAACCCCAGCCTCTCCGCCGATCTAGTAGGGTTTCTCGTCCACCTGAGAGATACTACGGTTTTCTTATTGATGGTGGAAGCGAGGATTGCATCATGGAAGATGATGGCCCGACAAGTTTCGAGCAGGCCATCATGAGTGGTGACTCTGTAAAATGGCTGGATGCAATGCGATCTGAGATGGAATCCATGTACACCAATAAAGTATGGATTTTGGAAAATGCTCCTGCAGGGGTAAAACCCATTGGGAGCAAGTGGATTTTTAAGAAGAAATTTGGTGTAGATGGAAAAGTTGAGACTTTCAAAGCTAGACTTGTAGCAAAGGGTTTTCGTCAACGACCAGGTGTGGATTATGACGAAACCTTTTCTCAAGTGGCTATGCTTAAGTCCATCCGGTTCTTACTTGCCATTGTTGCATACCATTACTATGAAATTTGGCAAATGGATGTTAAGACCGCCTTTCTAAATGGTGATTTAGAAGAGTGCGTGTACATGACTCAGCCAGAAGGCTTCGTAGATAGTGGGAGCAGCGGAAAGGTGTGCAAGCTGCTTAAATCCATTTATGGGTTGAAGCAAGCATCGCGGAGTTGGAACATCTGTTTTGATGTTGTAGTCAAAGAGTTTGACTTCATCAAAAATATAGATGAACATTGTATCTATAAGAAGGTGGCAGAGAGTAAGGTTGTCTTACTCGTATTGTACGTGGATGACATACTCTTGATAGGAAATGATATTCCTATGCTGCAATCAATCAAGCTCTTCTTATCACAAAGATTCTCAATGAAAGATCTAGGTGATGCCTCCTGCATATTGGGGATTAGGATCTATAGAGATAGATCCAAAAGGATACTGGGATTGTCCCAATCCAGGTACATTGACACCATACTAAAGAGGTTTAGTATGGAAGAATCCAAGTGTGGGAACCAACCCACGATCTCTGGACTCACTCTCTCCAAAGAGATGTCTCCCAAGACTGATTTGGAGAGAGCTCGCATGCAAGGGATACCCTATGCTTCGGCAGTAGGCTCTATCATGTATGCGATGCTATGTACCAGACCCGATGCAGCATACTCACTAAGTGTAGTGAGTCGGTATCAAGCAGATCCTGGAGAGAGTTACTGGATAGCTGTGAAGAACATTCTCAAGTACTTGCGAAGGACTAGAGACATGTTCTTGGTGTATGGTAACGGAGAACTCCGGGTGGAGTCCTTTACCAATTCCAGCTTCCAAAGTGATAAGGACGACTCTAAGTCGCACTCGGGATTTGTCTTTACCCTCAATGGAGGGGCGGTATGTTGGAAGAGTTCCAAACAGGATACCGTTGCAGACTCGACGATGGAGGCTGAATACATCGCTGCCAACGATGCTGCCAAAGAGGCTGTCTGGATGAAGAAGTTCATTAGTGAACTTGGTGTGGTTCCATCCATTGAGTATCCAATACCTCTGTATTATGATAACAATAGAGCTGTGGCTTTGGCCAAGGAACCCAGATCCCATAAGAAGTCCAGACATATTCTGAGGCGGTATCACCTGATCAGGGAGATAGTTGATCGCCGGGAGATCGAGGTCAGGAGAGTAGATCCGAAGGACAACACTGCGGATCCACTCACGAAGGCTATTTCCCAGATACAGTTTGATAGATTATTCGGGATGCTAGGTATGAGATACTACAGCAGCTGGCCTAAGTGCAAGTGGGAGATTGTTAGTTATGTATATGCCCTACAGGCCATTGTTGTACATATGATGTATATTATGATGGATGCTTGGATATATACAGAGAGGACTTTCTTGCTCGTCATGATAGTATGCTATTTGGTTTCACTTTATCTTAACATGTTGACTTGTATTGGTTTACTGTCTTTCTCTCACATGTTGATAAAGCCTTTAGGATCTGTACTCGACTACTGGGATTATGATGAGATCATACTAGTGGGGCCACGGTAGTCGAGTACATCCTATAAATGTTCCTAGTCGAGGGTATATCGAGACGGGGCATCGATACACCAGAGTAGACTAGCGTATACGCATCTTGACCCATATGATGGGCGATGGATGATCCCATATCCATCGGTGTTTGACATCAGAGATGGTCTACGGGTGCTCAGTGGAGACTGGGTACACTGGACGGACTCGCCGAGAACTCCCAGATAGTGATATACCACACGTCAGATGGCAGTTCTCCGGTGACACTGTTACAGGGTAGTCTGTAGACCTGAGATCGTCATAGAGTCTTGTGTGATTCCCACTGTGCTTTGATTTCCACCTTACCACGTCCAAGAGGGCATGCAAAATGGTGGCTTTTGGGTACAGTCCCGAATCACATGCAGGCAATGAGCGATAGAAGGGGATTCGTCTCTCCCGGTATAGGGAGTTCATGTTGTGCTGTGTTCGATTGGCTATAACTGGAAGTCCTTGGCCAGGGCTGATATAGAGATATACTGGTAAGTGTTACCAGTAGTTTCTCGACCTGTTATGAGCCTCACATCGACACGACTTATCGGTTACTGGGGTCTGACGTATACCACCCCTAGACTTGATATGCGACATATCAGACGAACAGACCGGACTGTACGGGAGTGTTACTGATTGGATTCACAGGAGAACGGACAGGCTAGCTTGTTGATCTTCTGATCGCTCAATACCTGGGAGGCTGTTACGTTTAGCTGACCGCTTGCAGCATGTGGGTGTTTGATATGATCATCACCTGCTACCGGCGTATTGACGATTCTTTAGAGTCCTACACAGAGGTTTCTTGGCTCAGGCAAAAAGGAGTAGAGGCACATATGTGATATGTGCAGGACCGAGGATAATGCGATATGAGATACCGTATTATATTCTCGCGATATTTAGATATGAACCGGGTCATCGGATCAAGTGTTGATTCGATGAATCGGTACATGATATATTAGTCGGTTATATTCGATATAGCCGGATCGTCGGATCAAGTGTTGATTCGATGATTTAATGTATAATGATATATATGCTATATTGTATTACATTAATATTGGCTCGCTTTATTATTTCATTTTCTCTCCGGATTAATACATTGATATATATGCGATATATGTTAATTGTATTATTTTCTTTTGTTGCAAATATATAATATATATATGATATATATTATTGTGACATGATATAATTTATTATGAAACATGTTTAGGGATGATAAAAAGAGATTAGGGTTTGATTAGGGTTAGCTTCTTCTTGACTATTCTAGAAGGATTTCCTTTTGTCTTGGTTAAGATATTATGGTTGATACTTATCCTTGACTCATACTTAACCTAACCAAACCCTAGCTCTAGTTTATTCTCTACAAAGGTTTAGCCTCTCATCCTTGACCATGGTTCTATAATCAATCATATACTATTATCTACTATTAATCACAAAAGGATTATTCTCATTATTCTTCATCTTCTTCTCGCTTGAGTTTTTGAGAGAGCTCACTTGTGATTTCTTTTGTGATGATTTCTTGTGAGAAAATGATATAAAAAGAAAGCATAAATACTACTCCATCATCCTCATCTAATCTAGCCCATTAGATTAGGGTGTTCACCTCATTAGAGTGAGAGAGCTTGAGCTATTGCAACTTCGACGTAGATAATCGGAGAAAAGGAATACGACAAGCTTTCATGGATCGTTCGAGTCGTGGAGCCTCTCTTGAGTCCGGGAGATCGTGGATCACGGTGAAGGGACTTCTACTCGGAGCTTATGAAGCGAAGGAGCGGACTACAAAGGTTGTAATCCCTTACACTTAGTTTTAAAGATGTTAACTTGCATGTTAAATCATAATAATCTAGCAAAGATCCCGGCTTTGGGTTGTTCGGCACATCTAAAATTTTATTCGGGCATGTTTGATGCTTTATGAACCTTCACAAGACTGCCTAGGAACCCTACACCCCCAATACCGGGAGAGTCGAATCCCCGACGATTCGCTCACTGCCTCCATGTGGCTCGGGACTGTACCCAACTAAAACCTGTTTGCACGACTCCTTTGAGCCGTGGTAGGGTAGTAATCAAAGCACAGTGGGAACTCACAAGAGACAAATGACGATCTCAGGTCGACAGACTAACCTGTACACTTGTCACCAGGGAACTGCTATTTGACTATAGGTATAATACGAACTAGCATGTCCCCGGCGAGTCCGTCCAGTGTACTCATAACCCAATGAGCACCTGCATACTATCTTAGGTGAACAACTAACACCAATGGCTTGTGAGACCAGCCACCGCCCCTCGTCAGGGTCTAGATATGTAAGTCCACGTTACCTCTTCCAGTTCTTTCGGGCTTGCGGAAACGGTAAAAAAACGATTTTTAAGACTTAAGTAACATGGAGTATAAAAACGGATCTTTGCTAAACTACACACTAGCAATTAACAAGAGAGAGTTATCTGCTCGGTTAGGGGTTATACCTCACTTGAACTCCTTCTTCTTGGACTCTTTGTAGTGGTCGGATGGTGCTTTCCTCGTTGCCTTCTCTTGTCGAAGATGGATCCACCTGAGGGTTTCTTCCTTGAGCTCCTTTCTCGAACTTTAAGAAAACTAAAGTCTCTGGCTTGCTAGACCTTCAACCTTAGGAAGAGTAGAGAGAAGGTTTGGGTGTTTTATCTTCAAGGAGATGTTTCTCAACACATGAGAATTGTTCTCCTTGAACTAGAGGAGGAAGAAGAAGAGAGAGAATGGTTATGATAGAATGAGATGGTTTTTTACAACCATAACAAATATATGTGAATTAATCAATTAACAAAATTAATCAAAATGAAATAGGTGATGGTATGTTGAAATGACCATTATCATTTCACATTAAATGAGTTTTGCAAAGATCAAAGAGCATCTTTGCTTGAAATGATGATGGTCAACCTTTCAACCTTGGTCAACTAGTCAACCTTAGTCAACAAGTCAACAACCCTAACCATGACACAATTTCATTTAATTAATATTATTAATTGATATTTCACATATCCATTAGGGTTTGGAAAAAGACAACTGTCAACTGTGCATACACACCCATTCCGAAACCCTAAAGAAAAACCTCTTCCTCCGCCTCAATCAACTGTGCATACACACCCGCATTCGTGTTCCGAGGAACATAAATACTATGAGATAAAACTAACCCCAAAACATATACTAGGATCTGGCTCAAACCAGAGCCCGCTAGTAATGTCTGTCCGGACGCCAAACGTGCACAAGTGCGCGGATGTGAACGAACCCTGTCGCAAAACCAAGCGACCTCTACTCTGTTTTGCCCAAAGGCGAATAACCCTCTGTGTGGGACTCTAAAGACTCGACACTATGCTGGTAGTGGGTTTAACCACAGACCGCAAGCGGCACTAGCTGTGCGTAACGGTCCTTAGGTAGATGCCGATAAGAAGACTGATGAGGTAAACCCATCTGAACTCCTACTGAGCCTGTATGTGACAGTCTCCGTACAGTGCGGTCTGTTCGTCTAAGAACATCGCATGGCGGGCCTAGGGGGCGGTAAAAGTCAGTCCCCTACTAGCGGTACAAGTCGTGCCGGAGTGTAGCCCAGAACACCTGAGATAACACTGGAAACCTACCAGTCTATCTTGCTTGCCCTGGCCAGGGACTTTGTGTAATGGCTCTCCTAGACACAGCGCGATAACAACCCCCAATACCGGGAGAGACGAATCATGTCTAACCGTCACTTCCTCCAAGTGCTTCGGGACTGCACCCAAAAACTACCTGTTTGCACGACTCCTTTGAGCCGTGGTAGGGTAGTAATTAAAGTACAGTGGGAACACACTCGAGGCGAAGTGACAGTGTCAAGTCAATGGACTAAGCTGTACTCATGTCACCTGGGAACTGATAACTGACGATAGGTATAATACCAACCAATAGTTCCCGATGAGTCCTGTCCAGTGTACTCGTAACCTAACGAGCACCCGCATACTATCTCAAGTACGACGTACTGACGGCTGTGGGACAGACCGTCTCCCAAGCTGGGATAAGAAGCGCATACGCTAGTCTACTCCGGAGTATCGATGCCCTGTCTCGACAGTCCCGCGACTAGGGACCTGCATAAGGATGTGCTTATAGATTACCCAGCCCCCACGAGTGTGACTGCCATCACAACGCTGGTAATCAAGCAAAGATCCTAAGGGCTCCACTAATGTGTCAAGGCGATATGCTAAAAGAAACACATGCACACATTAAAGCAGAAACAAACCAAGTAGCATACTACCATTTTGAGCAAGATTGTCAATACAAGGTGAATATCCCAAGCTTCCATTAAGTAATATACATACTAGTATGATACAGTAATGGCCTCTAGGGCATATACACTAACAAGATAAGTATACACTAGTCTACACTGGAGTATCGATGCCCAATCTCGATACACCCACGACTAGGGACATTTAAGGATGTGCTTATAGACCCCCAGCTCCCACGAATGTGATCGCCATCACAATGCTGGTAGTCAAGCAAAAATCTTATGGGCTCTATCAACATTTACATGATGATAAAGACAAACCAGATAGTATACTATCATCTTGAGTAAGACTGTTTTATTGGTATAGGTTCTCCCTTAATCATCATGATCACCTATCTGCGACTATGATAATTGCCTTGAGGGCACTATAGCGAACAATCTCCCACTTGCACTTAAGGCTAATTATTGCGATGTCGCATACTCACATCCCGTGTGATACTGAACACCCAACTCCTCTACTAATCAGTTTCACAAACCTCTTTTGTAAAACTATTGCGTTCGAGAAATAGCCTCAGTCAGTGGATCCGCTCCAGTGTTACTTTCTATGTCTCTCTTTATCTCAACTTCGTGGAGAAAACTATCTCCCGAAATGAGCAATACCCGTCTTAGAATATTTATGGATATCTGATGGGATCCAGTTCACAAATGAACTCCAAATATAGCAAACTTCTTAGACTGTATCATCTACTGAACTTAATCAGTATGCTACGCCATGCCTTCCTCAGTATCCGCTTGGACCACCTGTCCAAACAACTGGCCCTCGTTAGAGGGAAAAACTATAACTCTGACAGTCATTCTGTCATCCAGGTCACTTTGGAAGCATGGAATGATAACCGCCTCCCAAAGGAGGCTGCCGTTATCAAATCCCTAGAACATCCATTTATACTCAAAAACTGCTTCCCAACGTTTCTCCAGGATTGGATTAATATCTCAACTTATTGCATCTAGTGCAAAAACAACATCTGGTGTGGTACTTTACATGTCATCATTGACTCAATTGCCTAAGCAAGTGATATGCCAATCATGCACATCCCTCCCCCCTTTAGTCTGTAAGACACCTTTAGAGAGGGTGACTCCTTCACCTGCAGGTTCACCACCATGCCAGGAGCCGTCCATTCTAAAATACTTTTAGAATACTGTCTAAGTACCCAGATTAGGACACTTCCAAAATCTAGATCTAAAACCATGGATCTAGTAACAAGAATGTCAGATATAATATCAATAACCTATGTGGAGAAACTACTATGTGACAACCAATGTATAACTGATCGTAGGTTTTTCACTTCCTATAAAGTGCATGTCATCCTAAATACCAGGACACACACCCTACTATCTTTTTAACAGATCCATCCCCTATTCTGATAAAGTCAAAGCCCATGACTGTCACATCAAAAATAGATGATCTATCTCCGCTATATCCGCTTTATTCTATAAATAGACACAAGCTACTTGTCCACTACGCTTCCGCTGCTCCCACTGACTACGACAACCCTATGGCAGAGTCATATACACGTGCACTTCTAAAGCTAGTTTAGAATGACGCTATACCCATCCTCCTGCCGGGTCTTATAGTCTGGAACAACAGTAGTGTCAAGTCTGGGTAAACAAGAACCTCCCTGTCACCGTCTTAGAGGTTACCGAAGTACCTCTCGGGTGCCTGAGGTTACCCACCATATCTGCGGAGTGGCCAATGGAATGTTAAAATTGATTGAATCAAGTTCTTATTGTAAGTCTACGGTAGCACCATGGCCGTCATTCTGACGCCAAACGAGGAACAAAAAATTTTATAACTGGCGCTATCGCATACTATAACCCGGATCTTGCCATTAACGCTAAACTAACAAGCTGTAAAGAGGTAGAAAGGATATACCGAACGATCCGAGTCCTTCGGTCTTTAGCCATCATCCCACGCTCCTCACGGCAACTCCGATCTCCTATCTCCTCCTCGAGGTGGCACCATATCTACGGATCTTTGAACGGGCTCCCGCCTCTATACCGAGGCAACTCGGTCATCAAGTCTGCTAAAAGAGATGACCAAGATGAAGTAGAAATCGAGTAGAATACTTTGTCTCAAACACCGTAGGGTTCTCATCACATGAGAGGGTTGGGGTGGAGGTGGAAGAAGATGCTAGGGTTTGGAAATGGTGAACTCATGAAACTCAAAAGAGCAAAAGAAAAACTAAGCATAATAAAACTTCACTCTTTTTCCTTCTCTTGTGAATAGATGAATGGGGTTGAAGTCTTTTATCAAAAAACCCAAGAGAAATATCTAATTAAATATCTCCTCAAATATCTCTTCACAAAACAAAACTCATTAATTCTTAATGACTCACTAGATGACTCATTACATGAGTCATTAGTGAACATTCTAGAATTGATGTGTTATAACCATGAGTCACAATTTCCAAAACCTAATTAATCATTTAAACTAAAATGATTAATCCAAAAATAAATGCATCTTCTAAAATATTCTCGTAACGGATTACGAAAATACCCCTCACCTATATATACATAACTGTATCCGTATTCCGACCGAATACGAATACGAGAGACTAAAATATTCTGACTCAATATAATACATAGATCCGACTTAAACCAAAGCCCACCAGTATTATCTGCCCGAAATATGACACTTGCGTAAACGCAAGTGTATTTTCCGAACCCTGCCATAAAACCATACAGCCTCTACAACGTTTCGCCCGAACTTGGGAAACTATCTGTGGGGGAATCTAATGACTCATCAGTACCCTGGCAGTGGGTTTAACCACAAGCACGTCAGCGGCACTAGCAGTGCGTAACGGCTGCCCATGTACTGACCTCAAGGGAAGCCGATGAGCGAACTCATCCTGGAACCTTACTGAGCCTAACAGTGACAATATACATACAGTCCGGTCCGTTCGTCTATGAGTATCGTATATCGGGCCTAGGGGGCTGGTAACATCAGACCCCCAATAGCGGTATAAGTCGTGTTGGAGTGTAGCCCAGAACACCCTGAGATACTACTGGAGTACCTTTCAGTAAATCTCCTGCCTCGGCCGAGGGCTTTGTGTAATGGGTCTCCTAGACACAGCGCGATCTCACCCCCAATACTGGGAGAGACGAATCCCCTGCCGATACGCTCATTTGCCTCCATGTGGCTCGGGACTGTACCCAAAAAAAACTTGTTTGCACGACTCCTTTGAGCCGTGGTAAGGTAGAAATCAAAGCACAGTGGGAACTCACACGAGACAAATAACGACCTCAGGTCGATGAACTAACATGTACACATGTCACTAGGGAACTTCTATGTGATGCTAGGTATAAATACCAACTAGAAGGTTCCCGGCGAGTCCTTTCCGGTGTACTCATAACCTAATGAGCACCTGTATATATCTTAGGTGATCCAACTGACACCATTGGCTTGTAAGACAGGCCACCGCCCCTCGTCGGGGTCTCGACTGTATACACCAGTCTACTCCGGAGTATCGATGCCCTGTCTCGAAACTCCCACGACTAGGGACCACTTTTAAGGATGTGCTTATAGATTACCCAACTCTCACGTATATGATCGCCATCATACTGTTGGTAGTCAAGCAGGATCCTAAGGGCTCTATCAACGTGTAATAGTGATCAGTCACCTGAACCTGTACACGACTGATAAAGAAAAACCAGATAGCATACTATCATCTCGAGTAAGACTGTGCTACCGGTATAGGTCCTCCCTCAATCATTGCAATCACGTACCTGCGATCCAATAATTGACTTTGAGGGCACTATATCCAACACTTATTAAATTTTCAGTAATCGTTTATGGTTCTGGAATCACTTCCAGTTCTACCATACTCCCACTTATGTTTTTCTGAAAAGACCATTTTACTAAAACTGTGGCGAGTCCAGAACAATATCACTATTGATCTTCCAGATGGTAGAAAATTAACCCTCGTCAAAGCCCGGGTTAACCCACAAACTGCCATTACAGAAACGTGTCTTGTGTTATCCAGAGTCTGGTTTTAAGCATAAGCTGAACAACTCCCCGTACCTTAACATCATTAAGATATGAACCATTCTATATACAATATAGAAATAGAGGCACTGATTTAATTGGAATCAGATTCAAATCATGCATCTCTCTCCAGTGCATGTCGACCAAATGGAGAGAGGCCGATCGGCATTACTCAACTTAGGAGTGCATCCAATTATGAGTAACCTGGAAGAGAAACAAGTTTCTCAAAACCATTACTATCAACTGAATACCAAACTCAAGTATCTACATCTTCGATCTGTTTGAAGAATCCCGATACTTGCGATACCTGGTTTTTTACTTTATTCCTATACCCACAACTTCTCAAAAGTTAGACATTGTATTTCTACGAAACACATGTCTAAATCTGGAGAAGTCACAAGTAAACAGAACATAGTATGAGTACCAACCCCTCTGTCCCAATGGACACTGGACAACATACAATACATTGTATAAGTCTCCTGAGTTTAATAACTCAAACCCTGTGCGTCATAGGTTGAAAACTGTACAATGGTTATGAAGACTTACACCGCTGTTGAATACTCCTTACCTAACCATCAACTGATATAGGTAAATATCATGGACATAATTTCAAAAGGTTATATCTCACTTTATAAAAATACACGTACAGATATATCAGTTAGAAATTGGTGCATAACAACGGGTATTCAAAACCAAATACTTGCCGTCTGGCAAACAACCCAGGTGATTTCCTCAAATATCACAAATTACAATGAATTCCGATATAATGAGGATGATCACCTAATTCCCAATAACTTACTCCCACTCATCATCTGTAAAAACCTGGTAAATACATACCCTGGAGTAAGGACTTAATTGGGAAATCAGTTTTCAATTAACATCGCATAATAATGTTGGAGATAGTGCCCTCAGAGTCAATTATTGGATCACAAGCACGTGATTGCAATGATTGAGGGAGGACCTATACCGGTAGGACAGTCTTACTCAAGATGATAGTATGCTATCTGGTTTACCTTTATCATCGTGTACTGCTTTAGGTGACCTTACAAGTCACTATTGCACGTTGATAGAGCCCCTAGGATTCTTGCTTGACTACCAGCATGTTAGTTATATGTATGCCCTAGAGGCCATTACTGTACATACGATGTATATTGTAGTGGATGCTAGGACATATATAGGGAGGACTTTCTTGCTCGACATGATAGTATGCTATCTGGTTGTACTTTATCTTAACATGTACTCTGCTTGTCTCTATATTACGTGTTCATAAAGCCCTTAGGATATGTACTCGACTACAGGAACTATGATGAGATCATACTAGTGGGGCCACGGTAGTCGACGAGTACATCCTATAACTGTTCTTAGTCGAGAGTGTATCGAGACAGGGCATCGATACACCAGAGTAGACTAGCGTATACGCATCTTGACCCATATGATGGGCGATGGATGATCCCATATCCATCGGTGTTTGACATCAAGGATGGTGTACGGGTGCTCAGTAAAGACTGGGTACACTGGACGGACTCGCCGAGAACTCCCAGATGGTATTATACCTTACGTCAGATGGCAGTTCTCCGCTGACACTGGTACAGAGTAGTCTGTTGACCCGAGATCGTCATAGAGTCTTGTGTGATTCTTACTGTGCTTTGATTTCCATCATACCACGTCAAAGAGGGCATGCAAAAAGGTGGCTTTTGCGTACAGTCCCGAATCACATGGAGGCAATGAGCGATAGGAGGGGATTCGTCTCTCCCGGTATAGGGAGTTGATGTTGTGCTGTGTTCGATTGGCTATAACCAGAAATCCCTGGCCAGGGTTGCTGAGATTTACTGGTAAGTGTTATCAGTAGTTTCTCAAACTGTTATAGACCTCATATCGACACGACTTATCGAGCTACTGGGGTCTGACGTTTACCACCCCTAGGCGAGATATGCGACATATCAGACGACGAGACCGGACTGTACGGGAGTGTTACCGATTGGATTTATAGAAGAATGTACAGGCTTGCTTGTTGATCTTCTGAGCGCTCAATACCTGGGTAGCTGTTACGTTTAGCTGACCGCTTGCAGCTTGTGGGTGTTTGATATGAGCATCCCCTACTGCCGGCGTATTGACGATTCTTTAGAGTCCCACACAGAGGTTTCTTGGCTCAGGCAAAACGGAGTAGGAGCACATATGTGATATGTGCGGGACCGAGGATAATGCGGTATATGATACCGTATTGGATTCTCGCGATATGAGATATCGGCCGGGTATATGTGATATAGCCGGGTCATCGTATTAGTCGGTTATATGCGATATAGCCGGATTATCGGATCAAGTGTTGATTCGATAATTTAATGTATAATAATATATATGATATATTAAATTACATTAACTAATATTTGCTCACTAAAAGATTCATTTTCTCACGGGATAATACATTGATATATATGCGATATATGTTAATTGTATTATTATCTATTGTTACAAAATTTATTGTATATGTGATATATAATATTGTAACATGTTAGGGTTACAAATTTAACATTGGATTAGGGTTTAAACTTGGTTAGGGTTTGGATTAGGGTTAGCTTTTGCATGAAGCTTCATGAAGCTTTGACTTTGTGGTTGCTTGATATTTTTTGTGAGATATTATGTTAACCCAATCCAAACCATTAACTCTAGTTAACTCTCTATAAGGGTTAACTCTCTCATGCTTAACCCTTGGTTAGATTTGTAACCACTACAATAATTCATTGTTCATCACAAAAGGAAAAAGTGATCATCTTCATTCATGCTTCTTCATGCTTGAGTTCCTTCATGAAAAAGCTTTCTTTTGTGATGAAAGTGAGTGAGAAAAAGATTTTAAATGAGAGCAAAAATCCTACTTCATCATCCTCATCTATCCTTGCCATTTAGATGAGGGTGTTCACTTCATATTATGAGTGTTAGCTTGTGTTATCGAAACTTCATGGTAGATCATCTTGGTATCGAAGATCGGAAGCAAAGGTTGCATTATTCTCTTCGTGAAGCCTCTCGAGAGTCCAGAACACGATGATCGCAGCGAAGGGACCTCAACACGGAGCTTAAGAAGTGAAGGACCGGATCTACAAAGGTTGTAATCCCTCTCACTTAGTGTTAAAGAGTTTAACATGTTCGTTTTCGCCTAAACCCTAGTTTAAAGATCCGGCTTCGGGTTGTTCGGCACGGGTAAAATTTTAATCGAGCATGGTTGATGCCTCGTAGACCCTTGTACGCGTGCCTAGCAACCCTACAGTTGTATCAGAGCCAAGCTAGAGCTTTAGGCGAAGTCTAGACGAAGTTTAAAGTTCGATCGAACTCCGAATACCCGATATTAACCCCTCTCTGTACATTTTCTAAAAATGTGATTTTTTTCAGAATTAAAAATGCTTAGAAAAACAAGCAGGAAAAACTAAGAATTACTGTGAAGTACGGTCAACTGAGTCAACTATTTGACCGTGGAACCGCGGCCAAACCAAGGGATTGGCGGCAGTTCCGCGGCCTAAATTGTGACTTAGTCCCTAAAATTTCATGTTATTGTTCTTAGATCCTTTCTTGTTATTTTTTTCTGGGAATTTTTTATTCCACTCAAGTGTTGAGTTTTCTAGGGTTGTATTAGGGACTCATTGATACGATCGGATAATTTAACTTTGTTTAGTTTTTCCGGATAATTTTTAGAAACTGTTAAAAAGTTCGAACGGATATCAATAACTCACTTTTTCTCCTGTCGGAAAATTTTTCAAAAGTTGGATTTTTTCTCGAGTTTAAGAACGTTCTAAGTCGTGCAAGTAACTCGATGGACCCTCTAGAAGACAACAAACCTTAACTCGATTATGTGACCGTCTTGAACTGCCTTTAAACCTTAGGGTTTTGGGCAGTACGGCGTGCCACATGTGAGGCGTTGGCTTGACCCTTCTACGGCTGGACCATTGGTACTGTGGCATGTGATGGATGTTTTTAAACTGATTTCAAGTGTTGAGATATATTTGGGAAATCTTGGGTGTTTGATTATTCGATCGGAAAGTTTGACATTTTCTAATTATCTTGAATGTGATACAATATTTGGAATCCACAGGTAGTTATGAGATAACTAATTTGAATGTTATAAATCTAGCTGTTCAGTCTCACATGATCGGTTGCCACGGAATTTTGATATGATCAAAAACCCGTCGCAATCACGTAGCGTACGCGGATACTCGCCGGGTAAACTTAATAGATAGCGACGCCCCATAGCCCCGACCAAGTGACAGTAGGAGAACCCCGTCGCCAAAAGCATCCGTTCGGGTGCTTGCGGCAGCGGTGTTCCGCCTTAGTGCACTTCGTCGACGGCATCCGGGGGTGCGGCCGTCTACTAAAGTTTGCGACGAGCATTCGATCAGGATGTCGGGAATCTTGTTGAATTACCCGACTTGATATTGAAAAGAGTTTTCGATAATGAGACTAAAATGCGGGGTTTATAATTGTTAGGCATGCGATGTCTAAGGAATTCATTTGGTTAGGCATGCGATGTCTAAGGAGGTTGCGGATTCCAACTGTTGTAGTTTTACACTTTCTTTTCTGTGACCGTAAGCGTAGTATGTGGTGTATCGCCGGCTTCGTTGCTATACATCAACGACAATCGAGATACGCATACTTGCTTACGTTGATGATATGAGATATTATGTGTTGTTGTGATATGTTGTATTGGATCGTCGCGTTTGAATAGCCGGGGGTTTTAAGTGAGATGAGAGTTTTTTCTTTTTCATTCATGTAAAATTCATTTGTATGTAATATTCTTTTATTGGGGCACTTCCGGGATGAGGTTGATGTCACCACTTGTATATTATTTACTTTTCCGCATTAGGTAGACCCAAGGCGGGGAGCATAAGTAACCGGGTTCTAGGGTCCAGTGGGAGACCATATCGAGGAGTCGAGACCGGGTCTCCTAACCCTATAATTGGCAGTGTTGCTTGCCGCTCTCGTTGGGGTCTAGGGATGTAGGTTTGGCTATTCATCGCGACCGTGAAATCCGTGTTTTATACAGGCTCGTATTGAAAACACGGACGTCCTAGTATATCCAATATTTCATATATGTTTCTTCTGTTGCAATGTTCTGTGATGAGATCATATTACTGCCTGAGACGAATATTTATATTATATATATGAGATATATGTTATGTTGCAGATTTCGTTTCAAATGCAATGCTTGCGAAGCATAATAAAATGGGACTTCATTAATGAGATTAATGAAATAAAAGAAAACTAAAGATGTTGTGGAATCGAATTTTCAAAAACAGGTAGCTACGGTTCTTGCTTTGCATCGCGGTGTTCCTTGTAGAACATCCTGCACCTTATTCGATAAGGAAAGGGCCGAGATCCCTTCACCGGGAGTGACCCCTTTAGCAATAACTGGCAGATGCTACAACCCTCGGTTTTTCTTTTGATTGCTCCTATTGTCCTTGCTTATGCATAGTGGTATATATGATATATCCTGCACCTTATTCGATGAGGAAAGGGCCGACGATCCTTTCACCGGGAGTGACCCCTTTAGCAAAACTAGAAAAGTCTCAAAAACACTCCATTTAAAAATCACTCGATTCTACAACGATATCAAGTTCATTACGCAATGGGTTTTCTTAAAAACCTGTCGTAGCCCTCCGTCATTTCAGATAAGTAGTATTTAGTATTCGTGCTGCGTTTGTTGACCTCTGTCAAGGCGTAGTGTGCGGTAGCTGATTAGTGCTTATCTGTATAAACATATGATGTGATTGAGTTAGGGTAGTCGTGCGACCTTGTTGACCTCTGTCAAGGGTCGTGCTGGTGGGTTTACTTCAATCAGGAAATGACGGGTTGAACTTGACTAGCAGCCTATGGTTTGTTGACCTCTGTCAAGGTCATTGGACGCTAGGGGTAAAATATTATTGGGAATTTCAAGTGTTGAAATTTGCAATGAGATTGCATACCTTCTATGAGATAGTTGGATCCCGATACCCGCTGCGAGTAAGAGTTACTCCTGGGAGAGTTTTACACATTACAATTAGCCGATCAAGTAGGTGTCTAGAAAGGTGTTAACGGGGTTACGCCTCTGGGAAAATGAGGTTTACATTAATTAGGTTCGTGCGAAAGCACGGGGGACCTCCCTCAAAGTACCGACACTGGCCTGGCTGAAAAATTGGCGAACTAGTAGCATGTAATTAATCCCGGCTAGTCTTTCCTTTTAGGGTTTGAAGGAAGATTTGATTAAAACAGTGGGAGACATCCAGATTAGATATATTAGATAACTAATCTAATCTTGCAAGAGCATACGCTGAGTGTTTTCTCTTCTCTCTCTCCAGGTAGCGACCAGATCACACCTTAATCAAGATAATAATACGGATATATTGACCGAACCTGCTTGTTATACTGAGCTGGGGAACGTTGGTCCCGCTCCAACTTATAATTTTTATAAGACAGAGCAGGAAATTAGGGAATACAAGATTTCCCGTGCCGCCCAAACGAAGAAAGTGCATACTGATGCATCTTCTTCGGGTGTGTTCATTACATAGAACTGTTTCCCAGTATCCTTTACGTCCTGGGTATGAGATACCGGATCAGGATCCCGCATATGTAATCTGTTACATGGGCTACAGAAAGGTAGAGAACTGAGAACGGGTGATAAGTTTCATGAGATAGAAACAGTGCAAGTGTTGCAGCCAAGTCTGTTGGTCACTATCACCCTGTATTACCAGAATACATTGATTCTGAACAAATGTTATTAGATACCGAACCTGATATACAAAATCATATCAGTCTCTTTATTAGTAAAGAAAGGATATAATTTTGTATTGTTGGATAATGTTTTGAACATTTCTTATATCAAGAGTTGATCGGTTCAGGCACGTTATCTAAAAGAATTGACGTTCTAAATCAAACTACGGTTCTTAGTATACGGAACACACACAAGAGGAAGAGTTCAAAAATGAACGAATCCTTCTTGAGGCATTGTAGACTAGGTCATATCAATGCGACCCGACTAGCTAAGTTACATTTAGATGCATATTTAAATTTATTTGAATTTACATCTTGTGAAACTTGTCAGTCATGTCACAGAGATAAGATGACCATAGCTCTGTTTATTGGAAACAGAGAAAGAGTTAGTGAACTCTTGGGATTGATACATGATGATGTATGTAAAGTCTCCTGTCTACACATGCCAAGACCGGTTCTTTGTACTCTATTACATTCTCTAATAATCTCTCAAGATTCAGACATATGTTCCTGTTGAAACACAAGTCCGAACCTCTTGAGATATTCACAGAATGTAAGTTAGAAGTAGAGAACCAAAATACGGGTAAAAGTATTATGTCCTTTGATGTGATCAAGGAGGAGAATACTTGAGCACGGAATTCCTGGACTATTCTAAAAGAGAATGAGATTCTCTCTCAGCATTACTCCTCCGTATACACCACAGCACCTCGGTGTATCGGGGCGGAGCAATCACACCGTATGAGATATGGTGTGCTCTATGATGAGTACTACTGGGTTTCCTAATTCCTTTTGGGAGTTATGCACTTGAGAAGCTGCATACCTATTGAATAGGGTTCAAATCAAATCAGTTGCCTACCACTTCATATGTGATATGGAAAAGGAAGAGCCCATATCTTAAGTTTGTTAAGATTTGGGGTTGTCCGGCCTATGTCTAAAAAGCAAAATCTGGACAAACTCGAGGCAAAGTCAGATCTGTGGTTGTTTGTTGGATATCCCAAGCATACGCTTGGGATTATCTTCTACCAAACCGAGAAACAAAAGATGTTTTATTTCTCAACATGCCACCTTTGTGAAAGGGGATTTCTTATGAAGAAATTAGTGGTCATGAGGTAGAACTGGAATGAGTTCCAGCTATACAAACTACAGCAGATGATTTGAAAGAACCAAAGGATTAAATAGTAACCAACGAACATCAGCCTCTCCGCCGATCAAGTAGGGTTCCTCACCCACCTGAGAGATACTTCGGTTTCTCTATGACAGTGGGAGCGAGGATTGCATCATGAGATGATGACCCAACTAGTTTCGGGCTGGCCATCAGGAGTGGGACTCTGTAAGAATGGCTGGATGCTTATCGATCTGAGATGGAATCCTTATACACCAACAAAGTATGGACTTTGGTTGCTTTATCTGAAGGGTTAAATCCCCATCAGGAGCAAGTATATCTTGAGAAGATTACTTGGTGTACATGGAAAAGTTGAGACTTTCAAAGCTAGACTTGTTAAAGGTTTGCATCGTTGACCAGGTATGGATTATGATGAAACCTTTTCTAAGGAGCTATGCTTAAGTCCATCCAGATCCTACTTACCACGGCTACATACCATGACTACGATATCTGGTGGTTGGGTGTCATGACTGCTTTTCTAAATGATGTTTTAGAAAAGAGCGTCTATAAGTACACAGCTAGAGGGCTTCGTAGACAGTGGGAGCAGCGGAAACGTGTGCAAGATGTTTTATATGATAAAACAGGCATCGCGGAGTTGGAACATCTGTTTTGATGTGGTAGTCAAAGAGTTTGACTTCATCAAAATGGTAGATGAACCTTGTATATACAAAAAGGTAGTAGAGAGTATGGAGGTGATACTCGTAGAGTACGTGGATGACATACTCGTGATAGGGAAGGTGTTTCCTATGCTACGCTCGGTCAATCTCCGCTTATCACAAGGATTCTCCATATAGGATCAAAGTGATACCTCCTAAATCCTGGAATTTGGATCTATGAGAAAGATCTAATTGGATGTTATGATACTCACTAGTTGTAGTGAGATGGTATCAATCGATCCAGGGGAGAATCACTGAAAAGGTTCCAGGGTGATAAGGACGACTGAATGTCAGTCACAGGCATTGTCTTTACCCTCAGTGGGGGGACGGTATGTTGGAAGAGTTCCAAGCTAGATACCGTGACATACTAGATGATTAAAGGCAAGATACATCGTTACCAAGGATGCTACCAAAGAGGCAGTCTGGATATATAAGTTCATGAGATGAACTTCGTTCCTACCATTGTGTGACAATGGAGTTGTGGCTTTTGCCAAGGAACTACCGTCCCATCAGAAATCCAGATATAATTTTTAGGCAGTATCACCTAATCATGGAGATGGTTGATCTCCAGGGAGATCGAGGTTAGGAGAGTAGACACAGAGGACAACAGCACGGATCCACTCACAAAGGCCTTTTTCCCAGTAGAGACATTTATGGGATGGTTGAGTATAAGATACTTCGACCGCAGCTAATTGTTGGGTATATGATACCACAACAGATGGCCCTAGTGCAAGTGGGAGATTGTTAGTTATATGTATGCCCTAGAGGCCATTACTGTACATACGATGTATATTGTAGTGGATGCTAGGACATATATAGGGAAGACTTTCTTGCTCGACATGATAGTATGCTATCTGGTTGTACTTTATCTTAACATGTACTCTGCTTGTCTCTATATTACGTGTTGATAAAGCCCTTTGGTATGTACTCGACTACTGGGACTATGATGAGATCATACTAGTGGGGCCACGGTAGTCGACGAGTACATCCTATAACTATTCCTAGTCGAGGGTGTATCGAGACAGGGCATCATACACCAGAGTAGACTAGCGTATACGCATCTTGACCCATATGATGGGCGATGGATGATCCCATATCCATCGGTGTTTGACATCAAGGATGGTGTACGGGTGCTCAGTGGAGACTGGGTACACTGGACGGACTCGTCGAGAACTCCCAGATGGTATTATACCTTACGTCAGATGGCAGTTCTCCGGTGACACTGGTACAGAGTAGTCTGTTGACCCGAGATCGTCATAGAGTCTTGTGTGATTCCCACTGTGCTTTGATTTCCATTATACCACGTCCAAGAGGGCGTGCAAAAAGGTGGCTTTTGGGTACAGTCCTGAATCACATGGAGGCAAGGAGCGATAGGAGGGGATTCGTCTCTCCTGGTATAGGGAGTTGATGTTGTGCTATGTTCGATTGGCTATAACCAGAAATCCCTGGCCAGGGTTGCTGAGATTTACTGGTAAGTGTTATCAGTAGTTTCTCGAACTGTTATAGACCTCATATCGACACGACTTATCGAGCTACTGGGGTCTGACGTTTACCACCCCTAGGCGAGATATGCGCCATATCAGACGACGAGATCGGACTGTACGGGAGTGTTACTGATTGGATTCACAGGAGAATGTACAGGCTTGCTTGTTGATCTTTTGAGCGCTCAATACCTGGGTAGCTGTTACGTTTAGCTGACCGCTTACAGCTTGTGGGTGTTTGATATGATCATCACGTACTACCGGCGTATTGACGATTCTTTAGAGTCCTACACATAGGTTTCTTGGCTCAGGCAAAACGGAGTAGGAGCACATATGTGATATGTGCGGGACCGCGGATAATGCAGTATATGATACCGTATTGGATTCTCGCGATATGAGATATCGGCCGGGTATATGTGATATAGTCGGGTCATCGTATTAGTCGGTTATATGCGATATAGCCGGATTATCGGATCAAGTGTTGATTCGATAATTTAATGTATAATAATATATATGATATATTAAATTACATTAACTAATATTTGCTCACTAAAAGATTCATTTTCTCACGGGATAATACATTGATATATATGCGATATATGTTAATTGTATTATTATCTATTGTTACAAAATATATTGTATATGTGATATATAATATTGTAACTTGTTAGGGTTACAAATTTAACATTGGATTAGGGTTTAAACTTGGTTAGGGTTTGGATTAGGGTTAGCTTTTGCATGAAGCTTCCATGAAGCTTTATGAAGCTTTGACTTTGTGGTTGCTTGATATTTTTTGTGAGATATTATGTTAACCCAATCCAAACCATTAACTCTAGTTAACTCTCTACAAGGGTTAACTCTCTCATGCTTAACCTTTGGTTAGATTTGTAACCACTACAATAATTCATTGTTCATCACAAAAGGAAAAAGTGATCATCTTCATTCATGCTTCTTCATGCTTGAGTTCCTTCATGAAAAAGCTTTCTTTTGTGATGAAAGTGAGTGAGAAAAAGATTTTAAATGAGAGCAAAAATCCTACTTCATCATCCTCATCTATCCTTGCCATTTAGATGAGGGTGTTCATTTCATATTATGAGTGTTAGCTTGTGTTATCGAAACTTCAAGGTAGATCATCTTGGTATCGAAGATCGGAAGCAAAGGTTGCATTATTCTCTTCGTGAAGCCTCTCGAGAGTCCAGAACACGACGATCGCAGTGAAGGGACCTCAACACGGAGCTTAAGAAGTGAAGGACCGAATCTACAAAGGTTGTAATCCCTCTCACTTAGTGTTAAAGAGTTTAACATGTTCGTTTTCGCCTAAACCCTAGTTTAAAAATCCGGCTTCGGGTTGTTCGGCATGGCTAAAATTTTAATCGGGCATGGTTGATGCCTGTAGACCCTTATGCATGTGCCTAGCAACCCTACACAGCAGTATGAGGGCGATCATATACGTGGGAGCTGGGGTCTATAAGCACATCCTTAAAAGGTCCCTAGTCGTGGGAGTTTCGAGACAGGGCATCGATACTCCAGAGTAGACTAGTGTATACAGTCGAGACCCCGACGAGGGGCGGTGGCCGGTCTTACAAGCCACTGGTGTCAGTTGGTTCACCTAAGATGTATACAGGTGCTCATTGGGTTATGAGTACACCGGACATGACTCGCCGGGAACATGCTAGTTGGTATTATACCTGACGTCAGATAGCAGTTCCCTGGTGACATGTGTACAGGTTAGTTCATCGACCTGAGATCATCATTTGTCTCGTGTGAGTTCCCACTGTGCTTTGATTACGACCCTACCACGCACAAAGGAGTTGTGCAAACAGGTTTTTGTTGGGTACAGTCCTGAGCCACATGGAGGCAGTGAGCGGATCCGCAGGGGTTCGTCTCTCCCAGTATTGGGGGTGAGGTCGCGCTGTGTCTAGGAAAGCTAGTACATGAAAGTCCTTGGCCAAGGCAGGAGATTTACTGGTAGGTACTCCAGTAGTATCTCAGGGTGTTCTGGGTTGCACTCCGACACGACTTGTACCGCTTTTGGGGGTCTGACTTTCACCAACCCCCTATGTTAGTGTATATGCCCTAGAGGCCATTACTGTATCATACTAGCTTGTATATTACTTAATGGAAGCTTGGGATATTCACAGTTGTATAGACAATCTTGCTCAAAATGGTAGTATGCTACTTGGTTTGTTTCTACTTCAATATATGCATGTGTTTCTTTTAGCATATCGCTTATACATATTAGTAGAGCCCTTAGGATCTTTGCTTGATTACCAGCGTTGTGATGGCAGTCCCACTCGTAGGGGCTGGGTAATCTATAAGCACATCCTTATACAGGTCCTTAGTCGTAGGACTATCGAGACAGGGCATCGATAATCCGGAGTAGACTAGCGTATGCGCTTCTCATCCCAGCAGGGGAGATGGTCTGTCCCACAGCCATTAGTACGTCGTACTGGAGATAGTATGCGGGTGCTCGTTGGGTTATGAGTACACTGGACAGGATTCGTCGGGAACTTTTGGTTGGTACTATACCTATCGTTAGTTATCGGTTCCCAGGTGACATGAGTACAGCTTAGTCCGCTGACTTGACACTGTCACTTCGCCTCAAGTGTGTTCCCACTGTACTTTGATTACTATCCGACCACGGCTCAAAGGAGTCGTGCAAACAGGTAGTAGTTGGGTGCAGTCCCGAAGCACTTGGAGGCAGTGACGGTTAGACAGGATTCGTCTCTCCCGGTATTGGGGGTTGACATCGCGTTGTGTCTAGGAGAGCCATTACACGAGTAGTCCCTGGCCAGGGCAAGCGAGATATACTGGTAGGTTTCCAGTGCTATCTCAGGGTGTTCTGGGCTACACTCCGACACGACTTGTACCGCTATTAGGGGACTAACGTTTACCGCCCCCTAGGCCCGCCATGCGATGTATCAGAAGAACAAACCGGACTGTACGGAGATTGTCACATTCAGGCTCAGTAGGAGTTCAGATGGGTTTCACCTCGTCAGTCTTCTTGTCGGCATCTACCTGGGGACCGTTACGCACAGCTAGTGCCGCTTGCGGTATGTGGTTAAACCCACTGCCAGCGTAGTGTCGAGTCTTTAGAGTCCCACACAGAAAGCTATTCGCCTTTAGGCAAAAGAGTAGAGGTCGCATGGTTTTGCGACAGGTCGCATGGTTTTGCGACAGGGTTCGGTCACATCCGTGCACTTCTGCACGTTTGGTGTACGGATATTAAACACTAGCGGGCTTTGTTTTAAGCCAGATCTTAGTGTACGTTTTGGGATTTGTTTTATCTCGGTTGTATTCGTGTTCCTTGTTAGTTATATGTATGCCCTAGAGGCCATTACTGTACATACGATGTATATTGTAATGGATGCATGGACATATATAGGGATGACTTTCCTGCTCGACATGATAGTATGCTATATGGTTGTACTTTATCTTAACATGTACTCAGATTGTCTCTATGTTACATGTTGATAAAGCCCTTAGGATATGTACTCGACTGCTGGGACTATGATGAGATCATACTAGTCGGTCCACGGTAATCGACGAGTACATCCTATAATTGTTCCTAGTCGAGGGTGTATCGAGACAGGGCATCGATACACCAGAGTAGAGTAGCGTATACGCATCTTGACCCATATGATGGGCGATGGATGATCCCATATCCATCGGTGTTTGACATCAAGGATGGTGTACGGGTCCTCAGTGGAGACCGGGTACGCTGGACTCGCCGAGAACTCCCAGATGGTATTATACCTTACGTCAGATGGCAGTTCTCCGGTGACACTGGTACAGAGTAGTCTGTTGACCCGAGATCGTCATAGAGTCTTGTGTGATTCCTACTGTGCTTTGATTTCCATCATACCACGTCCAAGAGGGCGTGCAAAAAGGTGGCTTTTGGGTACAGTCCCGAATCACATGGAGGCAATGAGCGATAGGAGGGGATTCGTCTCTCCCGGTATATGGAGTTGATGTTGCGCTGTGTTCGATTGGCTATAACCGGAAATCCCTAGCCAGGGTTGCTGAGATTTACTGGTAAGTGTTATCAGTAGTTTCTCGAACTGTTATAGACCTCATATCGACACGACTTATCGAGCTACTGGGGTCTGACGTTTACCACCCCTGGGCGAGATATGCGACATATCAGACGACGAGACCGGACTGTACGGGAGTGTTACTGTTTGGATTCACAGGAGAATGTACAGGCTTGCTTGTTGATCTTCTGAGCGTTCAATACCTGGGTGGCTGTTACGTTTAGTTGACCGCTTGCAGCTTGTGGGTGTTTGATATGATCATCACCTACTGCCGGCATATTGAAGATTCTTTAGAGTCCTACACAGAGATTTCTTAGCTCAGGCAAAACGGTGTAGGAGCACATATGTGATATGTGCGGGACCGAGGATAATGCGGTATATGATACCGTATTGGATTCTCGCGATATGAGATATCGGCCGGGTATATGTGATATAGCCGGGTCATCGTATTAGTCGGTTATATGCGATATAGCCGGATTGTCGGATCAAGTGTTGATTCGATAATTTAATGTATAATAATATATATGATATATTAAATTACATTAACTAATATTTTCTCACTAAAAGATTCATTTTCTCACGGGATAATACATTGATATATATGCGATATATGTTGATTGTATTATTTTCTATTGTTACAAAATATATTGTATATGTGATATATAATATTGTAACATGTTAGGGTTACAAATTTAACATTGGATTAGGGTTTAAACTTGGTTAGGGTTTGGATTCGGGTTAGCTTTTGCATGAAGCTTCCATGAAGTTTCATGAAGCTTTGACTTTGTGGTTGCTTGATATTATTTGTGAGATATTATGTTAACCCAATCCAAACCATTAACCCTAGTTAACTCTCTACAAGGGTTAACTCTCTCATGCTTAACCCTTGGTTAGATTTGTAACCACTGCAATAATTCATTGTTCATCACAAAAGGATTAAGGTTATCTTCTTCATTCTTCTTCTTGATGCTTGAGTTCCTTCATGAAAAAGCTTTCTTTTGTGATGAAAGTGAGTGAGAAAAAGATTTTAAATGAGAGAAAAAATCCTACTTCATTATCCTCATCTATCCTTGCCATTTAGATGAGGGTGTTCACTTCATATTATGAGTGTTAGCTTGTGTTATCGAAACTTCAAGGTAGATCATCTTGGTATCGAAGATCGGAAGCAAAGGTTGCATCATTCTCTTCGTGAAGCCTCTCGAGAGTCCACAACACGATGATCGCAGCGAAGGGACCTCAACACGGAGCTTAAGAAGTGAAGGACCGGATCTACAAAGGTTGTAATCCCTCTCACTTAGTGTTAAAGCGTTTAACATGTACGTTTTCGCCTAAACCCTAGTTTAAAGATCCGTATTAGAGTTGTTCGGCACGGCTAAAATTTTAATCGGGCATGATTGATGCCTCGTAGCCCCTTGTGCGCGTGCCTAGCATCCCTACAGTGGTATCAGAGCCAAGCTAGAGTTTTAGCGAAGTCTAGACGAACTTTAAAGTCCGATCGAACGCCGAAACCCCGATACGGAACCCTCTCTGGACAATTTTCAAAAAGTTGATTTTTTCTGAATTAAAAATGCCCAGAAAAACAAGCAGGAAAAACTAAGAATTACTGTGAAGTACGGATTTCTGAGTCAACAATTTGACTGCGGAACCGCGGCCAAACCATGGTTTTTGCTGCGGTTCCGCGGCCAAAATTTTGACTTAGGTCCCTGGAATTTCACTTAATTATTCTTAGGTCCTTTCTTGGCAATTTTTTCCGGGAATATTTTAATTCCACTCAGGTGTTGAGTTTTCTAGGGTTGTATTGGGGACTCGTTGATTTGATCGGATAATTTAACTTTGTTTAGTTTGTTCCAGATATTTTTAGAAACTGTTAAAAAGTTCGAACGGATATCAATAACTCACTTTTTCCCCTGTCGGAAAAATTTTCAAAAGTTGGATTTTTTCTCGAGTTTAAGAACGTTCTAAGTCATGCAAGTAACGCGGTGGACCCTCTAGAAGACAACAAACCTTAACTCGATTATGTGACCGTCTTGAACTGCCTTTTGAACCTTAGGGTTTGGGGCAGTATGGCGTGCCACATGTGAGGCGTTGGCTTGACCCTTCTATGGCTGGACCATTGGTACTGTGGCATGTGATGGATGTTTTTAAACTGATTTCAAGTGTTGAGATATATTTGGGAAAACTTGGGTGTTGGATTATTCGATCGGAAAGTTTAACATTGTCTATTTATCTGGAATGTGATACAATATTTGGAATCCACAAGTAGTTATGAGATAACTAATATGAATGTTATAAACATAGCAGTTTAGTCTCAGATGATCGGTTGCCACGGAATTTTGATGTGATCAAAATTCCGTCGCAATCACGTAGCGTACACGGATACTCGCCGGGTAAACTTAATAGACAGCCATGCCCCATAGCCCCGACCAAGTGACTGTAGGAGAACCCCGTCGCCAAAAGCATCCGTTCGGGTGCTCGCGGCGACGGTGTTCCGCCTTAGTGCACTTCGTCGACGGCATCGGGGGTGCGGCCGTCTACTAAAGTTTGCGACGAGCATTCGATCAGCATGTTGGGAATCTTGTTGAATTGCCCGACTTGGTATTGAAAAGAGTTTTCGATAATAAGACTAAAATGCGGGGTTTATAATTGTTAGGCATGCGATGTCTAAGGAATTCATCTGGTTAGGCATGAGATCTCTAAGGAGGTTGCGGATTCCAACTGTTGTAGTTTTACACTTTCTTTTCTGTGACCGTAAGCGTAGTATGTGGTGTATCGCCGGCTTCGTTGCTATACATCAACGACAATCGGGATACTCATACTTGCTTACGTTGATGATATGAGATATTATGTGTTGCTGTGATATGTTATATTGGATCGTCGCGTTTTGAATAGCCGGGGGTTTTATGTGAGATGAGAGTTTTTCTTTTTCATTCATGTAAAATTCATTTGTATGTAATATTCTTTTATTGGGGCACTTCCAGGTAGCGGATGATGTCACCGTTGTATATTATTTACTTTTCCGCATTAGGTAGACCTAAGGCGGGGAGCACAAGTAACCAGGTTCTAGGGTCCAGTGGGAGACCATCTCGAGAAGTCGAGACCGGGTCTCCTAACCCTAGAATTGGCAGTGTTGCTTGCCGCTCTCGTAGGGGTCTAGGGATGTGGGTTTGGCTATTCATCGCGACCGTGGAATCCGTGTTTTATACAGGCTCGTATTGAAAACACGGACATCCTAGTATATCCAATATTTCATATATGTTCTTCTGCTGCAATGTTCTGTGATGAGATCATGTTACTGCCTGAGACGAATGTTTATATTATATATATGAGATATATGTTATATTGCAGATTTCGTTTCAAAAGCGATGCTTATGAAGCATAATTAAAAATGGGACTTCATTAATGAGATTAATGAAATAAAAGAAACCTATAATGTTGTAGAAACTTGTTTAAAAACTGGTAGCTCTAGTTCTTGCTTTGCATAGCGGTGTTCCTTGTAGAACATCCAGCACCTTATTCGATAAGGAATGGGCCGAGATCCCCACACCAGGAGTGACCCCTTTAGCAATGACTGGCAGATGCTCCACCCCTCGGTTTGTATTTTGATTGCTTCTATAGTTTTTGCTTTGCATAATGGTATATATGATATACCCTGCACCTTATTCGATGAGGAAAGGGCCGACGATCCCTTCACCGGGAGTGACCCCTTTAGCAAAATTAGAAAAGCCTAAAAAACACTCCATTTAAAATCACTCGATTCTACAACGATATAAAGTTCATTAAGCAAAAGGTTTTCTTAAAAACCTGTCGTAGCCCTCCGTCATTTCAGATAAGTAGTATTTAGTATTCGTGCTGCGTTTGTTGACTCAGTCAAGGCGTAGTGTGCGGGAGCTAATTAGTGCTTATCTGCAAAGCATATGATGCGATTGGATTAGGGTAGACGGGCGGCCTTGTTGACTCAGTCAAGGGTCGTGCGGGTGGGTTTAATTCAATCGGGAAATGACGGGTTGAACTTTACTTGCGGTCTATGGTTTGTTGACTCAGTCAAGGTCATAGATCGCTTGGGGCAAAATTATCGGGAATTTCAAGTGTTGAAGTTTGCAATGAGATTGCATACCTTTTATGAGATAGTTGGATCCCGATACCCACTGCGAGTAAGAGTTACTCCTGGGAGAGTTTTACACATTACAATTAGCCGATCAAGTAGGTGACTAGAAAGGTGTTAACGGGGCTATGCCTCTGGGAAAACGAGGTTTACTTTAATTAGGTTCGTGCGAAAGCACGGGGGACCTCCCTCAAAGTATCGACACTGGCCTGGCTGAAAGATTGGCGAACTTGTAGCGTGTAATTAATCCCGGCTAGTCTTTCCTTTTAGGGTTTGAAGGATGATTTTATTAAAACAGTGGGAGACATCCTGATTAGATATATTAGATAACCAATCTAATCTTGCAAGAGCATACGCTGAGTGTTTTCTTCTCTCTCTCTCCTGGTAGCGACCATATCAGGCCTTAATCAAGATAATAATACGGATATATTGACTGAACCCGCTTGTTATACTGAGCTGGGGAACGTTGGTCCCGCTCCAACTTATAATTGTTATAAGACAGAGCAGGAAATTGGGGAATACCAGATTTCCCGTGCCGCCCAAACGAAGAAAGTGCATGCTGATGCATCATCTTCGGGTGTGTTCATTACATAGAACTGTTTCTCAGTATCCTTTACATCCTGGGTATGAGATACCGGATCAGGATCCCGCATATGTAATCTGTTACATAGGCTACAGATAGGTAGAGAACTGAGAACGGGTGATAAGTTTCATGAGATAGAAAACGGTGCAAGTGTTGCAGCCAAGTCTGTTGGTCACTATAACCCTGTATTACCAGAATACATTAATTCTGAACGAATGTTATTAGATACCGAACCTGATATACAACATCATATCAGTCTCTTTATTAGTAAAGAAAGGATATAATTTTGTATTGTTGGATAATGTTTTGAACATTTCCTATATCAAGAGTTGATCGGTTTAGGTACGTTATCTAAAAGCATTGACGTTCTAAATCAAACTACAGTTCTTAGTATACTGAACACACACAAGAGGAAGAGTTCAGAAATGAACGCATCCTTCTTGGGGCATTGTAGACTAGGTCATATCAATGCGACCCGACTGGTTGAAGTTACATTTTGATGCATATTTAAATCTGTTTGAATTTACATCTTGTGAAACTTGCCGGTCATGTCACAAAGAAAAGATGACCATAGCTCTGTTTATTGGAAACAGAGAAAGAGTTAGTGAACTCTTGGGATTGATACATGATAATGTATGTAAAGTCCCCTGTCTACATATGCCAAGACCGGTTCTTTGTACTTCATTACATTCTCTGATGATCACTCAAGATTCAGACATATGTTCTTGTTGAAACACAAGTCCGAACCTTTTGAGATATTCACAGAATATAAGTTAGAAGTAAAGAACCAAAATACGGATATAAGTATTATATCTTTTAATGAGATCAAGGAGGAGAATACTTGAGCACGGAATTCCTGGACTATTCTAAAGGAGAATGAGATTCTCTCTCAGCATTACTCCTCCGCATACACCACAGCACGTCGGTGTATCGAGGCGGAGCAATTGCACTCTATGTGATATGGTGTGCTCTATGATGAGTACTACTGAGTTTCCTATTTCCTTTTGGGAGTTATGCGTTTGAGAAGATGCATACCTATTGAATAGGGTTCAAATCAAATAAGTTGCCTACCACTTCATATGTGATATGGAAAGGGAAGAGCCCATATCTTAAGTTTGTTAAGATTTGAGGTTGTCCGGCCTATGTCTAAAAGCAAAATCCGGACAAACTCGAGGTAAAGACAGATCTGTGGAAGTTTGTTGGATATCCCAAGCATACGCAAGGGAATATCTTCTACATAATCGAGGAACAAAATATGTTTTGTTTCTCAACATGCCACCTTTGTGAAAGGGAATTTCTTGTGAAGAAATTATTGGTCATGAGGTAAAACTGGAAGGAGTTCCAGCTATAGAAACTACAGCAGATGATTTGGTAGAACTAAAGGATTCAATAGTAACCAACGAACCTCAGCCTCTCCGCCGATCTAGTAGGGTTCTTCACCCACCTGAGAGATACTTCGATTTCTCTATGACAGTGGGAGCGAGGATTGCATCATGAGATGATGACCCAACTAGTTTCGGGCTGGCCATCAGGAGTGGGGCTCTGTACGAATGGCTGGATGTTTATCGATCTGAGATGGAATCCTTATACACCAACAAAGTATGGACTTTGGTTGCTTTATCTGAAGGGTTAAATCCCTATCAGGAGCGAGTATATCTTGAGAAGATTAATTGGTGTACATGGAAAAGTTGAGTCTATCAAAGCTATGCTTAAGTCCATCCAGATCCTACTTGCCACGGCTGCATACCATGACTACGATATATGGTGGTTGGGTGTCATGACTGCTTTTCTAAATGATGTTTTAGAAAAGAGCGTCTATAAGTACACAGCCAGAGGGCTTCATAGACAGTGGGAGTAACGGAAACGTGTGCAAGATGTTTTATGTGATAAAACAGGCATCGCGGAGTTGGAACATCTGTTTTGATGTGGTAGTCAAAGAGTTTGACTCCATCAAAATGGTAGATGAACCTTGTATATACAAAATGGTAGTAGAGAGTATGGTGGTAATCCTTGTAGAGTACGTGGATGACATACTCTTGATAGGAAAGGAGTTTCCTATGCTGCGCTCGGTCAATCTCCGCTTATCACAACGATTCTCCATATAGGATCAAAGTGATACCTCCTAAATCCTGGGTTTTGGATCTATGAGATAGTTCTAATTAGATGTCAGGATACTCACTAGTTGTAGTGAGATGGTATAAATCGATCCTGGGAAGAATCACTGGAAATGTTCCAGGGTGATAAGGACGATTGAATGTCAGTCGCAGCCATTGTCTATACCCTCTGTGGAGGGACGGTATGTTGGAAGAGTTCCAAGCTAGATACCGTGACATACTAGACGATTAATGACAAGATACATTGTTACCAAAGATGCTACCAAAGAGGCAGTCTGGATATATATAAGTTCATAAGATGAACTTCGTTCCTACCATTGTGTGACAATGGAGTTGTGGCTTTGGCCAAGGAACTACCGTCCCATCAGAAATCCAGATATAATTCTTTGGCAGTATCACCTGATCATGGAGATGGTTGATCTCCAGGGAGATCGAGGTTAGGAGAGTAGACACAGAGGACAACAGCCCAGATCCACTCACAAAGGCCTTTTTCCCAGTAGAGACTTTTATGGGATGGTTGAGTATGAGATACTTCAACCACAGCTAGTTGTTGGGTATGTGATACCACAACAGATGGCCCTAGTGCAAGTGGGAGATTGTTAGTTATATGTATGCCCTAGAGGCCATTACTGTACATACGATGTATATTGTAATGGATGCTTGGACATATATAGGGATGACTTTCTTGCTCGACATGATAGTATGCTATCTGGTTGTAATTTATCTTAACATGTACTCAGATTGTCTCTATGTTACATGTTGATAAAGTCCTTAGGATATGTACTCGACTGCTGGGACTATGATGAGATCATACTAGTGGGGCCACGGTAGTCGACGAGTACATCCTATAATTGTTCCTATTCGAGGGTGTATCGAGACAGGGCATCGATACACTCGAGTAGACTAGCGTATACGCATCTTGACCCATATGATGGGTGATGGATGATCCCATCTCCATCGGTGTTTGACATCAAGGATGGTGTACGGGTGCTCAGTAGAGACTGGGTACACTGGACGGACTCTCCAAGAACTCCTAGATGGTATTATACCATACGTCAGAAGGCAGTTCTCCGGTGACACTGGTACAGAGTAGTCTGTTGACCCGAGATCGTCATAGAGTCTTGTGTGATTCCCACTGTGCTTTGATTTCCATCATACCACGTCCAAGAGGGCGTGCAAAAAGGTGGCTTTTGGGTACAGTCCCGAATCACATGGAGGCAATGAGCGATAGGAGGGGATTCGTCTCTCCCGGTATAGGGAGTTGATGTTGCGCTGAGTTCGATTGGCTATAACCGGAAATCCCTGGGCAGGGTTGCTGAGATTTACTGGTAAGTGTTATCAGTTATTTCTCGAACTGTTATAGATCTCATATCGACACGACTTATCGAGCTACTGGGGTCTGACGTTTACCACCCCTAGGCGAGATATGGGACATATGAGACGACGAGACCGAACTGTACGGGAGTGTTACTGTTTGGATTCACAGGAGAATGTACGGGCTTGCTTGTTGATCTTTTGAGCATTCAATACCTGGGTGGCTGTTACGTTTAGCTGACCGCTTGCAGCTTGTGGGTGTTTGATATGATCATCACCTACTGCCGGCGTATTGACGATTCTTTAGATTTCTACACAGAGGTTTCTTAGCTCAGGCAAAACGGAGTAGGAGCACATATGTGATATGTGCGGGACCGAGGATAATGCGGTATATGATACCGTATTGGATTCTCGCGATATGAGATATCGGCCGGGTATATGTGATATAGCCGGGTCATCGTATTAGTCGGTTATATGGGATATAGCCGGATTGTCGGATCAAGTGTTGATTCGATAATTTAATGTATAATAATATATATGATATATTAAATTACATTAAATAATATTTTCTCACTAAAAAATTCATTTTCTCATGGGATAATACATTGATATATATGCGATATATGTTAATTGTATTATTTTCTATTGTTACAAAATATATTGTATATGTGATATATAATATTGTAACATGTTAGGGTTACAAATTTAACATTGGATTACGGTTTAAACTTGGTTATTGTTTGGATTAGGGTTAGCTTTTGCATGAAACTTCCATGGAGTTTCATGAAGCTTTAACTTTGTGGTTGCTTGATATTATTTGTGAGATATTATGTTAACCCAATCCAAACCATTAACCCTAGTTAACTCTCTACAAGGGTTAACTCTCTCATGCTTAACCCTTGGTTAGATTTGTAACCACTACAATAATTCATTGTTCATCACAAAAGGATTAAGGTTATCTTCTTCATTCTTCTTCTTGATGCTTGAGTTCCTTCATGAAAAAGCTTTCTTTTGTGATGAAAGCGAGTGAGAAAAAGATTTTAAATGAGAGCAAAAATCCTACTTCATCATCCTCATCTATCCTTGCCATTTAGATGAGGGTGTTCACTTCATATTATGAGTGTTAGCTTGTGTTATCGAAACTTCAAGGTAGATCATCTTGGTATCGAAGATCGGAAGCAAAGGTTGCATCATTCTCTTCGTGAAGCCTCTCGAGAGTCCACAACACGATGATCGCAGCGAAGGGACCTCAACACGGAGCTTAAGAAGTGAAGGACCGGATCTACAAAGGTTGTAATCCCTCTCACTTAGTGTTAAAGCTTTTAACATGTACGTTTTCGCCTAAACCCTAGTTTAAAGATCCGTATTAGAGTTGTTCGGCACGGCTAAAATTTTAATCAGGCATGCTTGATGCCTCGTAGACCCTTGTGCGCGTGCCTAGCAACCCTACATTCCTCAGAACGCGGATGCGGGTGTGTATGCACAGTTGACAGAGAGACAAAGGCAGAGGATTCTCATTGGGGTTATTGACTGTTGACTTTTCACTGTTGACCATTGACTTTTGCTAAACCCTAATGAGAATAAGAAATATGATTGATGATAATATTAATTAAGTATTATTGTGTCATGGTTGTGATGAGGGGTTGACTTTGTTGACTTGTTGACTTTGTTGACCGGTTGACTAGGTTGGACTAGTTGACCATCGTCATTGCAATGGCTATCATTTCATGGCAAAGGCTTTTGCTTGCTTGTTATGATTTGCAATATGAGTGCATGAAATGATAATGCCACTTGATATGATATGAACCATCACATAATACTCAATGATTATTATTATTATTATTATTATTATTATTATTATTATTATTATTATGATTTTGTTATGGGAGCATGGGACGAAAAGGGTTTGGCTCATTCTATCATTCTTCTTCTCTTTCATGCTCAAGCTCTCCCTCTTGCTCTTCCTCTTGCTCTCTCTCTAGTTCAAGGCAACACCCTCTCATGAGTTGAGAAACATTGCCTTTGAGATAAAAGAAAACCCAAATCACTTCTCTACTCATCCTAGTTCACAAGGTTTGGCAAACCAAGTGTTCTAGTTTCTTCAAGTTCGAAGAAGAAGCCAAAGGTAGAAGCTTTCAGGTGGATCCATCTTCGGCGTAAGGAGACGACGAGGTGTGGCCGATCCGTACACCGGAATGAGTTGAAGACGAAGGAGTTCAAGAAAGGTATAGCCCCCTAACCGAGTAGGTAAAACTCTAGTTAGGTTTTTAGGTAGTTGTTTAACAAAGATCCGTATTTTGAGTCCATGTTACCACCTCTTGAAAAATCATTTTTCATCATTTCCGCAAGCCCGTAAGTACCGGGAGAGGTAACATGGACATACAGTGGTATCAGAGCCTAGTTAAACACTATCTAACATGTTAGCAAAGTAACTAGAAATTTGATCGGAGAAAAAGTCGCGAAACACGCCCGAAAAGTACACTTTCTGTCGAATTTTTCCTCTGTTCTAAAATTAATAAATCTTGGCTTAAAATTCAACTCCGTGTTTTTACATCTCATTGTAGAAAAATGGTCCAGAGAGCCCATCAACACGCCGCGGAACAGCTGCAGGAGCTTGCTCCCGCCGTGGATCCGCGGCCGAGTTGACTCGGCCGTGGACGATTTTTCTTGCAGCGAGGTCATAGGGGTGTTTTGGGATTTTTAAAATATGTTTTTTCTGCCCAGATTTTGCAGAAAGAAAAATTTGTGTTTCGGGCTTGAAAATCCGTATTTTGATCGAACTTCTAAAAGACTTAAGCTAACGGGTTATATCTGTGATGTGATATATGTATTGAACGTCCGCTAATCGCTATACGTCGATTAGTGGGGGTTATACATATCTGTGATCTGTAATGTTGATGGCATGTGTATTTGAATTCATTGGATTGTCGCAGATGATAGCCGGGGGGTTGTGAGATGAGAGTTTTCTTTTATCTTTCAATTCATGTAATATGTAAATTAATGTAATATTATTTTTGGCCGCACAACCGGGTCGGGGTTGTAGCCGTCATTGTATAATTTCTTTTTACTGTTTTGCTCCTAGGATAGACCCAAGGTGGGGTGCACAAACTACCGGGTATCTCGAAGTGCCGAGTGGCCTACTCACGTCGTTGAGGGAGGTTGCTCCGCTTCGGATATTTGGCGGGTAGTTTGCCGCACCCGTAGGGGTCTAGGGTGGGGTATTGGCTATTCATCGCGACCGTGTAATCCTCTTTTCGTTACAGGCTCGTACGGATTGCTGATTCCTAGTATATCCAATGTGTTCATCTGTGATCTGGAATGGCTATCATTGCATGTGACGAATGAGTATATCTATATATGATATCTATTTAGGCGTTGCTTATGTTTTGCATCCGCGCTAGTCCAGCCCCCGCTCTGTCGTTAGTTAAGTAACCTAACGGGTAATGACGGGCCCCGTGGCGAATGCGGATGGCATAAGCGTACGTCATATTTTCGTTGTTTTCTGCAATGGTCAGATTAATTGATGGGACGCATTAAAATTAATGCAAGAAAAATAAACCAAGTAAAAGCCGTTGGAACAATTTCAAAAACCACTCGGTTTCTTTTCAAAAATAACTTTTAAAACGCGGAGCTTAAGCCATTCCTTTTAAAAGCTATCAAGGTTCCTTCGATTATATCAAGTTCACTACGTTCAAGGTTTCGCCAAAACCATTCGTAGCCCTCCGTCGTTTCGTATGAATATTCAATAGTATTCAAGCTATGTTTGTTGACCTTCGTCAAGGCATAGTGATTGGTAGCTGTTGGGTGTTCATATGTAGCATAGATAGATACGTTGGTTTGGGACAGTCGTATTACCTTGTTGACCTTCGTCAAGGGTATATACGGGTGGGTTCAAATTAACCTGGACAATGACGGGTAGAACTTGACATGTGACTTATGATTTGTTGACCTTCGTCAAGGTCATAAGAGCATGGGGCAAAAATCCACATCGGGAGTTTCAAAAGAACTGAAACTTGCTAGCGTTGCATACCATTTGGAGTGTGATGATTCTGGTAGGATTCCTTCAGTTTATCACACGATGATATTTGGATCCCGATCCTACAGTGAGTATATGCTACTACTCCGGAACTTTCTCACTCAACGATAAATGTTATAAACCAAGTAGGTGCCTAGAAAGGTGTTAGCGGGACTACGCCCACAGTGAAAAGAGGTTATTTAATTAAGGAACTTTGCGAAATCGTTGGAAAACCTCCCTCGATGTACCGACACCAGCCTGGCCGAACGGTTAAGCAAGTATTGTACGGTGAGATTGATCCTGACTAATTCTTCCTTTATGGTTTGAGGAGGGATTCGAGAGACAGTGGGAGCCATCATGTTTAGATAAATTAAAAACCAATCTAAACTTGCAAGAAGCATCATGCTGAGTGTTTTCTTCTCTCTCTCTTAATTGCAGCGACCCAGTGACCAGACATAGGTTACATCTAGATAATAAAATGACTGAACCTGACTGTTATGATTGGCAAAGGTCTGTCCAGATGTCCATTACCCATGACAAACTGGGACACCTCTTAACTAATCAAACCCTTGCCGTCTCAGGACCAGTTTCCCCTGTCACGGACATTGACATCCGTATGACATCGAAAAAAGACTGTGCGAAAGCCAAGTGCCTCGTGTTAGCCTCAGTTGATGGTGCAAACCAGAGGCAGCACAAGAAGATGGACTCAGTTTCTATCTTCCTCCATAACAAAGATTTATATGGAGAGAAATCTCGTATCGCAAGATATGAGACCTCGAACGAATTGCTTCAAGCGAGGTTGGCTGTCGGGTCATCTGTAGGAGACAACGTCCTTACAGAGACCAGCTATTTTGAGCTCACGGACCTGGAGACCACGTTGGAGAATGGGTCAAGTACTGACCTAATTCTACAGTCCCTGCCCTCTGCTTATACCCTGAAGGAAACCAGGGAAGAAGAAGGAAGGAGAAGGGCAAAAGTTTCGGGACTGGATGTAGTAAAAGAGGAAGGATCCTATTGTTACGGGAATGAACATTGGCAGAAGGATTGCAGGGCTAGCAAAGCCAGTAGCCAGAATTCGAAGCATGTTGTGGCTTCGGCTTCGGGTGTGTTTGTGATAGAGAACTTTATGTCAGTTAACCCTACTTCCTGGGTATTGGATACCGGATCATGATCTCATATCTGTAATTCATTACAGGCTCTGAGAAACCGTAGGTTTATCAGGAAAGGTGATATGACTCTCAGGGTTGCTAACGGAATGAGCATGGATGCTGAATCCGTAGGGGAATATCATCTTGGACTGACAACTGGGCAGATATTGATTTTGCGTAACTGTTTGTATGTACCAGGTACGACTTGTAATATCATATCTGTATCCTTACTTTCTAAGGAAGGATATAAATTTACTTTTGTAAGCGATGTAGTACACATCCACCTAAATCAAGTTCTGATTGGGTCAGGTATATTAAATAACGGGATATACGTATTAAATCAAGCTCAGATATTCAGTGTCCAGAACACACTTAAAAGAAAGTCTCCTGAAACAAATCAGGCTTTCTTTTGGCATTGTAGACTGGGTCACATTAATGAGACACGATTAACTAAGTTACATAAAGAGGGATGCTTGAATCCGTTCGAGTATCAGTCTTATGCCACTTGTGAATCTTGTCTCATGGGAAAGATGACAAAGACTCCGTTCACTGGACACGGAGTAAGAGCGAGCTCGCTCTTGGGGCTCATACACAGTGATGTGTGTGGTCCAATGTCTACACATGCGCGAAGTGGTTATTCATACTTCATTACTTTCACAGATGATTTCTCTAGGTATGGATATGTCTTCTTAATGAAGCACAAATCCGAGGCCTTTGGGAAATTTCGGGAATACAAGAATGAAGTTGAAAAACAAACAGGCAAAAGTATAAAGACACTGAGATCTGATCGAGGTAGTGAATACTTAAGTGCCGAGTTTCTGAACTACTTAAAAGAGAATGGAATTCTCTCTCAGCGTACTCCTCCATACACACCACAACACAACGGTGTATCTGAAAGGCAGAATCGAACCCTATTGGATATGGTTCGTTCCATGATGAGTAAGGCTGAGTTACCGCAATCTTTCTGGGGTTATGCACTAGAAGCAGCTGCATATCTCTTGAACAAGGCTCTAACCAAGACTGTTCCTACTACCCCATATCAGATGTGGAGTGGGAAGAAACCCTGTCTTAAGTATCTTAAGGTATGGGGATGTCCAGCTACTGTAAAAAAGCAGCATGCGGACAAGCTCGAGGCACGCTCAGTACTGTGTAAGTTTGTGGGATACCCAAAGAACTCCAGGGGGTATCTTTTCTATTCCGCAGAAGAACAAAAAGTTTTTGTTTCTCCGCATGCCCACTTCTTGGAAACTGAATTTTTGGAAAATCAGATAAGTGGGAGCGCAATAGAACTGGAAGAAATTCCAGAACCATAAGCTGTTACTGAAAGCTTGGATGAACCAGAAGTTTCAGGAGAACCGGACATTCCTGCGCCGCTCCGCAGGAGTAGTAGGCAGTCTCATCCGCCCGAGAGATACTACGGTTTTCTCATAGACGGGGATAGAAAGGATTGCACTATTGATTATGATGAGCCTACTAGCTTCCAGCAAGCCATTCAGAGCGGTGACTCGGTAAAATGGCTGGATGCAATGCGGACCGAAATGGAGTCCATGTACACCAACAAAGTATGGACGTTGGACGTTGCTCCAGATGGGGTAAAACCCGTAGGATGCAAGTGGATCTTCAAAAGGAAGATTGGTGTAGATGGACAGGTTGAGACCTATAAGGCTAGACTTGTTGCAAAGGGTTTTCGTCAAAGACCAGGTTTGGACTATGACGAAACCTTTTCTCCAGTGGCTATACTGAAATCCATTCGGGTCCTTCTTGCCATTGCTGCCTTCCACGATTATGAGATCTGGCAGATGGACGTAAAGACGGCTTTCCTAAATGGATATTTGGAAGAGTGCGTTTATATGGATCTGCCAGAGGAATTCATTTAGAGTGGGAGCAGCGGTAAAGTGTGCAAGTTTCTCAAGTCCATCTATGGACTGAAGCAGGCATCGCAGAGTTGGAACATTTGCTTTGATGATACTGTCAAAGAATTCGACTTTATCAAAAACCCAGATGAACCATGCATTTACTGTAAGATTGTAGAGAGAAATGTGGTATTCCTCGTCTTGTACGTCGATGACATTCTCCTAATAAGAAATGATATTCCTATGTTACAGTCAGTCAAAGGATTCTTGTCACAGAGATTCTCCATGAAGGACCTGGGCGATGCCAACTACATTCTGGGGATCCAGATCTATCATGATAGATCTAAAAGGATGTTGGGACTTTCACAGTCAAGGTACATTGACACCATACTGAAACGATTCAGTATGGAAGATTCCAAGCGCGGTAATCTACCGGCTTGTCACGGAATCACCCTCTCTAAAGAGATGTCTCCCAAGACTGATTTGGAAAGGGCTCGCATGTCATCAATACCCTACGCATCTGCGGTAGGATCTATTATGTATGCGATGTTGTGTACCAGACCAGATGTAGCATACGCATTGAGCGTTGTAAGCCAGTATCAGTCGAACCCAGAGGAGAAACACTGGATAGCAGTAAAGAACATTCTCAAGTACCTGAGAAGGACTAAGGAGATGTTCTTGGTGTATGGCGGAAAAGACCTCCAGATCGAGGCCTTTGCTGACTCCAGCATCCAGAGTGACAGGGATGACTCCAAGTGCATGTCGGGTTATGTCTTTACCCTCAATGGAGGGGCGGTTTGCTGGAAGAGTTCCAAGCAGGAAACCGTTGCTGACTCCACTATGAAAGCGGAGTACATAGCTGCTTGTGATGCCGCAAGGGAAGCTGTCTGGATGAAGAAGTTCCTCAAGGAGCTTCAGGTGGTTCCTACCAGTGTTGATCTAATACCGCTGTATTGTGACAACAACGGCGCTATAGCTTTAGCGAAGGAACCCAGGTCCCATCAGAAGTCCAGGCACATTTTGAGGCGGTACCACCTGGTCAGGGAGATCGTTGATCGCCGAGAGATCGAGGTGAAGAGAGTAAATACAGAAGATAACAGTGCTGATCCACTCACGAAGGCCTTACCCAGACTCAGTTCGAGCGGCTGATCGAGATGATAGGTCTTCGATACGCCAGTTCATGGCCTTAGTGCAAGTGGGAGATTGTTAGTGTATATGCCCTAGAGGCCATTACTGTATCATACTAGCTTGTATATTACTTAATGGAAGCTTGGGATATTCATAGTTGTATAGACAATCTTGCTCAAAATGGTAGTATGTTACTTGGTTTGTTTCTACTTCAATATGTGCATGTGTTTCTTTTAGCATATCGCTTATACATATTAGTAGAGCCCTTAGGATCTTTGCTTGATTACCAGCGTTGTGATGGCAGTCACACTCGTGGGGGCTGGGTAATCTATAAGCACATCCTTATACAGGTCCCTAGTCGTAGGACTATCGAGACAGGGCATCGATACTCCGGAGTAGACTAGCGTATGCGCTTCTCATCCTAGCAGGGGAGATGGTCTGTCCTACAGCCATCAGTACGTCGTACTGGAGATAGTATGCGGGTGCTCGTTGGGTTACGAGTACACTGGACAGGACTCGTCAGGAACTGTTGGTTGGTACTATACCAATCGTCAGTTATCAGTTCCAAGGTGACATGAGTACAGCTTAGTCCGCTGACTTGACACTGTCACTTTCCCTCGAGTGTGTTCCCACTGTACTTTGATTACTACTCTACCACGGCTCAAAGGAGTCGTGCAAACAGGTAGTAGTTGGGTGCAGTCCCGAAGCACTTGGAGGCAGTGACGGTTAGACAGGATTCGTCTCTCCCGATATTAGGGGTTGACATCGCGCTGTGTCTAGGAGAGCCATTACACGAGTAGTCGCTGGCCAGGGCAAGCGAGATATACTGGTAGGTTTCCAGTGCTATCTCAGGGTGTTCTGGGCTACACTCCGACACGACTTGTACCGCTATTAGGGGACTGACGTTTACCGCCCCCTAGGCCCGCCATGCGATGTATCAGACGAACAGACCGGACTGTACGGAGATTGTCACATTCAGGCTCAGTAGGAGTTCAGATGGGTTTCACCTCGTCAGTCTTCTTGTCGGCATCTACCTGGGGACCGTTACGCACAGCTAGTGCCGCTTACGGTATGTGGTTAAACCAACTGCCAGCGTAGTGTCGAGTCTTTAGAGTACCACACAGAAAGCTATTCGCCTTTAGGCAAAAGAGTAGAGGTCGCATGGTTTTGCGACAGGGTTCGGTCACATCCGTGCATTTGTGCATGTTTGGTGTCCGGACAGTTAACACTAGCGGGCTTTGTTTTAAGCCAGATCATAGTGTACGTTTTGGGATTGGTTTTATCTCGGTTGTATTCATGTTCCTCGGAACGCGGATGCGGGTGTGTATGCACAGTTGATAGAGAGACAAAGGCAGAGGATTCTCATTGGGGTTATTGACTGTTGACTGTTCACTGTTGACCATTGACTTTTGCTAAACCCTAATGAGAATAAGAAATATGATTAATGATAATATTAATTAAGTAATATTGTGTCATGGTTGTGATGAGGGGTTGACTTTGTTGATTTGTTGACCGGTTGACTAGGTTGGACTAGTTGACCATCATCATTGCAATGGCTATCATTTTATGGCAAAGACTTTTGCTTGCTTGTTATACTTTGCAATATGAGTGCATGAAATGATAATGCCACTTGATATGATATGAACCATCACATAATACTCAATTATTATTATTATTATTATTATTATTATTATTATTATTATTATTATGATTTTGTTATGGGAGCATGGGAGGAAAAGGGGTTGGCTCATTCTATCATTCTTCTTCTCTCTCATGCTCAAGCTCCCCCTCTTGCTCTTCCTCTTGCTCTCTCTCTAGTTTAAGGCAACACCCTCTCATGAGTTGAGAAACATTGCCTTTGAGATAAAAGAAAAACCAAATCACTTCTCTACTCATCCTAGTTCACAAGGTTTGGCAAACCAAGTGTTCTAGTTTCTTCAAGTTCGAAGAAGAAGCCAAAGGTAGAAGCTTTCAGGTGGATCCATCTTCGGTGCAAGGATACGACGTGGTGAGGCCGATCCATACACCGGAAAGAGTTGAAGACGAAGGAGTTCAAGAAAGGTATAGCCCCCTAACCGAGTAGGTAAAACTCTAGTTAGGTTGTTAGGTAGTTGTTTAACAAAGATCCGTATTTTGAGTCCATGTTACCACCTCTTGAAAAATCGTTTTTCATCATTTCCGCAAGCCCGTAAGTACCGGGAGAGGTAACGTGGACTTACACCCTAGGACTGCCATGCGATGCTCATAGACGAACGGACCGGGCTGTACGGATATTGTCACTGACAGGCTCAGTAGGGTGTCAGAATGAGTTCGCTCATCGACGTCCCTTTTGGTCAATACATGGTAGCCCGTTACGTATAGGCTAATACCTCTGACATGCTAGTGGTTAAATCCACAACCAAAGTATTGACGAGTCTTTAGAGTCCCCCACAGACCAGTTTCTCAAGTTTCGGGCGAAACGCTGTAGAGGCCGTATGGAGATATGGCAGGGTTCGATCAGATACGTGCGGTATTGCACTGATCGTGATCGGACGGTTTGTACTAGCGGGCTTTGGTTTAAGCCGGATCCTAGTATTTGACAGTGTAGATTTTGTCTCTTTGCATTTGTATTCAATGGGAATACAAATACGGGTATGTATATACAGTCGCGGGGTTTTCCTATAATTTATTACGGGATTAGTTTTCTGAAGTTGCCAGTTTGCATTCCGTTTCGGCCAGTTTTCCTTTGTTCCTTCACGGCCGGATTTTTCTGATGGAGGGGCTAATTTGCAAGTTTGCAAATTAGCTATTGTGGAGGGTTTATTTGGATATGGAAAGATTATGATAGCATCTTTTCTTTTCATGCATCATTTCTTTTGCATTAAATGAGATTAGAAAGGATTAGAAATTGATTTGATATTGTTATCATCACATTTGGTTGTGGTCACCCTTTTGCTTTTCCTACACTCACCTCCCTATTTGGTTTTGATTATTCCCTCCACCATTTTGATCATAGAGGGGCCGGCCACTTTGGAAAAGAGAGAGAGGCTTCATTTTTTGTGAGGGAAATTGATTCATCTCATTTTGGCTTGCTTGCTAAATTCCTAACACCTCTCTAAAGTTCATGGTTTTTCATTCCTCCATCATGGCAACTTCACAACCCCAATTGAGATAATGGATTCTACACTTGCCTACAGCAATTCTTGAGCACGTCGACTCGCCAGATTCGTACCCGAGTTGCCTCGATCCAGAGGTGGGAGCCCGTAAAAGAATCCGGCGATGTGGTGCCCGTTTCAACGAGGAGGCGACGACCGGAGATTCCACGAGGAGATCGGAGTGGAGGCGAAGACCGAAGGACCCAGATCGCTTGGTATAACTTCTCTACTCTTATTCTAGTTTGCTAGAGTTAGGTTAATGGCCCGATCCGGGATTTTTAGTGCGCGGTGGTGCCAGTTCTAGTTTATAGAAAAGTTTTCGTTTCCGCATTCCGACGTCGGATTGACGGTCGGGGCGCCGCCGTGCACTTACAGTGGTATCAGAGCCACGCCATTAACCTAGTCTAGCTTGCTCTAATGTGTTTACATGTTCGATCGAACAGTTATCCCCAAAACCGCATTTTCATTGCATATGTTTCTGTTGAAATTTTTTTGGGCTCGAAAAATTTTTCAAGTTGTTGCAGAAACACATGCAGGGGATTGTAAGCATTCTGCAAAAATTTGGTAAGGTGATTCTTTAGTACGACCGCGGAAACGCGGCCTAACCCCTGGTTTGGCCGCAGTTCCGCGGTGGAGAAAAGTCAACGCCGTACCAAATTTTCACAGTAGGCTTCTGGGTTGGAAATAGGGGTTTTGGGATATTCTGTTTGGGCCCAGTTTTTCTTTGAATGCTACAGTAGTGCTTGGGGCCCACTTCGGAAAATTCAGTCGATCGAAAATTTTAAACATGTTAGTTCACAGTATTTACATTATATCTGCGACCGTGAATGTCATTTGATCGGTAAATCCTGTCTATCTGCTATAGCTCTTTTAGACGGATTTGCGAACATGACATTCACGTTGATGTTTTGTGTTGTGCTGTGATGTTGCGGATTGGTCGTGGGGGATAGCCTGGATGCAATGGTAGTACAGTTTTGTTTTATATGTACATTTGATATTGCGGGGCGAGCGTCCGACATGTGGACTGCCGTCTCTGCCTGTTTGTATATTATTCTTTCAGGACACGACCGGGTTGAGGTCGATGTACCCGTTGTATATTTTACTTTCTGTACTAGGATTACCCCGCGGTGGGGTGCACGGATAACCGGGTTCTAGAGTGCAACGGGCCCGCATCTCATGGCATTGAGACGGAGGAGGCTTCACTCAAGAATTGGTGGGCTATTCGCCGCACTCGTAGGGGGTACAGGTTGACCCAGGAAGGGTGCCCAAGTTACCGGATTCCGTGTAGTGCTGGGTGGTCCATTCACGTTGCTGAAGGGGGCTGCCTCACTTCAGGTTTTGGCGGGTAACTTGCAGCGCCCGTAGGGGTCTAGGATTTCATTGCGCAGGCTATCCATACGACCAGGCGAACGTCGGGTTTCAGTAGCGGCTCTATAAAACCCGGGGATCCCAGATATCTGTATTGTTCTGTGATGCTTATTACATTTCTGTGATGTTACATTTTATCACGCCTTGAGCGAATATTATATATGTATATATATACTAGTAGATGTTGTATATGTTTTGCATCCGCGCTAGTCCAGTCCCCGCTCTGTCGTTAGTTAAGTAACCTAACGGGTGATGACGGGACCCAGTGGCGAATGCGGATGGCATATACGTACATCAATATTTTCGTTCTTTATTGGTGTGATCAATTGATGGGACTGCGTTGATTCGGATCAATGCAAGTTAAACAAACCTATTCTGATGTTGTTGGAACACTTTTCAAAAAGCTGTTATTGCAAGGACGTTCTCTTTTGTTTTGCATCGTGGTATTCAGTTGGAATATCTTGCTCCTCAGTCGACGAGGCAAGGGCCGAGATCCCTTCACCGGGAATGACCCCTTGGACAGAAGTTTGCGTCAGGGCAATAACTTCACTATAGCCGATTACTTTTGCTTTGCATCGTGGTATTTAGTTGGAATATCCTGCACCTCATTCTACGGGGAAAGAGCCGAGATCCCTTCACCGAGAGTGACCTCTTTAGCAAAGGTTTTCGTCACTATATTTTTAAAAAGCTATCCGGTTCCTTCAACGATATCAAGTTCATTACGTTAAAGGTTTTCGCCAGAAACCATTTGTATCCCTCCGTCGTTTCATATGGATAGTCAATAAGTATTCAAGCTGTGTTTGTTGGCCAAAGTCAAGGCACAGTGATTGGTAGCTATTGGGTATTCATATGCTGCATAGATAGATGCGTTGGTTTGGGACAGTCGTATAGCCTTGTTGGCCAAAGTCAAGGGCTTGTACCGGTGGGTTCAAATTAACCTGGAGAATGACGGGTAGAACTTGACATGTGACTTATGATTTGTTGGCCAAAGTCAAGGTCATAAGAGCATGGGGTAAAAATCACATCGGGAGTTTCTAAAGAAACTGAAACTTACCAGATATGCGCATACCTTCTGGAGTGTGATAACGTGAGCGGATTCCGTCACGTTATCATGCGATGATAGTTGGATCCCGATTCCCACTGATGAGTTGGTTTACTCCTCGGGTGATCCCGACTAATTCTTCTTTTAGGTTTGGAGGAGAATTTGACGGTACAGTGGAAGGTTTCCAGATTAGATAAAGTGTTAACCATTCTGATCTAGATTAGAGTGCACGCTGAGTGTTTCTTTTCTCTCTCTCTTTGGCAGCGACCATGACCCGACCCTAGACTATGACTCAGTGACCAAGATTAACCGAACCTTCTTAAACACTGGCTTTTGGATTGTCAGAGTTGCATACCTCATTGCCACTCCTACTTTTACCCTTTTCTCCAGGACACCCCGTATTACTACGAACGTCCACTTCCATTGGACAAAACCATCGTATGGTTATATACGAACTCTAAGGATTTTATTCGAGGATGGTTTCCGGTTCTGGAGAAAACTATAGGACTATTCAGTTGTCTTTTCCTTTTACCTTCTCTCAGGTTGCGAGTACTCCTTGGTTTAGGAGATAGTACACCTATTACGCAAATTGGATAATCTTCTTCCAAACCATAGGCAGGTGCCGACCGGTAGGGAATGAAGAAAACCAATTAGCCTAACTAAGGTGTACAGAAGGTATTAAGTAAAGACATATCAAGGGATTAGTAAGAGGGCAAAGTAAAATGCGACTGCTATTCACGACTAAACCAAGTATTTCATTACCACTGCCAATTCACCTTTGTATTTCTCCAAGACACTCCGTATCACTACGAAGATCCACAGTTTATTTGGATACTCCATCGTATGGTTATATACGAACTCGAAAGGAACTTGTTCCAGTTCGGGGATGGATTCTGGTTCAGGAGAAATATGAATAATTTTTTTTTTCGGTTGTCTTTTATCTTTATATTCACTCGCATTGCGAGTGTTCCTAGGATTAGGACAGTACACCCATTATGCTTATTGGATAGTCTTCTTCCAAACCATAGGCTGGTGCCGAAAGGTAGGGAAGGAAGAAAACCATTTAGCCTAAAGGGGTGTACATAAGGTAATGACTAAAGACATATAAAGGGATTTGGAGAGATGGCAAAGAATTATACGGTTACAGTTGTGAATCTGGATAATGGAAGAGGCATTAATACGAATACCCGGATACCCCTACGAAATATTTCAATATTTCAGTTTCACTGTCTATTGTTAATAGAAAACTGATTTCCCAATTAGTCCTTCTCCATGGTATGTATTTACCAGGTATGATTCTCACATCTGTATGGTTTTACAGATGATGAGTGGGAGTAAGTTATTGGGAATTGGGTGATCATCCTCATTATATCGGAATTCGTTGTAATTGGTGATATTTGAAAAAATCACCTGGGTTGTTTGCCGGACGGCAAATATTTGGTTTTGAATATCCGCTGTTATGCACCAATTTCAAATTGATACATCTGTACGTCTATTTTTATAGAGTGAGATACACCTTTTTGAAATTATGTCTATGACATTTACCTATATCTGTGGATGGTTAGGTAAGGAGCATTAAACAGCGGTGTAATTCTTCTTAACCATAGGTACAGTTTTCAACCTACGACACACAGTGAATGAGTCACTAGACTCAGGGACTTATAGAGAGTATTGTATGTTGTCCAATGTTCATTAGGACAGAGGCGATGGTCCTCGTACTATATTCGGTTTACTTATGACTTCTCTAGTTTTTAGACAGGTGTTTCGTAGAAACACAGGGTCCAAGTTTTGAGAAGTTATAGGTGTAAGAGTAAAGTAGAGAACCAGGTATTGCAAGTATCAGGATTCTTCAAGGTGATCGAAGATGTAGATACTTATGCATGGTATTCAGTTGATAGTAATGATTAAGAGAACTTGCTTCTCTTTCAGGTTACTCATAATTGGAAGCATTCCTAAGTTGAGTAATGTTGATCGACTTCTCTCCATTTAGTTGACATGCACTGAAGACAGTTGCGTGATTTGAATCTGGTTTAATTAAATCAGTGCCTCTGTTTCTATATTGGATATAGAACAGTTCATATCTTGACATTGTTAAGGTACGGGGAGTTGTCCAGCTTATGCTTAAAACCAGATTCTGGATAACTCAAGGCACGTTTCCGTAATGGCTGTTTGTGGGTTGACCCAGGCTATGACGAGGGTTGACTTTCTACCATCTGGAATATCAATAGTGATATTGTTCTTGACTCGCCACAGTTTTAATAAAAATGGATTTTTTCAGAAAACAGTAGTGGAAGTATGGTAGAACTGGAAGTGAATCCAGAACAACAAACGATTACTGAAAATTTGATAAGAACCTAAAGATTCAATCTGGTTTGACATTCCATTAGCCACTCCGCAGATATGGTGGGTAACCTCAGGCGCTCGAGAGGTACTTCGGTATGCTCAAGGACGGTGGCAAGGAGGTTCTTGTTTATCCAGACTTGCCAATGCTGTTGTTCCAGACTGTGAGACCCGGCAGGAGGATGAGTATAGCGTCGTTCAAAACTAGCTTTAGAAGTGTACGTGTATATGACTCTGCCAGAGGCTTGTCGTAGTCAGTGGGAGCAGCGGAAGCATAGTGGACAAGTGGCTTATGTCTATTTATAGACTAAAGCAGATACAGCGGAGATAGATCATCTATTTCTGATGTGACATTCATAGGTTTGACTTCATCAGAATAGGGGATGGATCTGTTAAGAAGGTAGTGGGGTGTGATGTCCTGGTATCTGGATGACATACACAGAGTAGGAAGTGATATTCCTATACTACGATCGGTTATACTTTAGTTGTCACACAGTGGTTTCTCCACATAGGAATTGGATATTATATCAGACATTCTGGTTACTAGATCTATGGTTTTAGATCTAGATTTGGGTGGTTTCCCAATCTGGGTACTTTGACAGCATTCTAAGAGTATTTAGAATGGACGACTCCAGGCACGGTAGTGTACCTGCAGGTGATGGAGTCACCCTCTCTAAAGGTGTCTCATAGACTAAAGGGGAGAGGGATGTGCATGATCGGCAGATCACTTGCTTAGGCAATTGAGTTGATCATGAGATGTCAAGTACCACACCAGATATTGTTTTTGCACCAGATGCAGTAAGTTGATATTAATCCAATCCTGGAGAAACATTCGGAAGCAGTTTTAGAACATAAGTTGATGTTCTAAGGATATGATAACAGCATCCTCCTTCGGGAGACAGTTATCATTCCAGGCTTCCAAGGTGACCTGGATGGCAGAGTGGCTGTCAGAGTTGTAGTTTTCCCTCTGACGAGGGGCAGTATTTTGGACAGATGGTCCAGGTGGATACTAAGGGAAGGATGGCGCAGGATACTGATTAAGTTCAGTTGACGATACAGTCTAAGAAGTTTGGATTTGGAGTTCATTTATGAGCTAGGTCCCATCAGATATCCAGACATATTCTAAGACAGGTATTGCTCATTTCGGGAGATGGATTTCTCCGTGAACTTGAGATAAAGAGAGACATAGAAAGAAACATCAGAGCGGATCCACTCACTGAGGCTATTCCTCGAACTCAATAGTTTCACAAACGAGCTTTGTGAGACTGACTAGTAGAGGAGTTGGGTGTTCGGTATCACACGGGCTGTGAGTATGCGACATCGCAATAATTAGCCTTGAGTGCAAGTGGGAGATTGTTGGAGATAGTGCCCTCAGAGTCAATTATTGGATCACAGGCACGTGATTGCAATGATTGAGGGAGGACCTATACCGGTAGGACTGTCTTACTCAAGATGATAGTATGCTATCTGGTTTACCTTTATCATCGTGTAATGCTTTAGGTGACCTTACAGGTCATTATTGCACGTTGATAGAGCCCCTAGGATTCTTGCTTAACTACCAGCAGTATGAGGGCGATCATATACGTGGGAGCTGGAGTCTATAAGCACATCCTTAAAAGGTCCCTAGTCGTGGGAGTTTCGAGATACGGCATCGATACTCCAGAGTAGACTAGTGTATACAGTCGAGACCCCGACGAGGGGCGATGGCCGGTCTCACAAGCCACTGGTGTCAGTTGGTTCACCTAAGATGTATATAGGTGCTCATTGGGTTATGAGTACACCGGACAGGACTCGCCGTGAACATGCTAGTTGGTATTATACCTGACGTCGGATAGCAGTTCCCTGGTGACATGTGTACAGGTTAGTTCATCGACCTGAGATCGTCATTTGTTTCGTGTGAGTTCCCACCGTGCTTTGATTACTACCTTACCACGCTCAAAGGAGTTGTGCAAACAGGTTTTAGTTGGGTACAGTCCCGAGCCACATGGAGGCAGTGAGCGGATATGCAGGGGTTCGTCTCTCCCGGTATTGGGGATGAGGTCGCGCTGTGTCTAGGAGAGCCAGTACATGAAAGTCCTTGGCCAAGGCAGGATATTTACTGGTAGGTATTCCAGTAGTATCTCAGGGTGTTCTGGTCTGCACTCTGACACGACTTGTACCGCTTTTGGGGGTCTGACTTTCACCAACCCCCTAGGCCCGCCATGCGATGCTCATAGACGAACGGACCGGACTGTATGGATATTGTCACTGACAGGCTAAGTAGGGTGTCAGGATGAGTTCGCTCATCGACATCCCTTTTGGTCAATACCTGATAGCCCGTTACGTATAGGCTAATACCTCAGACGTGCTAGTGGTTAAATCCACAACCGAAGTATTGATGAGTCTTTAGAGTCCCCCACAGACCAGTTTCTCAAGTTTCGGGCGAAACGCTGTAGAGGCCGTATGGAGTTATGGCAGAGTTTGATCAGATACGTGCGGTATTGCACGGATTGTGATCGGACGGTTTTTACTAGCGGGCTTTGGTTTAAGCCGGATCCTAGTATTTGACAGTGTAGATTTTGTCTCTTTGCATTTGTATTCAGTGGGAATACAAATGCGGGTATGTATATACAGTCGTGGGTTTTTCCTGTAATTTATTACGGGATTAGTTTTCTGAAGTTGCCAGTTTGCATTCCGTTTCGGCCAGTTTTCCTTTGTTCCTTCACGGCCGGATTTTTCTGATTGAGGGCTAATTTGCAAGTTTGCAAATTAGCTATTGTGGAGGGTTTATTTGGATATGGAAAGATTATGATATCATCTTTTCTTTTCATGCATCATTTCTTTTGCATTAAATGAGATTAGAAAGGATTAGAAATTGATTTGATTTTGTTATCATCACATTTGGTTGTGGTCACCCTTTTGCTTTTCCTACACTCACCTCCCTTCTTGGTTTTGATTATTCCCTCCACCATTTTGATCATAGAGGGGCCGGCCACTTTGGAAAAGAGAGAGAGGCTTCATTTTTTGTGAGGGAAATTGATTCATCTCATTTTGGCTTGCTTGCTAAATTCCTAACACCTCTCCAAAGTTCATGGTTTTCATTCCTCCATCATGGCAACTTCACAACCCCAATTAAGACAATGGATTCTACACTTGCCTACAGCAATTCTTGAGCACGTCGACTCGCCAACATCATGCCCGAGTTGCCTCGGTCCAGAGGTGGGAGCCCGTAAAAAATCCGGCGATGTGGTGCCCGTTTCGATGAGGAGGCGACGACCGGAGATTCCGCGAGGAGATCGGAGTGGAGGTGGAGACCGAAGGACACGGATCGCTTTGTATAGCTTATATACTCTTATTCTAGTTTGCTAGAGTTAGGTTAATGGCCCGATCCATTATTTTTAGTGCGCGGTGGTGCCGGTTCTAGTTTATAGAAAAGTTTTCGTTTCAGCATTCCGGCATCGGATTGACGGCCGGGGCGCCGCCGTGCACTTACAAGTAAAACTGAAACATTAAAATGTTTTGTAGGGGTATCCTTGTATTCATAGTAATGCCTCTTCCATTATCCAGATTCATGACTGAAACCATATATTTCCTTGCCATCTCTCCAAATCCCTTTATTTGTCCTTAGTCGATTCCTTCTGTACACCATTGTTAGGCATAAATGGTTTTCTTCCTTCCCTACCATTCGGTACCAGCCTATGGTTTGGAAGAAGACTATCCAATAAGCGTAATAGGTGTACTCTCCTAATCCTAGGAGTAGTCGCAACCTGAGAGAAGGTAAAGATAAAGACAACTGAAAAAAAACTTATTCCTATATCTCCTGAACCAGAATCCATCCTCGAATAAGGTTCCTTCGAGTTCGTATATAACCATACGATGGATTTATCCAATGGAATTGGATGTTCGTAGTGATACAGAGTGTTCTGGAGAAATACAAAGGTGAAGTAGGAGTGGCGTTGAAAGACTTGGTTTGGTCGTGAATAGCAGTCGCAATATACTTTGCCCTCTTTCTAATCCTTTTATTTGTCTTTACTCATTACCTTCTGTACACCACACTTAGGCTAATTGGTTTTCTTCATTCCCTACCTTTCGGCACCTGCCTATGGTTTGGAAGAAGACTATCCAATAAGCGTAATAGGTGTACCGTCTCCCAATCCTAGGAGCCCTCACAACCTGAGAGAAGGGAAAAAGGAAAAGACAACTGAATAATCCTATTCATTTTCTCCAGAACCAGAAACCATCCTCGAAAAAGTTCCTTCGAGTTCGTATATAACCATACGATGGTTTTATCCAATGGAAGTGGATATTCGTAGTGATACAGGGTGTTCTGGAGAAAAGCAAAGGGTAAAAGAAGAGTGGCAATGATGTATGTAACTTGGACAATCCAAAAGCCAGTGTTTTTAAGATAGTTCGGTTAACTTGGTCACTGAGTCATAGTCTAGGGTCGGGGCATGGTCGAAGCAAAAGAAAGAGAGAAAAGAAAACACTCAGCGTGCACTGTAACCTAGATCAGAATGGATAATCATTTTATCTAATCTGGATGGCTCCCACTGTTTTCTCGAATTCTCCTCCAAACCTAAAAGGTGAATTAGTCGGAATCACCCAAGGAGTAATCCTACTCATCAGTGGGAATCGGGATCCAACTATCATCGTATGATAACTTGATGGAAGCCACTCAAGTCATCACACTCCAGAAGGTATGTGCATGCCTGGCAAGTTTCCTGTATGTTTGAAACTCTCGATGTGATTTTTACCCCAAGCGGTTTATGACCTTGACTAGGTCAACAAACCATAAACCGCTAGTCAAGTTCAACCGGTCATTATCCTGGATTGCATTAAACCCACCCGTACGTGCCCTTGACTAGGTAAACAAGGTCGCACGACTGTCCTAACCAATCGCATTTAAAATGCAACAAACAAGCACTACTTAGCTACCGAACACTACGTCTTGACTAGGTCAACAAATGCAGCACGAATACTAAGCAATACTTGTAAGAAATGACGGAGGGCTATGGCTGGTTTTTGGCGAAAAACCTTTAACGTAATGAACTTGATCTCGTTGAATGAATCCAAGTGGTTTTACAAAAGTATAGTAGCGAAAACTTTTGCTAAAGAGGTTACTCCCGGTGAAGGGATCTCGGCCCTTTCCCCATCGAATGTGGTGCAGGATATTCCAAACTGAATATCACGATGAAAAGCAAAAAGTAAACGACTATAGTGAAGTTATTACGTTGACGCAAACTTTTACTCAAGGGGTCACTCCCGATGAACGGATCTCGGCCCTTGCCTCGTCGAATGAGGTGCAGGATATTCCAAACTGAATACCACGATGCAAAGCATAAGCGTAAGTCTGTAATGTCAGTTTTAAAAACATGGTTCCAACAACATCATATATATAGGTTTGTTTTCCTTGCATTGATAAGAATCAACACAATCCCATCAATTAATCACATCAGAAAAGAACGAAAATAAAATGTACGTATATGCCATCCGCATTACCCTCTGGGTCCCGTCATCACCCGTTAGGTTACTTAACTAACAACAGAGCGGGGACTGGGCTAGCGTGGGTGCAAAACATATACAACATCTACTAGTATATATGTATATATATAACAATCATCCCAGGCATGATAAATGCAACATCACAGAAAAGTAATAAGCATCACACAACTATACAGATAATCTGGGAGCCCCGGGTTTCCTTTGAGCCACAACTGAAAACCCGACGTTCCCCTGGTCGTGTAGATAGCCCATGCAATGAACTCCTAGACCCCTTCGAGCGTTGCAAGTTACCCGCCAAAACCTGAAGCGAGGCAGCCCCCTTCAGCAAAGTGAATGGACCACCTAGCTGTTAGTTGTATGTATGTCCTAGAGGCCAGTATTGTACAGATGATGTATATTATATTGGATGCTTGGACATATATAGAGAGCACTTTCTTGCTCGACATGATAGTATGCTATCTGGTTGCTCTTTATCTTAAGATGTATACTTGTCTCTTTATATTATCTTATAGTTACATGTTGGTAAAGCCCTTAGGATGTGTACTTGACTACCTGGACTTTGATGCGGATCATACTAGTGCGGACATCGTAGTCCATAAGTACATCATTCATGGTCCATAGTCGTAGGTGTATCGAGACGGGGCATCGATATACCAGTGTAGACTAGCGTATACGCTTCTCGACCCATAAGATGGGCGATGGATGATCCCATATCCATTGGTGTTTGACATCAGAGATGGTATACGGGTGCTCAGTGGAGACTGGGTACACTGGACGGACTCGCCGAGAACTCCCAGATGGTATTATACCTCACGTCAGATGGCAGTTCTCTGGTGACACAGTAGGGTAGGTTAGTCTGTAGACCCGAGATCGTCATAGAGTCTTGTGTGATTCCCACTGTGCTTTGATTTCCACCTTACCACGTCCATGAGGGCATGCAAAACAGTGGTTTTTGGGTACAGTCCCTAGTCACATGGAGGCAATGAGCGATAGGAGGGGTTTCGTCTCTCCCGGTATTAGGGGTTGATTTTGCGCTGGCTCGATTGGCCATAACAGGGAAGTCCCTGGCCAGGGATGATATAGAGATTTACTGGTAAGTGTTACCAGTAGTTTCTCGACCCGTTATGAGCCTCACATCGGCACGACTTATCGGTTATTGGGGTCTGACGTTTACCACCCTTAGACTTGATATGCAACATATCAGACGAGGAGACCGGACTGTGCGGGAAGTGTTACCGGCAGGCTTTTTACAGGAGTTGGAGCGGGCTTGCTTGCTGATCTTCTGATCGCTCAATACCCGGGTAGCCGTTACGTCCAGCTAGTACCGCTGACGGCTTTTGGGTGCTTGATGTGATCATCACCTACTGCCGGCGTATTGACGAGTCTTTAGAGTCCTACAAAGAGGTTTTACTGGCTCAGGCAAAACGAAATAGGAGCGCATATGTGATATGTGCGGGACTGAGAATAATGCGTGCATGTGAAACCGTATTCTATTCTCGTGACTTTTTGTATCGGTCGGTTATATATGATATAGCCGGGTTATCGAATCAAGTGTTGATTCGATAAGTCGATATATTGGATGTTAGTCGGTTATATATGATATGCCGGATTATTAAGTCAAGTAATGATTTAATAATTTATTGTATAATTGTATATTTGATATACTAGTTTACATTGACTAACACTTGTTCTCTTTAGGTATTTTCTCATATGTACACTTGAATATATATATATATATATATGTGATATATATATTAAAAGTGTTTTCTTTTGTATCATGGTTGATGATACACTAAACATGGGTGTACAAGACATAAACCATTCTATTTTTATGGTGGGTTATAATTATTTAAGGTAATTACAAAATTGGTGGAATTTTTGGAAAGAGCATGAAGCTTGCTTTGCTTGGACAAAGTCCACTACCTTTGTCGTCACCTTAGATTTTTTATTAACCTAACCATTTAGATTAGCCAGGGTTATGTCTCTACAAGAGTTAGTATATGATACTCACTCACCATGGTTACCTTTCTCACTTGATCATTATCCTCATCTCTTTCTTTTGTTCATCTTCTTCTTCATTTGAAAAAGAGAAAAAGCTTGCTAGGGTTTGATCCAAAGTGAGAAAGATTGTGAGAAATAAAATTCTAAAGAGAACCCACTTCCTATTTCTCCATCCTCTACTAGACTAGCACTTTAATTTAGGGTGTTTACTTCACTAATTCTCTAGTTAGTAAAGTAGAAGCTTGAGTTGGCATCCCCTCGACGTAGATCATCTTCGGCCTCGAAGACTTCAAGCAAGGACGCGTCTTTCGCCTCGTGAAGCCATGCAAGGGTCCGGGAGAACCATGATCGCAGCGAAGGGACTTCAACAAGAAGCTAAAGAAGTGAAGGACCGATCTACAAACGTTGTATTTCGTATTCACTTAGTTGTACCTCGACGTAGTTCATCTTCGGCCTCGAAGACTTCAAGCAAGGACGCGTCTTTCACCTCGTGAAGCCATGCAAGGGTCCGGGAGAACCATGATCGCAGCGAAGGGACTTCAACAAGGAGCTAAAGAAGTGAAGGACCGATCTACAAACGTTGTATTTCGTATTCACTTAGTTGTAAACATAGTTTACTAGCATATGAAACCCTAATTTTCTAGCAACGATCTTGTTTAGGGTTATTCGGCACGGCTAAAATTTTAAACGAGCATGGTTGATGCTTTGTAGAACCTTATTAGAGTGCCTAGTAACCCTGCACTAGCACTTCACGGAATCCAGTAACTTGAGCACCCCTCCTTGGGTCAACCTATACCCCCTACGAGTGCGGCGAATACCCCTCCAATTCTAGAGTGAAGCCCCCTCCGTCTCAACGCTATGAGATGCGGGCCCGTTGCCCTCTAGAACCCGGTTATCCGTGCGCCCCACCTTGGGACAATCCTAGTACAGAAAAGAAAATAATATACAAGGGTGACATCGACCTCAACCCGGTCGTGCCCCAAAAGAATAATATACAAACAGGCAGTGACGGCAGTCCACATGTCGGACACTCGCCCCGCAATATCAATTGTACAAATAAATCCAAACTGCACTACCATTGCACACAAGCTATCCACCACGACAAATCCGCAACACAGCACAACACAGAACATCAACGTGAATGTCACGTTCACAAACCCGTCTAAAAGGGCTATAGCGATTAGACAATATTTACCGATCAAATGACATTCACGGTCGCAGATATAAATGTAATGTACTGAAAACACACAATTAAAATTTCGATTGACTAAACTTTCCCAAAATGGCCCCAAGTGCTAAACCAGTAGTTAAAAGAATCTGGGCCAAAACTATATATCAAAAAAATCATTTTTCCACTAACTAGAGCTCCAGAAAAAAATTTGGTCACTGTAGCTTAAAATAGGCCGCAGAAGCGCCGCCAAATGTGACATTTCGCGGCGGTTCCGCGGTGGAATTTTGGAGTTAGGTCACCAAATGTTTTCTGTGTTGGAGTTAGTGCCCTCAGAGTCAATTATTGGATCACAGGCACGTGATTGCAATGATTGAGGAAGGACCTATCCCGGTAGGACAGTCTTACTCGAGATGATAGTATGCTATCTGGTTTATCTTTATCATCGTGTACTGCTTTAGGTGACCTGACATGTCGCTATTACACGTTGATAGAGCCCCTAGGATTCTTGCTTGACTGCCAGCAGTATGATGGCGATCATATACGTGGGAGCTGGTGGTCTATAAGCACATCCTTAAAAGGTCCCTAGTCGTAGGAGTTTCGAGACAGGGCATCGATACTCCGTTAGTAGACTAGTGTATACAGTCGAGACCCCGACGAGGGGCGGTGGCCGGTCTCACAAGCCACTGGTGTCAGTTGGTTCACCTAAGATGTATACAGGTGCTCATTGGGTTATGAGTACACCGGACAGGACTCGCCGGGAACCTGCTAGTTGGTCTTATACCAGATGTCAGATAGCAGTTCCCTGGTGACATGTGTACAGGTTAGTTCATCGACCTGAGATCGTCATTTGTCTCGTGTGAGTTCCCACTGTGCTTTGATTACTACCCTACCACGGCTCAAAGGAGTCGTGCAAACAGGTTTTAGTTGGGTACAGTCCCGAGCCACATGGAGGCAGTGAGCGGATCTGCAGGGGTTCGTCTCTCCCGGTATTGGGGGTGAGGTCGCGCTGTGTCTAGGAGAGCCATTACACAAAGCCCTCGGCCGAGGCAGGAGATTTACTGGTAGGTATTCCAGTAGTATCTCAGGGTGTTCTGGGCTACGCTCCGACACGACTTGTACCGCTTTTGGGGGTCTGACTTTTACCAACCCCCTAGGCCCGCCATGCGATACTCATAGACGAACGGACCGGACTGTACGGATATTGTCACTGACAGGCTCAGTTGGGTGTCGGGGTGAGCTTCCTCATCGACGTCCCATTTGGTCAATACCTGGTGGCCCGTCACGTATTGGCTTATACCTCTGACGTGCTAGTGGTTAAATCCACAGCCAAGGTATTGACGAGTCTTTAGAGTCCACCACAGACAGTTACTCAAGTTTCGGGCGAAACGCTGTAGAGGCCGTATGGAGATATGGCAGGGTTCGATCAGATACGTGCGGTATTGCACGGATCGTGATCGGACAGTTTTTACTAGCCGGCTTTGGCTTAAGCCGGATTCTAGTATTTGATAGTGTAGTTTTGTCTCTTTGCATTTGTGTTCAGTGGGAATACAAATGCGGGCATGTATTTGCAGTAGCGGGGTTTTCCTGTAATTTATTACGGGATCGGTTTTCTGAAGTTGCCAGTTTGCATTCCGTTCCGGCCGGTTTTCCTTCATTCCTTCTCGGTCGGACTTTCTTGGTGGAGGGTGTTAATTGCAAGTTCGCAATTAACATTTAGTGGAGGGTTTTCTTGCAAGTTTGCATTATGATGAGACTTCTTTTCCGACGAGCGAGGAGGTGACGGAGATTCCGCGGGAGATCGGAGTGGAGACGAAGACCGAAGGACACGGATCGCTTGGTATAACTTCTCACCCCATCTCTAGATAGCTAGCTAGGTTAATGGTTTCGATCCGGGTTTTAATTGTCCGCGGTAGCGCCGGTTTCCGAGCAAGGAAAAATTTTTTATTCCGCATTTTGGCCTCGACTACGAGGCCGGGGCGCTGCCGTGGCGCAACATGGTATCAGAGCCACGCCATTAACCTTACCTAGCTTCGTTTGATGTGTTTGCATTTCCGATCGACCAAAATTTCCAAAAACCGTATTTTTTTGTTCACATCAGTTTCTGTTGAAATATTTTGGTCTCGAAAAATTTTTCAGGTTGTAAAATATTGATGTACTGGAAAATCTAAGACCTCTGTAAAAATTCGATGAAGTGACTCCACAGTTGGAGCGCGGAACCGCCGCGAAAACCCCCTTTATGCGGCCCTTCCGCCGCGCACTATTCACATCACTTCACCATTTTTTTACAGAGGCCTTCTGGGCTTAAAATATGGGCTTTGGAATATTAAAGTTGGGCCAATTGTTTCTGTGAGTGCTACAGTTTTCTTTGGGGCCCACTTGTTAATTGTTTGATTGATCGGAAAATTTTAAACACATTAGTTCACAGTATTTACATTATTTTCTGCGACCGTGAATGTCACTCGATCGGTAAATCCGATCTAACTGCTATAGCCCGGTTAGACGGATTTGCGAACGTGACTTTCACGTTGATGTTTTATGTTTATGCTGTGATGTTGCGGATCGGTCGTGGGGATAGCCTGGATGCAATGCTAGTGCAGTTTTGTTGTATTATGTACATTTGCTATTGCGGGGCGAGCGTCCGACATGTGGACTGCCGTCACTGCCTGTTTGTATTATTCTTTTGGGGCACGACCTGGTTGCGGTCGATGTACCCGGTGTATGTATATTTTACTTTCTGTACTAGGGTTGCCCCGCGGTGGGGTGCACGGATAGCCGGGTTCTAGAAGACAACAAGCCCGCATCTCATGGCATTGGGACGGAGGGGGCTTCACTCCAGGATTGGCTGGCTATCCGCCGCACTCGTAGGGGGTACAGGTTGACCCAGGAGGGGTGCCCAAGTTACCGGATTCCGTGAAGTGCTGGGTGGTCCATTCACGGTGCTGAAGGGGGCTGCCTCGCTTCAGGTTTTGGCGGGTGACTTGCCGCGCCCGTAGGGGTCTAGGATTCTCATTGCACAGGCTATCCACACGACCAGGGGAACGTCGGGTTTCAGCAGCGGCTCTGTGAAACCCGGGGTTTCCAGATATCTGTATTGTTCTGTGTTGCTATACATTTCTGTGTTGCTGCTTTTTTCACGCCTTGAGCGAATACTATATATTGGTATATATATATTAGTAGATGTTGTATATGTTTTACATCCGCGCTAGTCCAGTCCCCGCTCTGTCGTTAGTTAGCTAACCTAACGGGTGATGACGGGACCCAGTGGCGAATGCGGATGGCATATACGTACATTAGTATATTTTCGTTCTTTGTGGTGTGATCAATTGATGGGACTGCATTGATTCGGATCAATGCAAGTTTAAACAAACCTATTCTGATGTTGTTGGAACACTTTTCAAAAAGCTGTTATTGCAAGGACGTTCACTTTTGTTTTGCATCGTGGTATTCATTTGGAATATCCTGCTCCTCAGTCGACGAGGCAAGGGCCGAGATCCCTTCACCGGGAGTGACCCCTTGGACAGAAGTTTGCGTCAGGGCATTAACTTCACTATAGCCGATTACTTTTGCTTTGCATCGTGGTATTCAGTTGGAATATCCTGCACCTCATTCTACGGGGAAAGAGCCGAGATCCCTTCACCGGGAGTGACCTCTTTAGTAAAGGTTTTCGTCACTATATTTTATAAAAGGCTATGCAGTTCCTTCAACGATATCAAGTTCATTACGTTAAAGGTTTTTCGCCAAAAACCATTCGTAGCCCTCCGTCATTTCTTATGGGTATTATTTAGTATTCGTGCTGCGTTTGTTGACTCCGTCAAGGCGTAGTGTACGGTAGCTAAGTGGTACTTGTTTGTCGCATAAGTGGGATTGGTTAGGACAGTCGTGCGGCCTTGTTGACTCCGTCAAGGGCACGTACGGATGGGTTTAATGCAATCCAGATAATGACGGGTTGAACTTGACTAGGACTCTTTGATTTATTGACTCCGTCAAGGTCACTTGAGTCCTAGGGGTAAAAATCACATCGGGAGTTTCAAAAGAACTGAAACTTGCCAGGCATGCGCATACCTTCTGGAGTGTGGTGACGTGAGTGGATTCCGTCACGTTATCATGCGATGATAGTTGGATCCTGATTCCCACTGATGAGTTGGTTTACTCCTCGGGTGTTCCCGACTAATTCTTCTTTCAGGTTTGGAGAAGAATTTGAGGTACAGTGGGAGGTTTCCAGATTAGACAAAGTGATAAACATTCTGATCTAGGTTAGAGTGCACGCTGAGTGTTTCTTTTCTCTCTCTCTGGCAGCGACCATTGACCCGACCCTGGACTATGACTCAGTGACCAAGTTGACCGAACCTTCTTAACACTGGCTTTTGGATTGTCAGAGTTGCAGACCTCATTGCCACTCCTACTTTTACCCTTTTCTCCAGGACACCCCGTATTACTGCGAACGTCCACTTCCATTGGACAAAACCGTCGTATGGTTATATACGAACTCGAAGGATTTCGAGGATGGTTTCTGGTTCTGGAGAAAACGGATAGGACTATTCAGTTGTCTTTTCTTTTCACCTTCTCTCAGGTTGCGAGTACTCCTTGGTTTAGGAGTAGTACACCTATTACGCAAATTGGATAGTCTTCTTCCAAACCTTAGGCTGGTGCCGACCGGTAGGGAATGAAGAAAACCAATTAGCATAACGATGGTGTGCAGAAGGTATTAAGTTAAGACAAAGCAAGGGATTAGTAGGAGGGCAAAGTAAATTGCGACTGATATTCACAACCAAACCAAGTATTTCTTCGCCAATCCTAAATCACCTTTGTATTTCTCCAGGACACTCCGTGTTACTACGAAGATCCCAGTTTATTGGATACTCCATCGTATGGTTATATATGAACTCGAAAGGAACTTGTTCCAGTTCGGGGATGGATTCTGGTTCAGGAGAAATAGGAATAAAGTACATTCAGGTGTCTTTTATCTTCACCTTCTCTCGCGTTGCGAGTGCTCCTAGGATTAGGACAGTACACCCTTTATGCTTTTTGGATAGTCTTCTTCCAAACCATAGGCTGGTGCCGAACGGTAGGGAAGGAAGAAAACCATTTGGCCTAAAGGGGTGTGCAGACGGTATTGACTAAAGACATATAAAGGGATTTGGACAGGTGGCAAAGAATTATACAGTTATAGTTGTGAATCTGGATAATGAAAGAGACATTACTAGGAATACCAGGATTCCCCACAGAAACATTTCAATGTTTCAGTTTCACTGTGTAATGTTAAAAGAAAACTGATTTCCCGATTAGACACTTACTCCAGGGTATGTATTTACCAGGTATGATTCTCACATCTGTATGGCTTTACAGATGATGAGTGGGAGTAAGTTATTGGGAATTGGGTGATCATCCTCATTATATCGGGATTCGTTGTAATCGGTGATATTTGAGGAGATCACCTGGGTTGTTTGCCGGTCGGCAAATATTTGGTTTTGAATATCCGCGGTTATGCACCAATTTCAAATTGATATATCTGTACGTCTATTTTCATAGAGTGAGATATACCTTTTGATATTATGTCTACGACATTTACCTATATCAGTGGAAGGTTAGGTAAGGAGCATTAAACAGCGGTGTAATTCTTCTTAACCATAAGTACAGTTTTCAACCTACGACACACAGTGAAAGAGTTGTTAGACTCAGCGGACTTATACAGAGTATTGTATGTTGTCCAGTGTCCATTAGGACAGAGGGGTTGGTCCTCATACTATATTCTGTTTACTTTTAACTTCTCTAGTTCTTAGACATGTGTTTCATGGAAACACAGGGTCTAAGTTTTGAGGAGTTATAGGTATTTGAATAAAGTAGAGAACCAGGTATACCAAGTATCGGGATTCTTCAAAGTGATCGAAGATGTAGATACTTGCGTATGGTATTCAGTTGATAGTAATGATAAAGAGAACTTACTTCTCTTTCAGGTTACTCATAATTGGAAGCATTCCTAAGTTGAGTAACGGTGATCGGCCTCCTTCCATTTAGTTGACATGCACTGGAGACAGCTGCATGATTTGAATCTGGTTCAATTGAATCAGTGCCTCTGTTTCTATATTGGATATAGAACAGTTCATATCTTAACGATGTTAAGGTACGGGGAGTTGTCCGGCTTATGCTTAAAACCAGACTCCGGATAACTCAAGGCACGTTTCTGTAATGGCTGTTTGTGGGTTGACCCAGGCTATGACGAGGGTTAACTTTCTACCATCTGGCAGATCAATAGAAATATTGTTCTAGATTCGCCACAGTTTTATTAAAAATGGATTTTTTCAAAAACAGCAGTGGGAGTATGGTAGAACTGGAAGTGATTCCAGAACCGCAAACGATTACTGAAGATTTAATAAGGAACCTAAAGATTCAATCTGATTTGACATTCCATTGGCCACTCCGCAGATAAGGTGGGTAACTTCAGGCACCCGAGAGGTACTCCGGTAGCCTCAAGGACGGTGACAGGGAAGTTCTTGTTTATCCACACTTGCCATTGCTGTTGTTCCAGGCTGCGAGACCCGGTGGGAGGATGAGTATAGCGTCGTTCTAAACTAGCTTTAGAAGTGCACGTCTATATGACTCTGCCAGAAGGTTGTCGTAGTCAGTGGGAGCAGCGGAAGCATTGGTGGACATCAGGCTTATGTCTATTTATAGACTAAAGCAGATGTAGCGGAGTTAGATCATCTGTTTCTGATGTGACAGTCATGGGTTTAACGTCATCAGAATAGGGGATGGATCTGTTGAGAAGGTAGTAGGAAGTGATATTCCTATACTACGATCGGTTATACTTTGGTCGTCACACAGTGTTTTCTCCACATGGGACTTGGATATTATATCAGACATACTGGTTACTAGACCTATGGTTTTAGATCTAGATTTGGGTGGTTTCCCAATCAGGGTACCTTGACAGCATTCTATGAGTATTTAGAATGGACGACTCCTGGCATGGTAGTGTACCAGCAGGTGATGGAGTCACCCTCTCTAAAGGTGTCTTATAGACTAAAGGGGAGAGGGATACTCATGATTGGCAGATCACTTGCTTAGACAATTGAGTCAATCATGAGATGTCAAGTACCACACCAGATGTTGTTCTTGCACTAGATGCAATAAGTTGATATTGATCCAATCCTGGAGGAACAGTTGGAAGCAGTTTTAGAACATAAGTGAATGTTCTAGGGATATGATAACGGCTGCCTCCTTTAGGAGACGGTTATCACTCCAGGCTTCCAAGGTGACACGGACGACAAGCAGGTTGTCAGAGTTATAGATTTTCCTTCTGACGAGGGGCAGTATTTTGGACAGGTGGTCCAAGGCAATACTGAGGGAGGCATGGCGCAGGATACTGATTAAGTTCAGTTGTTGATACAGTCTAAGAAGTTTGGATTTGGAGTTCATTTATGAGCTAGGTCCCATCAGACATCCAGACATTCTAAGACAGGTATTGCTCTTTTCGGGAGATGGCTTTCTCCGCGAACTTGAGATATAGAGAGACATAGAAAGAAACATCACAGCGGATCCACTCACTGAGGCTATTCCTTGAACGCAATAGTTTCGCAAACGGGTTTTGTGAGACTGACTAGTAGAGGAGTTGGGTGTTCGGTATCACACGGGCTGTGTGTATGCGACATCGCAATAATTAGCCTTGAGTGCAAGTGGGAGATTGTTGGAGTTAGTGCCCTCAGAGTCAATTATTGGATCACAGGCACGTGATTGCAATGATTGAGGAAGGACCTATCCCGGTAGGACAGTCTTACTCGAGATGATAGTATGCTATCTGGTTTATCTTTATCATCGTGTACTGCTTTAGGTGACCTGACATGTCGCTATTACACGTTGATAGAGCCCCTAGGATTCTTGCTTGACTGCCAGCAGTATGATGGCGATCATATACGTGGGAGCTGGTGGTCTATAAGCACATCCTTAAAAGGTCCCTAGTCGTAGGAGTTTCGAGACAGGGCATCGATACTCCGTTAGTAGACTAGTGTATACAGTCGAGACCCCGACGAGGGGCGGTGGCCGGTCTCACAAGCCACTGGTGTCAGTTGGTTCACCTAAGATGTATACAGGTGCTCATTGGGTTATGAGTACACCGGACAGGACTCGCCGGGAACCTGCTAGTTGGTCTTATACCAGATGTCAGATAGCAGTTCCCTGGTGACATGTGTACAGGTTAGTTCATCGACCTGAGATCGTCATTTGTCTCGTGTGAGTTCCCACTGTGCTTTGATTACTACCCTACCACGGCTCAAAGGAGTCGTGCAAACAGGTTTTAGTTGGGTACAGTCCCGAGCCACATGGAGGCAGTGAGCGGATCTGCAGGGGTTCGTCTCTCCCGGTATTGGGGGTGAGGTCGCGCTGTGTCTAGGAGAGCCATTACACAAAGCCCTCGGCCGAGGCAGGAGATTTACTGGTAGGTATTCCAGTAGTATCTCAGGGTGTTCTGGGCTACGCTCCGACACGACTTGTACCGCTTTTGGGGGTCTGACTTTTACCAACCCCCTAGGCCCGCCATGCGATACTCATAGACGAACGGACCGGACTGTACGGATATTGTCACTGACAGGCTCAGTTGGGTGTCGGGGTGAGCTTCCTCATCGACGTCCCATTTGGTCAATACCTGGTGGCCCGTCACGTATTGGCTTATACCTCTGACGTGCTAGTGGTTAAATCCACAGCCAAGGTATTGACGAGTCTTTAGAGTCCACCACAGACAGTTACTCAAGTTTCGGGCGAAACGCTGTAGAGGCCGTATGGAGATATGGCAGGGTTCGATCAGATACGTGCGGTATTGCACGGATCGTGATCGGACAGTTTTTACTAGCCGGCTTTGGCTTAAGCCGGATTCTAGTATTTGATAGTGTAGTTTTGTCTCTTTGCATTTGTGTTCAGTGGGAATACAAATGCGGGCATGTATTTGCAGTAGCGGGGTTTTCCTGTAATTTATTACGGGATCGGTTTTCTGAAGTTGCCAGTTTGCATTCCGTTCCGGCCGGTTTTCCTTCATTCCTTCTCGGTCGGACTTTCTTGGTGGAGGGTGTTAATTGCAAGTTCGCAATTAACATTTAGTGGAGGGTTTTCTTGCAAGTTTGCATTATGATGAGACTTGTTTCATCATGAGATGCCTTTCTAGTCTATTCTTTTCTTTTCATTTGATGGTTTGAAAAGGTGAAATGAGAGTGACCTTTTTTGATAAATGTTTATTCATTCTTTTTCCTTTTTCTCTCTCCAATCTATTTTGGGTAAGTGAGGGGCCGGCCTTTCAAGAGAGAAGGAGAGGAGAGGATCATTTTTTTCTAGTGGTGGCATTTCTCATCTTATTCCATGGTTGAAAAAGATAAGCTTCAAAACTCATTTCCTTCTCTCCTTCTATTCTCCATTCCTCCACATCAAGGCAACCTCATAACCTCAAGAGACAAGTTCACTACACTATTCTATAGCAAGCCTTGGACGCGTCGGCTAGCCAACTTCGCGCCCGAGTTGCCTCGGTCAAGAGGCGGGAGCCCGTAAAAGATTCCGGCTACGTGGTGCTTTTCCGACGAGCGAGGAGGTGACGGAGATTCCGCGGGAGATCGGAGTGGAGACGAAGACCGAAGGACACGGATCGCTTGGTATAACTTCTCACCCCATCTCTAGATAGCTAGCTAGGTTAATGGTTTCGATCCGGGTTTTAATTGTCCGCGGTAGCGCCGGTTTCCGAGCAAGGAAAAATTTTTTATTCCGCATTTTGGCCTCGACTACGAGGCCGGGGCGCTGCCGTGGCGCAACATTCTGTAGCTTTAGTTTTGCCTGCACGGATTTTTAAGCTATACAGAAACATTTTAAGAGCACTTTCAGAAATCGACAGAAAATTGGAAAATTGGAAAATTGATTTGGAAATTTTGATCGATCGAGATTTTAAGCTTGTGCAAACTAGCTAGTAGGGTTTAATGGGTTGCTCTGATACCATGTTGGGTTATGGGAGCGTCCCGGCCATCGAACCGAAGCCAAATGCGGAACAAAAATTTCTTAAAACCAGATGCTACCATTACCCGATTTGCAAGATCGAAACCATTAACCGTAAAACTAGCAATCTAAGAAAAGAGATAGGAATTGTTATACCTAATGAACCAAGTCCTTCGGGTCTTCAACCATCTCCAAGCTCCTAGTGATGATGTGGATTGACTTTGATCGCCGGTCTTCCTCCTTCTCTGATGATCCACCCGAGGGATGTAATTCCGGCTCTAGTTCCATGCCAAGATGCTTGTGGAGAAACTAGGGTCTCTAGGTTGCTACCCTAGAGAGCCTAGGATGTAGTGTGTATGTGTATTCTTAGTGTTTTCTATCTCCTATCATGAAGAAGGTGGAAGCAAGCATGATAGCTAGAAGAGGTGAAGAACAAAAATGGTGAGGGTGGAGCTCAAGCTCAGGAGAAGAAAATCTAGCATGCTTCAAAAAAATGAAGACCAAAGAGAGAGAAAATGTAGCATCCTTGGTTTTGTAAAAACCAATTTTCCATTTTAATAATCCTACCATGTTTGAATAGTGCACCCAAATGAATTAACAATTCATTTGTGAGCATTATTCCATGCATGGTTCTCACCATTCCTCTTCATGCCATTTTCCACCTCATTATCCATTTTAATAAAAATGCTCAAATTCAAAATGAGGTGGCACCTTCTAGAATGTTATCCGGCAAAAAATATGGATTACATTCTACTGTATATACATACCTGTATCCGTACCGAAATACGAATATCAAAGAGATAGAATAACACAAAGAATATAATACTAGAATATACTTATCGAAATACATATATGTAATATTAAATAAATACCTGATTTAATAATCCGGCTCAAACCCGAGCCGGCTCGTATTACCAGCCGTCCGATCGAAAGTCCGAATACTATGTACATCAATCGATCGGACCCCTGCACGTATCAAATACGGCTACTACACCATTTCGCCAGAACCAGGGAAACCCTCTGTGTGGGACTCTAAAGACTCGTCAATACGTTGGCAGTGGGTTTAACCATAAGCACGTCAGCGGCACTAGCTGTACGTAATGGCTACCCAGGTATTGAGCGAAAGGAAGGCCGACGAGCAAACTCATCTGAACCCCTACTGAGCCTGTCAGTGACAATATCCGTACAGTCCGGTCTGTTCGTCTAAGAGTATCGCATATCGAGTCTGGGGGTGGATAAAGTCAGAACCCTAACAACGCGATAATTCGTCTCGGTATGAAACCCATCACTACCTGAGAAACTATCAATCCTGGATTGGTACTTCTTACATACCCCGGCCGAGGATTTCTAGTGATGGCCACCCGTGCACTGGGCGACATCAACCCCTAATACCGGGAGAGACGAATCCCCGACGATCCGCTCACTTCCTCCATGTGGCTCGGGACTGTACCCAACTAAAACCTGTTTGCATGACTCCTTTGAGCCGTGGTAGGGTAGTAATCAAAGCACAGTGGGAACTCACACGAGATAAATGACGATATCAGGTCGACAGACTAACCTGTACACATGTCACCAGGGAACTGCTATCTGACTATAGGTATAATACAAACTAGCATGTTCCTGGAGAGTCCGTTCAGTGTACTCATAACCTAATGAGCACCTGCATACTATCTTAGGTGAACAACTAACACCAATGGCTTGTGAGACCGGCCACCGCCCCTCGTCAGGGTCTAGATAAGTATACACCAGTCAACACTGGAGTATCGATTCCCAGTCTCGATACTCCCCCGACTAGGGACATTTAAGGATGTGCTTATAGACCCCCAGCTCCCACGTATGTGATCGCCATCACAATGATGGTAGTCAAGCAAGAATCATATGGGCTGTATCAACATGCACATGATGATAAAGACAAACCAGATAGCATACTATCATCTCGAGTAAGACTGTTTATCGGTATAGGTCCTCCCTCAATCATCATGATCACTTGTCTGCGACTATGATAATTGCCTTGAGGGCACTATAGCCAACAAAAACCACCTGACCCAGAAGGTAAAGATAAGACTGGTGCCGTCGTCAAGCGAGTCTTCAACTGCTGGAAACTCTGATCGCATGTATCTGTCTAAAGAAATGGAACTTCCTTCCTAGTCAACACGGCCAGCGGTGCAGCGATACGAGAAAAATCTTGCACAAAACGTCGGTAGTAACCGGCCAAACCTAGGAAGCTACGAATCTCTGCAACTGATACAGGTCTGGGCCAGTGCTTACTATCTCGATCTTCTCTGGGTCCACACGTATACCGTGTCTCGTAACTACGTGACCCAAGAAATCCACACTATCCATCCAGAAGGCACACTTAGAGAATTTAGCGAACAACTGGTGCTCCCTCAAAATCTGTAATATAATTCGCAAGGGCTGCTCATGCTCCTCTCTACTACGTGAGTATACAAGAATATCATCAATGAATACAATAATGAACTGATCAAGAAACGGCCTGAAAATGTGGTTCATCATATCCATGAATGCTGCTGGGGCATTGGTGAGTCCGAACGACATCACCAAAAACTCATAATGCCCGTATCATGTGCGAAAAGCAGTCTTCAGAATGTCATCCTTCTGAACTCTCAATTGGTGATACCCTGACAACAAATAAATCATTAAGAAATATCCATCTCCCTGTAGCTGATTGAATAAGTCATCAATACGATGTAATGGATACCTATTTCGCACCGTAACTCGATTCAGCTGCCTGTAGTCGATGCACAACCTCATGCTGCCGTCCTTCTTTTTAACGAATAAGACAGGAGCTCCCTACGGCGATACACTTGGATGAACGAGCCCCTTATCAAGCAATTCTTACAACTGACCCTTGAGCTCCTTCAGCTCCGTCGGGGCCATCCGATAAGGCGGTATAGAAATAGGCCCCGCACCCGAAATCAAGTCAATGGAGAATTCGATATCGCGATTAGGCGGCAATCCTGGTAACTCAGCAGGGAACACATCAAGAAATTCTCGTACGATCAGAACCTGGTCTAAAAGGACCTCAGCGGCTCCTATGTCGTGAACAAACGCTAAGAACCCACAACAACCTTTCTTCAAGAGTTGTTCCGCACAAAGAGCAGAAATCATGTTGGCAGGAGTTATACTACAGTCTCCCTGCACAACAAAAATCGGTTCGCCTAGAAAACAGAATCTGACCGCTTTCCTCCGACAATCAATTTAAGCATAACATGCGGCCAGCCAATCCATACTGAGAAGTATATCAAAATCTAGCATATCCAGGTGAATCAAATCGACTAACGAATCCCTACCACCAATACGTACTGAACAGGACCTGAATACGTGTCGGGCTACAAAAGAATCTCCCACAAGAGTAATCACATCTAGAGATAACTCTAACAATGACGACTCTCTCCCCAGAGAAAGTGCAAAGTATGCAGACATATAAGAATGTATAGAACCGGGATCAAATAAAATATGTGCATCTAAGGAACATGCTGAAAGAGTACCTGTCACAACTGCATTGGATGCCTGGGCATCCTGTGGAGTTAAAGCAAAAACTCGTGCCTGGCCCCTACCAGCATCATGACGTCCTCTCGCTCGATCTCCTCGTCCTCTCTGGAAACGTCATGCAAAACCCCGACCTCGCGGTACAACGGCCTGGCGCATAGTACCAACTGGTGGAGGAAGTAATGCCATCGAAGTAGAAGGTAGAGGGGGTAAAGCAGCCTATGGAATTACAGTCCCTCCATGGAGTCTACAATCCCTAGTGTAATGCCCTGGACATCCACAACCAAAACATGTCGGTAGAGGCCTCTGCTCATCGGGATACGAAATGAACATCCGGCCCTGAGACCAACCTCGACCAAAACTGTGGCCTGGAATGTGTCCGCCTCGACCTCTGCCGAACTGCCTGGTAACTGACCCAATAGGTCTGGTCTATAGGGTTACTAGGCACTCTAACAAGGGTTAAGGAAGCATCAAACATGCCCGTTTAAAATTTTAGCGATGTCGAATAACCCTAAACAAGATCGTTGCTAGAAAATTAGGGTTTCATATGCTTGTAAACTAAGTTTACAACTAAGTGAATACGAAATACAACCTTTGTAGATCGGTCCTTCACTTCTATAGCTCCTTGTTGAAGTCCCTTCGCTGCAATCGTGGTTCTCCCGAACCCTTGCATGGCTTCACGAGGCGATAGACGCGTCCTTGCTTGAAGTCTTCGAGGCCGAAGATGATCTACGTCGAGGGGATGCCAACTCAAGCTTCTACTTCACTAACTTGAGAATTAGTGAAGCAAACACCCTAAACTAAAGTGCTAGTCTAGTAGAGGATGGATAAATAGGAAGTGGGTTCTCTTTAGAATTTTATTTCTTATAAGCTTTCTCACTTTGGATCAAACCCTAGCAAGCTTTTTCCTTTTAACAATGAAGAAGAAGAACAAAAGAAAGAGATGAGGATAATGATCAAGTGAGAAGGCTAACCATGGTGAGTGAGTATCATATACTAACTCTTGTAGAGCCATAACGATAGCTAATTGAAAATGGTTAGGTTAATAAAAATCTAAAGTAAAACAAGTTTAGTGGACTTTGTCAAAGCATGCACAAGCTTCTACAAGCTTCATGCTTATGACCTAAGCACCACTAATTTGTAATTACCTTAAATAAATATTAACCACCATCTTTTATAGTATGGTGTATGTCTTACACATCCATGTTTAGTGTATCATCAACTATGATACAACAGAAATAACTTTTAATATATATATCACATATATATATATATATTCAAGTGTGCATATGAGAAAATACCTAAAGTGAACAAGTGTTAGTTAATGTAAACTAGTATATCAAATATACAATTATACAATAAATTATTAAATCAACACTTGACTTAATAATCCGGTCATATCACATATAACCGACTAACATCCAATGTATCGACTTATCGAATCAACACTTGATTCGATAACCCGACTATATCATATATAACCGATCGATACAATAAGTCACGAGAATAGAATACAGTATCACATACTCACATTATTCTTGGTCCCGTACATATCACATATGCGCTCCTATTTCGTTTTGCCTGAGCGAGTAAAACCTGTATGTAAGACTCTAAAGACTCGTCAATACGCCGGCAGTAGGTGATGATCACATCAAGCACCCACAAGCCGTCAGCGGTACTAGCTAGACGTAACGGCTATGCGGGTATTGAGCGATCAGAAGATCAGCAAGCAAGCCCGCTCCAACTCCTGTAAAAGCCTGCCGGTAACACTTCCCGTACAGTCCGGTCTCCTCGTCTGATATGTCGCATATCAAGTCTAGGGGTGGTAAACGTCAGACCTCAATAACCGATAAGTCATGCTGATGTGAGGCTCATAACGGGTCGAGAAACTACTGGTAACACTTACCAGTAAATCCCTAATCAGCCCTGGCCAGGGATTTCCCTGTTACGGCCAATCGAGCACAGCGCAACATCAACCCCCAATACCGGGAGAGACGAAACCCCTCCTATCGCTCATTGCCTCTATGTGACTCGGGACTGTACCCAAAAACCACAGTTTTGCACGCCCTCATGGACGTGGTAAGGTGGAAATCAAAGCACAGTGGGAATCACACAAGACTCTATGGCGATCTCGGGTCTACAGACTAACCTGCACAAGTGTCACCAGAGAACTGCCATCTGACGTGAGGTATAATACCATCTGGGAGTTCTCGACGAGTCCGTACAGTGTACCCAGTCTCCACTGAGCACCCGTATACCATCTCTGATGTCAAACACCAATGGATATGGGATCATCCATCGCCCATCTCATAGGTCGAGAAGCGTATACGCTAGTCTACACTGGTCTACACTGGTATATCGATGCCCCGTCTCGATACACCCACGACTAGGGACCTTGAAGGATGTACTTATGGACTACCATGTCCCCACTAGTATGATCCGCATCATAGTCCAGGTAGTCAAGTACACATCCTAAGGGCTTTACCAACATGTAACTATAAGATAGTTTAAAGAGACAAGTATACATGTTAAGATAAAGAGCAACCAGATAGCATACTATCATATCGAGCAAGAAAGTCCTCTCTATATATGTCCAAGCATCCAACATAATATACATCATCTGTACAATACTGGCCTCTAGGGCATACATACAACTAACAATCTCTCACTTGCACTAGGGCCAGCTGCTGTAGTATCGCATACCAAGCATCCCGAAGAGTCTCTCAAACTGTATCTGGGGAATGGCCTTCGTGAGTGGATCCGCAGTGTTGTTCTTCGTGTCAACCCTCCTGACCTCGATCTCCCGGCGATCAACTATCTCCCGGATCAGGTGATACCACCTCAGAATATGCCTGGATCGCTGATGGGACTTGGGTTCTTTGGCCAAAGCCACCGCTCCATTGTTATCGCAATACAAAGGTATTGGATGATCAATAGTTAGAACCACTCCAAGTTCAGTAATGAACTTCTTGATCCAGACAGCCTCTTTGGCAGCATCGTTGGCAGCGATGTATTCAGCCTCCATCGTCGAGTCTGCCACGGTTTCCTGCTTGGAACTCTTCCAGCTAACCGCCCCTCCGTAAAGGGTAAAGGCAAATCCCGACTGCGACTTAGAGTCGTCCTTATCACTCTGGAAGCTCGAATCGGTAAAGGACTCCACTTGGAGTTCTCCGTTACCATACACCAAGAGCATATCTTTAGTCCTTCGCAAGTACTTGAGAATGCTCTTCAAAGCTGTCCAGTGACTCTCTTCAGGATCAGCTTGATACCTGCTCACTACACTTAGTGAGTATGCTACATCGGGTCTGGTACATAGCATCGCGTACATGATAGAGCCTACAGCCGAAGTATAGGGTATCCCTTGCAAGCGAGCTCTCTCCAAATCAGTCTTGGGAGACATCTCTTTGGAGAGAGTGAGCCCTGAGATCGTGGGTAAAAACCCACGTTTGGACTCTTCCATACTAAACCTCTTTAGTATGGTGTCAATGTACCTGGATTGGGACAATCCCAATATCCGTTTAGATCTATCTCTATAGATCATAATTCTCAATATGCAGGTGGCATCGCCAAGATCTTTCATTGAGAATCTTTGTGATAAGAAGAGCTTGACCGATTGCAGCATAGGAATGTCATTTCCTATCAAGAGTATGTCGTCCACGTACAATACGAAGAAGACAACCTTACTCTCTGCCACCTTCTTGTAGATACAAGGTTCATCTACGTTTTTGACGAAATCAAACTCTTTGATAACGACGTCAAAGCAGATGTTCCAACTCCGCGATGCTTGCTTTAATCCATAAATAGATTTAAGCAGCTTGCACACCTTCCTGCTGCTCCCACTATCTATGAAGCCCTCTGGCTGAGTCATGTACACGCACTCTTCTAAATCACCGTTTAGAAAGGCGGTCTTAACATCAATTTGCCAGATTTCGTAGTCATGATATGCAGCGATGGCAAGCATGATCCGGATGGATTTAAGCATAGCCACTGGAGAAAAGGTTTCGTCATAGTCCACACCTGGTCTTTGACGAAAACCCTTTGCAACAAGTCTAGCTTTGAAAGTCTCCACTTTCCCATCTACACCAAGTTTTTTCTTGAAGATCCACTTGCTCCCAATGGGTTTTACCCCTTCAGGAGCAACTTCCAAAGTCCATACTTTGTTGGTGTACATGGATTCCATCTCGGACCGCATTGCATAAAGCCATTTCACTGAGTCCCCACTCGTGATGGCCTGCTCGAAGCTAGTTGGGTCATCATCAACCATGATGCAATCCTCGCTCCCACCATCAATGAGAAAACTGTAGTATCTCCCAGGTGGGTGAGGAACCCTACTAGATCGGCGGAGTGGCTGAGGTTCATCGGGAACTACGGAATCCTCTGGTTCCACCAGATCTTCTGTTGCAGCTGGAACCTCTTCCAGTTCTACCTCATGACCACTAATCTCTTTTGCAAGAAATTCCTTTTCTAAAAAGGTGGAATGACGAGAAACAAATACCCTTTGTTCCTCAGTGTGGTAGAAAATATAACTTTGTGAATTCTTGGGATATCCTACAAATTTGCATAGAACAGACCGTGCCTCGAGTTTGTCCGGATTTTGTCGTTTGACATAGGCTGGACAACCCCATATCTTTACATAGTTAAGACATAGTCTCTTCCCTTTCCATATCTCATATGGAGTGGTGGGCACAGATTTGGTAGGGGCCATATTCAATAGATGTATGGCTGTCTCTAGCGCATACCCCCAGAAGGAAATAGGTAACTTAGCTGTGCTCATCATAGAGCGCATCATATCTAATAGGGTTCGGTTCCTCCGTTTTGATACACCGTTGTGCTGTGGTGTATATGGAGGAGTCAGCTGAGAGAGAATCCCATTCTCTTTTAGGAAGTCCAGGAATTCATTGCTCAAGTATTCACCTCCTCGATCAGATCGAAGGATTTTAATACTTTTCCCGGTTTGGTTCTCGACTTCTTGTTTATATTCTCTAAATTTCTCAAAAGCTTAAGACTTGTGTCTTATCAAGAACACATGTCCGTATCTTGAGAGATCGTCAGTGAATGTAATGAAGTACGAAGAACCATCCCTGGTATGTGTAGACATGGGACCGCATACATCACTATGTATCAATCCCAAGAGTTCGGTAACTCTTTCTCCGTGTCCCGTAAACAGAGTTTTGGTCATCTTGCCTTTGAGACATGACTGGCAAGTGTCATAAGATGAAAATTCGAACGGTTTCAAATATCCATCTTTATGCAACTTAACTAGTCGTGTCGCATTGATGTGACCCAGTCTACAATGCCACAAGAAGGATTCGTTCAGTTATGAACTCTTCCTCTTGTGTGTGTTTGTTATACTCAGAACCGTTGATTGATTTAGAACATAAATGCCATTGCACAACGTTCCTGATCCAACCAACTTTTGGTTAAGGAAAATGTTCATAACATTATCCTGTAATACAAAATTATATCCCTCTTTACTTAACAAAGAAACCGATATAATGTTGCATATCAGGTTCGGCATGTAATAGCATTCGTTCAGAATCAATGTATTACCAGTTGGCAATACAAGGTGATATTCCCCGACGGTTTTAGCTGCAACAATTGCACCATTTCGAAACCTTATGTCTTTATCACCTTCTCCAAGTTCTCTACCTTTCCTAAGCCCATGTAATTGATTACATATATGGGATCCTGACCCGGTATCTAATACCCAGGACGTAGAACAAATGGAGAAACAGTCCTCTATAACGAACACACCCGAAGAAAATGCATCAATATGTACTTTCTTCATTCGGGTGGCATGGGAATCCTGGTATTCCCCTATATCCTGTTCAGTCTTATAACTTTTATAAGAAAGAACATAACCAACGTTCCCCAGCACAGTATAACATGCTGGTTCGGTCAATACATCCATATTATTATCTTTATTAAGGCATGATATGGTCTCTACCTGGAGAGAGAGAGAAGAAAACACTTTAGCGTATGCTCTTGCAAGATCAGATTGGTTATTATTTTATCTGATCAAGATGGTTCCCACTGTTTTTATCAAATCTTCCATCAAACCCTAAAAGGAAAGACTAGCCGGGATTAATTACACCCTACAATTTCGCCAATCTTTCAGCCAGGCCAGTGTCGGTACTTTGAGAGAGGTTCCCCGTGCTTTCGCACGGACCTAATTAAAGTAAACCTCGTTTTCCCAGAGGCGTAACTGATTGTTAAGGTTTCTGCGTGTTCAAGTTTAGTTAATTACCGCAATCAAAACGGTTTCGCTTGTAGCTAGCCGGTCGAGTACGGGTCGTCTGCAGGGAGATGAGAATCTTTTTCTATGTGCTTTAACGAGTTAAGTCCAATTTTCCAGATTTGTTTGTGATTAACAAAGTGTTAAAATGATATGAAAAGAGAGCTTGTTAGGGTTAGGATTAGGTTAGTTTGAGTTAGGAGTCGCTCACTTCTTTCATTGCCACTCTTAATATCGGTGTTACGGTAATCGGCAACAACGGGGATTAGCACGACTAGGAAGGAACCTGCGAGTATAAGCTAGGCTTTCCAACGCTTAAGTTCTTCCTTTTGGTGCTTGTCCGTCCGTTCTTGGCTCTTAGCCATAACCTCCGGTTAATTCAACCACAACCGGTCTCACTACGGAATCACCGCTATCATGTAGGATAGGGTGCTGTACGGAGCGGATTGTGGTTCAATTAACGGGAGTCGATTTAAGATGTTGGGCAAGGAAAGTGTGAGAGAGATTTCCTTCTCTCAAACTTCCCTTATCCTACCCTAACAAGTATGGAAACTACTCACACATCATAACGAAAAGAAAATAAAACAAAAGAGGAAGATAGAAAAAAAGAGATTAGAAGATAACAACTAGCTATTTGCGACCTCACCTTGGCAAGGATCAAGTGTAAGCATCATGGTTGTTTAAGGATAAAGGAAAAGAGAAAAGAAAGAAACAACAAGAAATAACAACTAAATTATCAATTAAAGATTACAAGTAATTAACATAACAAGAGCAAGACAAGTATAATAACACAATGAACTTCTTTATTCATCATTCTTCACTCACAAAAGCTCATTACAAGTTTTTCAATGGAGAAGAGATGAGAAGAGGAAGAAGAACAACAAGTATTCTAAAACCTAAAAATACAAGATTAAGCACCCTTGGCTTCACAAGGTTCTGGGTTATTTATAGGCAGGGAAAAGGAAATCTAGGGCAACAATCAGAACAAATATGAAAAGACCAATCTGCCCCTGAAAGCCCAGCCTCTGTTGCCACCGTACGGCCGCGGTTCCGCGGCCTAAGCCTGCTATTGCCGCGGAACCGCGGCACTTTGGGGGAATTGGCTTCTCGTCTTTTCTGTGATTCTTAGTGTTGATGTTTGGATCAGTTTGGTACACTTTGTTTCTCAGAATATCTCCACATTTCCTCCAGATTTGCAGCATGTTAAAAGGTGATTTGATGTGGATCTTTTTGTCATGATTTCCTCGAGCTCCGTGTAGATTTCTTGGATCTTGTGTTGCCATTGAGCCTTGTGCATAAAAATGACATTGATTTGCCATTTTGTCTTTTAAACTGGTGTGCGGCAACATACGGATAGAGAGCGGAGACCCGTGTTTTATCTGTGGTTGGCAGGAACCCGGGTTTTGTTGTGTTTTTCTATGAATTTCACCATTTAGAGCCGAGAACCTGTATCCTGCAATTGACTCGCAAACACGGCTCAACAGTACCTACCGATAAGCAGTATGATAAAAATTGGGCAGTATAAAAATGCAATAATCTGATATGAACAAATACCCCCAAACTTATCATTTGCTCGTCCCGAGCAAAGCCAATTTATTCAAAAAAAATCCTAACCTCACTTTCGCAGGGAACGCAATTGCACTGAGCATGTGCAACAAGCCGTTAAACCTCTAGGTGTCCCTAGTAGGAGGAGTGTTGTCTCCTGAGGGTTTTCAGCGGATACTACCTACAAAATCCGGTCAAGCTAGTTTCGCAAAATAACTATGATTCAAATCCTAAGGTTTTGTTTCAGAAAATAACAATTCTATTATCCTAAGTCTAGACTATCGAACCCTTATTTTTCACACCTCGCTTCTTATTTAACTACAGATTTTATATGTCTTTACGTGCAGTGCAAATAGTGTCGTTAAGTTTCAGAAGGATCGACTAAAGTCATCACACTATAAAAGCCCGGATAAAAATTTTAAAAAGGATCACATAAGTTTTATAAAGAGTTAAGCATTTTTCAAGTTTCGTTTTCCAGTAAGGTTTCAACTTCAGAATTTCTATCTTCCTTAACAGGAAACTAGGTCTTATTTTTCACTCCACCTTTTTCTTGTTTTCATTTCATACACACCTCTGTGAACGTGCAATAGTCTTTATCATAGAATAAAACCTTCATATCTCCGCTAAATTTTTTTTTTTTTATAAAAGCCTGTCTTTTATCAAGATTATTCTCACACAAAGAACCGTTAGGAATTTTAACTCGGAGAGAACACTTGCTTGACTTTGTTTTAATCTAGACTTTCTAGGCTTCTTAGCGAGCTTTGGGCCAATGCACCCAAACCAGTTGGCTTTAGTGCATTAGGTGTAGAAACACCCCAGCGGACTTAATTACTCAAGTTACCTAGGTCCAAAAACAAAAGACAGTTTGGCGTGAAAATCATGATGATTCAATACGAACGGAGACATAACCGGCAGTTCAATTATTTTTTTGGATAAAAGATGTGTTTAGTGGGTTCGGTGTGTAATCATTCCAATCAAGTTCCAGATGGGTTATTTTTCAGACTTAGATCCAATTAAGGCATCAAAAACATTCCTTCATATTTACTTTACTTCATAAACTATTCTTGATATTACTTATTTCAGAACAAACCTATTTGATCCTCAGAAAATCATTTATCCATTTAAAAGTTTTTAGACATAAAAGACTTGTCATCTAATTTCCAAAACTCACGACACGTGTAGTGTGATGTAAAGACGTATATCAGCTATAGTTAACTTCACAGGAGAGTTATCTTTCAGGTTTTCAAAATCTAAACATAAGATTTAGTTATTCTTATTTTATCAAACAAAAATCATCGAAATGTTGAATCAGAGTTCTCCCACTAGCTAACTTGACAGAAAAGATTTTATGTTTTTAAAGAATCTTCAGATTTTTATGGATTTTATGGATTTTAATATGCAGATGCAAAATATACATATGAATGCGAAGGTAAGAAATGCGTACCGAGCGTACCCCCAAACATAAACTGGACAGTGTCCTCACTGTCATCGCATGAAGAGATCATTTGAAGGGTCAAAATTGTCGGTTAGCTATACACATTTTTTTTTTGTTTTTGTTTTTAAAGAAAAGAAAAGAAAAGCAAAAAAGGAAAAAAATATCCACAAAAATGTACAAAATGGTATATACATACCCCCAAACTTATTTGGAACAGTGTCCACTGGTTCTTGGCTGGATAACCGAAGTTTGGTGGTAGGCAGAGGAAGATTATGCAAGGTAAACCGGCTCCTGTAAGAACAGGAGCTCCTCTGTTGGTTCAGCGCTAAGGTACGGTTTTAGTCGGTGTCCGTTCACTTTGAAAAATGAACCGTCCTTTGGATTCTCCAAATCCACAGCTCCATGCGGATACACATTCTGCACACAATACGGCCCTTTCCAGCGAGATCTGAGCTTTCCTGGATGGAAGTGTAGTCTGGTGTCGTAAAGCAGTACCTGTTGACCAGGTATGAAAGTTTTGCGCAAAAGGAGTTTATCGTGAAACACCTTCGTTCGATTCTTAACGACAACCGCGTTATCGTAAGCTTCATCCCTAAGCTCGCTCAATTCGTTCAGTTGCAGCTTCCGATGGCTGCCCGCATCTTCGAGAGACAGATTCAGCTCCTTTATCGCCCAAAATGCGCGATGCTCTATTTCGACAGGTAGGTGGCAAGCCTTTCCGTACACAAGCCGATAGGGAGACATGCCAAGATCGGTCTTATAAGCGGTTTGAAATGCCCAAAGGGCATCAGTGAGTTTCAACGACCAATCTTTTCGGTTCTTGGAAACCGTCTTCTCCAGTATCTGCTTGATTTGCCGATTTGAAACTTCGGCCTGCCCGCAGGTTTGGGGGTGGTAGGGCGTAGATAGCTTATGATTAATGGAATATTTCCGCATCAAGGCCTCGAAAGTCTTATTGCAGAAATGAGTTCCATTGTCGCTAATGATCGCTCGGGGGTGCCCAAACCGGGAGAAAATGTTTTCTTTAAGAAACCTAACGACAACCTTGTTGTCGTTAGTCCAGCTGGGCACAGCCTCGACCCACTTAGAGATGTAATCAACAGCGAGAAGGATGTACAAGTTCCCGAAAGAGTTGGGAAACGGCCCCATGAAATCTATCCCCCAAACGTCGAAAATCTCCACAACCAAGATCGGTTGGAGCGGCATCTCGTTCCTCCGGGATATCCGGCCCAAGTGTTGGCACCGGGAGCAAGTCTTGCAATAGTCATGAGCGTCTTCGAAGAGTTGTGGCCAGTAGAAACCACATTGCAAGATCTTCTCAGCTGTCTTTCTGGGGCCAAAATGCCCGCAACACGCTTGATCGTGGCAAAACGACAGCACACTATTGAATTCATCTTCAGGGACACACCGACGAATAATCTGGTCGGGACAGTACTTGAACAGATAGGGTTCGTCCCAGTAAAAGTGTTTTACTTGGGATAAGAAGCGAAGTCTGTCCTGATTTGACCATTCAGTCGGTAGTAATCCTGTGGCCAAATAGTTCACAATATCTGCGAACTAGGGTTCACAAGATACGGTCAAGAGCTGTTCATCCAGGAAAACGTCGTTGATCGGAATTGGAAGCGAAGGCGAAGAAGGAAGTCGTGAGAGATTGTCGGCAACTACGTTTTCACATCCTCGTTTGTCCTTAATGACAAGGTCAAACTCTTGAAGCAAGAGGATCCAACGTATTAGCCGAGATTTTGTATCTTTTTTCGCAAAAAGATAGCGCAGAGCAGAATGGTCTGTGTAGACAATGACTGGAGAGCCAAAGAGGTAGGGCCTGAACTTTTCTAAAGCAAATACAACAGCCAAGAATTCCTTCTCAGTTGTTGTATAATTGAGTTGGGCGTCGTTCAGGGTTCGGCTCGCATAATAGATTACGTGCGGCATCTTGTTGATGTGTTGTCCAAGGACAGCACCAATGGCAAAGTCGGATGCATCGCACATAATCTCAAATCGGTGCGTCCAGTCAGGTGAAGAAAGAACGGGAGTAGAAGTGAGTGAGCTTTTTAGTGACTCGAACGCAGTCACACAGCTCGAGTTGAAGTCGAATGGCGTGTCCTTGGCCAGCAAAAGAGTCAAGGGCCTAGCAATCTTGCTAAAGTCCTTGATGAACCGTCTATAGAAACCGGCATGGCCAAGGAAGGCTCGGATGTCTCGGACGCATCTGGGAGGAGGTAGATTGGAAATGACCTCAATCTTTGCTTTGTCAACCTCTATGCCATTTTGCGAGATGATATGTCCTAAGACAATACCTTCGCGCACCATGAAGTGGCACTTCTCCCAATTCAAAGTGAGGTTCTTGTCCTTACATCGGGTAAGGACAGCGTCAAGATGCAGCAAACACTCGTTGAAGGAATCGCCGAAGATGGAGAAATCGTCCATGAAGATCTCCAGAAATTTTTCCACCATGTCTGAAAAGATTCCCATCATACACCGCTGGAAGGTAGCGGGCGCATTGCATAACCCAAAGGGCATGCGACGATATGCAAACGTGCCGAAAGGACAAGTGAATGTGGTCTTGTCCTGGTCTTTTTCGGCGATGGGAATTTGATTATAGCTGGAGTAGCCATTAAGAAAGCAGTAGTACTCATGTCCGGCCAATCGTTCAAGCATTTGGTCAATGAAAGGTAGCGGAAAGTGGCCTTTCCGCGTTGCGGCGTTGAGTTTTCTGTAATCGATGCATACTCGCCATCCAGTTTGGGTGCGAGTAGGGATTAACTCGTTCGCCTCATTAGTGATGACCATTATACCTGATTTCTTGGGGACAACGTGAATGGGGCTAACCCACTGGCTATCAGAGATAGGGTAAATGATACCACTATCCAGACATTTTACGATCTCCTTCTTCACAGCCTCTTTCATGACTGGGTTGAGACGTCTTTGTGGATCCCTGGCTGGTTTGGCATCATCCATCAGATGAATGTGATGTTCAACGATCAGGGGACTAATCCCCTTGATGTCCGCCATAGACCAGCCAAAAGCTTCCCTGTTGCTGTGCAAGACCGCGAGAAGGGCTTTCTCTTGCTCTGGAGCTAGAGAAGCCGATATTATGACAGGGAGGGTCTCGTTCTCACCTAAGTAAGCGTACTTAAGGTGAGACGGCAAAGGCTTGAGTTCGAGCGTTGGAGGTGAAACGATTGAAGGCAAGATTGGTGCAAAGGTCTCGAACTCAAAAGATTCCAGCAAAGGTTTAAAACGAGTGTAAGCGACCGAGTTGGATGGTTCAGGTAACTCATCCGGAAATTCGAAGGATTCAAACTCGGGTTGTGAGCGGGTAAGATCGTTCGAGAACGTGAAACACTCGTAGTCGTTGTCAGGCGCAGAAACAGCAGCAGGTTCGAGGAGGAACGCACTAGTGGCGTTAAGGTTATCATGATCGAACAGAAACTCCTCGAATTCACACTCTTCAGGGGTGATCTCCTGGATTGAGCAAACGTCCAGTATATGAGTATTAGGTTCGGAGGGCTGATTCCCCAACCTAAAAATGTTGAGTTCAATTGTCATGTTTCCAAAAGAGAGGTTCATCGAACCATTGCGACAATTGATCACAGCATTTGAGGTTGCAAGGAATGGGCGACCGAGTATCACCGGAATTTGATTCCGGGGGTTAGCTACAGGCTGTGTCTCTAATACAATGAAGTCAACGGGGAATATGAAGTCCCCGACTTTGATTAACACATCCTCTAGCTCACCCCTAGGATGGGTGATCGATCGGTAGGCCATTTGGAGAGTACAGTGTGTGGGTTTCAGCTCTCCTACGCCTAATTGCTCGTATACTGAGTACGGAAGCAGGTTAACACTGGCACCAAGATCTAATAGTGCGCGGTTGATGTTCTTATCCCCAATGGTAATAGAAATCGTAGGACAGCCAGGGTCCTTCCGTTTTTGTGGTAAAGATTGGGTAAGGGCATCACTCACAGCACTAGCCAAGAAAACTTTCTTGGGTACCTGAGACTTCCTCTTTTTCGTGCACAAGTCCTTTAAGATTTTCGCGTAGGACGGGACTTGTTGGACAGCATCTAAAAGAGGAATGTTAATGTTAACCTGCTTAAATAACTCCAGAATCTTCTCCATCTAAGGATTTTGTTTATTAGACCTCAACCGGTTTGGAAATGGAACTTTTTTAAAATTGGTTGAGTCCAATGCTGGAGGAGGAGATTGTGGAGTTGGAACGGATCCCAGAACAGGTGTTTTCTTGGAGTGAGAAGTGGGTCCATTCAGAGCAGAAGAAGAGGAAGGAGAGCCTTGTGAAGAACGGAGAATAGGCTCAGAAGACGAAGAAGCAGGAGAAGAAGAAGAAGAAGTAGCGGCCGGGATGTCATCGTTGATCCGTGTGCCGATGTTGTTTTGCAGCATCCTTCCTGATCTCAATGTGGTCACGGCACTCACATTATGGTTCTGTTGTTCAAGAGCAACATGTACATTATGTGGGTGACCGAGATTTGGGAGTGGCTGGGACGGGAGCTTTCCCTTCTCTCGCTCGCTTAAGGCCGCATTCAGCTGTGCAATCTGGGCCTCGATGGTCGTGATGCTTTGCCCGTGTGCGGTAGTGTGTTGCACTAAGGACTGAATGGAAGACTGGATGATGGCAGTGGATTGTGTCGATTGTTTGACGAATGCCTCCAGACTTCGTTCGAGCGAGGAAACCTTATCGTTGTTTGACGGAACAAAGTTGTTTTGGGGAAAAGAATTGTTGGGTGCAAAGTTGTTCGTCTGATTTTGAAAAGGTTGGGGTTGGAAGGGCTGCTGAAACAGATGTTGAGTTTGTTGTTGCGCTTGTTGTTGCGGAGGAGGGGGCCTTTGGAAATTGTTGCCTTGGAATTTATGCTGATTCTGATTCCAGGCGAAATTGGGGTGGTTCCTCCAACCGGGATTGTACGTGGAAGAGTATGGATCATTCCTCGGTCTTTGCTGAAATGCAGCATTAACCTGATCCTGTCCTTGAGATGGTGGATTGTAAGGACACTCTTCGGTTAAGTGAGAAGGATCTGAACAACAAGCGCAAATGGTACGAAGGGGAAGAACAGGGGCAGGAGCAGGAGAAGAAAATTTGCTCTCTATCGCTTCAAGTTTTCTCGTTATTGCAGCCATTTCAGCTTTCATCGCAATAGAGACATCAAGTTGGTGAATTCCTACCCTAGACTGACCGGTAGAAGTGGAGGTAGAAGAAGAAGAAGTCGGTCTGGTGCTCTCCCATTGTAGCGTTTGCTCCTCAAGGTCGTCAAAGAATTGCCACGCTTCCTCGTCAGATTTTGATAGGAAGTGGCCCTGACAAATGGTTTCCAACAACTGCTTGGTTGTTGGGTTCAGGCCCTCGTATAAGGTGTGGCAAAGTTGCCATTTCTCTATACCGTGGTGAGGACACTGAACAAGAAGGTCTTTATACCGGTCAAAGCACTTCCAGAAGGGTTCAGAAGGAAGCTGAGAGAATTGGTTGATTTCGTTACGGATCCTTGCGGTTTTATGATTCGGATAGAATTTTTTGAGAAACGCTTTAACAAACTCATCCCAACTGGTTATGGAGTACGAAGCGGTGCTATACAGCCATTTTTCAGCAAGATCGCATAAAGTGAACGGAATGACCCGTAGACGTATAGCATCGTCCGACAGCTGGGTGGTTTTCATCATGGCACAAACGTTTTGAAATTTATTGATGAAGATATAGGCATCTTCAGATTCAAGCCCATGAAATCGCGGAAGTATGTTGATGAAGTGGGGCTTAATTTCAAAATTATCCCTATTGGCCGGTGGAAGAGAAAGGCAGGTGGGAAGTGCAGAACGGGTGGGATAGAAACGATCCTAGAGCGCGATTCGCTGCGGCGCTACAACAGGCGATGGTGGTGGGTTATTGGTCTCTGTAGGAGGTGGAGCCAATCCAGGGGTAGTCAAAGAGATGTTTGGATTAAATCCTGGCATCGCGGAAGAAGAGGTTGGTGATGGTGAAGGTGAAGATGTATGAACAGAATTCCGGTCAACGTCGGAGTTGGCCGGCAAAGGTAAGGGTGAAAGAGGCGTGGACGGAGTTTCGACGTCTGAGTCGATCGCGTAGTCAGTAGCGACTAACGTAACGCGGACTAGGCGGGCGCTAGTGTCCCGAGTCCAAGCGGACATACACTAAACGAGTTTAGTATAGTCAAAGCGGAGAAGGTGAGGGTAAGAAAACGTCAATGGAGAAATAGGATCGGTGGTGGGTGAAAAATGGATTTTGGCGACAAAGGGCAAGTTTTTATAAAAGTTTTTTTTAATTTTTTTATTTTTAGAAAGAGCTTTACAGGAATATGTACGGACTTACGGCTTTAAGCAATCACAAACAAGATATGCACAATCACACCTAGATCTAGGGTCACCTAGGTCTGCTAGACAGCTCCTAACTGTTCCAGAGGGCTAGAAATAGGACCTCAAACCGCCTCTTCTCCGTCAATTGCGGCCAGATAAGTGCCAGGTAAGTGGGAGGCTCCCCACTACGTAAGTAGTGGTCCTAATTAAGTAACCACTTGCCTTCGACACACTTGCCTAGACACCGCAAAAGTCAGATAGGATAAACGGCCGATGCCTGTAACTAGTCCTCTGTCCTATTGAGCGCGAAGTCCTTAGGGCTGAGTCTAGTATTTTTTAATTAACAATGGTCAATGCATCTGCTTTTTGTGATTTCTGGGGTCCTGGGAAGGGTGATGAAATCCCCACCCAATCTGAATTGGTTTCAAGCCCCTTAAGTCCGTATTAATGAATGCAAAGCGGTAACAAATTAACTGCAAACAATTTTTATTTTTTTAGCGCAGCGCAAAGAATCCTGCACAAGAACAGTTTATTGGAAGGGGGGAGAGAATTTGCGCAAAGAATACTGCAGAAAACACAGTTCAATGGAGTCCAGAGGAGTGGGAGAGAGGAGAGAGACTTACCCAGAAATTTTGGCACACTGAGGGGACCAAACGGCCGCGGTTCCGCGGCCTAAGCTGGCCTATGCCGCGGTTCCGCGGCAAGATGGAAGAGTTGGGCTTCTGGATTTCTGGTGTGAGCTCTTGTGGGTGTCCTCTGCTTGTTTGGATTTTCTGAATTTTTATTTTCTCACTGTACCTGCTCCAGATTTTGATAGTAGACCGTTTGCTTCGTCTTGATCCGTCGCGGTGTAGCCGCGAAATATGGGTCTATCTTCCCACGTCTTTGGCACTGAACTCGAACTTCGTATTATCCTGCACACTTGCACAAAAACTAATCAAAAATAACAAGATGGTTTTTTTTACAATGTATATATTTTTTTTTTGTTTTGTTTTTCGGTTAGATTTATATTCACAAGTTAACCCGAAATTACACAAAGAAATAAACTACCGTCTCCCCGGCAACGGCGCCATTTGATTGTTAAGGTTTCTGCGTGTTCAAGTTTATTTAATTACCGCAATCAAAACGGTTTCGCTTGTAGCTAGCCGGTTGAGTACGGGTCGTCCGCAGGGAGATGGGAATCTTTTTCTATATGCTTTAACGAGTTAAATCCAATTTTCCAGATTTGTTTGTGATTAACAAAGTGTTAAAATGATATGTAAAGAGAGCTTGTTAGGGTTAGGATTAGGTTAGTTTGAGTTAGGAGTCGCTCACTTCTTTCATTGCCACTCTTAATATCGGTGTTATGGTAATCGGCAACAACGGTGATTAGCACGACTAGGAAGGAACTTGCGAGTATAAGCTAGGATTTCCAACGCTTAAGTTCTTCCTTTTGGTGCTTATCCGTCCGTTCTTGGCTCTTAGCCATAACCTCCGGTTAATTCAACCACAACCGGTCTCACTACGGAATCACCGCTATCATGTAGGATAGGGTGCCGTAGGGAGCGGATTGTGGTTCAATTAACGGGAGTCGATTTAAGATGTTGGGCAAGGAAAGAGTGAGAGAGATTTCCTTCTCTCAAACATCCGTTATCCTACCCTAACAAGTATGGAAACTATTCACACATCATAACGAAAAGAAAATAAAATAAAAGAGGAAGATAGAAAGAAAGAGATTAGAAGATAACAACTAGCTATTTGCGACCTCACATTGGCAAGGATCAAGCGTAAGCATCATGGTTGTTTAAGGATAAAGGAAAAGAGAAAAGAAAGAAATAACAACAACTAAATTATCAATTAAAGATTACAAGTAATTAGCATAACAAGAGCAAGACAAGTATAATAACACAATGAACTTCTTTATTCATCATTCTTCACTCACAAAAGCTCACTACAAGTTTTTCAATGGAGAAGAGATGAGAAGAGGAAGAAGAACAACAAGTATTCTAAAACCTAAAAATACAAGATTAAGCACCTTTGGCTTCACAAGGTTCTGGGCTATTTATAGGCAGGGAAAAGGAAATCTAGGGCAACAATCAGAACAAATATGAAAAGACCAATCTGCCCCTGAAAGCCCAGCTTCTGTTGCCACCGTACGGCCGCGGTTCCGCGGCCTAAGCCTGCTATTGCCGCGGAACCGCGGCGCTTTGGTGGAATTGGCTTCTCGTCTTTTCTGTGATTCTTAGTGTTGATGTTTGGATCAGTTTAGTACACTTTGTTTATCAGAATATCTCCACATTTCCTCCAGATTTGCAGCATGTCAAAAGGTGATTTGATGTGGATCTTTTTGTTATGATTTCCTCGAGCTCCGCATAGATTTCTTGGATCTTGTGTTGCCATTGAGCTTTGTGCATGAAAATGACATTGATTTGCCATTTTGTCTTTTAAACTGGTGTGCGGCAACATACGGATAGAGAGCGGAGACCCGTGTTTTATCTGTAGTTGGCAGGAACCCGGGTTTTGTTGTGTTTTTCTATGAATTTCACCGTTTAGAGCCGAGAACCTGTATCCTGCAATTGACTCGCAAACACGGCTCAAGAGTACCTACCGATAAGCAGTATGATAAAAATTGGGCGGTATAAAAATGCAATAATCTGATATGAACAGTAACCCCGTTGACACCTTTCTAGACACCTACTTGATCGGCTAATTGTAATGTGTAAAACTCTCCCAGGAGTAACAATTACTCGCAGTTGGTATCGGGATCCAACTATCTCATAGAAGGTATGCAATCTCATTGCAAATTTCAACAATTGAAATTCCCGATAATTTTGCCCCTAACGTGCTATGACCTTGACGAAAGCCAACAAACCATAGCCCGCTAGTCAAGTTCAACCCGTACATTTCTTGACTGAATTAAACCCACCCGTACGGCCCTTGACGAAAGCCAACAAAGCCGTACGACTACCCTAATCCAATCGCATCGTATGCAGCAGATAAGCAGCATATAACTACCACACACTACACCTTGATGAAAGCCAACAAATGTAGCACGAATACTATATACAACTTATCTGAAATGACGGAGGGCTACGACAAGTTTTTCTGAAAACCTATTGCGTAATGAACTTGATATCGTTGTAGAATCAAATGATTTTAAAATGGAGTGATTTTTAGGCTTTTACTAGTTTCGCTAAAGAGGTCACTCCTGGTGAAAGGATCTTGGCTCTTTCCTCGTCGAATGAGGTGCAGGACATATCATATATATCACTGTGCAAAGCAAGAACTTGAAAAGCAATCAAAAGACAAACCGAGTTTTGTAGCATCTGCCAGTTTTGCTAAAAAGGTCACTCCCGGTGAAGGGGTCTCGGCTCTTTTCCCATCGAATAAGTTGCGGGATATATCATATATATCGCTATGCAAAGAAAAACTGTAGCTACCCTTTTTGAAAAATTTGATTCTACAACATCTTTTAGGTTTCTTTTCTTTCATTAATCATATTAATGAAGTCCAATCATTTAAGTCACCTAAACATCACAGATAAATACGACGTACGCTTATGCCATCCGCATTCGCCTCGATGTCCCCTCGTGCACCGTTGGGTTAGGTAACTAATGGCAGAGCGGGGCAAGGCTAGCGCGGGTGTAAAACATAAGTAACGCCTATATAATATATCATATATACTATATACAGTATTTATCACAGCACATCAAATGATCACATCACTGATATCGCAGCAGAAGAAACATATGAAACATTGGATATACTAGGACGTCCGTGTTTTATTTTGAACCACTATAAAACATGGATTCCACGGTCGTGATGAATAGCCATACCCACACCCCTAGACCCCTACGAGAGCGGCAAGCAACCCTTCCAATTCTAGAGTTAGGAGACCCGGACTCGACTCCTCGAGTTGGTCTCCCACTGGACCCTAGAACCCGGTTACTTGTGCTCTCCTCCTTGGGTCTAACCTAGTGCGGAAAAGTAAATAATATACAAATGGTGACATCGACCTCATCACGGAAGTGCCCCAATAAAAGAATATTACATACATTTAATTTTACATGAATGAAAATAAAAACCTTCATCTCACATAAAACCCCCGGCTATTCAAAACGCAACGATCCAATATAACATATCTAGCAACACATAACATCCCATGTCATCAACGTAAGTAAATATGCGCATCCCAATTGTCGTTGACATATAGCAACGAAACCGGCGATATCACATATTACACTTACGGTCGCCAAAAAAAAAGTGTAAAACTACAACAGTTGGAATCCGCAACCTCCTTAGACATCGCATGCCTAACAATTATAAACCCCGCATTTTAGTCTCTATATCGAAAACACTTTTCAATATCTAGTCGGGCAATTCAACAAGATTCCTGATATTTTGATCGAATGCTCGTCGCAAACATTAGTACACGGCCGCACCCCCGGATGCCGTCGACGAAGTGCACTAAGGCGAAACACCGCTGCCGCGAGCACCCAAACGGATGCTTTTGGCGACGGGGTTCTCCTACAGTCACTTGGTCGGGGCTATAGGGCATGGCTGTCTATTATGTTTACCTGGCGAGTATCCGCGTACGCTACGTGATTGCGACGGATTTTTGATTGCATCGAAATTCCGTGGAAACCGATCATTGAGACTAAACTGCTGTGTTTATAACATCTAAATCAGTTATCTCATAACTACTTGTGGATTCCAAATATTGTATTACATTCCAGATAAATAGAGAATGTTAAACTCTCCGATCGAATAATTAAACACCCAAGATTTCCCAAAAAGTTCTCAACACTTGAGGGGAGTTTAAAAATATCCATCACATACCACAGTACCTATGGTCCAGTCGTAGAAGGGTCAAGCCAATGCCTCACATGTGGCACGCCGTACTGCCCCAAACCCTAAGGTTCAAAAGGCAGTTCAAGACGGTCACATAATCGAGTTAAGGTTTGTTGTCTTCTAGAGGGTCCATCGCGTAACTTGCACGATCTAGACGTTCTTAAACAAACGGAAAAATCCAACACTTGGAAATTTTCCGGGTCAGGAAAAAGTGAGTTATTGATATCCATTCGAACTTTTTAATATTTTCTAAATATCCGGAAAACAAAACGAAATTAAATATTCCGATCGAATCAACGATTACAAAATAAACCCCAGAATACTCAACACTTGAGTCAGGTTAAAAATACTCAGAAACATCATGAAATTAAATAGGAACATTACTGTGCAAAAAGATAAGTGTGACGTCACCATATGACCGCGGAACTGCCGCGGGAGCCTGCTCGTGCCGCGGTTCCACGGCTCTTTGGGCGCCAAACATTGTCGTTTTGCACAGTTTCCCTTATAATTGCCTGCTGATTTTTTTAAGCATTTTTAATTCAGAAAAATCCCAGTTTTGAAAAAATTTCCAGAGAGGGGTTTACTTTGTCGATTCCGGGTTCGATCGGGGTTTTAACTTCGTTAACATATCGCCTAATGCCCTAGCTAGGCTCTGATACCACTGTAGGGTTACTAGGCACTCTAACAAGGGTTAAGAAAGCATCAAACATGCCCGTTTAAAATTTTAGCTGTGCCGAATAACCCTAAACAAGATCGTTGCTAGAAAATTAGGGTTTCATATGCTAGTAAAATAAGTTTACAACTAAGTGAATACGAAATACAACCTTTGTAGATCGGTCCTTCACTTCTATAGCTCCTTGTTGAAGTCCCTTTGCTGCGATCGTGGTTCTCCAGGACCCTTGCATGGCTTCACGAAGCGATAGACGCGTCCTTGCTTGAAGTCTTCGAGGCCGAAGATGATCTACGTCGAGGGGATGCCAACTCAAGCTTCTACTTCACTAACTTGAGAATTAGTGAAGCAAACACCCTAAACTAAATTGCTAGTCTAGTAGAGGATGGAGAAATAGGAAGTGGGTTCTCTTTACAATTTTATTTCTCACAAGCTTTCTCACTTTGGATCAAACCCTAGCAAGCTTTTTCCTTTTAATAATGAAGAAGAAGAACAAAAGAAAGAGATGAGAATAATAATCAAGTGAGAAGGCTAACCATGGTAAGTGAGTATCATATACTAACTCTTGTAAAGCCATAACCATAGCTAATTGAAAATGGTTAGGTTAATAAAAATCTAAAGTAAAACAAATTTAGTGGACTTTGTCAAAACAAGCTTCTACAAGCTTTATGCTTATGACCTAAGCACCACTAATTTGTAATTACCTTAAATAAATATTAACCACCATCTTTTATAGTATGGTGTATGTCTTACACACCCATGTTTAGTGTATCATCAACCATGATACAAAAGAAAAAACTTTTAATATATATATCACATATATATATATATATATATATATATATATATATATATATATATATATATATATATATATATTCAAGTGTGCATATGAGAAAATACCTAAAGTGAACAAGTATTAGTTAATGTAAACTAGTATATCAAACATACAATTATACAATAAATTATTAAATCAGCACTTGACTTAATAATCCGGTCATATCACATATAACCGACTAACATCCAATGTATCGACTTATCGAATCAACACTTGATTCGATAACTGTTCAGTTGATAAAACTGCACATTTGTATTACATTTTTCCTACCATTTTCATATTAAAAAAGGACTTTATTATGATATATTATACATATGAGGGTTTATGTGTAAAAACATTATTTTCCATGTGTTAATATATTTTAATTAATATTTGGTAGAAAAATGTATGCAAATAAATCTATTGACCAAATCCTAGTAGAACTAAGTCTACTAAATATTGTTTGAGATTATTGTGCAGAATTTTCCAAGTTGTTATAAAGAATTTATCAAACAAATCAATTTGTTGAAGAAAACTTGCCAAATTAAGAAGCAAAACTTGGAGACCAAGTCTGGAAGCAACCGAGAGAATATTTTCTGAATTATGAAGGTGCCTAGGATTGCCACATGTCACAAGATGAAAGCACAAGAAAATTGATCAAGAGATCTCACCCATTGGCCGCGGATCCGCGGCCATACCCCCACTTTGGCCGCGGATCCGCCGCACTTCTAGGGAATTAGGAGGCAAGATTTTGGGGCATGATTCTCTGCTACATTTTACCAACTTTTGAAACAAAAGATTCTGTCTTTGAACTATAAAAAGGCACCGAGAGCCTCTTGGAAAAGCTATCAAGCCGAAGAGATCACGAAGCTCCCGACGCTCACGCATCCAGGCTGATCATCGACTGTTCGACTACCTCCTTAGGAAAGATCGAGAAGCAACTAGTTGTAATCATTTTTTACGGATTAAAGTGTAGTTTATTTAAGTCGATTAATAAAGGTAGTTATTTTATTTAATTGTTCTTGCATTTTACATTATGTTTTCCCTCTTTGTCTTTTCATCTTCTTCTCCCAACAAGCGCGAGTAATTCTCCGCTTGTTAGGGTTCGTAGGATTAGGGTAGGCTAATGGATGATGAAAATAATTAAACCATTTTTAAGTCCTATAAAGTTTAGGAACTTTATCAAAAGAATCATTAACATTCTAATCGGGCGCGCTAGCAATTCTTTGCTAGTTCCGACCGCGATTAGAGATTAGATTAATGATTGTTTTGGTAAAAGCTAGATATGAACTGTAGGGTTCCTAGGCACTCCCAAGAGGTCTCACAAGGCATCAACCATGCCAATTTCAAAAATACGGTGCCGAGAAACCCTAATACGGATCGTTGGCTAGAAGTTTAGGCGATAAAATGAAACTAGCTAACAACTTTAACTAAGAGTACGGAAATACAACCTTTGTAGATCCGGTCCTCCACCTCCACGGCTCCGTGATGAAGTCCTCTCCGCTGTCCAAATGAAATCCCGGGCTCTAGCGTCGGCTTCATCGGAGAAATGGGCGGGCAAGGTCGTCGGCTTCGTGCCGAAGATGATCTATGTCGAAGCATAACAAGATCAAGCTCCCACTTCACCAAGTCATGAAACTTGTGAAGAAAACACACTCTACTACTTGGCAAGAGGTAGAGGATGAAGAAATAGGAAGTGGGTTCACTTTAGAATTGGATTTCTCATTCTTTTTCATCAATCACCATTGATGAAGTCAAGCTTTTTCTTCATCAAGTGAAGTAGAAGAAGAAGATAATGAATATGATAAGTTATTTAAAATAGAATAGAAAATCAAAACTTATCATAAACAAAACCATAGTTAGGTGTAGAGAGTGGACTATGGTTAAATGGAGTGGTTAGGGTTAAGCATGAGAAAAAATGGTGACTTAGTCAAACCTTCATGAATCTTCATGAAAGAAACAAATGAAAGCCACCATTTTCTCTTTATGCATTTTATTTTCCAAAAAGAATAAATGAAATAAATAAATGAATAAGTAAAAATAAAACCCTAACCATTACACAACCATGGTTTAATCTTTACACTTAGCCAATTTAGCATGCATCATCAAACATGATACAAACTAGTGCACAAAATTATATCGTATATACAATGTGCACATCCGAGTGAGAAAATCCATCTTAAGTGAACCAATACTAGTTAATGCAAAGTAATATATCAAATATATATAATTATGCATTAAATCATTAAATCAACACTTGATACAATGATCCGGTCATGTCGCACACAACCGACTAGTATACAATGTATCGATTTATCGAATCAATCCTTGATTCGATAACTAGGTTATATCGCATACAACCATTCGATACATTCACCGCGAGAATGAAATACGGTATCACATACACGCATTATTCTCGGTCCCGCACATATCTCATATGCGCTCCTATTTCGTTTCGCTTGAGCCAGGAAACCTCTGTGTAGGACTCTAAAGACTCGTCAATACGCCGGCAGCAGGTGATGATCATATCAAACACCCACAAGCCGCAAGCGGTCTGCTAAACGTAACGGCCACCCGGGTATTGAGCGATCAGAAGATCGACGAGCAAGCCCGCTCATACTCCTGTGAATCCAACCAGTAACACTTACCGTACAGTCCGGTCTGATCGTCTGATATGTCGCATATCTCGCCTAGGGGTGGTAAACGTCAGACTCCAATAGCTCGATAAGTCGTGTCGATATGAGGACTATAACAATTCGAGAAACTACTGGTAACACTTACCAGTAAATCTCAGCAACCCTGGCCAGGGATTTCCGGTTATAGCCAATCGAACACAGCGCAACATCAACTCCCTATACCGGGAGAGACGAATCCCCTCCTATCGCTCATTGCCTCCATGTGATTCGGGACTGTACCCAAAAACCACCGTTTTGCACGCCCTCTTGGACGTGGTAAGGTGGAAATCAAAGCACAGTGGGAACCACATAAGACTCTATGACGATCTCGGGTCAACAGACTACTCTGTACCAGTGTCACCAGAGAACTGCCATCTGACGTAAGGTATAATACCATCTGGGAGTTCTCGGCGAGTCCGTCCAGTGTACCCAGTCTCTACTGAGCACCCATATATCATCTCTGATGTCAAACACCAATGGATATGGGATCATCCATCGCCCATCTGTATGGGTCGAGAAGGTATACGCTAGTCTACTCTGGTATATCGATGCCCCATCTCGATACACCCACGACTAGGGACTTTGAAGGATGTACTTATGGACTACCTGTCCCTACTAGTATGATCCGCATCATAGTCCAGGTAGTCAAGCACACATCCTAAGGGCTTTACCAACATGTAACAGAGAGACAATCAGTATACACGTTAAGGTAAAGAGTAACCAGATAGCATACTATCATGTCGAGCAAGAAAGTCCTCCCTATATATGTCCCAGCATCCACTACAATATACATCCCATGTATAGTAATGGCCTCTAGGGCATACATATAACTAACAATCTCCCACTTGCACTAGGGCCATCTGATAGCAGTGGTTGTAGTATCTCATACTCAACCATCCCATAAAAGTCTCTCTCTTGGAATAGGCCTTCGTGAGTGGATCCGCCATGTTATCCTCTGATTCTGCTCTCCTAACCTCGATCACCCTGGAGATCAACCATCTCCATGATCAGGCAATACTGCCTTAGAATAAGTCTGGATCACTGATGGGACCGGCGTTCCTCGGCATGAGCCACAACTCCATTGTCTCACAATGGTGGGAACGTAGTTCATCTCATGAACTAATATACACCCAAACATCATCTTTGGTAGCATCTTAAGTAGCGATGTATCCTGCCTTTATCGTCTAGTATGTCACGGTATCTAGCTTGGAACTCTTCCAACATACCGTCCCTTTACTGAGGGTAAAGACAATGCCTACGACTGACATTCAGTCGTCTTTATCACCCTGGAACCCTTCTAGTGATTCTCCCCAGGATCAACTGATACCATCTCACTACAGCTAGTGAGTATCTTAACATCCATTTAGATCTATCTCATAGATCCAAAGTCCAGGATTTAGTAGGTATCACTTTGATCTTATGTGGAGAATCATTGTGATAAGCGGAGATTGATCGAGCGTAGCATAGGAAACTTTTTCCCTATCAAGAGTGTGTTATCCACGTACTCTACGAGGATCATCACCATACTCCCTACTACCTTTTTGTTTATACAAGGTTCATCTACCATTTTGATGATGTCAACTTCTTTGACTAATCCATCAAAACAGATGTTCCAACTCCGCGATGCCTGCTTTATCTTATAAAACATCTTGCACATGTTTCCGCTGCTCCCACTGTCTACGAAGCCCTCTGGCTGTGTACTTATAGACGCTCTCTTCCAAAACATCATTTAGAAAAGCAGTCATGACACCCAACCACCAGATATCGTAGTCATGGTATGTAGCCGTGGTAAGTAGGATCTGAATGGACTTAAGCATAGATACTGGAAAAAGGTTTCATCATTATCCACGCCTGATCAATGACGAAAACCTTTAACAAGTCTAGCTTTTAAAGTCTCAACTTTTCCATCTACACCAAGTAATCTTCTCAAGATATACTTGCTCCTGATGGGGATTTAACCCTTCAGATATAGCAACCAAAGTCCATACTTTGTTGGTGTATAAGGATTCCATCTCTGATCGATAAACATCCAGCCATTCTTACAGAGTCTTACTCTAGATGGCCAACTCGAAGCTAGTTGGGTCATCATCTCATGATGCAATCCTCGCTCCCACTGTCATAGAGAAACCGAAATATCTCTCAGGTGGGTGAGGAACCGTACTAGATCGGCGGAGAGGCTGAGGTTCGTTGGTAACTATTGAATCCTTTGGTTCTACCAAATCATCTGCTGCTATTTTGTATAGCTGGAACCTTTCCAGTTCTACATAACAGATCTTGCCTCGAGCTTGTCCGGATTTTGCTTTTCAGACATAGGCCGGTCAACCCCAAATCTTAACTAGCTTAAGACATGGGCTCTTCCCTTTCCATATCACATATGAAATGGTAGGCAACTGATTTGATTGGAACCTAATTCAATAGGTATGCAGCTTCTCAAGCGCATAACTCCCAAAAGGAAATAGGTAACTCAGTAGTACTCATCATAGAGCACACCTTATTATATAGGGTGTGATTGCTCCGCCCCGATACACCAACGTGCTATGGTGTATTCGGAGGAGTAATGCTGAGAGAGAATCTCATTCTCGTTTAGAATAGTCCAAGAATTCCGTGCTCAAGTATTCTCCTCCTTGATCTCATCAAAGGACATAATACTTATACCCTTATTGGTTCTCTACTTCTAACTTATATTCTATGAATATCTCAAAAGGTTCGGACTTGTGTTTCAACAGGAACATATGTCTGAATCTTGAGAGATCATCAGAGAATGTAATGAAGTAAAAAGAACCGGTCTTGGCATGTGTAGACTGGGGACCTTCATACATCAACATGTATCATCCCAAAAGTTCAACTAACTCTTTCTCTGTTTCCAATAAACAGGGCTATGGTCATCTTATCTTTGTGACATGACTGGCGAGTTTCACAAGATGTAAATTCAGACTAATTTAAATATGCATCTTTATGTAACTCTAGCTAGTCGGGTCACATTGATCTGACCTAGTCTACAATACCTCAAGAAGGATTCGTTCATCTCTGAACTCTTCCTCTTGTGTGTGTTCCGTATATTAAAGAACTGTAGTTTGATTTAGAACATCAATGCTTTTAGATAACGTGCCTGATCCGATCAACTTTTGATATAGGAAATGTTCAAAATATCATCCAACAATACAAAATTTTATCATTTCTTTACTAATAAAGAGAGTGATATGATTTTGTATATCAGGTTCGGTATCTAATAACATTCGTTCAGAATCACTGTATTGGTAATACAGGGTGACAGTGACCAACAGACTTGGATGCAACACTAGCCCCGTTTTCTGCCTCATGAAACTTATCACCCGTTCTCAGTTCTTTACCTATCTGTAGCCCATGTAACATATTACATATGCGGGATCCTGATCCGGTATCATATACCCAGGACGTAAAGGACACTTAGAAACAGTTCTATATAATGAACACACCCGAAGATGATGCATCAGCATGCACTCTCTTCGTTTGGGCGGCACGAGAATTCTGGTAATCCCCAATTTTCTGCTTTGTCTTATAACAATTATAAGTTGGAGCGGGACCAATGTTCCCCAGCACAGTATAACAAGCGGGTTCGGTCAATATTCCGTATTATTATCTTGATTAAGGCGTGATATGGTCGCTACCTGGAGAGAGAGAGAAGAAAACACTCAGCGTGCGCTCTTGCAAGAATAGATTGGTTATTATTTTATCTAATCAGGATGGCTCCCACTGTTTTTATCAAATCTTCCTTCAAACCCTAAAAGGAAAGACTAGCCGGGATTAATTACACACTACAAGTTCGCCAATCTTTCAGCCAGGCCAGTGTCGGTACTTTGAGGGACGTCCCCCGTGCTTTTGCACGAACCTAATTAATGTAAACCTCGTTTTCCCAGAGGCGTAACCCCGTTGACACCTTTCTAGACACCTACTTGATTGGCTAATTGAAATGTATAAAACTCTCCCAGGAGTAACTCTTACTCGCAGCGGGTATCGGGATCCAACTATCTCATAGAAGGTATGCAATCTCATTGCAAATTTCAACACTTGAAATTCCCGATAATATTTTGCCCCTAGCAGCTATATGACCTTAACATAGTCAACAAATCATAAGTGCTAGTCAAGTTCAACCCGTCATTTCCCGATTGAATTAAACCCACCCGCACGACCCTTAACATAGTCAACAAAGTCGCACGACTACCCTAATCCAATCACATCATATGCTTATGCAGATAAGCACTAATTAGCTACCGCACACTACGCCTTAACATAGTCAACAAACGTAGCACGAATACTAACTAGTACTTATCTGAAATGACGGAGGGCTACAACAGGTTTTTCTGAAAACCTATTGCGTAATGAACTTGATATCGTTGTAGGATCGAATGAATTTTGAAATGGAGTGTTTTTGAGGCTTTTTTAGTTTTGCTAAAGGAGTCACTCCCGGTGAAGGGATCGTCGGTCCTTTCCTCGTCGAATGAGGTGCGGGATATATCATATATATCACTGTGCAAAGCAAAAACTCTTAAAAGCAATCAAAAGACAAACCGAGTGTGTAGCATCTGCCAGTTATTGCTAAAGGAATCACTCCCGGTGAAGGGATCTCGGTCCTTTCCCTATCGAATAAGGTGCAGGATATATCAAATATACCGCTGTGCAAAGCAAGAACTGTAGCTACCTGTTTTATTTTTGAAATTCGATTCTACAACATCTTAGGTTTCTTTTTCATTCATTAATCATATTAATGAAGTCCCATCATTTAAATTACCTAAACATCACAGATAAATACGACGTTCACTTATGCCATCCGCATTCGCCTCGATGTCCCCTCGTGCACCGTTAGGTTAGGTAACTAATGGCAGAGCAGGGCAGGGCTAGAGCGGGTGTAAAACATAAGTAACGTCTATATAATATATCATATATAATATATACTGTATCCATCACAGAACATATCACATGATCACATCATAGATATCGCAGCAGAAGAAACATATGAAATATTGGATATACTAGGACGTCCGTGTTTTCAATACGAGCCAGTATAAAACACGGATTCCACGGTCGCGACGAATAGCCAAACCCACACCCCTAGACCCCTACAAGAGCGGCAAGCAACCCTTCCAATTCTAGAGTTAGGAGACCCGGACTCGACTCCTCGAGTTGGTCTCCCACTGGACTCCAGAACCCGGTTACTTGTGCTTCCCTCCTTGGGTCTATCCTAGTGCGGAAAAGTAAATAATATACAAAGGGTGACATCTTCCGCAACCTGGAAGTGCCCCAATAAAAGAATATTACATACAAGTTTTTACATGAATGAAAATGAAAAACACTCATCTCACATAAAAACCCCCGGCTATTCAAACACGACGATCCAATATAACATATCCAGCAACACATAACATCACATGTCATCAACGTAAGTAAATATGCGCATCCCAATTGTCGTTGACATATAGCAACGAAACCGGCGATATCACATATTACACTTACGGTCACAGAAAAGAAAGTGTAAAACTACAACAGTTGGAATTCACAACCTATTTAGACATCGCATGCCTAAACCAATGAATTCCTTAGACATCACATGCCTAACAATTATAAACCCCGCATTTTAGTCTCATTATCGAAAACTCTTTTCAATATCAAGTCGGGCAATTCAACAAGATTCCCGACATCCTGATCGAATGCTCGTCGCAAACTTCAGTAGGCGGCCGCACCCCCGATACCGTCGACGAAGTGCACCAAGGCGGAACACCGCTGCCGCGAGCATCCGAACGGACGCTTTCGGCGACGGGGTTCTCCTACAGTCACTTGGTCGGGGCTATGGAGTGAGGCTGTCTATTAAGTTTACCCAGCGAGTATCCGCGTACGCTACGTGATTGCGACGGACTTTTGATCACATCAAAATTCCGTGGCAACCGATCAAGTGAGACTAAACTGCTATGTTTATAACATTCATTCAGTTATCTCATAACTACTTGTGAATTCCAATTATTGTATCACATTTCAGATAATTAGAAAATGTTAAACTTTCCGATCGAACATTCAAACACCCAAGTTTTCCCGATACTGATCAACACATGAAACAAGTCTAAAAACATTCAGTTCGTGCCTCAGTACCAACGGTCCAGCCGTAGAAGGGTCAAGCCAACGCCTCACATGTGGCACGCCGTACTGCCCCAAACCCGAAGGTTCAAAGGGCAGTTCAAGACGGTCACATAATCGAGTTAAGGTTTGTTGTCTTCTAGAGGGACCATCGCGTTACTTGCACTACTTAGAACGTCGTTAAACCACAGAAAAATCCAACACTTGGAAATTTCCCGACAGGGGAAAAGGTGGGTATTTATATCCGGTCGAACTTTGTAACATATTCAAAAAATTATCCGGAAAGCCACACAGACAAAATTTGATAATCCGATCGAACATTCGAATCCCCAAAACAACCCCAGAAAATTCAACTCTTGAATAAATATTAAAAATTCCCATAAAACTCAGCACTGTGAAAGAGGAATTACTGTACAAAATAGGAAGGGTGACGTCATCAAACGGCCGCGGAACCGCCGCAGAAGCCAGGCTTCTGCCGCGGTTCCGCCGCACTTTTGACGAATTAGCCCCACGAATTTCACAGTAATTCTAATAGGACCCTGCAGAATTTTTTAGAAATTTTTAATCTGGAAAAATCACAGTTTTTAGAAAAAGTCCAGAGAGCATGGATTGTGTTAGGGTTTCGGTTCGTTCGGGTTTCAAACTTCGTCTACGCATCGCCTAAGGCTCTAGCTAGGCTCTGATACCACTGTAGGGTTCTTAGGCACTCCCAAGAGGTCTCCCAAGGCGTCAACCATGCCAATTTAAAAAATACGGTGCCGAGAAACCCTAATACGGATCGTTGGCTAGAAGTTTAGGCGATAAAATGAAACTAGCTAACAACTTTAACTAAGAGTACGGAAATACAACCTTTGTAGATCCGGTACTCCACCTCCACGGCTCCGTGATGAAGTCCTCTCCGCTGTCCAAATGAAATCCCGGGCTCTAGCGTCGGCTTCATCGGAGAAATGGGCGGGCAAGGTCGTCGGCTTCGTGCCGAAGATGATCTACGTCGAAGCATCACAAGATCAAGCTCCCACTTCACCAAGTCATGAAACTTGTGAAGAAAATACACTCTACTACTTGGCAAGAGGTAGAGGATGAAGAAATAGGAAGTGGGTTCACTTTAGAATTGGATTTCTCACTCTTTTTCATCAATCACCATTGATGAAGTCAAGCTTTTTCTTCATCAAGTGAAGTAGAAGAAGAAGATAATGAATATGATAAGTTATTTAAAATAGAATAGAAAATCAAAACTTATCATAAACAAAACCATAGTTAGGTGTAGAGAGTGGACTATGGTTAAATGGAGTGGTTAGGGTTAAGCATGAGACAAAATGGTGACTTAGTCAAACCTTCATGAATCTTCATGAAAGAAACAAATGAAAGCCACCATTTTCTCTTTATGCATTTTATTTTCCAAAAAGAATAAATGAAATAAATATATAAGTAAAAACAAAACCCTAACCATTACACAACCATGGTTTAATCTTTACACTTAGCCAATTTAGCATGCATCATCAAACATGATACAAACTAGTGCACAAAATTATATCGTATACACAATGTGCACATCCGAGTGAGAAAATCCATCTTAAGTGAACCAATACTAGTTAATGCAAAGTAATATATCAAATATATAATTATGCATTAAATCATTAAATCAACACTTGATACAATGATCCGGTCATGTCGCACACAACCGACTAGTATACAATGTATCGATTTATCGAATCAATCCTTGATTCGATAACTAGGTTATATCGCATACAACCATTCGATACATTCACCGCGAGAATGAAATACGGTATCACATACACGCATTATTCTCGGTCCCGCACATATCTCATATGCGCTCCTATTTCGTTTCGCCTGAGCCAGGAAACCTCTGTGTAGAACTCTAAAGACTCGTCAATACGCCGGCAGCAGGTGATGATCATATAAAACACCCACAAGTCGCAACCGGTCTGCTAAACGTAACGGCCACCCGGGTATTGAGCGATCAGAAGATCGATGAGCAAGCCCGCTCATACTCCTGTGAATCCAACAAGTAACACTTACCGTACAGTCCGGTCTGATCGTCTGATATGTCGCATATCTCGCCTAGGGGTGGTAAACGTCAGACCCCAATAGCTCGATAAGTCGTGTCGATATGAGGACTATAACAATTCGAGAAACTACTGGTAACACTTACCAGTAAATCTCAGCAACCCTGGCCAGGGATTTCCGGTTATAGCCAATCGAACACAGCGCAACATCAACTCCCTATACCGGGAGAGACGAATCCCCTCCTATCGCTCATTGCCTCCATGTGATTCGGGACTGTACCCAAAAACCACCGTTTTGCACGCCCTCTTGGACGTGGTAAGGTGGAAATCAAAGCACAGTAGGAACCACACAAGACTCTATGACGATCTCGGGTCAACAGACTACTCTGTACCAGTGTCACCAGAGAACTGCCATCTGACGTAAGGTATAATACCATGTGGGAGTTCTCGGCGAGTCCGTCCAGTGTACCCAGTCTCTACTGAGCACCCGTATATCATCTCTGATGTCAAACACCAATGGATATGGGATCATCCATCGCCCATCTGTATGGGTCAAGAAGGTATACGCTAGTCTACTCTGATATATCGATGCCCCGTCTCGATACACCCACGACTAGGGACTTTGAAGGATGTACTTATAGACTACCATGTCCCCACTAGTATGATCCGCATCATAGTCCAGGTAGTCAAGTACACATCCTAAGGGCTTTACCAACATGTATCAGAGAGACAATCAATGTACACGATAAGGTAAAGAGCAACCAGATAGCATACTATCATGTCGAGCAAGAAAGTCCTCCCTATATATGTCCCAGCATCCACTACAATATACATCCAATGTACAGTAATGGCCTCTAGGGCATACATATAACTAACATGAACGGAGTTCCGTGTCGAGATAAGGGTTAAGAGTGGGATTCTTTTTCCCTCCAGAAACCCTAATCTACACGCATCACCGTCGTTCTAATTTTAAATCTATTAATGGATAAAAAGGGTAACTTTTAATTAATCGTCCATAACTACTAAATCCTAACGAACCCTACAAGCCCTCTTATTATATTATCTACATCTCTAAAATAATCTAGATCTATATTTTACATTCTTGTTTAACGTAGATCTAGAAACCATTCTATAAAAATTCTTTATCCCTCCTCTCTTTCTCAACACATCTAAAATAAAAATAAAAAGTTCCACGTTTCCCAGAGGACGACCCGTACTCATCTCGGTCTAGCTATGTGCGACACCGTTCTGATTGCGGTTAACTACAAAACACACTTTTTCGAATCAATCAAATGGCGCCGTTGCCGGGGATCCGTGCGTGATTTTTTTATTTTTACTATTTGTGTTGAATTCTTAGACGAGTCATATCATTATTAACACAAAACTGCAAATTGCATATTTAACGATTTGTGCGTGAATTTTTGCAAGGAGATCTGGAGACACAGAATTAAGGGGAACAGGGAACAGAGACATTTTTAGAGATCCAGAGGAGCACAGAAGGCTATACAAAAATTTTCATCATGTGATCCCTCTGCCACGCGGCGGAACCGCGGCATAAAGGCACTTTGGGCGGCGGAATCGCGGCAGGATAGAAGAGTTAGGGCCACAGAATTCTCTGGTATCTTTCTTAACTCCTTCTCTCTCCCCTCAAATCCAATAAAATCTATTTTCTGCAGGATTCTTTGCAAAATTGCGCTGCTCAAAAATCTTTTTGCAAAAGTTTTGTGATTGGTTTTGTTTTGCATATTTAATACGGACTTTAAGGGGCAAAGACCAAATCAAGATTAGGTGGGGATTTCATCACCCTTCCTAAGCCCCACAAATCACAAACTGAGCATATAGATCAACCCTTCATTAATTTAAAAAATATCTAGACCAGACTCTAAGGATTGTCGCACTCAATAAGGACAGAGGAAGGTCGTGGGTAATCTATCGTTTATCCGCATTACTTTTGTAGTGCCTAGGCAAGTGTGACAAAGGCTAGTGGTTTTTAATTAGGCCCACGACATGGTTCCTTCCCACTTACCTGGCACTTATCTGGCTACAAGGGTAGTACGGAGGCGGTAGAGGATTGATCCTGCGGCTTGTCCTTTGGAAGTCTAGGAGAGGTCTAGAGACTGGACCTAAGTGACCTTAGTTCTAGGGTTGCTTGTGCATCTTAGGGAGATTTGTCTTGAGTCCCACTTTTTCAAAAACAAGCCAATTTTAAAATCACACACACGCTGCCACTTGCACTAAACCCGCTTAGTGCATGCTCGGCTGGACACGGGATCCTAGTGCCCGTCTTGTCCGCGTTCCTTCTATCGACACCGAAATCGGTACTTCTTCATCTTCTTTCCCCCACCACACACCACGACCGAGATGGACGGCACTCCATCAGAATATAACACCACGCTGCCACCGCCCGTAGGTGCACAGAATCCACCGCGCATCTCTCTCCAAGAGAGATCCTACCCTATTCGTGGTCCCCTTCCTACTTGTCTATCTCTTCCACCACCTAACGGGGATAATTTTGAAATTAAACCCCACTACATCAATCTGCTGCCTAAATTTCACGGGCTTGAGTCGGAAGACGCGTACATTTTCATCACCAAATTCGAAAACGTATGCGTAATGATGGGTACTTCATAATTGACTTTAGATGCTATGCGCTTACGTCTTCTCCCATTCACACTGTGCGACTTGGCAGAAAAATGGCTTTATAATACTGTCGCACACTCTATCACTAATTGGGATGAATTCGTCGTAGCATTTCTTAAGAAGTTTTACCCAAACCATAAGACTGCCCATATTAGGAGCGAGATCAACCAGTTCACCCAGCTTCCCAATGAACCATTTTGGAAGTGCTTTGAACGTTTCAAAGATCTGCTTGTCCAATGCCCCCATCACGGAATACAAAGATGGGATTTATGTCGGGTTATATATGAGGGCATTAATCCAGCGACAAAGCAGATGCTTGAAACAATGTGTCAATGCAATTTCATGTCTAAAGATGATGGTGAAGCATGGAAATATCTGGAAGATCTCGCTGAACACACGTTGCAGTGAGAAAGCGTAAGACCACCTACAACTAAGGGAGGTATTCACCAGCTCGACGTTTCCATCGCAGTAAAAGCCGAGATGGCAGCGATGCAGAAGAAACTCGATTCTATTGAGAACAAACTTTCATCAGTCTCCCTAAATCAGGTCACGCTTCCCAAGACTGTCTGTGGTTGCTGTTCGGATCCTTCACACTTAACGGAAGAATATCCTATGAATGCATCGTTTCAAGCTAATGCTGCTTTTCAGCAGCGACCTAGAAACGACCCTTATTCTTCCACGTACAATAAAGGATGGAGGAATCATCCTAACTTTGCTTGGAATCAAAACCAACAAAGCAATTATCAAAGACCTCCTCCACAGCAACCACAACCACAGAATCAGCCCCCCTTTCAGTCACAGAATTTCCAAAATCCGGCCAACATTTCTACACCACAAGTGGCCGGTACTGACAACTCACTTGCACAAACTTTGGATATATTCATGAAACAATCCATGCAAATTTCGGCTGAGATGAGGTCTTCTATTGATGCCCTAACGAAAAACTCCTCCTCCCAAGGTGAGAGTATCAAATCAATAGAAAACCAAATCGCACAGTTAAACGCCGCAATGAGTGCGAGAGAGAAAGGGAAACTCCCATCTCAACCCCTACCGAATCCTGGCCATTCACAAAGTCATAATGTGAATGCCATCACTACGTTGAGATCGGGGAGAGTGCTGAACAACCGAGTGGGTGAGCAATTTGATGATAGTGACACATTTGATACCCCTTCTTCTTCTTCTTCCCCTAATTCTTCTAGTCTCCCACCTTCGTCCAAGCCTATTCTCCATTTTCCCCAAGGCTCAAACATTTCACCAAATCTATCTAAGTCGATTCCCACTCCAATTTTGGGATCAAATCCGTCGCCACAGTCTTCTCCACAAACGTTGGACCCAAAACTTATTGATCGAGCTCCATTTCCAAACCGATTAAGGGCCAACCAACCTAACCCGCAAATGGAGAAGATTGTGGAAATGTTTAAGCAAGTTAGCGTGAATATTCCTCTCCTAGATACCATTCAACAAGTCCCATCTTATGCAAGAATCCTTAAAGACTTGTGCACTAGGAAGAGTAAAACTCAAGTGCCTAAAAAGGTTTTCATGACGAGTAATTTTAGCACAGCTTTTACCCAACAAATACCAAAGAAACTTAAGGACCCCGGCTGTCCTACAATCTCTATTTCTATTGGGGGTAAAAATATAAATCATGCTTTACTCGATCTAGGCGCTAGCGTCAACTTACTTCCTTATTCAGTATACGAGCAGTTAGGAATTAGAGAGTTAAAACCCGCCCATTGTACTCTCCAAATGGCAGACCGATCTATCACCAAACCATAGAGGATGTGTTAATTAAAGTCGGGGAATTCATATTTCCCGTGGACTTTATTGTTTTAGATACACAACCTGTGGCAAACCCACGCAATCAAATCCCGGTGATACTTGGTCGACCCTTCCTAGCAACTTCTAACGCTGTAATTAATTGTCGTAACGGTTCTATGAACTTATCCTTCGGGAAAATGACAATTGAGCTTAATATTTACAAGCTAGGAAGTCAGCCATCAGAACCTTCTGCTCATTTGCTGGATGTTTGTTCCATCCACGAGATAGCTACCGAAAGCTGCATGGATGAGGAGCTTTGCTTTGATGTTCTCGACAACATTAATAAGACATCGTTTGATCTTGCACCACTTTACAGTGAGGATATGTTCAATGAGTCCGACCTTGAGATTGAACCCGTTGACTCGTTGCAAAAGTCAGCAGCACTTTCCGAGTCAATATCTTATGCAAGTTTTGAACCTCTTAAGGAGTCCGATTATCATTCCGTTACCCCTCCTTCTATTGTCTCTCCGCCAATTCTTGATCTCAAACCGCTACCTTCTCATCTTAAATATGCATATTTAGGAGAGAATGAGACTTTGCCAGTGATTATATCCGCTTCTCTAGCCGTAAAGCAAGAGAATGCACTTTTGGCAGTGTTGAGATCGAATCGGGAAGTATTTGGTTGGACAATGGCTGACATCAAAGGGATTAGTCCCTTAATTGTTGAACATTACATACATCTGATGGATGAAGCCAAACCAACCCGAGACCCACAAAGACGGTTAAATCCCGTTATGAAGGAGGCGGTAAAGAAAGAAATCGTCAAGTGCCTTAATAGTGGAATAATTTACCCCATATCTGATAGCCAATGGGTAAGTCCAATTCATGTGGTCCCTAAAAAGTCTGGCATCACGGTCATCACTAATGAGGCTAATGAGTTAATCCAAACACGCACCCAAACTGGGTGGCGCGTATGTATCGATTACAGGAAACTCAATGCCGCGACGAGGAAAGATCACTTCCCTCTACCTTTCATTGACCAGATGTTAGAACGATTAGCTGGACACGAATACTACTGTTTCTTGGACGGATACTCTGGCTATAACCAGGTCTCCATCGCCGAAAAGGATCAAGATAAAACCACTTTTACTTGTCCTTTCGGAACTTTTGCTTATAGACGCATGCCCTTTGGGTTATGCAATGCTCCCGCTATATTTCAGCGGTGCATGATGGGGATATTTTCAGATATGGTGGAAAATTTTCTAGAAATTTTTATGGACGATTTCTCCAATTTTGGGGACTCCTTTGAGGACTGCCTTCGTAATCTTGACGCTGTTCTTACCCGCTGTAAGGGTAAGAACTTGACTTTGAATTGGGAAAAATGCCATTTTATGGTCCAAGAAGGTATTGTACTTGGACATATAATTTCACATAAAGGCATTGAGGTTGACAGAGCTAAAATAGATGTCATTCAAAACCTCCCTCGTCCCAATTGCGTCAAAGATATACGATCCTTCCTTGGTCATGCAGGATTTTATAGGAGATTTATTAAGGACTTTAGCAAAATTGCTAGACCCTTAACCCTTCTATTAGCTAAGGACACTACTTTTCACTTCAATTCGGATTGTGAGGCTGCTTTTGAATCACTTAAAGAATCACTCACTACAGCCCCCGTTTTATCATCTCCGGATTGGAACCACCCGTTCGAGCTTATGTGTGATGCATCAGATTTTGCTATTGGTGCGGTCTTAGGAAAGCATATTGATAAGATGCCACTTGTAATTTACTATGCAAGTAGGACCTTGAATGATGCACAAATAAATTACACAACTACCGAGAAAGAACTCTTGGCAGTTGTATTTGCATCAGAGAAATTCAGGCCCTACTTGATTGGCTCGCCTATTGTAGTTTACACAGATCACTCCGCCCTACGACATCTTTTATCGAAGAAGGATGCGAAGGCCAGGCTAATACGTTGGATCCTATTGTTACAAGAATTTGATCTTGTCATCAAAGACAAGAGTGGATGTGAAAACGTTGTAGCCGACCATCTTTCACGCATAACTTCTTCGCCAACTGTGACCGTGCCGATAAATGACTCATTTCCCGACGAACAGCTCTTGAATGTATCTTACGAACCTTGGTTCGTGGATATCGTGAACTATCTTGCGACGGGACTTATACCTAGCGATTGGTCGAAACAAGACAAAAATCGATTTTTATCCCAAGTAAAATATTTTTACTGGGATGAACCATATCGATTCAAGTATTGTTCCGATCAAATCATTCGCAGGTGTGTCCCTAACGATGAATTCAAGAGCGTGTTATCATTTTGTCATGATTAGGCATGCGGAGGTCACTTTGGACCTCGAAAAACGGCGGAGAAAGTTTTGCAATGTGGCTTTTATTGGCCAACATTATTTAAAGATGCATTTGAACATTGCAAAACTTGTCCACGATGTCAGCATTTGGGTCGGATTTCACGAAGGAATGAGATGCAGCTCCAACCTATATTGGTTGTGGAAATATTTGATGTTTGGGGTATTGATTTTATGGGCCCTTTTCCCAACTCCTTTGGGAATCTATATATCTTGTTAGCGGTTGATTATGTCTCGAAGTGGGTGGAAGCTGTACCGTGTCGCACTAATGACAACAAAGTTGTCATTAAGTTCCTTAAAGAAAATATCTTTTCGCGATTCGGACACCCTCGCGCTATCATTAGCGACAACGGGACACATTTCTGCAATAGGTCTTTCGAGGCCTTGATGCGGAAATATTCAATCACTCACAAGCTTTCTACGCCCTATCACCCCCAAACAAGCGGGCAGGCTGAGATCTCAAATAGGTAGATCAAACAGATATTGGAGAAGATGGTTTCGAAAAACCGTAAGGATTGGTCAACCAAATTGACGGATGCACTTTGGGCATTCCACACCGCTTATAAGACCGATCTTGGTATGTCTCCATACCGTCTTGTGTTTGGGAAGGCATGCCACCTCCCTGTCGAGATTGAACATAAGGCAATGTGGGCTATTAAAGAGCTTAATTTTGATCTTGATCATGCAGGCAGCTATCGGAAGCTGCAATTGAATGAGCTAAGCGAACTCCGCGATGAAGCTTACGATAATTCGGTGATAGTAAAAAACAGGACTAAAGTGTTCCACGATAAAAATCTTTCTAGAAAAACCTTCACATCGGGGCAACAAGTCCTTTACGATTCCCGTCTCCATCTTCATCCGGGTAAGCTTAAATCTCATTGGAAAGGACCTTTTGTGGTGCGGTATGTACACCCGCACAAGGCAGTTGAGGTCGAAAATTTGAAAAACGGTTCGATTTTTAAAGTGAATGGGCATAGATTAAAACCGTATTTTTCTGCTGACCCCGCAGAGGAGCTTCTGTTTTTACAAGAGCCACTTTATCAAAACTAAATTCCTCCGCCTCGCCTCCATGTTTTTGTACCATTTTCTCATTTTAAGAAATGGAGGTGAGTAAAAAAATGGATTTGATTGAATATCTGTGCGTGTCAAAGAATAAGTTTGTGGGAATTTTTCATTTAACTATTATTTTACCCCTTGTATCTTTCCCTTAGTATATAGGTCCTTGTTCTCAAAAGGCTACATCAGTGAGGACACTGCTGAAAACAGGTTTGGGGGAGAGGTTTGTATTCACTGAATTATCTTTGACACCGGGCATTAAAATTTTTTTTTTATGTAACAAAAGAATAGAAAGTGAAACATTACATCCAAATGATAGGAATAGTTTAAGAAAACCAAGAAAATTAGAAGTTTTCTTAGACGAACTAGTAATAAGTAGTTATGAGCTGTTGTCCCAAGGGTTAGTAAAATGAAGGAAGTCACTAATCTGAGGATAAAAATAAGTCTGAAAAATAGTTTCTATTCTGGAAGCCAAACATTTGAATGTTGATACCTACAATATGCACTTACACACGTCTTGAAACTCGGGATAGTAGAGGATTCCTTGAAATGCTCTTGTCTAAAAGCCAAAGTATGAAGGAAATAAAAAAATAAAAAATTAAGAAAATATAAAAATGATGAAAGAAAAAAATGAACACTAGTTTTGTATCGCAAAAGCAGCAATAAAAAAAATATAGCGAGGGTGCCTCTTCACCTAGTGCCCTAAGGCCAACTGGTCTGGGAGTCACTGCTAAGCCTTAGGTGGTGCAAGACGAGGAAAATATTATCACCTAATCAGCAAGCACATAAGTAATCGGTTGGTTAGTACCTCAAGAAGTATTAACGGCCGCATGAAAATGTGTGAGCAAATCTTAATATTCATCAAAATAAAAAGTACTAAGGTAGATGGACAAGAGTATAATAGCTTGAATTGAATTCTCCGAGTGTAGAGATGTCCATTTCACACACGTAGGGTTATATGATCAATGTTTGATGAAAGGTAGGAATGAAGAATAAAGACGATGTTTTATTGAGGAATGATGTGATTTCTAACATTTTTTCATGACTATTAAGATAGGGCTCATGACAACTGAAAAGCTAGTATAGTTGGAAACTCTTCTTTTCAAGGCCTTTCTTTTATGGTTCTTATCTTTATATGTAAATTTCACCATCTTTCTTTTGTTATTGGATTTTGTGGGTGTTATCCGCTGAAAACCCTCAGGAGACAACACTCCTCCTACTAGGGACACCTAGAGGTTTAACGGCTTGTTGCACGTGCTCAGTGCAATCGTGTTGCCTACGAAAGTGTGCTTAGTTTTCTCCTTTCTTTTTCCTCTCTTGAATAAACTAGTTTGCTCGAGACGATCAAAGATAAGTTTGGGGGTATTTGTTCAGTTGATAAAACTGCACATTTGTATTACATTTTTCCTACCATTTTCATATTAAAAAAGGACTTTATTATGATATATTATACATATAAGGGTTTATGTGTAAAAACATTATTTTCCATGTGTTAATATATTTTAATTAATATTTGGTAGAAAAATGTATGCAAATAAATCTATTGACCAAATCCTAGTAGAACTAAGTCTACTAAATATTATTTGAGATTATTGTGCAGAATTTTCCAAGTTGTTATAAAGAATTTATCAAACAAATCAATTTGTTAAAGAAAACTTGCCAAATTAAGAAGCAAAACTTAGAGCCCAAGTCTGGAAGCAACCGAGAGAATATTTCTGAATTCTGAAGGTGCCTAGGATTGCCACATGTCACAAGATGAAAGCACAAGAAAATTGATCAAGAGATCTCACCCATTGGCCGCGGATCCACAGCCATACCCCCCCTTTGGCCGCGGATCCGCCGCACTTCTAGGGAATTAGGAGGCAAGATTTTGGGGCATGATTCTCTGCTACATTTTACCAACTTTTGAAGCAAAAGATTCTGTCTTTGAACTATAAAAAGGCACCGAGAGCATCTTGGAAAAGGTATCAAGCCGAAGAGATCACGAAGCTCCCGACGCTCACGCATCCAGGCTGATCATCGACTGTTCGACTACCTCCTTAGGAAAGATCGAGAAGCAACTAGTTGTAATCATTTTCTATGGATTAAAGTGTAGTTTGTTCAAGTCGATTAATAAATGTAGTTATTTTATTTAATTGTTCTTGCATTTTACATTATGTTTTCCCTCTTTATCTTTTCATCTTCTTCTCCCAACATGCGCGAGTAATTCTCCGCTTGTTAGGGTTCGTAGGATTAGGGTAGGCTAATGGATGATGAAAATAATTAAACCCTTTTTAAGTCCTATAAAGTTTAGGAACTTTATCAAAAGAATCATTAACATCTTAATCGGGCGCGCTAGCAATTCTTTGCTAGTTCCGACCGCGATTAGAGATTAGATTAATGATTGTTTTGGTAAAGGCTAGATATGAACGGAGTTCCGTGTCGAGATAAGGGTTAAGAGTGGGATTCCTTTTCCCTCCAAAAACCCTAATCTACACGCATCACCGTCGTTCTAGTTTTAAATCTATTAATGGATAAAATGGGTAACTTTTAATTAATCGTCCATACCTACTAAATCCTAACGAACCCTACAAGCCCTCTTATTATATTATCTACATCTCTAAAATAATCTAGATCCATATTTTACATTTTTGTTTAACGTAGATCTAGAAACCATTCTATAAAAATTCTTTATCCCTCCTCTCTTTCTCAACACATCTAAAGTAAAAATAAAAAGTTCCACGTTTCCCAAAGGACGACCCGTACTCATCTCGGTCTAGCTACGTGCGACACCGTTCTGATTGCGGTTAACTACAAAACACACTTTTTCAAATCAATCAATAACCCGACTATATCATATATAACCGATCGATACAATAAGTCACGAGAATAGAATACGGTATCACATACTCGCATTATTCTCGGTCCCACACATATCACATATGCGCTCCTATTTCGTTTTGCCTGAGCCAGTAAAACCTCTATGTAGGACTACAAAGACTCGTCAATATGCTGGCAGTAGGTGATGATCACATCAAGCACCCACAAGCCGTCAGCGGTACTAGCTGGACGTAACGGCTACCCGGGTATTGAGCGATCAGAAGATCAGCAAGCAAGCCCGCTCCAACTCCTGTAAAATCCTGCCGGTAACACTTCCCGTACAGTCTGGTCTCCTCGTCTGATATGTCGCATATCAAGTCTAGGGGTGGTAAACGTCAGACCCCAATAACCGATAAGTCGTGCCGATGTGAGGCTCATAATGGGTCGAGAAACTACTGGTAACACTTACCAGTAAATATCTAATCAGCCCTGGCCAGGGACTTTCCTGTTACGGCCAATCGAGCACAGCGCAACATCAACCCCCAATACCGGGAGAGACGAAACCCCTCTTACCGTTCATTGCCTCCATGTGACTTGGGACTGTACCGAAAAACCACCATTTTGCACGCCCTCATGGACGTGGTAAGGTGGAAATCAAAGCACAGTGGGAATCACACAAGACTCTATGACGATCTCGGGTCTACAGACTAACCTGCACAAGTGTCACCAGAGAACTGCCATCTGACGTGAGGTATAATACCATCTGGGAGTTCTCGGTGAGTCCGTCCAGTGTACCCAGTCTCCACTGAGCACCCGTATACCATCTCTGATGTCAAACACCAATGGATATGGGATCATCCATCGCCCATCTCATGGGTCGAGAAGCATATACGTTAGTCTACACTGGTATATCGATGCCCCGTCTCGATACACCCACGACTAGGGACCTTGAAGGAAGTACTTATGGACTACCATGTCCCCACTAGTATGATCCGCATCATAGTCCAGGTAGTCAAGTACACATCCTAAGGGCTTTACCAACATGTAACTATAAGACAGTATAAAGAGACAAGTATACATGTTAAGATAAAGAGCAACCAGATAGCATACTATCATATCGAGCAAGAAAGTCCTCTCTATATATGTCCAAGCATCCAATATAATATACATCATCTGTACAATACTGGCCTCTAGGGCATACATACAACTAACATGGTCCACTTTGGCTCCGGCACAATCGCTATCTCGTTCAGACGCTATTCTACTCGCATAGCTGCGTCCATGGCTTGTGCATAAGTATCGAAATGCTGGGAGCCTATAGCAAGGAACAGCTGTGTATTCACAAACTTCTTCACTCGAAGCTCCTCCGTAGGAACTAAGTATGGAGCATAGCGTGATAGCTGGGTGAACTGCAAGTCATACTCTGCCACCGGCATATCTGCAGATTTTCGCAATGCCTCGAAACTGCTGGCTCTAGCGTCTCTCATGCTCTGCGGAAGGAATCTGGCAAGGAATACCTCAGAAAACTCTGTCCATTATATCGGAGGAAGACCTGTGGTTTTCCCTCTCTCCATCGACTCATACCATGTCTGTGCAAGTCCCTCTAATCGGAAGCTGGTCAGCTCCATCGACCTCGCATCGGAACATCTCAATGATCTGCCGATCCAAGCCATCCTATTAAGAAATGACTGAGGATCCTCTGCTGCGTCAGTCCCCGTAAACACCGGAGGTCTCAACCTCAAAAACTCCGGAAGTGATACCTCCATCACCCTCGAGTCTACAAGTCCGACAGTCTACATGGGCTGTACATCGGGCTCTACCATCGTCGGTGCCTGATCTTGTCTCTGAACACGGCTGGCCTCAGTCAACTGCCCCACCATCTGCTGTAAGCCCAACATGCCTTCCTCTATCCCAGTCAGTCAATCTGGAGGAAGAAGATCAACATGCTCTGGTACTGCCGGAATGTCCGGTGCATCAGTCGCCGTCACAGGCGGATTCGTCCTAGCTGCATCCCTAGTCGCGGCTCGCCTAGCCCGCGTAGCCATAGCAACTGGAACAAGAAACGAGAGTTCATAAGGCGTACGAATAGGAACAACAATAATAGAGAGTCAAAGGAAGGATTAAGCAAGATATACATCCTATGGTTACTTAGGCTGAGTATCGTAGCGTAAATATGCCGCGGAACATATGTACGGTACTCTACTCATCCTAACTCACCTACTCCATCAAACCAAGGGTCAACCTACATAACGACATCTAAAGCCTACTAACTTCAATTCACCACCCGGTTCCGTAAGGTTAATCCTAAGCTCTGATAGCAACTTTGTCATGACCCGAAATTCGGACCTGACCGGCACTTAGATTGTATGACATCTCAAGATGTCGACACAATCTGAGTAAGCCAAAAACCAACATCAAAAACCCTTTTTGTGGAATTAAGGAAATTTTAGTTTTTAAGTAAAAGGATGAGGTAGCATGTCGAATGATTTTAAGAAATGAAATCTAAACAACCGATTTTTAGCATTTAAAATGTTCGACAACACCTCCTTATTAATCATGTATAAAAACAGTTATACAATGTTTAATATAAGTTGCGTCCTTAGTTGGGAGAAAAATAACGCTAAACAGCGGAAATCAATATGCAACAATAATACGACGCTCAAGCGAAGAATCTCATGCATAAGTAAAGAAAACATAACTTAACACAGCTAAACGATCTCACCCGATCAAAATAAAAACATATACAACATATTTCGTTCTAAGTCAAATATACAGGTCTGATGGAGAATTTCTAGATTCAATATACATATATCAAAATAGGAGGTTACTACGTAGGTAACCCACCTAGCAAAATAAGCGATAAAAGCTGACAAGTGGATCCGCACTGCTGCTATGCGTCTACGCGTCTCCTGCAAGGAACTAAGACACAACGGGGGTGAGTTGCCAACTCAGTGAGTAAAACTGACATCTAACAGCTGATAATGTAAGTATCACGAACTAGAGTGAACAACAATAAAGATGAGTATAATGTATGATAAGATGTGAAAACATGAATGTGTACTAACTAAATGTATAAATCAATACTGAAATCTCATCAATTATTTCCAAATAAGGCTCATTTTTCCGTGTCCAACATCGACACAAATCTTCTGTTTCCAGCAGGCATTGTTCCCCGAACGATCCTGTCAATCAATAACATCGGTCGGAATCCATCAGATAGCCACTGTGTTTTACAACTATCTCCGGTATCGAGTATCCTCGCTAGGCTCCTCGCCTCAAATGCGGCTATCCTGCCCCTCGGTCTCAACCGGGTCCACCATGAATCCGACTGTATAGCTCCCCCACTCATTCTGGATAGCGTAAAAATCCATAACCGTTTAGCTCCCCCACTCGGTCCAAAATAAAACCTAATCATAAAAATATCTCATGGTGGACATATCACATCAATCATGAAGGACCAATTAATATATGTTAATAGGGTATAAAACTCAAATCCAGAAATTCTCAAATCCAATACATCTTGTGCTACAATTAACAATAATTTGAAAGTAAGACATGATAGGTATCAATTAATAACAATGATGCAAACAACCACTAATAATGATGCTTATGGTATGAAAGAAATCATATAAGACACGGCAAGTTCTAAGTGATACGTGACATGTCAGTTACCGAAGAGGTGTAGTGTAACATATAGGTATGTGCGGGTGCGGCATGACTCATCGATAATTAGTGCAGTGTCCTAGCAAATATTAGACAATTGAATTTATAGATATGAATGCATATGATGAAATTTCTTAGTTTTAAACATATACACAATGCAAAGGAAATTACAAGCCAAACTTTTAAATTACGGGCGTATTACGCCATCCATACAAGATCACCCGGTAGATGTTAATCTACTCACCGGAATACGTCGAAGTCACTCGGATGTCATCAATCCTTTTCTTTTTCTTGCGGTTTCCGAAGTCTCCGCGGTCGAACGAAACATCGAATTTTACTTTTGTATAAGAAACGGCTAAACTACGATACAGCGAAAACTTGAAACTAAAAGATTTATATACTAAATATGCTATGTATGGATATTGTGAACTATCTAAGCTTATACTAACCCGATCTAACCCTTCACTGTTCGTAACAGTAATAAGATAATAGTAACACGAGTTATCCGTATCGTATTTAGAACTTTACCACAAAAAAGATATTAGCTTCCAGATTTTATATACTGAATATATAACATAAACTAACAATAACAGACACCCTAAAATATATACAGAGTGCTACCCTAGAAAAACCAATGGCCAACTCCTTAGAAAGTCCGGCGAGCTCGAATAATAGGCAGATGTCGCCGCTCGATTTTTCAAGGAATGGGTTCGTTTTTTCTAGTATGTATTCTAGGTCCAATCATTAAGGCTAAGGTACTGTTTGATTTTGTTATAATTTATCTAGACTATAGCAGATTCACAACAGAGCCTAAATTTATCTTAATACGATATTTCCGATATCCTACTTCTATACTAAAACAGTATCGAACTAAAAGAACTACAGGGATGGAAATTATACCAATCTAGAAGATCAACTAAAATTTTCCTTCAAAGATGTACAAGCCCAAAAGGTCCTAGCTTGAGGGTTGAGGTAAAGAGCACAAAACTTAGCCTTTCATGTCATTTCTCTTTCTTTTTCTTAAGTGAGGTCTAGGATTTTGTTTTCTAAACTAGGAAATTTATTTTAAATCTCAATATATCAACTGAACAAATAAGAAGGGATAAGAGTATGGAGTGATAAGGCTAGGAGGTGGTGTCAATATGATGGATGGTGTGCTATTCATGCAAGGAGGAGGTGTGGCCATTAGGTTGAGTCTAAGGTATGGTGTCTAGGAGGTTTAGTGTAACCTTAACCCTAATTTTACACATTTACATAATAACCCTCATCTAAAATTAATTAACATAAGGAAGCTAACATTTCAATAAAACTCCTCATGACACTTAATATTATATAAACCACCACTTTCTTTACTAAATTACTTTACCAATTATAAAAAGGTCTTTTTATTACAATAAAATTAAAATAACATTTTCTATTTAAATAAATAAATTAATTAATTATCTGAAATATTTCAAAATGTTACGGTTTTAGAACACTTGTAATTTGTAACTTGATTTTCCTTTAAACTCTTGAGCTCTTGTCCCTTTGTCTTGACCTTACAACTTCTTAATTGAACTTGCAAGCTTAAGATTTAGGTTTTTGAATTCAAGATTAGGTGTATCTTGTTGGAAATTCAATAAAAGTTCTCATTTCATTTCATATGTCTTGCTTTCTACATACTTGAACTTGTGAAATCCATACTTTACTTTGATTTTGCAACCTCTTAAGTGAGCATACAACCTTAAAGTTTGTTATTTGGGATTTCACATTGGTACGGGATTAAAGAACAGTTGAAGGAATTTGCACGTTTGATTTATCAGTTTTGTAACGTTTTAAAAATAGTTATGAGAATTTTTTCGTTTTAGGGTTAAATTGTCGGTATTTTCCGTTTTGACCCGACTGTGTTCAAACGACTATATAGACTTGCCAGCACCTAGTTTAGCTACAATAAATCTAGTGCGCAAGCTTTGGGGGTATATGGGACATTTTGGTTCAATTAGAATTTTTCCCAATTTTAATGTTATTTTAATGCGGTATTCGCGTTTTGGGAAATTTCTGTTAAGTGAACTTCTCATCAATTAAGTTTGAGTTAAACCAAAACCTGCTCACATTATCTAGATATTTGTTTGGAATTAGAATTTAGATTAAAGGAAAAAGAAATGAAAAGAAATTCAAGGTGCATGCAAGTGTGCATGTGTGTGTGTGAATGCATTTATTGCAAGGAAATTGCTAGAAAACCTTACACAATTCCTCACTTGGCCGAATCTCTCTCTCCCTCTACTGCTCTTGATCATTTCCCTTCAATTTTTTCATCAATTCTAGCACAATAAATCCTCAAAATTCCCAAATATATCACAAAAATTCTAAAAGTCTTGGTTTTTGCTCTTGGATCACTGGGAGCTAGGAAAGCTTGGAGCTTGTGAGTAAAGTTGATAGGTATAATCCCTAATCTGTTTGAATGAAGTTTTTATGATGTGTAGTTCGTTGGATATTGATTAGAACACGTTAGATATCGATTAGTGCAATATCGGGTTTTTAGTGTCTTTTACAGCCTCTGTGAACTGCTGTGACCTGGGATTTTTACAGAAAAATCAAACAAAATTATAGTGATGTACTAGTGACCTTGGAGCACCACCTGAGAGACGAGGACCAGCCTACCGGCCGGGGCCGGCGACCCCTTCGACGAATTCCGGCGATGCCGGCGATGTAGGGAGATGCTGGGGTTTGGTTTTTGTGGGTAGTCGTCTGCTGTTGGTTAGGGGTGTTTGGTACCGTTTACTTTTTTATTAATTGCAGTATGCAAAATTTAGGATCGTTTACCTATAATCTAGTGTTTTGAGTCCGCGTGTTGCGTTTTGCGACACGAATCGTGATCTGGTGCAGCTGCTGTGCTTGCGTAGGTTTTGTGGTATCGTGACGCACGTTAGCCACTAGACGAACACTAGTGAGTTAGTTTAGTGTTGGTGCGTTATTTAAAACGTAGTTTTACGTTATATTAGTTGATTCTGAGATGTTTGCACTTTTTGTGTGTTTTTGAAATTATAGCGTCGCAAGCGGGGACTTCGGACGCTGCGAACAAAGGGAAGCAGGTGGTCGGATTTTCATAGCTCAAGACCATCGGTGAGTAGATTTAACATCTACAGGAAAATCGCCCGTATGGCGCTAGGCGTCGGGGCTAGATATGATATGATATTTGCCGTATGTTTATGTGCTTATATAGAGATATTGCATGATTCACATTGCATATAGTTACTTGTTGTGCCTGATACTGTATATATTTTACACTGCACTATTATTGACGGTCCATGTTGCACGAGCACCAATGATATGCTACACACACATTGTCGGTAATTGCCATGATACACACAACACAAATGCTCATTTATATACCTTGCTATTGGTTAGCGACAATGAAACAGTTATACTTGTGCGACAGCGCATATGATATATAGCATACCTGTATACCTACATGCTTATATATATGCCATACTATACCTACATGTTCGCACATATACTTTGCTATTGTTACATGACCAGTTTTATAACATATATATCGGTGGAATGGGACGCTGTATATATATGTGTTTTGGATTTGGATTTTGGGAACCACGAGATATATTTAATGACTTGATGCATTTAAATAGCGGATTTTTCCCGTGATATGCTCATATTGATGTTTTATGTTGCATATTTTTTTTACATGGATTTACGCATTTAAGATATGTTTTCGTGCGATATGGGAATTTCAGTTGTCGATGTTAGGCACTTATAATTCTGATAGATATATGGATTTGGAAAAAACCGATACGTGGAATCACAAGTGTCGAGGTGGGATACTTGGGTTTCGAGGAACGTATGGATATCAGAAAGACCGATACGTGGAACACAAGTGTCGAAGTGGGATACTTCGGTTTCGAGGAACGTATGGATACGAGTATTTACGTGTCAATGTTAGACACTGGTTTTCATGATGTTTTAGAGTGTCGATGTTTGAAACTCAGGTTTCATGAGACTTACAGGATTTGAGGGCCGATCTGAGTATTATTTTGGGATTTGGGTGTTGTTGAGTTACACCGTGTTTTTCCATGCTTATGATTTTTGCATGAGATTATTTATTATCTCGCACTCAGTACTCAGTTTATATGCACTTATTCATGTAGATATAGTACCTGGTGGTGTACCTTGATCATGATAGTCGCATATTTTTATTGTCATACTCATGCTACCATCTTACATGCTATTGATCATTGCTGTTAGTGCATACTTGCGATTTCACTATGATGTTATTTATTATTCACGAGTTGGAAACTCACCCCCGTTGTGCCACAGTGTTTTGCAGGACTTACCCTCTGAGTAGTCGCAGCAGGGCGTCTTATCATCTCTACTTTTGCGGATACCGCTACGTTAGGCAGTGTGGCCTTTGCTTTTAGGTGGGTTTGCGGTTATCTGCTTGTACAATGTATATCTTTTTGTTGGATCTAGTATTCTCCATCTACCACTGTTTGTATTTGACTTAGAGACGACTTGTGAGGATTCAGTGTTGTATTAGTTTGATGACTTTGGGTGCCGTGCTCGTGGGAGCCGGTTATGTTGAAAAGTTTACTTCTTATTGCAGTCTTTCCTTTGTTATTTCTTCGCTTCGGCGTCGTATACATGTTGTGGTGATTGTCTCCGCCGGTGGGCGTGATTTTGCTCCCATTTGGGATGCCTCATATATTATCTGTGTTGTACCCGTTTTCGTGGCTAGTTTTTACAAAGGAGCTGCTGCCGAAATTTTCAAGAAGGAAAACTAGACTTAGAGTTTTTACTTTTGATTTTTTTCAAATGTTAAAACTATGTTTTTCTCCGTTGATCCAGATTTGGGTGGTTTAGATTTCTGGGTTTCGGCTTACTTGAGTTGCGTACGCCTGTAGACGTTACGTAGTTTAAGGGCCGGTTACGGGCCAAATTTTGGGTTGTGACAGGTTCTCTTTTTGTCATTTCTTTTCTTGCAATTTTTGTTATATTTCCTTACTCTTTTCTTTTTTATTTTTGAATTGTAAATATGTGTGAGTAGTTGATTTACTTGTTAAGGGAAGAAAATGGTTAGTTTGTGTTAGGAGATGTGTTTGCTAAAACCTTAAAAACCTTAACTTTGCAATTTGAAACTCCAAGCAAACCACTCGCAATTCCGCTCCTTTAGGCACCCTATCCTACCACGGTAGCGGTAAATCCTAATCGTGACCGGATTGCTAATGGTTTGCCGAAAGCTAAGGTTAAGAGACAACAACGGAAGGACAAGGGACAAAGAATACGGATTTAGCTTAAAATCGCAAATATCGTATTTCAAGTTCACTAATCCACATTGTTGCCTATTGCCTTAGTGTCAATATCAAAATTAGGTCTATACGGAAACAGAAAACATCATCCTCGCACAAGCTAATCTAAAACTACCCTTAACAAATCTTTTTATTGAACATATCATAGTTACGACACTTTGTATAAACAACAACTCAAGATACGGTATTAACTCGTTAAAAAAGGCTAAAAAGCCTACCATCTCCCTGCAGACGATCCGTACTCATCGCGGCTAGGTACACGCGACGCCGTCTTTGATTGCGGTTATTTCAAATTCTTTCTAAATACGACACTGTGAAAACCTGTTAATCAAATGGCGCCGTTGCCGGGGAGACGGTAACGCTTTTACACTTGTAGTCTCGGGTTAATTTGTGAATATTTTATTACAAAACTAACTTTCTAACAGATTTAACGGATAAAACACATTCTTTTTAAACCGACACGAGAATTAAAAACAATGATGTTCTCTGGATTTTTGATCTACTAACACACTGTGTTTTAACTTGAAAATCAAAGTATAAGAGTGGAATACTATTGTTACATTGAGGAAACACACAAAATTTAAGCATCAAACTTGCAAATTTGGCCGGCGAGAACTTGAAAATTCCGGATGTCGCCGGTTTTCTGGTGGGATTTTGAAAATTTGTTTTCTGTGTTGCCTCCAGTGTTTTGTTACCCGTTTTTATTGTTTGATTTTCTTAATTATTTGTGTTCAGAACTTTGGCTATCTTTATCGGTTTCTAGCTCAAATATCCGTATTTTTCCGACATTTGCAGATTTGACGGATTAGCGAGCGACGATTGTGCAAAACAGGGGGCGTTTTCAAGTATAAGGGGATTGAACACTTAGTGCCAAAGACCTGGGTAGTTTGACCCGCGCAAGCGTACCATTCAAACACTCGGAGGCAATCTCGACACGAGTTTCTTAAACCCAACTCTTTTGGTACGTATTTTTCTAAAACATCATCTTCTCAAATCCGACGCTCCATTATTCATATCTTTGCAGGATTCTTTGCAACATCGCCGCAATAGCCTAAGAAAAACTAACCGTATTTGTTGCAGCCTCACATTTAAAATAAAAGAAAAATTTATTGATTGTTTGATAACAAAACTTTGTTGATTTGCACATTGCATCATTAATACGAACTTAAGGGGCTATAACACCAATTCAGATTGGGTGGGGATTTCATCACCCTTCCTAAGACCCCGGAAATCACTAATTGCATAAGTGTCACCTCAAGCTTAATAAAAAATATCTAGACTCAGCTAACTAAGGACTTGTCGCGATCAATAGGACAAAGGAAGATTGTGGGCATTCGGTCGTTTATCTAAACATGACTTTTGTGGTGCCTAAGCTAGACAAGTAAGGAGGTAACTTTAAAAGGCCCGTCTCACAGTGATTCGTGAGCGGAACCCTCCTTACCTCACTTGTGCTTACCTGGCCACAACTGGCTGTGAAGAGGCGATTTGAGGGTTATCTCACAATTTGTCATTTTGGAACATTTAGGAGTAGGTCTAGTGGACTTAGAGGACCCAAGTCTAGGTATTGATTGCGCATTTATGACTGTGCATTTGTAATTGTGTTTGTTGAACTGTCGTTTCATTTTCATATTCTTACGAAAAAAACACCAGTTCTCCACTTTTACCACCTTCACCAAATTTTTCTCCATTTTCGTTTTCTTACCCTCACATTCTATGCTTTGACTACACTAAACTCGTTTAGTGTATGTCCGCTTGGACTAGGGACCCTAGTGCCTATTTGGTCCGCGTTTCGTTAGTCGCTACGTACTACGCGATCAACTCCGATGTCGAAACTCCTTCCACACCTCTTTCACCCTTACCTTTACCGGCCAACTTCGACGTTGACCGCAATTCTGTTCATACATCTTCACCTTCACTTTCACCGTCACTAAATTCTTCTTCCTAGATGTCGGGATTTCCTCCCAATATCACTTTACCTCCCCCGGGAATTATTCCACCTCCATTAGGTGCAAATAATCCACGGCCACCTCTTGTTGAAGCGCCACAGCGAATCGCGTTCCAGGATCATTTCTATCATACACGCGCTGCACTTCCGACTTGTCTTTCACTTCCACCGGCCAATGGGGATAATTTTGAAATTAAGCCTCACTTCATCAACATGTTGCCCAAATTTCATGGGCTTGAATCCGAAGATACCTATATCTTCATCAATAAATTCTAGAACGTTTGTGCGAAGATGAAGACGACCCAACTGTCTGACGATGCTATACGGCTATGAGTTATTCCTTTCACTTTGTGCGACCTTGCTGAAAAGTGGCTATATAGCACCGCATCTCAATCGATAACCAGTTGGGATTTTGTGAAAGCGTTTTTAAAGAAATTCTAGCCAAATCATAAGACCGCACGGATTTGAAACAAAATTAACCAATTCACCTAGCTTCCTACCGAACCTTTCTGGAAGTGCTTTGACCGGTACAAGGACCTCCTTGTTCAGTGTCCTCATCACGGTATAGATAAATGACAACTTTGCCAATGTTTATATGAGGGCCTCAATCCAGCAACTAAGAAGTTGCTGGAAATCTTTTGTAAGGGCCACTTCCTATCCAAATCTGACGAGGAAGCTTGGCAATTTTTTGATGATCTTGCGGAGTAAACGTTGCAGTGGGAGAGCACCCGATCGAACGCTTCAACTTCTTCTTCTTCCTCCTTAGGTCTCTTTACGGCAGGAGTTCATCAACTCGACATCTCAATTGCAATGAAAGCCGAGATGGCTGCAATCATGCGGAAACTGGAAGAAATTGAAAGAAAATTCTCATCTTCCACTCCTGCCCCTGTTCTTCCCCCTCGTACCATTTGTGCTTGTTGTTCGGATCTATCTCATTTGAACGAAGAGTGTCCTTATAATCCACCATCTCAAGGACAGGATCAGGTTAATGTTGCATTTCAGCAAAGACAAAGAAATGATCCATACTCTTCCACATACAATCCCGGTTGGAGGAACCATCCCAATTTCGCCTGGAATCAAAACCAGCGTCAATTCCAAAGGCCTCCTCCTCCTCAACAACAAGCTCAACACCAATTTCAGCAGCCATTCCAACCCCAACCTTTTCAGAATCCGACGAAAAACATTGCACCCTGCAACAATTCTTTTACTCAAAACAACTTTGTTCAGTTAAATAACGATAAGGTTTCCGCGCTAGAACGAAGTCTAGAGGCTTTTATAAAGCAATTGAATCAATCCACCGCCAACATCCAGTCATCTATTCAGTCTCTGGTACACACACCGCTGCACACGGGCAAAGCATCAAGACAATTGAAGCCTAGATTGCACAGCTGAACACGGCTTTAAGCGGGCGAGAGAAGGGAAGGCTTCCATCTCAACCACTCCCAAATCCTGGTCACCCACATAATGTACATGTTGCTCTTGAACAACAGAACCATAATGTGATTGTCGTGACTATGTTGAGATCTGGAAGAATGCTGAACAACAACATCGGCACACTAATTGATGATGATGACACCCCGGACGTTTCTTCAACTCCTGCTTCTTCTTCTAAGCCTATTCTCCATTCTTCAAAAGGCTCTTCTTCTTCTTCAATTGCTGCTCCGAACGGATCCACTTCTCACTGCACTCAAACTCCAGTTTTGGGATCCGTTCCAACTCCACAATCTACTCCACAAGGATTGGAATCAACCAATTCCAAAAACGTTCCATTTCCAGACTGGTTGAGATCCAATAAACAAAATCCACAAATGGAGAAGATTCTGGAGTTATTCAAACAGGTTAACATCAACATTCCCCTCTTAGATGCAATCCAACAAGTCCCCTCCTATGCAAAAATCTTGAAAGACTTGTGCACTAAGAAGAGGAAATCTCAGGTAGCAAAGAAGGTTTTCCTAGCTAGTAACGTGAGTGATGCTCTTACCCAAAATTTACCACAAAAACGGAAGGACCCTGGCTGTCCTACGATTTCAATAACCGTTAGGGATAAGAACATCAACCGCGCTCTTTTTGATCTTGTGCCAGTGTTAACCTGCTTCCTTATTCTGTATATGAGAAACTAGGTGTAGGAGAACTGAAACCTACACATTGTACTTTTCGAATGGTCGACCGATCTATCACACATCCTAGGGGTGAGCTAGATGATGTGTTAATAAAGGTTGGGGACTTCATATTCACCATTGACTTCATTTTTTTTGATACACAACCTGTAGCTAACCCTCGGAATCGGTAACATTTCAGAAAAATAAAATATTATTTTTTGGGAATTTTTATAATTTAATAATTAAATATTGAATATTTTAATATTGTGGTATAATTAAATACCGATTAAAGGGGAAAATTTTGAATTTTTTTTAGAAATTACTGAAAAAAGGATGCTTTATGTGATTCATGCAAATTATGAAAGTTTATGATTTATTTGGCACTATTTTAGTGATAATCGCGATTAGAAATCGCTAATCGGACTTTAGGCGTGTTTTGTGCACATGACATGCACATGTCATTTTAACACTTGTTGTTTCTTTCCTTCATGGTTATTTATTAATTCATGCGTGGCTTGGGTAAATTAAAGAGAAGAGAAAGATAAAGAAAATAGAAAAGAAAAGAAAAAGAAAACATTAAACTAAGAGGTATGGGCTTGAGAGAGAGTGAGAGGGATTACCCTTGACTTTGGACATTCCTCCTTCACCCTCATCATCTCTCCCCTCAACTCCTTTTCAGCTCAGCTGCTGCCCCCTCTCTTCCTCCTCCACAAAACCCCCTAAAACTTCATCAAAAACAACTCCAAAGTCCCTCCCGACTTCACAAAATATGTGCACAAGCTCTCAAGTTACACTTTGGACCATGAAAGCTTGCATTTTGGTGCTGTAGGGGATTCATGAGTGTAAAATGAGGAAACCCTTTCACAATTAGTATAGTATTTCAAGTGCTTTAGCCTCTTTTCAAGTTTGTTTTCGTTTTGGCGAAGTTTAGTGAATTTTGGGAAATTCTAGTGAGGGTTAGGTTTTAATTGAGTTGTGGTTATGCAATTGAACTCTTGTGGTGACCTTAAACCTCCCAATTGTTTGCAAACCTAGAACTAACACTAATATTAAACATGAAAAATAAAATACGGAAAAAACAGAGCTTTCATGTCGGTTTGTGAGAACTTAGAGTGTGGAGGGGAATCTGGAGTCACCCGAGACCAAAACATGAAAAGCAAACAACTTCAGAGACCTATTTAGAGCACTAAGAAACCACCCAACCAAAACGAACCAATTCCATGACACCAAAACCGAGGAGGCCGGAATTCTTGGGGGTGTGGCCGGCCATGGGATGAGGGTTTGGGTCCAGGTTGCTTCAGTAGGTCATACACACCCTATATATCACCCTAGTGTTGTTTGCTTACCTTGTTTTCACCTGAGTCAAAATATGGAGCATGTTTTCTTGGTTGCTACTTTATGTTTCATGATGTTTATGGATTTAAGTTTTGGTATTTGTGTTTAGCATCGATCAATTGACGTTTGTACGTGTCTATCGGGCGTTATTTGGTTATGTTGCGAGGGCAAACCATAGGTTTTGACCTATGTGACTTCCACATGTCGTTTTCGTTTCGATTTGGTTTTAATGCGATAAGATACGTGTGACATGTAGGTACCCCCACGATTATTCGAGGCGATGAAGAAGATGATGGCGACAACAACATCGGCAAGCAAGATCTGGTGAGTAGATATATATCTACGGGGGAAGTCGGGTTGATGGCGTATAACACCCCCGCAGTTCGTTGTGATGTATACAAATACGTATACACACATATATATACATCATATGTTGATATGAGTTTTTGATGATAAAGGTAGGTTCTAGGTGTTCATTGATTAGTAGTGTTACTTGCAAAATACTAGAGTAGTTGTTGCACCCACACAAGAACGCACACTTGCATACATTCATTCTTTTACCTGTGCGTATATGGGGATATGTATACACACACACACACACACACACTTGGGTGTAGGACTATGTGTATATATATATATACATATACATATACTGGATTATGATGATAGTACTTGGGATTTGAGATGAGTCGATGAGATTGGGCTTGAGGCCGTGAGATCGGTGATATGATGTGGTTCGTATTTGAGATACGACGTGATCTTTTAGCGGGTCCTTTTGGCGTGGTGTTTTCATACACGCGCATGCATATACTTGGATTGGTATCAGTATTGTACTAGATGTAGATCAGTACCCCGGATCAGGATAATTGATAAAAAGGATACCAGACGATTAATGAGATAATGTGACTTGACCCGTACCCAGATTTGGGAGGCCGTACGACGGATTTACCGTACGAGCTATATATTGATGATAGATCCACACTCTTGACTCGAGGATGTCATATTATATTTGGGTATCGTAAGGGATACTATTGAGGCGGGATCACCGACTATTGTATATTATATATATGTATCGACTCAGATATTAGGCGGTTTCCTTACCTTTCGTTTAGCCTGGTAGCTCAGCCCTGTAGTTTAGTATAGTTGTTAGACTAGATTCGATTCCTACCTATTTCAAAACTAACGAATCGTGGGTATTTTAAAGACATGCCAAGGGATTCTACGGATATTTCAAAGGGCGTACATTTTCTACAAAACACCGTAACCCTTGTTTTCAAAACACCACGATTCGTATTATTTCAAAAGGAAAACAGTTTTGACATATGTATAGTATTGTAGATTCCTTATTGTTGCGTTATATTCAGCTCCCGCACATTATTACTGTTCACATCGCATTGCATGCTTATTTTGTATTTTCATATGTTAATATTGAAATCGCTCTGTCAAGACACCAGCACCATTTCCGATGATGCGTATGTTCCACATACACTTACTTGCCGGCTCACATACATCATCATCGGTAATTGCCATGTCACGTACACTTTAGAGAATATTATTTGATTGATATCGCCTCTTAGCTAATAGTCTCGACTTATCCTTACTGTGCTAGTTTAGACATTGCATTCATTATTGTAGTACTTCATGCATATTATTATTCACTGTTATGCAGTATTATGTAGTTTTATGCCGATATTCACTGTTTACTCTCTATTGATGATTGGATTTCAGATTTTCATGAGATTTCCTGGATTTGGGAGAAAACCGAAAGAATATATATAAATTTCTCTCTCTCTCTTTTTAAAAATGAAAAGTGCGTTTTCTCGTGATGTATGAGTCGTCCACCATGAGTTTTCAGGATTGCTGTTGGATTTCGAGACCCGATTCAAGGAGTTGGATGAACCGTCTCGGGTACATAGTGGGCCCGGTATGGTACCCCGGGGCAAGAAGCTCGAGTTGTATTCGATGAGCCTGGCAGGGGAGCACTACCTACCGGTGATATTATTTGGACTCGTCGGTTATCCGGAGGATACCGGCCGGAGTCATGAGATGGATACAGGCTGATCCGTTCTGCCGGAGCCCGCGGGCCGATCCCGCAGATGATACAGATGCCTGAGATATGAGGATTTATGTTTTGTGTCGATTCTGGACAAGGATTCTATGTTGATTTCATTGATGATATCTCGATTTATATACATACAAAAATCTCATTAAATAAACAAAAACAGTTCTTGATTCATGATGTACTTTGTTCTCATTCTATGCATTTGCACATCATTTTAGTGACATATTGCTACCTGCATTTATACATCATATTATTGACATGTTGTTACCTGAGGCACTGACACGAGTACTTGGTATTACACTTTGGGATAGATGTTTACCCTTACCAGTTTTATGCTTCAGGCCATATTATTATTATTTATTATTTGAGGATATTATTGATCGTATTGACCTAGGATTGTGTCATACATACGATTTTTGCTCGGTGATGTTTTCAACTCACGAGTTGGCAACTAACCCCCGTTGTGCCACAGTTTCTTGCAGGTTTTGCCGTACAGGTTTCGTTACGGCTTTGCTGGCACACTGCTTCCATTCCAGACGATTTGCTTTGTTAGGTGGGTTCACTCACATCGTGACCACCCTTGTACTTTATTTACATTGTTGTATCTAGTAAAACTCCATCAACCAGACTTGTATATTTATTTCAGACTTAGCAGACCAGTGATGTTATTTCTTTCGACCATAGAGTCGCGCGTTGTATTATTATGGTTTTCATTGATGTTTTGAGTTTCCTTTTGAGCTTTGATCCTCGATCTTCGGCGTTGTATATTATATTGCTTGCGTGGTTGTGACCGTCGATCGACGAAGAGCTAGCTCCCGCTTGGGGATGCCTTTTATCTTTTCGTATACTATTCATGTTGTACCCCGTTCGGGGCCAGTTTTTACAAAGGAAACTCTGCCGAAATTTTCAGAAAGGATTTGTGACTTTAAAAAATGCATATTCGGCTTATGCTATTAAAACCACATGTTTTAAAATAAGTTTCTTCTTACCTAAAACGGTTTTAGATTTCTGGGCTTTTGTCTTACTTGAATTAGGTGGGGTCCTATAGACTTCATATGATCCAAGGGCCAGTCACGTGCTATTTTCGGGTCGTGACAAATTTGGTATCAGAGCGCTAGGTTAACCTTGGTTCGAGTCTAGGTTTGACTATGCGGAGCGTAGGGCGTTTGTATATATACAGAATCTAGGCTTGAACTTACGGAACTTAGACTTAGTCGAGGGGGTATTAGACCCGAACTTTCGTCGCATAGGTTGACCTTGGTTGATGGAGTAGGTGACTTAAGGAGAGTGACATGCCGTGTGTATGTTCTATGGCATACTTACAATACGCTACTCCGCTTAAGGAGCCTTAGGATGTACATTTCCTTGAACAGCATTATATTCATTCATGATCTATCCTCATCAATATCGGTTGATGGTTTTGTTGCCACGATTACACGGGCAGAGGGAGCTACGGGTAGAGTTGTGGTCAGCATGAGCTCATCATGGACGAGGACTGACCAGGGCGTGATTCCAGGGAAATAATGAATTATCACCATGTTTCATTATTACACAAAGTGATTCATCACATGAGTCATACAAAACATTAAATGAATCATTAACTCAATATATGAATCACTACATGACTCATTAATCCAATTAATGCATATGCCACCTTAACCCCCAAGTCACCATGCTTCTAGAATCTTCTCGGAAAATTACGAGAACGCCCCTCCAATCCGTGAAAACACGGAAAAACTTTAGACTGTATAAATCCAATAACCCGATACTAGAATCTGGCTTAAACCAAAGCCGACTAGTAAAAACTGTCCGAACGTCGTACGTGCGTTTAAACACGTATGCGTCCAAACCCTTGTCGTAAACCATACGACCTCTATATCGTTTCTCCTGGAGCAGGGAAACTCTCTGTGTGGAACTCTAAAGACTCGACACTACGCTGGTAGTAGGTTTAACCACAGACCGCAAGCGGCACTAGCTGTACGTAACGGTCCCCAGGTAGATGTCGATAAGAAAGCCGATGAGGAAACCCATCCGAACTCCTACTAAGCCTGATGTGATAATCTCCGTACAGTCCGGTCTGTTCGTCTGAGACTATCGCATATCGAGCCTAGGGGGCGGCAAGCGTCAGTCCCCTAATAGCGGTATAAGTCGTGTCGGAGCGTAGCCCATTACATCCTGAGAAACTACTGGAACCTACCAGTAAATCTCGCTTGCCCTGGCCAGGGACTTTACGTAATGGCTCTCTGACACAGCGCGATATCAACTCCCAATACCGGGAGAGACGAAACCTGTCTAACCGCCACTACCTCCAAGTGCTCGGGACTGCACCCAACTGCTACCTGTTTACACGACTCCTTTGAGCCGTGGTAGGGTAGCAATCTAAGAACAGTGGGACACACTTGAGGCGAAGTATCAGTGTCAAGTCTGCGGACTATGCTGTACTCATGTCACCTAGGAACTATTAACTGACGATTGGTATAATACCAACCAACAGTCCCCTTGCGAGTCCTGTCCGGTGTACCCGTAACCTAACGAGCACCTGTATACTATCTCTAGTACGACGTACAGATGGCTGTGGGACAGACCATCTCCCCAACTGGGATGAGAAGCGTACACACTAGTCTACTTTGGAGTATCGATGCCCAGTCTCGGTAATCTTACGACTAGGGACAAGTATAGGATGTTGCTTATAGACTACCCAGCCCCCACTAGTGTGACTGCCATCACAATGCTGGTAATCAAGCAAAGATCCTATGGGCTCTACTAATATGTATAAGTGATACGTTACAAGAAACATATGTACATATTAAAGTAGACACAAACCAAGTAGCATACTACCATTTTTAGTAAGACTGTATATACAACTGTGAATATCCCAAGCTTCCATTAATTAATATACATACAAGTATGATACAATAATGGCCCCTAGGGCATATACACTAACAATCTCCCACTTGCACTATGGCCATGAGCTGGCATATCGTAGACCTATCATCTCGGATAGCCTTTCGAACTGCGTCTGAGGAATGGCCTTTGTGAATGGATCAGCAATGTTATTCTCTGTCTCTACTCTCTTTATCTCGATCTCCCGGCGATCTACGATCTCCCTGATCAGGTGATACCGCCTTAAGATATGTCTGGATTTCTGATGGGACCTGGGTTCCTTCGCTAAAGCTATAGCGCCATTGTTGTCTCAATACAGAGGTATTGGATCAACACTGGTAGGAACCACATGAAGTTCTGTGAGGAACTTCTTCATCCAGACAGCTTCTTTTGCGGCATCGCAAGCAGCTATGTACTCCGCTTCCATCGTTGAGTCAGCAACGGTCTCCTGGTTGGAACTCTTCCAACAGACCGCCCCTCCATTGAGGGTAAAGACATAACCCGACATGGACTTGGAGTCATCCATGTCACTCTGGAAGCCGGAGTCGGCAAAGGCCTCCATTTGGAGGTCTTTTCCTCTATATACCAAGAACATCTCCTTAGTCCTCCTTAGGTACTTAAGAATATTCTTTACTGCTATCCAGTGATTCTCCCCTGGGTTTGCCTGATACCGGCTTACAACGCTTAATGCGTATGCTACATCTGGTCTGGTACATAACATCTCATACATTATAGAGCCTACCGCAGAAGCGTAGGGTATAATCGATATGCGATCCCTTTCCAAATCAGTCTTGGGAGACATCTCTTTGGAGAGGGTGATTCCGTGACAAGCCGGCAGGTTACCGCCCTTAGAATCATCCATACTGAATCTCTTCACTATGGTGTCTATGTACCTGGACTGCGAAAGTCCCAACACCCTCTTTGATCTATCACGATAGATCCGGATCCCCAGAATGTAGGAGGCATCATCCAGGTCTTTCATGGAGAATTTATGTGACAAGAATCTTTTGACTGACTGTAACATAGGAATATCATTTCCTATTAGGAGAATGTCATCCACGTACAAGACGAGGAATACTACAGCTCTCCCTACAATCTTACTGTATATGCAAGGTTCGTCTGGATTTTTGATAAAGTCGAATTCTTTGACAGAATCATCAAAATAGATGTTCCAACTCCGCGATGTCTGCTTTAGTCCATAAATGGACTTAAGCAGCTTGCATACTTTACCGCTGCTCCCACTCTGAATGAATCCCTCTGGCTGAACCATATAGACACTCTCTTCTAAATTACCATTTAGAAAGGCTGTCTTTACGTCCATCTGCCCGATTTCATAATCGTGGAAGGCGGCAATAGCAAGAAGGACCCGAATGGATTTAAGCATATCCACTGGAGAAAAGGTTTCGTCATAGTCCAAACCAGGTCTTAGACGGAAACCCTTTGCAACAAGTCTATGTTGGAGATAGTGCCCTCAGAGTCAATTATTGGATCACAGGCACGTGATTGCAATGATTGAGGGGAGGACCTATCCCAGTAGTACAGTCTTACTCGAGATGATAGTATGCTATCTGGTTTATCTTTATCATCGTGTACTGTTTTAGGTGACCTTACGAGTCGCTATTGCACGTTGATAGAGCCCCTAGGATTCTTGCTTGACTACCGGCAGTATGAGGGCGATCATATACGTGGGAGCTGGTGGTCTATAAGCACATCCTTAAAAGGTCCCTAGTCGTGGGAGTTTCGAGACAGGGCATCGATTCTCCAGAGTAGACTAGTGTATACAGTCGAGACCCCGACGAGGGGCGGTGGCCGGTCTCACAAGCCACTGGTGTCAGTTGGTTCACCTAAGATGTATACAGGTGCTCATTGGGTTATGAGTACACCGGACAGGACTCGCCGGGAACCTGCTAGTTGGGATTATACCAGACGTCAGATAGCAGTTCCCTGGTGACATGTGTACAGGTTAGTTCATCGACCTGAGATCGTCATTTGTCTCGTGTGAGTTCCCACTGTGCTTTGATTACTACCCTACCACGGCTCAAAGGAGTCGTGCAAACAGGTTTTAGTTGGGTATAGTCCCGAGCCACATGTAGGCAGTGAGCGGATCTGCAGGGGTTCGTCTCTCCCGGTATTGGGGGTGAGGTCGCGCTGTGTCTAGGAGAGCCAGAACATGAAAAGTCCTTGGCCAAGGCAGGAGATTTGCTGGTAGGTATTCCAGTAGTATCTCAGGGTGTTCTGGGCTACACTCCGACACGACTTGTACCGCTTTTGGGGGTCTGACTTTTACCAACCCCCTAGGCCCGCCATGCGATGCTCATAGACGAACGGACCGGACTGTACGGATATTGTCACTGACAGGCTCAGTAGGGTGTCAGGATGAGTGCGCTCATCGACGTCCCTTTTGGTCTATACCTGGTAGCCAGTCACGTATTGGCTTATACCTCTGACGTGCTAGTGGTTAAATCCACAGCCATAGTATTGACGAGTCTTTAGAGTCCACCACACTCAGTTACTCAAGTTTCGGGCGAAACGCTGTAGAGGCCGTATGGAGATATGGCAGGGTTCGATCAGATACGTGCGGTATTGCACGGATCGTGATCGGACGGATTTTACTAGCCGGCTTTGGCTTAAGCCGGATTCTAGTTTTATATAGTGTAGTTTTGTCTCTTTGCATTTGTGTTCAGCGGGAATACAAATACGGGCATGTATTTGCAGTAGCGGGGTTTTCCTGTAATTTATTACGGGATCGGTTTTCTGGGGTTGCCAGTTTGCATTCCGTTCCGGCCGGTTTTCTCTTTTTCCTTCCCGGTCGGACTTTCCGATGGAGGGTGTTATTTGCACATTTGCAATTAACATATAGTGGAGGGGTTTCTTGCATATGTGTTTCCTTATCATCATGAGATTCCATTCTTGTCCACTTCATTATCTTTTCTTGTGATGGTTTGAAAATAGATGTTGAAAAGAAATGAGAGTGACCATTTTCTATAATTGGTTTTTCCATTATTTTTTTATATACTTGGAGAATTCTTTTTCTCTCTCCAATCTCATTCTTGTGAAGAGAGAGGCCGGCCACATTTCTTGAGGGAGAGGGGAGAGGAAATTTCTTCATGTATGGTTCTCATTTTGCCTTGCCAAAAATTGATTTTTCTTATCTCTCCAAAGTTCTTTCTTCACCTCCATCCAAAGGCAACCTCATAAACCCCAAAAGAGACAAGCTTACTACACTATTCTATAGCAATCCTTGGACGCGTCGGCTAGCCAACTTCGCGCCCGAGTTGCCTCGGTCAAGAGGTGGGAGCCCGTAAAAGATTCCGGCTACGTGGTGCCCTTTCCGACGAGCGAGGAGGTGACGGAGATTCCGCGGGAGATCGGAGTGGAGACGAAGACCGAAGGATACGGATCGCTTGGTATAGCATCTCTACTCTTTTCTTATTTGCTAGTCAGCTAGGTTAATGGCCCGATCCGGGTGAAAAGTCCGCGGTGGTGCCGGTTGCAAGTTTTGCAAAGTTTTTGTTTCCGCGTTTCCGGCGTCGGATCGACGGCCGGGGCGCCCCCGCGGGCTTACACTGTTATCAGAGACTCGCCATTAACTTCGTCTAGCTTCGTTTGATGTGTTTTGCATTTCCGATCGACCAAAATTCCAAAATCTACATTTTTCCTCACATCAGTTTTCTGTCGAAATTTTTTGATGTCCAAAAATTTTTCAGGTTGTAGAAAACTAATGTACTGGAAAATATAAGACTGCTGTAAAAATTCGACACAGTGAGTCGATCACTGAAGCGCGGAAGCGCGGCCAACCCCCCCTTGGGCCGTGCTTCCGCCGCACATTGGTGTCCTCACTGTGTCCAATTTTTCCAGTGGGCTTCTGGACTGATTTTAGGGGTTTTGGAATATTAATATTGGGCCCAGATTTTCTGTGAGTGCTACAGTATTGCTTTGGGGCCCACTTGTTAATTTTTGATCGATCGGATATTTTAAACACATTATTTCACAGTATTTACATTATATCTGCGACCGTGAATGTCACTCGATCGGTAAATCCTGTCTAGCTGCTATAGCCCAGTTAGACGGATTTGCGAACGTGACATTCACGTTGATGTTCTGTGTGTTGCTGTGATGTTGCGGATCGGTCGTGGGGATAGCCGGTTGCAGTGGTAGTACAGTTTTGTTATACTATGTACATTTAATATTGCGGGGCGAGCGTCCGACATGTGGACTGCCGTCACTGCCTGTTTGTATTATTCTTTTGGGGCACGACCAGGTTGCGGTCGATGTACCCGTTGTATGTATATTTTACTTTCTGTACTAGGATTGCCCCGCGGAGGGGTGCACGAACAGCCGGGTTCTAGAGGGCAACGGGCCCGCATCTCATGGCTTTGAGACGGAGGGGGCTTCACTCTAGAATTGGCGGGCTATTCGCCGCACTCGTAGGGCGTACAGGTTGGCCCAGGAGGGGTGCCCAAGTTACCGGATTCCGTGAAGTGTTGAGTGGTCCATTCACGTTGCTGTAGGGGGCTGCCTCGCTTCAGGTTTTGGCGGGTAACTTGCCGCGCCCGTAGGGGTCTAGGTTTTCATTGCACAGGCTATCCACACGACCAGGGGAACGTCAGGTTTCAGCGGCTCTGTGAAACCCAGGGATCCCAGATATCTGTATTGATCTGTGTTGCTATACTTTTCTGTGCTGCTGCATTGTTTATCACGCCTTGAGCGAAAATTATATATTATATATGTATTAGTAGATGTTGTATATGTTTTTCATCCGCGCTAGTCCAGTCCCCGCTCTGTCGTTAGTTAGCTAACCTAACGGGTGATGACGGGACCCAGTGGCGAATGCGGATGGCATATACGTACGTCAGTATATTTTCGTTCTTTGTGGTGTGATCAATTGATGGGACTGCGTTGATTCGGATCAATGCAAGCTTAACAAACCTATCTGATGTTGTTGGAACACTTTTTCAAAAAGCTGTTATTGCAAGGACGTTCACTTTTGTTTTGCACAGTGGTATTCAGTTGGAATATCCTGCTCCTCAGTCGACGAGGCAAGGGCCGAGATCCCTTCACCGGGAGTGACCCCTTGGACAAAAGTTTGCGTTAGGGCAGTAACTTCACTATAGCCGATTACTTTTGCTTTGCATCGTGGTATTCATTTGGAATATCCCGCACCTCATTCTACGGGGAAAGAGCCGAGATCCCTTCACCGGGAGTGACCTCTTTAGCGAAGGTTTTCGTTACTATATTTTTCTAAAAAGCTATCCGTTCCTTCAACGATATCAAGTTCATTACGTTAAAGGTTTTCGCCAGAAACCATTCGTAGCCCTCCGTCGTTTCATATGGATAGTCAATAGTATTCAAGCTGTGTATGTTGGCCAAAGTCAAGGCACAGTGTTTGGTAGCTGTTGGGTATTCATATGCAGCATAGATAGATGCGTTGGTTTGGGGCAGTCGTACTGCCATTTTGGCCAAAGTCAAGGGTATGTACGGGTGGGTTCAAATTAACCAGGAAAATGACGGGTAGAACTTGACATGTGACTTATGATATGTTGGCCAAAGTCAAGGTCATAAGAGTATGGGGCAAAAATCCACATCGGGAGTTTCAAAAGTACTGAAACTTGCCAGATATGCGCATACCTTCTGGAGTGTGATAACGTGAGCGGATTCCGTCACGTTATCATGCGATGAGAGTTGGATCCCGATTCCCACTGATGAGTTGGTTTACTCCTCGGGTTATCCCGGCTAATTCTTCTTTCAGGTTTGGGGAAGAATTTGACGTTACAGTGGGAGGTTTCCAGATTAGATAAATTGGTAACCATTCTGATCTAGGTTAGAGTGCACGCTGAGTGTTTCTTTTCTCTCTCTCTCTGGCAGCGACCATTGACCCGACCCTAGACTATGACTCAGTGACCAAGTTGACCGGACCTTCTTAACACTGGCTTTTGGATTGTCAGAGTTGCAGACCTCTTTGCCACTCCTACTTTTACTCTTTTCTCCGGGACACCTCGTATTACTACGAACGTCCACTTCCATTGGACAAAACCATCGTATGGTTATATACGAACTCGAAGGACTTCGAGGATGGTTTCCGGTTCTGGAGAAAACGAATAGGACTATTCAGTTGTCTTTTCCTTTTACCTTCTCTCTCAGATTGCGAGTACTCCTTGGTTTAGGAGATAGTACACCTATTACGCAAATTGGATAGTCTTCTTCCAAACCATAGGCAGGTGCCGACCGGTAGGGAATGAAGAAAGCCAATTAGCCTAAACGGTGTACAGAAGGTATTAAGTTAAGACAAAGCAAGGGATTAGTAAGAGGGCAAAGTAAATTGCGACTGCTATTCACGACCAAACCAAGTATTTCTTCGCCAATCCTAAATCACCTTTGTATTTCTCCAGGACACTCCGTATCACTACGAAGATCCCAAGTTTATTGGATAATCCATCGTATGGTTATATACGAACTCGAAAGGAACTTGTTCCAGTTCGGGGATGGATCCTGGTTCAGGAGAAATAGGAATAAAGTACATTCAGGTGTCTTTTATCTTCACCTTCTCTCGCGTCGCGAGTGCTTCTAGGATTAGGACAGTACACCCATTATGCTTATTGGATAGTCTTCTTCCAAACCATAGGCTGGTGCCGAACGGTAGGGAAGGAAGAAAACCATTTGGCCTAAAGGGGTGTACAGAAGGTAATGACTAAAGACATATAAAGGGATTTGGAGAGGTGGCAAAGAATTATACAGTTATAGTTGTGAATCTGGATAATGGAAGAGGCATTACTATGAATACCAGGATACCCCATCGAAATATTTCACTGTGTACTGTTAAAAGAAAACTGATTTCCCGATTAGAAACTTACTCCAGGGTATGTATTTACCAGGTTGGATTCTCACATCTGTATGGTTTTACAGATGATGAGTGGGAGTAAGTTATTGGGAATTAGGTGACCATCCTCATTATATCGGGATTCGTTGTAATCGGTGATATTTGAGGAAGTCACCTGGGTTGTTTGCCGGTCGGCAAATATTTGGTTTTGAATATCCGTTGTTATGCACCAATTTCAAATTGATATATTTGTTCGTCTATTTTTATAGAGTGAGATATACCTTTCTGAAATTATGTCTATGACATTTACCTATATCAGTGGATGGTTAGGTAAGGAGCATTGAACAGCGGTGTAATTCTTCTTAACCAAAAGTACAGTTTTCAACCTACGACACACAGTGAATGAGTCACTAGACTCAGGGGACTTATACAGAGTATTGTATATTGTCCAGTATCCATTAGGACAGAGGGGTTGGTCCTCGTACTATATTCGGTTTACTTATGACTTCTCTGATTTTTAGACAGGTGTTTCGTAGAAACACAGGGTCCGAATTTTGAGAAGTTATAGGTATAAGAGTAAAGTAGAGAACCAGGTGTTGCAAGTATCGGGATTCTTCAAGGTGATCGAAGATGTAGATACTTGTGTATGGTATTCAGTTGGTAGTAATGGTTAAGAGAACTTGCTTCTCTTTCAGGTTACTCATAATTGGAAGCACTCCTAAGTTGAGTAACGCTGATCGGCCTCTCTTCCATTTAATTGACATGCACTGGAGACAGCTGCATGATTTGAATCTGGTTCAATTAAATCAGTTCCTCTGTTTCTTGGATATAGAACAGTTCATATCTTGACATTGTTAAGATACGGGGAGTTGTCCGGCTTATGCTTAAAACCAGACTCCGGATAACTCAAGGCACGTTTCTGTAATGGCTGTTTGTGGGTTGACCCGGGCTATGACGAGGGTTGACTTTCTACCATCTGGAAGATCAATAGTGATATTGTTCTTGACTCGCCACAGTTTTAATAAAAATGGATTTTTTCAGAAAACAGTAGTGGGAGTATGGTAGAACTGGAAGTGATTCCAGAACCGCAAACGATTACTGAAGATTTGATAAGAACCTAAAGATTCAATCTGGTTTGACATTCCATTGGCCACTCCGCAGATTTGGTGGGTAACCTCAGGCACTCGAGAGTAGGGGTGTAAACGAGCCGAACTCGAGCCAGCCAAGCTCGGCTCGAGTTCGGCTCGTGGTTCTTTTTGTCGGCCCAAGTCCGGCTCGTTTAGTTATCGAGCTAGAGATGCTCGGCTCGAGTCCGGCTCGATTAAACATGCTCAGCTCGTGTTCGGTTCATTTGTGGCCCATTAACTAAATGAGCCGAGTTCACGAGCCGAACTCAATTGAGCTCGTTTGTGAGCTCGGCTCGTTTTCAGCTCATTTACTCATATTAATAGTATCTTCCAAGAAAAAAACATAATTAACAATAATGCTTAAAACTCAGGGTTTTGAGATATGGAAAAATTAAAAAAACATTAACATCTAGGGCATTGAATGGGTCTAAGTGCTGGGTTTTATATTTATCTCAGTACACTTTATATACTGTCATTTAATTGAATTAAGTGTTCTGAGAGTTGTATAGAATCTGCTATATATTACATATTACTGTTTTTTTCCAAACCGTGTAACCCAGCCGAACCCGAGTCAATACCGAACGAGCCTGGCTGAGCTCGAGTCCGGCTCGTTTAATAAACGAGCCGGACTTTCTGGCTCATGTCCGGCTCATTAATAAATGAACCGAATTTGAACGAGCTGATACCGAGCCGAACCTTAATCGAACCCGAGCTGGCTCGTTCAATTACCACCCCTACTCGAGAGGTACTTCGGTATGCTCAAGGACGGTGGCAGGGAGGTTCTTGTTTACCCAGACTTGCCATTGCTGTTGTTCCAGACTGTGAGACCCGGCAGGAGGATGAGTATAGCGTCGTTCTAAACTGGCTTTAGAAGTGCACGTGTATATGACTCTGCCAGAGGGTTGTCGTAGTCAGTGGGAGCAGCGGAAGCATTGGTGGACATCAGGCTTATGTCTATTTATAGACTAAAGCAGATATAGCGGAGATAGATCATCTATTTCTGATGTGACAGTCATAGGTTTGACTTCATCAGAATAAGGGATGGATCTGTTAAGAAGGTAGTAGGGTGTGATGTCCTGGTATTTGGATGACATACACAGAGTAGGAAGTGATATTCCTATACTACAATCGGTTATACGTTGGTCGTCACACAGTGGTTTCTCCACATAGGATTTGGATATTATATCAGACATTCTGGTTACTAGATCTATAGTTTTAGATCTAGATTTGGGTGGTTTCCCAATCTGGGTACTTAGACAGCATTCTATGAGTATTTAGAATGAGCGACTCCTAGCATGGTGGTATACCTGCAGGTGATGGAGTCACCCTCTCTAAAGGTGTCTTACAGACTAAAGGGGAGAGGGATGTACATGATTGGCAGATCACTTGCTTAGGCAATTGAGTCAATCATGAGATGTCAAGTACCACACCAGATGTTGTTCTTGCAGTAGATGCAATAAGTTGATATTCATCCAAATCCTGGAGAAACAATTGGAAGCAGTTATAGAACATAAGTTGATGTTCTAGGGAATTGATAACGGCAGCCTCCTTTAGGAGACGGTTATCATTCCAGGCTTCCAAGGTGACCTGGATAGCAGAGTGGCTGTCAGAGTTATAGTTTTCCCTCTGACGAGGGGCAGTATTTTTGGACAGGTGGTCCAGGTGGATACTGAGGGAAGGCATGGCGCAGGATACTGATTAAGTTCAGTTGTCGATACAGTCTAAGAAGTTTGGATTTGGAGTTCATTTATGAGCTAGGTCCCATCAGACATCCAGACATTCTAAGACAGGTATTGCTCATTTCGGGAGATGGCTTTCTCCGCGAACATGGGATATAGAGAGATATAGAAAGAAACACCAGAGCGGATCCACTCACTGAGGCTATTCCTCGAACGCAATAGTTTCGCAAACGAGCTTTGTGAGACTGACTAGTAGAGGAGTTGGGTGTTCGGTATCACACGGGCTGTGAGTATGCGACATCGCAATAATTAGCCTTGAGTGCAAGTGGGAGATTGTTGGAGATAGTGCCCTCAGAGTCAATTATTGGATCACAGGCACGTGATTGCAATGATTGAGGGGAGGACCTATCCCAGTAGGACAGTCTTACTCGAGATGATAGTATGCTATCTGGTTTATCTTTATCATCGTGTACTGCTTTAGGTGACCTTACGAGTCGCTATTGCACGTTGATAGAGCCCCTAGGATTCTTGCTTGACTACCGGCAGTATGAGGGCGATCATATACGTGGGAGCTGGTGGTCTATAAGCACATCCTTAAAAGGTCCCTAGTCGTGGGAGTTTCGAGACAGGGCATCGATTCTCCAGAGTAGACTAGTGTATACAGTCGAGACCCCGACGAGGGGCGGTGGCCGGTCTCACAAGCCACTGGTGTCAGTTGGTTCACCTAAGATGTATACAGGTGCTCATTGGGTTATGAGTACACCGGACAGGACTCGCCGGGAACCTGCTAGTTGGGATTATACCAGACGTCAGATAGCAGTTCCCTGGTGACATGTGTACAGGTTAGTTCATCGACCTGAGATCGTCATTTGTCTCGTGTGAGTTCCCACTGTGCTTTGATTACTACCCTACCACGGCTCAAAGGAGTCGTGCAAACAGGTTTTAGTTGGGTACAGTCCCGAGCCACATGGAGGCAGTGAGCGGATCTGCAGGGGTTCGTCTCTCCCGGTATTGGGGGTGAGGTCGCGCTGTGTCTAGGAGAGCCAGAACATGAAAAGTCCTTGGCCAAGGCAGGAGATTTGCTGGTAGGTATTCCAGTAGTATCTCAGGGTATTCTGGGCTACACTCCGACATGACTTGTACCGCTTTTGGGGGTCTGACTTTTACCAACCCCCTAGGCCCGCCATGCGATGCTCATAGACAAACGGACCGGACTGTACGGATATTGTCACTGACAGGCTCAGTAGGGTGTCAGGATGAGTGCGCTCATCGACGTCCCTTTTGGTCTATACCTGGTAGCCCGTCACGTATTGGCTTATACCTCTGACGTGCTAGTGGTTAAATCCACAGCCATAGTATTGACGAGTCTTTAGAGTCCACCACACTCAGTTACTCAAGTTTCGGGCGAAACGCTGTAGAGGCCGTATGGAGATATGGCAGGGTTCGATCAGATACGTGCGGTATTGCATGGATCGTGATCGGACGGATTTTACTAGCCGGCTTTGGCTTAAGCCGGATTCTAGTTTTATATAGTGTAGTTTTGTCTCTTTGCATTTGTGTTCAGCGGGAATACAAATACGGGCATGTATTTGCAGTAGCGGGGTTTTCCTGTAATTTATTACGGGATCGGTTTTCTGGGGTTGCCAGTTTGCATTCCGTTCCGGCCGGTTTTCTCTTTTTCCTTCCCGGTCGGACTTTCCGATGGAGGGTGTTATTTGCACATTTGTAATTAACATATAGTGGAGGGGTTTCTTGCATATGTGTTTCCTTATCATCATGAGATTCCATTCTTGTCCACTTCATTATCTTTTCTTGTGATGGTTTGAAAATAGATGTTGAAAAGAAATGAGAGTGACCATTTTCTATAATTGGTTTTTCCATTATTTTTTTATATACTTGGAGAATTCTTTTTCTCTCTCCAATCTCATTCTTGTGAAGAGAGAGGCCGGCCACATTTCTTGAGGGAGAGGGGAGAGGAAATTTCTTCATGTATGGTTCTCATTTTGCCTTGCCAAAAATTGATTTTCTTATCTCTCCAAAGTTCTTTCTTCACCTCCATCCAAAGGCAACCTCATAAACCCCAAAAGAGACAAGCTTACTACACTATTCTATAGCAAGCCTTAGACGCGTCGGCTAGCCAACTTCGCGCCTGAGTTGCCTCGGTCAAGAGGTGGGAGCCCGTAAAAGATTCCGGCTACATGGTGCCCTTTCCGACGAGCGAGGAGGTGACGGAGATTCCGCGGGAGATCGGAGTGGAGACGAAGACCGAAGGACACGGATCGCTTGGTATAGCATCTCTACTCTTTTCTTATTTGCTAGTCAGCTAGGTTAATGGCCCGATCCGGGTGAAAAGTCCGCGGTGATGCCGGTTGCAAGTTTTGCAAAGTTTTTGTTTCCGCGTTTCCGGCGTCGGATCGACGGTCGGGGCGCCCCCGCGGGCTTACAGTCTAGCCTTATAGGTTTCAACCAGTCTATCTACATCAATCATCTTTTTGAAGATCCATTTGCATCCTACGGGTTTTACCCCATCTGGAGCAATGTCCAAAGTCCATACTTTGTTAGTGTACATGGACTCCATTTCGGTCCGCATTGCATCCAGCCATTTTATTGAGTCACCACTCTGAATGGCTTGCTGGAAGCTAGCAGGCTCATCATAGTCAATAGTGCAATCCTCTCTATCCCCGTCTATGAGAAAACCGTAGTATCTCTCTGGTGGATGAGACTCCCTACTACTCCTGCGGATAGGCGCTGGCATGTCTCTTTCTTCTAAAACTTCTGGTTCTACCATACTTTCAGTAACAGCCTGTGGTTCTAGAATTTCTTCCAGTTCTACTGCGCTCCCACTCTTTTGATTTTCTAAAAATTCAGCTTCTAAGAAGTGGGCATGACGAGAAACAAAACTCTTTTGTTCCTCTGCGTAATAGAAATAATACCCTTTGGAGTTCTTTGGATATCCCACAAACTTACATTGTACTGAGCGTGCCTCGAGCTTGTCCGGATGCTGCCTTTTTACAAAAGCTGGACATCCCCATGTCTTCAGGTACTGAAGATAGGGTTTCTTCCCACTCCACATTTGATATGGTGTGGTAGGCACAGTCTTGGTTGGAACCTTGTTCAAAAGATATGCAGCTGATTCTAGCACATAACCCCAGAAAGATCACGTTAATTCTACCTTACTCATCATGGAACGAACCATATCCAATAGGGTTCGATTCCACCTTTCCGATACACCATTATGTTGTGGTGTGTATGGAGGAGTAAGCTGAGAGAGAATTCCATTCTCTTTTAAGTAACCCAGGAACTCGGCACTTAAGTATTCACCACCTCGATCAGATCTCAGGGTTTTGATACTTTTGCCTCTTTGGTTTTCGACTTCATTCTTGTATTCCTGGAATTTCTCAAAAGCCTCGGATATATGTTTCATTAAGAAGACATGTCCATACCTAGAGAAATCATCCATAAAAGTAATGAAGTAGGAATAACCACCTCATGCATGTGTAGACATTGGACCGCATACATCACTGTGTATGAGTCCCAAGAGCTCGCTTGCTCTTACTCCGTGTCCAGTAAACGGAGTCTTGGTCATCTTTCCTATGAGACAAGATTCTCAAGTAGCATAAGATTGATATTCGAACGGATTCAAATATCCTTCTCTATGTAACTTAGTCAACCTTCTCTCATTGATGTGACCTAGTCTACAATGCCATAAGAAAGCCTGATTTAATTCCGGAGACTTTCTTTTAAGTGTGTTCTGGATATTGAAAACCTGAGCTTGACTCAATACGTATATGCCGTTATCTAATGTACCAGACCCAATCAGAACTTGATTTAGGTGGATGTGTACTACATCGCTTACGAATGTAAAATCATATCGCTCTCTTGAAAGTGAGGATACTGATATGATATTACAAGTCATACTAGGTACATATAGACAGTTACGTAGAATCAATATCTGCCCACTTGTCAAACCTAGGCGATATTCTCCCACGGATTCAGCGTCCACGCTCATTCCGTTTGCAACTCTGAGAGACCAATCACCTATTTTTATAACTTTACGGTTTCTCAAAGCATGTAATGAATTACAGATATGAGATCCTGCTCCGGTATCTAGTACCCAGGAAGTAGAGTTAAATGACAAACAGTTCTCAATTACAAATACACTTGAGGCTGAAGCCACAACTTGCTTCATATCCTGGCTACTGGCTTCAAAAGCCTTGCTATCTTTCTGCCAATGCCCAATCCCATAACAGTAGGAACGTTCCTCTTTTACTACATTCAGTCCTGAAACTTTTGCCCTTCTCATTCCTTCTACTTCCCTGGTTTCCTTCAGGGTAGAAGGCAGAGACTGTAGAATCAAGTCAGTATCTGACTCGTTTCCTAACGTGGTCTCCAGGTCCTGGAGCTCATCAATATAGCTAGTCATTGTAAGGACGTTGTCCCCTACAGATGACCCAAAATCCAACCTCGCTTGAATTAATTCGTTCGAGGTCTCATATCTTGCGATATGAGATTGCTCTCTATATAAATCATTGTTATGGAGAAAGATGGAAACTGAGTCCATCTTCTCGTGCTGCTTCTGGTATACACCATCAACTGAAGCTAACATGAGGCACTTGGCTTTTGCTTTATCTTTTTCCCTTGTCTGACGGATATCCATATCCGCGACAGTTGAAACTGGACCTGGGATGGCGGGATCTTAAGTAGTAATAGGGTGGTCCAGCCTGTCATAGGCAATGGACATCTGGACAGACCTTTGCCAGTCATATAAGTCAGATTCAGTCAATTTGTTATCTAGATGTAACCTAGTCGTGGTCACAAGGTCGCTGCAATTTAAGAGAGAGAGAAGAAAAATCTATTAGCATGATCCTCTTGCAAGTTTAGAGTGGTTTTTAATTTATCTAAACAAGATGGCTCCCACTGTTTCTCGATTCCCTCCTCAAACCATAAAAGAAGAATTAACCAGGACTATTCTCACCGTACAATTCTTGCTTAATCGTTCAGCCAGGTCAGTGTCGATACTTCGAGGGAGGTTTTCCAACGCTTTCGCGAAGTTCCTTAATTAAAGAACCTCTTTTCTATGGGGGCGTAGCCCCTCTGACACCTTTCTAGGCACCTACTTGGTTTATAGCATTGATCGTTAAGTGACGAATCTCCTAATAAGGAGCATGTACTCACAGTAGGATCGGGATCCAAATATCATCGTATGATAATGTTGAAGGAATCCTACCAACATTCATCAAACTCCAAATGGTATGCAACACTAGCAAGTTTCAGTTTCTTTAGATACTCCCGATGTAGATTTTTGCCCCATGCTCTTATAACCTTGACGAAGGCCAATAAATCATAAGTCACATGTCAAGTTCTGCCCATCATTATCTTGTTAATTTGAACCCACCCATACATACCCTTGACGAAGGCCAACAAGGTAATACGACTGTCCCAAACCAACACATCTATCTATGCACCAAATGAATACCCCAACAGCTACCAAACACTATGCCTTGACGAAGGCCAACAAACATAGCTTGAATACTACTGACCATTCATAAGAAATGACGGAGGGCTACGAATGGCTTTGGCAAAACCATGAACATAATGAACTTAATATAATCGAAGGAACCTGATAGTTTTTAAAAGGAGTGGTTAAAGCTCCGCAATTAAAAATTCTGATCTTTTAAAATAACCGAGTGGTTTCTTTTAAATTTGTTCCAACGATTAAACTTTGGTTTATTTTCTTTGCATTATAATAATGCGTCCCATCATTTATCCTATCATTGCAGAAAACAAAGAAAATACCACGTCCTCTTATGTCATCCGCATTCGCCACGGGGTCCCGTCATCACCCGTTAGGTTACTTAACTAACGACAGAGCGGGGGCGGGGCTAGCGCGGGTGTAAAACATAAATGACGTCTAATAGCTATCATATATAGATATTGTACATTCGTCAGACGCAATAATAAGCATTCCTGATCACAGATGAACTTTATTGGATATACTAGCAATCCGCATTTGCTTTGAGCCTGCAATAAAAGACGGATTACACAGTTGTGATGAATAGCCATTACCCCAACCCTAGACCCCTACGGGTATGGCAAACTACCCTCCAAGTACACGAAGTGAAGCAGACTCCCTTAACAACGTGAGTAGGCCACTAAACACTTCGACGTACCCGGTAGTTTGTGTACCCCGCCTTGGGTCAATCCTAGGAGAAAAAACAGTAAAAAGAAATAATAAAACGGTGGCTACAACCGCAACCTGGATGTGCCCCGCAAAAGAATATTACATCATATTACATTTACATCGAATGAATGAATATTAAACCCATCTCAAACCCCGGCTAATCATCACAACACTCCAATCAAGTCCATATACACAAACAATAAACATTACAGAAATGTGCAACCCCTGCCAACCGACATACTAGCAGTTAGGGGAGGTTTACGAACACATTAAACAATACAGATAAAAACCCAATTAGCAAATAACTTAGAAAATCGATCGAGAACCTTTATCCGTGTCTACCCCAAAAGCAAACCTGCACTGAAGTAACCTGGGTAGAGACAGAACATACTGGAAAACAATACACCAAAATATATGAATAACAGAGCAAATCCGAGTCAACTCAGTGTTGACTCGGCGGCGGATCCGCGGCCAAAAGCACCTTCTTGCCGCGGATCCGCGGCCGTCTTGCCGAGTTAGGGGCTTATATTTTCCCAGTATTCTTATATTTCCCTGCTGTGAATTTTAAGGTATATCAAATAATTTTTTAGACATGTTTAAAATTAACAGAAACTGTTAGGGGGTTAGGGTTTTGTTTTCGTGTTTTCCGTCGATCGAACTTCTAATTAGTTGCTAACAAGCTAGTAATGGTTTAGTTGGCTTTGATACCACTGTAAGTCCATGTCACGCACCCTACGAACTCGCGGGGAGGCGGAATATATGAAAAACGATTATCAAAGTTTCGTAACACGGACTTGAGCGCATGAATCGTATCTAAACCGTTACTAGCAAATTACGAGAGGTTTAACTACTCGGATTCGAAGTTATACATCATGTTACTTGTCCTTCGGGTCTTCATCGCTGTCCTCCACTCCTCGTAGGCTCCTTGGAACATCGACACCTCAACGGCCTCCTCGAGTCAAAGACGATCCACCCGAGAGCTCCTACGCCAAGCTTGATCTCTAACTTGAGATAACTAGGTTGCTCAAAGTTCTAATCTAAACTACCTAGGGGATAAAGAGTGAGGTTATGGATGTATTAGTCTAGCTAACCCTTGACTCAACACATGAGAGGTTAGGGTTAGATTTTGAAGAGGGAGAGGTTGAGGAGAGAGAAGGTGAGAAAGTGAATCCTTTTGGATGAATGAAATCGTTTGTGTATATATGAAACATATGATAATATTAAGTAAATAACAAATAATGAATTATCACCATGTTTCATTATTACACTAAGTGATTCATCACATGAGTCATACAAAACATTAAATGAATCATTAGCTCAATGTATGAATCACTACATGACTCATTAATCCAATTAATGCATATGCCACCTTTATCCCCAAGTCACCATGCTTCTAGAAGCTTCCCAGAAAATTACGAGAACGCCCCTCCAATCCGTGAAAACACGGAAAAACTTTAGACTGTATAAATCCAATAACCCGATACAAGAATCTGGCTTAAACCAAAGCCGACTAGTAAAAACTGTCCGAACGTCGTACGTGCGTTTAAACACGTATGCGTCCAAACTCTTGTCGTAAAACCATATGACCTCTATATCGTTTCGCCTGGAGCAGGGAAACTCTCTGTGTGGGACTCTAAAGACTTGACACTACGCTGGCAGTGGGTTTAACCACAGACCGCAAGCGGCACTAGCTGTACGTAACGGTCCCCAGGTAGATGTCGATAAGAAGGCCGATGAGGAAACCCAGCCGAACTCCTACTGAGCCTGATGTGACAATCTCCGTACTGTCCGGTATGTTCGTCTAAGACTATCGCATATCGAGCCTAGGGGGCGGCAAGCGTCAGTCCCCTAATAGCGGTATAAGTCGTGTCGGAGCGTAGCCCATTACACCCTGAGAAACTACTGGAACCTACCAGTAAATCTCGCTTGCCCTGGCCAGGGACTTTGCATAATGGCTCTCTGACACAGCGCGATATCAACTGCCAATACCGGGAGAGACGAATCCTGTCTAACCGCCACTGCCTCCAAGTGCTCGGGACTGTACCCAACTGCTACCTGTTTGCACGACTCCTTTGAGCCGTGGTAGGGTAGCAATCTAAGAACAGTGGACACACTCGAGGCGAAGTATCAGTGTCAAGTTTGCGGACTATGCTGTACTCATGTCACCTAGGAACTGTTAACTGACGATTGGTATAATACCAACCAACAGTCCCCTTGCGAGTCCTGTCCGGTGTACTCGTAACCTAACGAGCACCTGTATACTATCTCCAGTACGATGTACAGATGGCTGTGGGACAGACCATCTCCCCAACTGGGATGAGAAGCGAACACACTAGTCTACTCTGGAGTATCGATGCCCAGTCTAGATAATCCTACGACTAGGGACAAGTATAGGATGTTGCTTATAGACTACCCAGCCCCCACTAGTGTGACTGCCATCACAACGCTGGTAATCAAGCAAAGATCCTATGGGCTCTGCTAATATGTATAAGTGATACGTTATAAAAAACATATGCACATATTAAAGTAAACAAGAACCAAGTAGCATACTACCATTTTTAGCAAGACTGTATATACAACTGTGAACATCCATAGCTTCCATTAAGTAATATACATATAAGTATGATACAATAATGGCCCCTAGGGCATATACACTAACAGTCGTTTTATTGTGTTTTCGCGCCATGAGCGTTTGATGGATCGCTTTTACGAGATTACTCGAATGTGTAGGTCAGCACCAGAGGATTGAACCAATGATAGAGGCCAGCCATATTTTGATGACCATTGAAGTATCGCTTGTTCATGATGATTGAGGCACCGTTTAGCGTGCAGACGAATGAGCCAGTTGTTGCTGCGAACGATGACATATCACCCCAGATGTTGGAGCTATTGCTGTACGAGTTTATACTCAGAGATATGAGAGATGGTCGCTAGTCACACGAGTATGAATGACTAGACTTGTGATTCGTTCGCTAACCCGGATGCGAGGTCAACAGATTGATTGATTCCAGCTTGAGGAGACTTCACACGTATACGTTGGGAGTCGATAGAGACGATCGAATGCCAGAAACCCATTGTCCAAGTTTAAAGTATTTGAAGAAAACATGCAAGTAACTCTATGAACCCTCTAGAAGAATGAAACCCTAACTCGACATAATAACCATGTGAAAGCCTTTGAACCTTCGGGTTTGCGGTAGTTCCACGGTGCCATTAATGAGGCTTGGGGTTGCCCTTCTACGGTTGGTCCATAGGTGTTGTGGCATGTACTCGATATTATTAAACTGTACCCAAGATGTTGATCTCTTGGGGGATTATGAGGTTTTGACGAGTCGATCGGATGGTTCGACATCTTTCGGATATCATGTGATGGGATGCATTGCTTGGGAGACTCCAGATACGAGTATAGCCGTTGGAGCGCAGTCCATGCAGCCATGAAGAGACGAGTCCGAAGAAGTCGACATTAGAGAAAAGTGGAGTAAGATATTCGTACGAGATCTTGATGAGATGACGTTCCACTCCGCCGACATCAGAGATGTGACACGCATGCAGAGGCGTTATATATGGATATATCATCCAGAAAGAGTCGCGATGAGTATGCAGCCATTCCGGGACCAGAAACAGATATAGTAAAGGGTGATAACCTCCGGGCAGTTCGGCAAAAACGAGATTTGGGGGAGACATCGACAGGACCCTTCCTGGAATATTAGGCGAAAAGACTTGGAACCAGGAGTGGTCATTTTACGCACACCCAGCAGGCCAGAGATCGGAATCGTCGACGAGACATGTTATGAGTGACCACAATCGTTGGCCAAAGATTATTTGAGGATGTGCTTGAGCGGGACTATTCGCCATACTTGATTTCGGTATTTTGAGCGATTTATTCGAATGATTGAGTTTTGATGACTGAGTTTCAGAATATTTATTTTCGTGCACCATGATTGAACCTACTGGATAATTATATTTTGTGCATAGTTATTGCACTTGAGATATGTTTTATACACCGTTGTGTTGATTTATGATTTGTGCACAGTTATTGCACTTGATATCGTTTTTGTGCCTTGGCTGCACATGTTTGTGATTTCATGGATTTCATACAGTTGGGTTGATTTTGTGCATGTGGTACGCACACGATTTGGTTTTACACTCGGTATAGTTCACATATGCTTGCAGTTCCTTGATACGTATTTTGTGCACGCGGTTGCACATGGTTATGAGATTATCTACCACGGTATACTGGATTTGGATTTGAGATGTGTTGTATACCGTCGATTTCGGTTGTGATACTCGATATTTGTTTTGTGCACCTTGTGCACCTGATTGAATTCTTGCGCATATTTGACGCGCTTGGATTGGATTTTGCGCACGTTCGGCGCTTGACATTGGATTTCGTGATTTCGTGCATGTTGGATGCATATGAGTTAGACTTTATTATGCATTATGGATGCACCAGTTTTGGATTTTCGTGCTTGTTGGTCGCATGATTTGAGATGCTATTTTGGTGCACACCAGATGCACTAAATCGGGATTCTTTGTGCATATCAGATGCACATGATATTGCTGTCAGGCACACCGTTGCCCTTGACAGGAGTTTCATGAACACCCGTTGCACTTAGAATTTTTTCTATGCATATGTATGGAACATTCATCGATTTGGATTTCCGTGCGCACCAGACGCACACGTCATTTTTATGCACTTTTTGGGATTGATTTTTGGAGCAGTACGTTCTTATGATATTTACTATTTTTTTAGTAGCTGAGCAGGACTAGTCAGGGGACAGTATCTGGATATACTTTGCATGCATTGATAATGACCGAAGGGATTTCCAAATAGGAGCTATAGTCTCAGTATTTTCCTTTGTGTCTGAGATGACACGAAACTTTTTACAAAGGAAACCCTTCTGAATTATTTTCAAAAATGGCAGGACGTGTATGTTAAACAAAGGGTATATATACATTTAGTTGTTTTCTTACAATAGACGTCCGCCACTGTGCCGCGATACGCGCATCGCACAGCAACTTAAAAAGGTTTTGGCATGCATTTTCTTCAGGTGTTTTGATGATATTTATATGTAGAGTTCCGAGTATATCATACTGATTTCGTATTGGATTTAGACATTGATGTCTTCCCCATGACTCCGATGATTGCGGGGCGCTTGACGGAGTTTTACTTTTGATTGATATATACTCGTTTTTCATACGCATGCATTGCGCTACGTTGTGCTTTGTGTATTTCTGATTTCGGGACACCGACGGCTTAGTCTTTTACTAAAATGTTTTAGTATTGAGGGGTTTAAATTTAAATTCGGGGACCAAATTTCTTTAAGGGGGTAAGACTATAACATTTCAGAAAAATAAAATATTAATTTTTGGGAATTTTTATAATTTAATAATAAAATATTGAATATTTTAACATTGTGGTATAATTAAATACCGATAAATGGGGAAAATTTTGAAATTTTTTAGAAATTACTGAAAAGAGGATGCTTTATGTGATTCATACAAATTATGAAAGTTTATGATTTATTTGGCACTATTTTAGTGCTAATTGCGATTAAAAATCGCTAATCGGGCTTTAGGCGTGTTTTGTGCACATGACATGCACATGTCATTTTAAGACTTGTTGTTTCTTTCCTTCATGGTTATTTATTCATTCATGCGTGGCTTGGGTAAATTAAAGAGAAGAGAAAGATAAAGAAAATAGAAAAGAAAAGAAAAAGAAAACATTAAACTAAGAGGTATGGGCATGAGAGAGAGTGAGAGGGATTACCCTTGACTTTGGACATTCCTCCTTCACCCTCATCATCTCTCCCCTCAACTCCTTTTCAGCTCAGCTGCTGCCCCCTCTCTTCCTCCTCCACAAAACCCCCCAAAACTTCATCAAAAACAACTCCAAAGTCCCTCCCGACTTCACAAAATATGTGCACAAGCTCTCAAGTTACACTTTGGACCATGAAAGCTTGCATTTTGGTGCTGTAGGGGGATTCATGAGTGTCAAATGAGGTAACCCTTTCACAATTAGTGCAGTATTTCAAGTGCTTTAGCCTCTTCTCAAGTTTTTTTTCGTTTTGGCGAAGTTTAGTGAATTTTGGGAAATTCTAGTGAGGGTTAGGGTTTAATTGAGTTGTGGTTGTGCAATTGAACTCTTGTGGTGATCTTAAACCCCCCAATTGTTTGCAAACCTAGACCTAACACTAATATTAAACCTGACAACTAAAATACGGAAAAAGCAGAACTTTCATGTCGGTTTGTGAGAACTTAGAGTGTGCAGGGGAATCTGGAGTGACCCGAGATCAAAACATGAAAAGTGAACAACTTAGAGACCTATTTAGAGCACTACATGACCACCCAACCAAAATGAGCCAATTCCATGACACCAAAACCGAGGGGGCCGGAATTCTTTGGGGTTTGGTCGGCCTTGGGGTGAGGTGTGACGACCCAAAATTTGGCCCGTAACCGGCATTTAAACCACGTAACGTCTACAGGCGTATGCAACTTTAGTAAGCCGAAACCCAGAAATCTAAACCACCTAAAACTGGATCAACGGAGAAAACATAGTTTATAACATTTGGAAAATCACAAGTAAAATTTCTAACTCTAGTTTTCTTTCTTAAAAATTTCGGCAGCACCTCTTTTGTAACAACTAGCCCCGAAAACGGGTACAACATAGATAATAAATAAAGCATCCAAACGGGAGCAAATCACGCCCAAAGGCGGAGACAACCACCACAAAATATAAATACGACGCCGAAGCGAATAAAATAAAGGAAACTGCATAAAGAGGTAAAACTTTTCCACATAGCCGGATCCCACGAGCACGGCACCCAAAGTCACCAATAATACAACACAGAATCCTCACAACTCGTCTCTAGGTCATATACAAGAAGTGGTAGATGGAGAATACTAGATCCAACAAAAAGATATATAATGTAAAAATAGATAACCGCAAACCCACCTAAAAGCAAAGGCCTCACAGCCAAACGTAGCGGTATCCGCACAAGTAGAGATGATAAGACGTCCTGCCGCGACTACTCAGAGGGAAAGTCCTGCAAAACACTGTGGCACAACGGGGGTGAGTTGCCAACTCGTGAATAGTAAATAACATCATATTGTAATTGCAAGTATGCATGAACAGAGATCTATCTATCACAGGTAATCTGATAGCATAAGTACGACAAGTGAATATGCAACAATCATGTAAAGGTACATCATCAGGGTACTACAACTACATGAATCAATGCATAACAACATAATCCTGAGTGTGGGATGATATAATATAAAATCTCATGCAAAATCATCAGCATGGAAAAACACCAGTGTCCCTCACTGACATATCAAATCCCAAATCCTCAGGCACCGCATCCTCAGATCGGCCCTCACATCCGGTAAGCCTCATGGAACCTGAGTGTCTATCATCGACACCCGAAACATCATGATAACATATCCCTGTATGTATATGTATATATATAAGTATAAGGATATCAACCCCATATGTCCACCGACGATACGTAAAAATTGTAAGTCTACGGTAGCGCCCCGGCCGTCTGTCCGAGGCCAAATGCGGAAACGAAAACTTTTTCAAAACTTGAAACCGGCACTATCGTATGCTTAAAACCCGGATCGAACCATTAAACCACAACTAGCTAACTAGAGATGGGTTGGAAAGGCTATACCGATCGATCCGTGTCCATCGCTCTTTGGCCACCATCCCAAGCTCCTCGCGGCATATCCGGTCTCGATCTCCTCGTTGGAAAAGGGCACCACATCATCGAGTCTTTTTACGGGCTCCTGCTTCATCCGAAGCAACTCGGGCACGAAGTTCGCTAGTCGACATGTCCAAGGCGATGTAGAGAATGCGGGTGATCACTTTGTCTCAAGCATACATTGATTCTCATCACATGAGAGTGTATGGATGGAGATTAGAGATGAAACCATTGATGGAAGTTTTGAGCTAAAGGAAAAGGAAGAAGAAGGAGCCTTTTTCTTTCTTGTGTTAAAATGAGAGAGTGAGAAGAGTGCTACCCCAAAAATACAAGACCAAACATTATCATATGGCAGCCCCTCTCTCTCCTTCTCATTTCAACACACAAAACTATCACATAATGTGGCATATGCACAATAAAAGAGACCATGAGTCACTACTCTTGCACATGCCACATTAAGTGCACTCCATGATGGTTTCTAGCTCATAATTTCCATATGCAAACATTAATCCAAATGTTTGCAACAATAAAAAGATACGGCAACATCTAAAGTAAACTCGAGACGGATCACAAGGATACCCCTCACCTGTATATGCATACCTGCATCCGCATTCCGACTGAATGCGAATTCAATGAGACTAAAGTAATCCAACAAATCTAATACTAGGATCTGGCTTAAACCAAAGCCACTAGTATGATCCGTCCGATCATGATCCGTGCAATACTGCACGTATATGCATCGAACCCTGCCATATATCATACGGCCTTTACAACGTTTCGCCCGAAACTTGAGAAACAGTCTATGGGGGACTCTAAAGACTCGTCAATATTTTGGCTGTGGATTTAACCACTAGCTCGTCAGAGGTACTAGCCGTACGTAACGGGCTACCAGGTATTGACCTAAAGGGGAGTCGATGAGCGAACTCATCCTGACACCCTACTGAGCCTGTCAGTGACAATATCCATACAGTCCGGTCCATTCGTCTATGAGCATCGCATGTCGGGCATAGGGGGTTGGTAAAAGTCAGACCCCCAAAAGCGGTACAAGTCGTGTCGGAGTGTAGCCCAGAATACCCTGAGATACTACTGGAATACCTAACAGTAAATCTCCTTCCTTGGCCAAGGACTTCATGTAATGGCTCTCCTAGACACAACGCGATCTCACCCCCAATACCGGGAGAGACGAAACCCCTGCCGGTCCGCTCACTGCCTCCATGTGGCTCGGGACTGTACCCAACTAAAAGCTGTTTGCACGACTCCTTTGAGCTGTGGTAGGGGAGTAATCAAAGCACAGTGGGAACTCACACGAGACAAATGATGATCTCAAGTCGATGAACTAACCTGTACACATGTCACCAGGGAACTTCTATCTGACGTCAGGTATAATACCAACTAGCATGTTCCCGGCGAGTCCTGTCCGGTGTACTCATAACCCAATGAGCACCTGTATACATATTAGGTGATCCAACTGACACCAATGGCTTTGTGATACCGGCCAACGCCCCTCGTCGGGGTCTCGACTGTATACACTAGTCTACTAATGGAGTATCGATGCCCAGTCTCGAAACTCCCACGACTAGGATGTGCTTATAGACCCCAGCTCCCGCGTATATGATCGCCATCATACTGCTGGCCGTCAAGCAAGAATCCTAAAGGCTCTACCAACGTGCAATAGCGACATGTAATGTCACCTAAAGCAGTACAAGATGACAAAGATAAACCAGATAGCATACTATCATCTTGATTAAGACTGTCCTACTGGTATAGATCCTCCCTCAATCATTGTAATCACGTGCCTGTGATCCAATAATTGACTCTGAGGGCACTATATCCAAAATTCTCCCACTTGCACTCAAGGCTAATTATTGCGATGTCGCATACTCACTGCCCGTGTGATACCGAACACCCAACTCCTCTACTAATCAGTCTTACAAAGCCCGTTTGCGAAACTATTGCGTTCGAGGAATAGCCTCAGTGAGTGGATCCGCCCTGATGTTTCTTCCTATGTCTCTCTTTATCTCAAGTTCGCGGAGAAAGCCATCTCCCGAAATGAGCAATACCTGTCTTAGAATATGTCTGGATATCTGATGGGACCTGGTTCATAAATGAACTCCAAATCCAAACTTCTTAGACTGTATCGTTGTAACACCTTAGATTGTGTTGTGTGGCTAATTATATTTTAATGTATGGTTTTTTATAAAAAGTTTCACCAAATTGGGTTTTAATTATTTTATCCTATTTAATGAGTATTTTATTAGAATTTTTCTAGGCGCACACACACACTTGTGCATGTTAACTAGGGTGTTAATTTGAGCTTGAACCATTTCTATAATCTAGTTTTAAGTTTGTATTAAGTGTTTGGGTTTTAAGTGTTATGGTTGTTAATATAAAATGAAGAATGAATTTTAAAAGGGTTTTTAATGGGTTAAATTGTTGACTTGTGAGAGAGAGAGGGCATGGGGCAACATGCATGAGCCATGCCCATTAAATGATGAGAGAGAGAGGGAGGGAGGGATTCTTTCCTTGTGTTCTCACTCTCACTTCTCACTCTCATTTCCCTCATTCTCTCACACTCTCACACACTCACACAATGAGAGAAGCAGCAGCAGAAGATCAGCAACAGCAGCAACAGCAATGACAACAACAACAACAGCAGCATCTGGCAGCTGTAGGGATCCTAGGCACAACTCAAGAGGTTACACAAGGCATCAACCATGCCAAAATCAAATTTTTCTATGTGCCGAGAAACCCTAATGCAAGATCGTTAACTGGAGGTAAGGCGAAAGCAAGCAAGTTAACTACTTTAACTACAAGTGAATGGGAATACAACCTTTGTAGATCCGGTCATCCACTCCATAGCTCCGTGTTGACGTCCTCCGCTGCGATCATCGGAGATCCCAGACTCTAGCGTTGGTTTCGTCGGAGAAATAAGCGGGCTAGGTCATTGACTTCGATTCCGAAGATGATCTACGTCGAGGCGACTCAAACTCAAGCTCCATCTTCACTAGGTCATGAAACTTGTGAAGATAACACACTCTACTACATGGCAAGTTGTAGAGGATGAAGAAATAGGAAGTGGGTTCACTTTATAATTGGATTTTGTAGGGTTCCTAGGCACACTAGAGAGGTCTCACAAGGCATCAACCATGCCAATTTCAAAAATTATGGGTGCCGAGAAACCCGACTACGGATCGTTTGCTAGAAAACTAGGCGAAAAGATAACTAGTTAACACTTAACTAAGGGAATACGGAAATACAACCTTTGTAGATCCGGTGCTCCACCTCCATAGCTCCGCAACGAAGTCCTCTCCGCTGTCCAAATCAAATCCGGCTGTAGCGTCGGCTTCGGTCGAGAATGGGCAAGCTAGGTCGTCGATGTCCATGCCGAAGATGATCTACGTCGAGGCATCGCTAAATCAAGCTCCACCTTCACCAAGTCTTGAAAACTTGTGAAGGAAACACACTCTACTACTTGGCAAGAGGTAGAGGATGAAGAAATAGGAAGTGGGTTCAATTTAGAATTGGATTCTCACTCTTTATCATCAATCACCATTGATGACTTCAAGCTTTTCTTCTTGAGTTCAAGGAAGAAGAAGAAGAAATGATATGATAAGAATAATAAAATGAAAAGAAAATAGAATACTTATCATAATTGAACCATGGTCAAGTGTAGAGAATAAATCATGGTTAGTGGGATGGTTAGGGTTAAGCATGAGACAAAATGGTCACTTGGTCAAAGTCTTCATGAGCTTCATGAACAAAACAAAAGAAGCCACCATTTTCTCATTTGCTTTCATTTTCCAAAATAAATGAATGAATAAATAAATAGATATGAAAATGTAAACCCTAACCATTACATAACCATGGTTTAAACTTTACACAAAACACAAGTAAACATGCATCATCAAACATGATACAATCAAGTGCACAAAACTATATCGAATATACAATGTGCACACCCGAGTGAGAAAATCCATTTAAAGTGAACCGATACTAGTTAATGCAAAGTAATATATCAAATATATAATTATGCATTAAATCATTAAATCAACACTTGATTCAATGATCCGGTCATGTCGCACAAAACCGACAGGTATCATTAGTAACAACTTATCGAATCACACTTGATCCGATAACCCGGCTATATCGCATATAACCGATCAATGTCACATCGCGAGAATCGAATACAGTATCACATACCGTATATTCTCGGTCCCGCACATATCTCATATGCGCTCCTATTTCGTTTCGCTTGAGCCAGGAAACCTCTGTGTAGGACTCTAAAGACTCGTCAATACGCCGGCAGCAGGTGATGATCATATCAGTCACCCACAAGCCGCAAGCGGTCTGCTAAACGTAACGGCCACCCGGGTATTGAGCGATCTGAAGATCGACGAGCAAGCCCGCTCACACTCCAGTGAATCCGACCAGTAACACTACCGTACAGTCCGGTCTGATCGTCTGATATGTCGCATATCTTGCCTAGGGGTGGTAAACGTCAGACCCCAATAGCTCGATAAGTCGTGTCGATATGAGGTCTATAACACTTCGAGAAACTACTGGTAACACTTACCAGTAAATCTCAGCAACCCTGGCCAGGGATTTCCTGTTATAGCCAATCGAACACAGCGCAACATCAACCCCCTATACCGGGAGAGACGAATCCCCTCCTATCGCTCATTGCCTCCATGTGACTCGGGACTGTACCCAAAAACCACCGTTTTGCACGCCCTCTTGAACGTGGTAAGATGGAAATCAAAGCACAGTGGGAACCACACAAGACTCTATGACGATCTCGGGTCAACAGACTACTCTGTACCAGTGTCACCAGAGAACTGCCATCTGACGTGAGGTATAATACCATCTGGGAGTTCTCGGCGAGTCCGTCCAGTGTACCCAGTCTCTACTGAGCACCCGTATATTGTAAGCCCGCGGGGGCGCCCCGGCCGTCGATCCGACGCCGGAAACGCGGAAAACAAAAACTTTGCGAACTTTGCAAAACGGCACCACCGCGGACTTTTTACCCGGATCGGGCCATTAACCTAGCTAGCTAGCAAAAAGGAAAAGAGTAGAGATGTTATACCAAGCGATCCGTGTCCTTCGGTCTTCGTCTCCACTCCGATCTCCCGCGGAATCTCCATCACCTCCTCGCTCGTCGGAAAGGGCACCACGTAGCCGGAATCTTTTACGGGCTCCCGCCTCTTGACCGAGGCAACTCGGGCGCGAAGTTGGCTAGCCGACGCGTCCAAGACTTGCTATAGAATAGTGTAGTAAACTTGTCTCTTGGGTTTTAGTTGAAGTTGCCTTGATGGAAGGAAAGAATGAAACTTGTGAGAAGGAGAAAAATGGAGCTCTCAAGTTTTTCTTAGAATGAGATGAGAAGATTTTTCACACATATGAACCTCTCTCTCTCTCTAAAGTGGCCGGCCCCCTCTCCATCAAATTAGATTGGAGAGAGAAAAGAGAATGGTATATAACAATATGAAGAAAAGGAAAATGAGAGATAAGCATGTAAAAAGGGTCACACTTCATTCTCATCAAAGTCCACTCACAAGAAAAGCAAGTGATGAGATTAAAAAGGAATCTCATCATGAAGCAAGTCTCATCAAAAGCAACATATGCAAGAAAACCCCTCACAACAAAGTTAATTGCAAACTTGCAATTAACCCCCCTCCAACGAAAAGTCCGGCCGAGAAGAAAAAAAGGAAAACCGGCCGGAACGGAATGCAAACTGGCAACTTCAGAAAAACAATCCCGTAATAAATTACAGGAAAACCCCACTACTGCAAATACATGCCCGCATTTGTATTCCCACTGAACACAAATGCAAAGAGACAAAACTACACTATCAAATACTAGAATCCGGCTTAAGCCAAAGCCGGCTAGTAAAAACTGTCCGATCACGATCCGTGCAATACCGCACGTATCTGATCGAACCCTGCCATATCTCCATACGGCCTCTACAGCGTTTCGCCCGAAACTTGAGTAACTGTCTGTGTGGTGGACTCTAAAGACTCGTCAATACTATGGCTGTAGATTTAACCACTAGCACGTCAGAGGTATAAGCCAATACGTGACGGGCCACCAGGTATTGACCAAAAGGGACGTCGATGAGGAAGCTCACCCCGACACCCTACTGAGCCTGTCAGTGACAATATCCGTACAGTCCGGTCCGTTCGTCTATGAGTATCGCATGGCGGGCCTAGGGGGTTGGTAAAAGTCAGACCCCCAAAAGCGGTACAAGTCGTGTCGGAGTGTAGCCCAGAACACCCTGAGATACTACTGGAATACCTACCAGCAAATCTCCTGCCTTGGCCAAGGACTTTTCATGTTCTGGCTCTCCTAGACACAGCACGACCTCACCCCCAATACCGGGAGAGACGAACCCCTGCAGATCCGCTCACTGCCTCCATATGGCTCGGGACTGTACCCAACTAAAACCTGTTTGCACGACTCCTTTGAGCCGTGGTAGGGTAGTAATCAAAGTACAGTGGGAACTCACACGAGACAAATGACGATCCCAGGTCGATGAACTAACCTGTACACATGTCACCTGGGAACTGCTATCTGACGTCTGGTATATCCCAACTAGCAGGTTCCCGGCGAGTCCTGTCCGGTGTACTCATAACCCAATGAGCACCTGTATACATCTTAGGTGAACCAACTGACACCAGTGGCTTGTGAGACCGGCCACCGCCCCTCGTCGGGGTCTCGACTGTATACACTAGTCTACTCTGGAGAAACGATGCCCTGTCTCGAATCTCCCACGACTAGGGACCTTTTAAGGATATGCTTGTAGACCCCCAGCTCCCACTTATATGATCGCCCTCATACTGCTGGTGGTCAAGCAAGAATCCAAGAGGCTTTATCAACGTGTAATAGCGACTCGTAAGGTCACCTAAAGCAGTACACGATGATAAAGATAAACCAGATAGCATACTATCATCTCGAGTAAGACTGTCCTATCGGGATAGGTCCTCCCCTCAATCATTGCAATCACGTGCCTGTGATCCAATAATTGACTCTGAGGGCACTATCTCCAACAATCTCCCACTTGCACTCAAGGCTAATTATTGCGATGTCGCATACTCACAGCCCGTGTGATACCGAACACCCAACTCCTCTACTAGTCAGTCTCACAAAGCCCGTTTGCGAAACTATTGCGTTCGAGGAATAGCCTCAGTGAGTGGATTCGCTTTGATGTTTCTTTCTATGTCTCTCTTTATCTCATGTTCGCAGAGAAAACTATCTCCCGAAATGAGCAATACCTGTCTTAGAATGTCTGGATGTCTGATGGGACCTAGCTCATAAATGAACTCCAAATCCAAACTTCTTAGACTGTATCGTCAACTGAACTTAATCAGTGTCCTGCGCCATGCCTTCCCTCAGTATCCACCTGGACCAACTGTCCAAAATACTGCCCCTCGTCAGAGGGAAAAACTATAACTCTGACAGCCACTCTGCCATCCAGGTCACCTTGGAAGCCTGGAATGATAACCGTCTCCTAAAGGAGGCTGCCGTTATCATATCCCTAGAACATCCACTTATGTTCTAAAACTGCTTCCGACTGTTTCTCCAGGATTGGATCAATATCAACTTATTGCACCTACTGCAAGAACAACATCTGGTGTGGTACTTGACATCTCATGATTGACTCAATTGCCTAAGCAGGTGATCTGTCAATCATGCGTATCCCTCTCCCCATTAGTCTGTAAGACACCTTTAGAGAGGGTGACTCCATAACCTGCAGGTACACTACCGTGCCAGGAGTCGTCCATTCTAAATACTCATAGAATGCTGTCAAAGTACCCAGATTGGGAAACCACCCAAATCTAGATCTAAATCTATAGATCTAGTAACCAGAATGTCTGATATAATATTCAAATCCTATGTGGAGAAACTATTGTGTGACGACCAAGGTATAACCGATCGTAGTATAGGAATATCACTTCCTACTCTGTGTATGTCATCAAATACCAGGACATCACACCCTACTACCTTCTTTAACAGATCCATCCCCTATTCTGATGAAGTCAAACCTACGACTGTCACATCAGATATAGATGATCTATCTCCGTTATATCTGCTTAAGTCTATAAATAGACATAAGCCTGATATCCACCAATACTTCCGCTGCTCCCACTGACTACGACAACCCTCTGGCAGAGTCATATACACGTACGCTTCTAAAGCAAGTTTAGAACGTCGCTATACTCATCCTCCCGCCGGGTCTCGCAGCCTGGAACAACAGCAATGGCAAGTCTGGGTAAACAAGAACCTCCCTGCCACTGTCCTTGAGTATACCGAAGTATCTCTCGGGTGCCTGAGGTTACCCACCTTATCTGCGGAGTGGCCAATGGAATGTCAAACCAGATTGAATCTTTAGGTTCTTATCAAATCTTCAGTAATCGTTTGCGGTTCTGGAATCACTTCCAGTTCTACCATACTCCCACTACTGTTTTCTGAAAAAGTCCATTTTTGTTAAAACTGTGGCGAGTCAAGAACAATATCATTATTGATCTTCCAGATGGTAGAAAGTCAACCCTCGTCATAGCCCGGGTCAACCCACAAACAGCCACTACTGAAACGTGCCTTGAGTTGTCTAGAGTCTGTTTTAAGCATAAGCCGGACAACTCCCCGTATCTTAACAATGTCAAGATATGAACTGTTCTATATCCAAGAAACAGAGGCACTGATTTAATTGAACCAGATTCAAATCATGCAGCTGTCTCCAGTGCATGTCAACTAAAAATGGAAAGAGGTCCCGATCAGCGTTACTCAACCTAGGAATGCTTCCAATTATGAGTAACCTGAAAGAGAAGCAAGTTCTCTTAAACATTACTATCAACTGAATACCATACACAAGTATCTACATCTTCGATCACCTTGAAGAATCCCGATACTTGCAATATCTGGTTCTCTACTTTATTCTTATACCTATAACTCCCTCAAAACTTAGACCCTGTGTTTCTACGAAACACATGTCTAAGAACTAGAGAAGTTAAAAGTAAACAGAATATAGTACGAGGACCAACCCCTCTGTCCTAATGGACACTGGACAATATACAATACTCTGTATAATTCCCTTGAGTCTGGTGACTCATTCACTGTGTGTCGTAGGTTGAAAACTGTACTTTTGGTTAAGAAGAATTACACCTGCTGTTCAATGCTCCTTACCTAACCATCCACTGATATAGGTAAATGTCATAGACATAATTTCAGAAAGGTATATCTCACTCTATAAAATAGACGTACAGATATATCAATTTGAAATTGTGCATAACAACGGATATTCAAAACCAAATATTTGCCGACCGGCAAACAACCCAGGTGACTTCCTCAAATATCACCGATTACTACGAATCCCGATATAATGAGGATGGTCACCTAATTCCCAATAACTTACTCCTCTTCATCATCTATAAAACCATACAGATGTGAGACTCATACCTGGTAAATACATACCCCTGGAGCAAGTGCCTAATTGGGAAATCAGTTTTCATTTAACAGTCACAGTGAAACTGAAACAGTTGAAATGTTTCGATAGGGTATCCTGGTATTCCTAGTAATGCCTCTTCCATTATCCAGATTCACAACTATAAACCGTATAATTCTTTGCCACCTTCTCCAAATCCCTTTACATGTCTTTAGTCATTACCTTCTGTACACCCCTTTAGGCCAAATGGTTTTCTTCCTTCCCTACCGTTCGGCACCAGCCTATGGTTTGGAAGAAGACTATCCAATAAGCATAAAGGGTGGTACTGTCCTAATCCTAGGAGCACTCGCAACGCGAGAGAGAAGGTGAAGATAAAAGACAACCGAATGAACTTAATTCATAGGTGATTTAGGATTGACAAAGAAGTACATGGTTTGGTCGTGAATAGCAGTCGCAATTTACTTTGCCCTCTTACTAATCCCTTGCTTTGTCTGAACTTAATACCTTCTGTACATCGTTTAGGCTAATTGGCTTTCTTCATTCCCTACCGGTCGGGCACCAGCCTAGGGTCTGGAAGAAGACTATCCAATTTGCGTAATAGGTGTACTACTCCTAAACCAAGGAGTACTCGCAACCTGAGAGAAGGTGAAAAGAAAAGACAACTGAATGTACTTTATTCCTTTTTCTCCAGAACCAGAAACCATCCTCGAAGTCCTTCGAGTTCGTATATAACCATACGATGGTTTTGTCCAATGGAAGTGGACGTTCGTAGTAATACGGGGTGTCCCGGAGAAAAGGGGTAAAAGTAGGAGTGGCAAAGAGGTTTGCAACTCTGACAATCCAAAAGCCAGTGTTAAGAAGGTTCGGTCAACTTGGTCACTGAGTCATAGACTAGGGTCGGGTCAATGGTCGCTGCCAAAGAGAGAGAGAAAAGAAACACTCAGCGTGCACTCTAACCTAGATCAGAATGGTTATCACTTTATCTAATCTGGAAACCTCCCACTGTAACGTCAAATTCTTCCCCAAACCTGAAAGAAGAATTAGCCGGGATCACCCGAGGAGTAAACCAACTCATCAGTGGGAATCGGGATCCAACTATCATCGCATGATAACGTGACGGAATCCGCTCACGCTATCACACTCCAGAAGGTATGCGCATACCTGGCAAGTTTCAGTACTTTTGAAACTCCCGATGTGGATTTTTACCCCATGCTCTTATGACCTTGGCGTGAGGTCAAAATATCATAAGTCACATGTCAAGTTCTACCCGTCATTATCCTGGTTAATTTGAACCCACCCGTACATACCCTTGACGTAGGCCAAAATAGTAGTACGACTGTCCCAAACCAACGCATCTATCTATGCAACAGATAAATACCCGGCAGCTACCAAACACTATGCCTTGGCGTGAGGTCAAAATACATAGCTTGAATACTACCGAATATTTAACTGAAATGACGGAGGGCTACGAATGGTTTCTGGCGAAAACCTTTAACGTAATGAACTTGATATCGCTGAAGGAACGGATAGCTTTTTAGAAAAATATAGTGACGAAAACCTTTGCTAAAAAGGTCACTCCCGGTGAAGGGATCTCGGCTCTTTCCCCGTAGAATGAGGTGCAGGATATTCCAACTGAATACCACGGTGCAAAGCAAAAGTAATCGGCTATAGTGAAGTTAATGCCCTGACGCAAACTTCTGTCCAAGGGGTCACTCCCGGTGAAGGGATCTCGGCCCTTGCCTCGTCGACTGAGGAGCAGGATATTCCAAATGAATACCACTGTGCAAAACAAAAGAGAACGCCCTTGCAATAATAGCTTTTTGAAAAAGTGTTCCAACAACATCAGATAGGTTTGTTTAACTTGCATTGATCCGAATCAACGCAGTCCCATCAATTGATCACACCACAAAGAACGAAAATATACTGACGTACGTATATGCCATCCGCATTCGCCACTGGGTCCCGTCATCACCCGTTAGGTTAGCTAACTAACGACAGAGCGGGGACTGGACTAGCGCGGATGAAAAACATATACAACATCTACTAATATATATACCAATATATAGTATTTCGCTCAAGGCGTGATAAAAAGCAACACAGAAATGTATAGCAACACAGATCAATACAGATATCTGGGATCCCCGGGTTTCACAGAGCCGCTGCTGAAACCCGACGTTCCCCTGGTCGTGTGGATAGCCTGTGCAATGAAATCCTAGACCCCTACGGGTGCGGCAAGTTACCCGCCAAAACCTGAAGCGAGGCAGCCCCCTTCAGCACTGTGAATGGACCACCCAGCACTTCTCGGAATCCGGTAACTTGGGCACCCCTCCTGGGTCAACCCTATACCCCCTACGAGTGCGGCGAATAGCCCGCCAATTCTAGAGTGAAGCCCCCTCCGTCTCAATGCCATGAGATGCGGGCTTGTTGCCCTCCAGAACCCGGCTATCCGTGCACCCCTCCGCGGGGTAATCCTAGTACAGAAAGTAAAATATACATACAACGGGTACATCGACCGCGACCAGGTCGTGCCCCAAAATAATAATACAAACAGGCAGTGACGGCAGTCCACATGTCGGACGCTCGCCCCGCAATATCAAATGTACATATAAAAAAAAAACTGTACTACCACTGCAACCAGGCTATCCCCCACGACCGATCCGCAACAACACAGTACAATCACAGAACATCAACGTGAAAGTCACGTTCGCAAATCCGTCTAACCGGGCTATAGCAGTTAGACGGGACTTACCGATCAAGTGACATTCACGGTCGCAGATATAATGTAAAAACTGTGAACTAGCATGTTTAAAATATCCGATCGAACAAATTTATCAAAGTGGGCCCCACACACTACTGTAGCACTTACAGAAAATCTGGGCCCAAAGAAAATATCCCAAAAGCCCTATTTCCAACACATAAGCTTACTGGGAAAATATGGTGCCACGATTCCTCTTTTCCGCCGCGCAAGCGCGGCCAAACCAGGGTTTTGGCTGCGCTTCCGCGGTCGAAGTGAGGAATCAGTGGATCGTATTTTCCCAGAATTCTTATAATTTGTTGTACATGCCTCTGAAACAACCTGAAAAATTTTAGGAGCTCAAAAAATTTTAACAGAGAACACATGTGCACAAAATACGGTTTTTGGGGATTTTCGTTCGATCGAGCACTAAACATACTAGAGCAAGCTAGGTAGGTTAACGGCCTGGCTCTGATACCAATGTAAGCCCGCGGGGGCGCCCCGGCCGTCGATCCGACGCCTGAAACGCGGAAAACAAAAACTTTGCGAACTTTGCAAAACGGCACCACCGCGGACTTTTTACCCGGATCGGGCCATTAACCTAGCTAGCTAGCAAAAAGGAAAAGAGTAGAGATGTTATACCAAGCGATCCGTGTCCTTCGGTCTTCGTCTCCACTCCGATCTCCCGCGGAATCTCCGTCACCTCCTCGCTCGTCGGAAAGGGCACCACGTAGCCGGAATCTTTTACGGGCTCCCGCCTCTTGACCGAGGCAACTCGGGCGCGAAGTTGGCTAGCCGACGCGTCCAAGACTTGCTATAGAATAGTGTAGTAAACTTGTCTCTTGGGTTTTAGTTGAAGTTGCCTTGATGGAAGGAAAGAATGAAACTTGTGAGAAGGAGAAAAATGGAGCTCTCAAGTTTTTCTTAGAATGAGATGAGAAGATTTTTCACACATATGAACCTCTCTCTCTCTCTAAAGTGGCCGGCCCCCTCTCCATCAAATTAGATTGGAGAGAGAAAAGAGAATGGTATATAACAATATGAAGAAAAGGAAAATGAGAGATAAGCATGTAAAAAGGGTCACACTTCATTCTCATCAAAGTCCACTCACAAGAAAAGCAAGTGATGAGATTAAAAAGGAATCTCATCATGAAGCAAGTCTCATCAAAAGCAACATATGCAAGAAAACCCCTCACAACAAAGTTAATTGCAAACTTGCAATTAACCCCCCTCCAACGAAAAGTCCGGCCGAGAAGGAAAAAAGGAAAACCGGCCGGAACGGAATGCAAACTGGCAACTTCAGAAAAACAATCCCGTAATAAATTACAGGAAAACCCCACTACTGCAAATACATGCCCGCATTTGTATTCCCACTGAACACAAATGCAAAGAGACAAAACTACACTATCAAATACTAGAATCCGGCTTAAGCCAAAGCCGGCTAGTAAAAACTGTCCGATCACGATCCGTGCAATACCGCACGTATCTGATCGAACCCTGCCATATCTCCATACGGCCTCTACAGCGTTTCGCCCGAAACTTGAGTAACTGTCTGTGTGGTGGACTCTAAAGACTCGTCAATACTATGGCTGTAGATTTAACCACTAGCACGTCAGAGGTATAAGCCAATACGTGACGGGCCACCAGGTATTGACCAAAAGGGACGTCGATGAGGAAGCTCACCCCGACACCCTACTGAGCCTGTCAGTGACAATATCCGTACAGTCCGGTCCGTTCGTCTATGAGTATCGCATGGCGGGCCTAGGGGGTTGGTAAAAGTCAGACCCCCAAAAGCGGTACAAGTCGTGTCGGAGTGTAGCCCAGAACACCCTGAGATACTACTGGAATACCTACCAGCAAATCTCCTGCCTTGGCCAAGGACTTTTCATGTTCTGGCTCTCCTAGACACAGCACGACCTCACCCCCAATACCGGGAGAGACGAACCCCTGCAGATCCGCTCACTGCCTCCATGTGGCTCGGGACTGTACCCAACTAAAACCTGTTTGCACGACTCCTTTGAGCCGTGGTAGGGTAGTAATCAAAGTACAGTGGGAACTCACACGAGACAAATGACGATCCCAGGTCGATGAACTAACCTGTACACATGTCACCTGGGAACTGCTATCTGACGTCTGGTATATCCCAACTAGCAGGTTCCCGGCGAGTCCTGTCCGGTGTACTCATAACCCAATGAGCACCTGTATACATCTTAGGTGAACCAACTGACACCAGTGGCTTGTGAGACCGGCCACCGCCCCTCGTCGGGGTCTCGACTGTATACACTAGTCTACTCTGGAGAAACGATGCCCTGTCTCGAATCTCCCACGACTAGGGACCTTTTAAGGATATGCTTGTAGACCCCCAGCTCCCACTTATATGATCGCCCTCATACTGCTGGTGGTCAAGCAAGAATCCAAGGGGCTTTATCAACGTGTAATAGCGACTCGTAAGGTCACCTAAAGCAGTACACGATGATAAAGATAAACCAGATAGCATACTATCATCTCGAGTAAGACTGTCCTATCGGGATAGGTCCTCCCCTCAATCATTGCAATCACGTGCCTGTGATCCAATAATTGACTCTGAGGGCACTATCTCCAACATATATCATCTCTGATGTCAAACACCAATGGATATGGGATCATCCATCGCCCATCTGTATGGGTCGAGAAGGTATACGCTAGTCTACTCTGGTATATCGATGCCCCGTCTCGATACACCCACGACTAGGGACTTTGAAGGATGTACTTATGGACTACCATGTCCCCACTAGTATGATCCGCATCATAGTCCAGGTAGTCAAGCACACATCCTAAGGGCTTTACCAACATGTAACAGAGAGACAATCAGTATACACGTTAAGGTAAAGTTCAACCAGATAGCATACTATCATGTCGAGCAAGAAAGTCCTCCCTATATATATCCCAGCATCCACTACAATATACATCCTATGTACAGTAATGGCCTCTAGGGCATACATATAACTAACAATCTCCTACTTGCACTAGGGCCATCTGATAGCAGTGGTTGCAGTATCTCATACTCAACCATCCCATAAAAGTCTCTCTCTGGGAACAGGCCTTTGTAAGTGGATCCGCTGTGTTGTCCTCTGAGTCTACTCTCCTAACCTCGATCTCCCTGGAGATCAACCATCTCCATGATCAAGTGATACTGCCTTAGAATATGTCTGGATCACTGATGGGACGGACGTTCCTTGGCATAAGCCACAACTCCATTGTCTCACAATGGTTGGAACGTAGTTCATCTTATGAACCAATATACACCCAAACAGCCTCTTTGGTAGCATCTTAAGTAGCGATGTATCGTGCCTTTATCGTCTAGTATGTCACGGTATCTAGCTTGGAACTCTTCCAACATACCGTCCCTTTACTGAGGGTAAAGACAATGCCTGCGACTGACACTTAGCCGTCATTATCACCCTGGAACCCTTCCAGTGATTCTCCCCAGGATCTATTGATACCGTCTCACTACAACTAGTGAGAATCCTAACATCCATTTAGATCTATCTCATAGATCCAAAATCCAGGATTTAGTAGGTATCACTTTGATCCTATGTGGAGAGTCATTGTGATAAGCGGAGATTGATCGAGCGTAGCATAGGAAACTCCTTCCCTATCAAGAGTATGTCATCCACGTACTCTACGAGGATCGTCACCATACTCCCTACTACCATTTTGTTTATACAAGGTTCATCTACCATTTTGATGATGTCAACTTCTTTGACTAATCCATCAAAACAGATGTTCCAACTCCGCGATGCCTGCTTTATCTTATAAAGCATCTTGCACACGTTTCCGCTGCTCCCACTGTCTACGAGGCCCTCTGGCTGTGTACTTATAGACGCACTCTTCTAAATCATCATTTAGAAAAGCAGTCAAGACACCCAACCACCAGAGATCGTAGTCATGGTATGCAGCCGTGGTAAGTAGGATCTGGATGGACTTAAGCATAGCCACTGGAAAAAGGTTTCATCATTATCCACGCCTGGTCGATGACGAAAACCCTTAACAAGTCTAGCTTTGAAAGTCTCAACTTTTCCATGTACACCAAGTAATCTTCTCAAGATATACTTGCTCCTGATGGGGATTTAACCCTTCAGATATAGCAACCAAAGTCCATACTTTGTTGGTGTATAAGGATTCCATCTCAGATCACTAAGCATCCAGCCATTCTTACAGAGTCGTCACTCTCGATGGCCTGCTCGAAACTAGTTGGGTCATCATCTCATGATGCAATCCTCGCTCCCACTGTCATAGAGAAACAGAAGTATCTCTCATGTGGGTGAGGAACCCTACTAGATCGGCGGAGAGGCTGAGGTTCGTTGGAATCTACTGAATCCTTTGGTTCTATCAAATCATGTGCTGTAGTTTGTGTAGCTGGAACATTTCCAGTTCTACATTACAGACCTTGCCTCGAGCTTGTCCGGATTTTGCTTTTGGACATAGGCCGGACAACCCCAAATCTTAACTGGCTTAAGACATGGGCTCTTCCCATTCCATATCTCATATGGAGTGGTAGGCAACTGATTTGATTCGAACCGTATTCAATAGGTATGCAACTTCTCAAGCACATAACTCCCTGTAGGAAAAAGGTAACTCAGTAGTACTCATCATAGAGCACACCTTATCATATAGGGTGTGTCTGCTCCACCCCGATACACCGACGTACTGGGGTGTATACGGAGGAGTAATGCTGAGAGAGAATCTCATTCTCCTTTAGAATAGTCCAGGAATTCCGTGCACAAGTATTCTCCTCCTTGATCTCATCAAAGGACATAATACTTATACCCGTATTTTGGTTCTCTACTTCTCGCTTATATTCTGTGAATATCTCAAAAGGTTCGGACTCATGTTTCAACAGGAACATATGACTGAATCTTGAGAGATTATCAGAGAATATAATGAAGTATAAAGAACCAGTCTTGGCAAGTGTAGACTGGGGACCTACATACATCAACATGTATCATCCCAAGAGTTCACTAACTCTTTCTCTGTTTCCAATAAACAGAGCTAGTGCCATTATATCTTTGTGACATGACTGGCAAGTTTCACAAGATGTAGATTCAAACTGATTTAAATATGCATCTACATGTAATTTCAGCTAGTCGGGTCACATTGATCTGACCTAGTCTACAATACCTCAAAAAGAATTCGTTCATTTCTGAACTCTTCCTCTTGTGTGTGTTCCGTATACTAAGAACTGTGGTTTGATTTAGAACATTAATGCTTTTAGATAACGTGCCTGAACCGATCAACTTTTGATATAGGAAATGTTCAAAACATTATCCAACAATACAAAATTTTATCATTTCTTTACTAATAAAGAGATAGATATGATTTTGCATAACAGGTTCGGTATCTAATAACATTCGTTCAGAATCAATGTATTGGTAATACAGGGTGACAGTGACCAACAGACTTGGCTGCAACACTTGCCCCGTTTTCTGCCTCATGAAACTTATCACCCGTTCTCAGTCCTCTACCTTTCTGTAGCCCTATGTAACAGATTACATATCTGGGATCCTGATCTGGTATCACATACCCAGGACGTAGAGGATACAGAGAAACAGTTCTTTGTAATGAACATACCCGAAGATGATGCATCAGCATCCACTCTCTTCGTTTGGGCGGCACGGGAATTCTGGTAATCCCCAATTTCCTGCTCTGTCTTATAACAATTATAAGGTGGAGCGGGACCAACGTTCCCCAGCTCAGTATAACAAGCGGGTTCGGTCAATAATCCGTATTATTATCTTGATTAAGGCGTGATATGGTCGCTACCTGGAGAGAGAGAAGAAAACACTCAGCGTGCGCTCTTGCAAGAATAGATTGGTTATTATTTTATCTAATCAGGATGGCTCCCACTGCTTTTTATCAAATCTTCCTTCAAACCCTAAATGGAAAGACTAGCCGGGATTAATTACACACTACAAGTTCGCCAATCTTTCAGCCAGGCCAGTGTCGGTACTTTGAGGGAGGTCCCCCGTGCTTTCGCACGAATCTAATTAATGTAAACCTCGTTTTCCCAGAGGCGTAACCCCGTTAACACCTTTCTAGACACCTACTTGATCGGCTAATTGTAATGTATAAAACTCTCCCAGGAGTAACAATTACTCGCAGCGGGTATCGGGATCCAACTATCTCATAGAAGGTATGCAATCTCATTGCAAATTTCAACACTTGAAATTCCCGATAATATTTTGCCCCTAGCTCGCTATGACCTTGACGAATGCCAAACAACCCATAGTCCACTAGTCAAGTTCAACCCGTACATTTCTTGATCGAATTAAACCTACCCGCACGATCCTTGACGAATGCCAAACAACGCCGTACGAATACCCTAATCCAATCGCATCATATGCTCAAGCAGATAAATACTAGTTAGCTACCGTACACTACGCCTTGACGAATGCCAAACTACCGCAGCACGAATACTAACTAGTACATATCTGAAATGACGGAGGGCTACGACTGGTTTTTCTGAAAACCTATTGCGTAATGAACTTGATATCGTTGTAGAATCAAATGATTTTAAAATGGAGTGCTTTTGAGGCTTTTCTAGTTTTGCTAAAGGAGTCACTCCCGGTGAAGGGATCGTCGGTCCTTTCCTCGTCGAATGAGGTGCGGGATATATCATATATATCACTGTGCAAAGTAAAAACACTTAAAAGCAATCAAAAGACAAACCAAGTGTGTAGCATCTGCCAGTTATTGCTAAAGGAGTCACTCCCGGTGAAGGGATCTCGGTCCTTTCCTCATCGAATAAGGTGCAGGATATATCATATATACCGCTGTGCAAAGCAAGAACTGTAGCTACCTGTTTTATTTTGAAATTCGATTCTACAACATCTTAGGTTTCTTTTAATTCATTAATCACATTAATGAAGTCCCATCATTTAAGTACCTAAACATCACAGATAAATACGACGTACACTTATGCCATCCGCATTCGCCTCGATGTCCCCTCGTGCACCGTTAGGTTAGGTAACTAACGACAGAGCGGGGCAGGGCTAGCGCGGGTGTAAAACATAAGTAACGTCTATATAATATATCATATATACTATATACTGTATCTATCACAGAACATCACATGATCACATCACAGATATCGCAGCAGAAGAATCATATGAAATATTGGATATACTAGGACGTCCGTGTTTTCAATACGAGCCAGTATAAAACACGGATTCCACGGTCGTGATGAATAGCCAAACCCACACCCCTAGACCCCTACGAGAGCGGCAAGCAACCCTACCAATTCTAGAGTTAGGAGACCCGGACTCGACTCCTCGAGTTGGTCTCCCACTGGACTCCAGAACCCGGTTACTTGTGCCCTCCTCCTTGGGTCTATCCTAGTGCGGAAAAGTAAATAATATACAACAACGGTGACAACTTCCGCAACCTGGAAGCGCCCCAATAAAAGAATATTACATACAAGTTTTTACATGAATGAAAATGAAAAACACTCATCTCACATAAAAACCCCCCGGCTATTCAAACACGACGATCCAATATAACATATCCAGCAACACATAACATCACATGTCATTAACGTAAGTAAATATGTCCATCCCAATTGTCGTTGACATATAGCAACGAAACCGGCGATATCACATATTACACTTACGGTCATAGAAAAGAAAGTGTAAAACTACAACAGTTGGAATCTACAACCTCCTCAGACATCGCATGCCTGACCAAATGAATTACTTAGACATCACATGCCTAACAATTATAAATCCCGCATTTTAGTCTCTTTATCGAAAACACTTTTCAATATCAAGTCGGGCAATTCAACAAGATTCCCGACATCCTGATCGAATGCTCGTCGCAAACTTTAGTAGGCAGCCGCACCCCCGATACCGTCGACGAAGTGCACCAAGGCGGAACACCGTTGCCGGGAGCACCCGAACGGATGCTTTCGGCGACGGGGTTCTCCTACAGTCACTTGGTCGGGGCTATGGAGTGAGGCTGTCTATTAAGTTTACCCGGCGAGTATCCGCGTACGCTACGTGATTGCGACGGACTTTTGATCACATCAAAATTCCGTGGCAACCGATCAAGTGAGACTAAACGGCTACGTTTATAATATTCATTCCGTTATCTCATAACAATTTGTGAATTCCAATTATTGTATCACATTCCGGATAAAATAGAAAATGTAAAACTTTCCGATTGAACATTCGAACACCCAAGTTTTCCCGATACAGATCAACACATGAAATAAGTCTAACAACATTCAGTTCGTGCCTCAGTACCGACGGTCCAGCCGTAGAAGGGTCAAGCCAACGCCTCACATGTGACACGCCGTACTGCCCCAAACCCGAAGGTTCAAAGGGCAGTTCAAGACGGTCACATAATCGAGTTAAGGTTTGTTGTCTTCTAGAGGGTCCATCGCGTTACTTGCACTACTTAGAACGTCGTTAAACTTCGGAAAAATCCAACACTTGGAAATTTCCCGACAGGGGAAAAATTGGGTATTTATATCCGGTCGAACTTTTTAACATATTCTAAAAATATCCGGAAAGTCAAATAGACAAAATTTGATACCCCGATCGTAACACCGAATCCCCAAAACAATCCCAGAAAATACAACTCTGGAATAAATTTTAAAAATACCCAGAAAATCCAGTATAAAATAATAGGAGTTACTGTGCAAACAGTGTACGATGACGTCATCATTCCGCCGCTGTACCGCCGCATAAGGCAGGCTTATGCCGCTGATCCGCCGCGGTTTGTACTGGTCATCGGAAAAATTTTGCATCATAATTCTTATTTTTTCCTACTGAATTTTTTAGAAATTTTTAATTTGGAAAAATCCACGTTTTCTGAAAACGTCGAGAGAGCATTTTCCGGTTGGGGTTTCGGGTCGTTCGGACATCAAAATCCGTCTAGACTTCGCCTAAGGCTCTAGCTAGTCTCTGATACCACTGTAGGGTTCCTAGGCATACTAGAGAGGTCTCACAAGGCATCAACCATGCCAATTTCAAAAATTATGGGTGCCGAGAAACCCGACTACGGATCGTTTGCTAGAAAACTAGGCGAAAAGATAACTAGTTAACACTTAACTAAGGGAATACGGAAATACAACCTTTGTAGATCCGGTGCTCCACCTCCATAGCTCCGCAACGAAGTCCTCTCCGCTGTCCAAATCAAATCCGGGCTGTAGCGTCGGCTTCGTCGGAGAATGGGCAAGCTAGGTCGTCGATGTCCATGCCGAAGATGATCTACGTCGAGGCATCGCTAAATCAAGCTCCACCTTCACCAAGTCTTGAAAACTTGTGAAGGAAACACACTCTACTACTTGGCAAGAGGTAGAGGATGAAGAAATAGGAAGTGGGTTCAATTTAGAATTGGATTTCTCACTCTTTATCATCAATCACCATTGATGACTTCAAGCTTTTCTTCTTGAGTTCAAGGAAGAAGAAGAAGAAATGATATGATAAGAATAATAAAAATGAAAAGAAAATAGAATACTTATCATAATTGAACCATGGTCAAGTGTAGAGAATAAATCATGGTTAGTGGGATGGTTAGGGTTAAGCATGAGACAAAATGGTCACTTGGTCAAAGTCTTCATGAAGCTTCATGAACAAAACAAAAGAAGCCACCATTTTCTCATTTGCTTTTCATTTTCCAAAATAAATGAATGAATAAATAAATAGATATGAAAATGTAAACCCTAACCATTACATAACCATGGTTTAAACTTTACACAAAACACAAGTAAACATGCATCATCAAACATGATACAATCAAGTGCACAAAACTATATCGAATATACAATGTGCACACCCGAGTGAGAAAATCCATTTAAAGTGAACCGATACTAGTTAATGCAAAGTAATATATCAAATATATAATTATGCATTAAATCATTAAATCAACACTTGATTCAATGATCCGGTCATGTCGCACAAAACCGACAGGTATCATTAGTAACAACTTATCGAATCAACACTTGATCCGATAACCCGGCTATATCGCATATAACCGATCAATGTCACATCGCGAGAATCGAATACAGTATCACATACCGTATTATTCTCGGTCCCGCACATATCTCATATGCGCTCCTATTTCGTTTCGCTTGAGCCAGGAAACCTCTGTGTAGGACTCTAAAGACTCGTCAATACGCCGGCAGCAGGTGATGATCATATCAGTCACCCACAAGCCGCAAGCGGTCTGCTAAACGTAACGGCCACCCGGGTATTGAGCGATCTGAAGATCGACGAGCAAGCCCGCTCACACTCCAGTGAATCCGACCAGTAACACTACCGTACAGTCCGGTCTGATCGTCTGATATGTCGCATATCTTGCCTAGGGGTGGTAAACGTCAGACCCCAATAGCTCGATAAGTCGTGTCGATATGAGGTCTATAACACTTCGAGAAACTACTGGTAACACTTACCAGTAAATCTCAGCAACCCTGGCCAGGGATTTCCTGTTATAGCCAATCGAACACAGCGCAACATCAACCCCCTATACCGGGAGAGACGAATCCCCTCCTATCGCTCATTGCCTCCATGTGACTCGGGACTGTACCCAAAAACCACCGTTTTGCACGCCCTCTTGGACATGGTAAGATGGAAATCAAAGCACAGTGGGAACCACACAAGACTCTATGACGATCTCGGGTCAACAGACTACTCTGTACCAGTGTCACCAGAGAACTGCCATCTGACGTGAGGTATAATACCATCTGGGAGTTCTCGGTGAGTCCGTCCAGTGTACCCAGTCTCTACTGAGCACCCGTATATCATCTCTGATGTCAAACACCAATGGATATGGGATCATCCATCGCCCATCTGTATGGGTCGAGAAGGTATACGCTAGTCTACTCTGGTATATCGATGCCCCGTCTCGATACACCCACGACTAGGGACTTTGAAGGATGTACTTATGGACTACCATGTCCCCACTAGTATGATCCGCATCATAGTCCAGGTAGTCAAGCACACATCCTAAGGGCTTTACCAACATGTAACAGAGAGACAATCAGTATACACGTTAAGGTAAAGTTCAACCAGATAGCATACTATCATGTCGAGCAAGAAAGTCCTCCCTATATATGTCCCAGCATCCACTACAATATACATCCTATGTACAGTAATGGCCTCTAGGGCATACATATAACTAACAGATTTCTCACTTGGAATTTTCAAGAAAGCTTTCTTCACTTCATGAAGAAGAAGAAGAAGGAAAATGAAAAATGAATTATCTCCAAAAGAAAATTCAAGTGAAGTCTATCATTTAGCAAACATGGGTGAGTAAACTCATGTAGAGAGTAAACTAGGGTTTAAGTAATGGTTAGGTTAAAGAATAAAAACAAAATGGTTTTGACTTTGTCAAAAGATGCTTGAAGTATCATGTAACTTCTAGCAAAGACAAAAGAAAAAGACCATTTTATTTTTACCAAAATAAATAAAAAGAATAAAACTCTAACCATTAACCTAAACATGGTGTTATCCAAACACACACCCAAATTTGCATGTATCATCAATCATGATACATACTAGTGCACAAAAATATATCACATATACAACTTGTGCACATCAAGTGAGAAAATCAATCTTAAGTGAACAAATACTAGTTAATGTAAAGTAATATATCCAATATATAATTATACATTAAATCATTAAATCAACACTTGATTTAATGATCCCGTCATACTGCATATAACCGACTAATATCATGTGTATCAATATATCGAATCAACATTTGATTCGGTAACCCGGCTATATCACATATAACCGTCCGATGATACAAATCGCGAGAATAGAACACAGTATCACATACTGGTATTATTCTCGGTCCCGCACATATCTCATACGTGCTCCTATTTCGTTTCGCTTGAGCCAGGAAACCCTGTGTAGGACTCTAAAACCTCGTCAATACGCCGGCAGTAGGTGATGATCATATCAAACACACACAGGCCGCAAGCGGCCTGCTAAACGTAACGGCCACCCGGGTATTGAGCGATCAGAAGATCAACGAGCAAGCCCGCTCACACTCCTGTGAATCCAACCAGTAACACTTACCGTACAGTCCGGTCTGTTCGTCTGATATGTCGCATATCTCGCCTAGGGGTGGTGAACGTCAGACCCCAGTAGCTCGATAAGTCATGCCGATGTAAGGTCCATAACAAGCATGAAACTACTGATAACACTTACCAGTAAATCAGTGCAACCCTGGCCAGGGATTTCCAGTTATGGCTAGTCGAGCATAGCGCAACATCAACCCCCAATACCGGGAGAGACGAATCCCCTCCTATCGCTCATTGCCTCTATGTGAATCGGGACTGTACCCAAAAACCACCTGTTTGCACGACTCAGTAGAGCCGTGGTAGGGTGGAAATCAAAGCACAGTGGGAGACACACAAGACTCTACGACGATCTCGGGTCAACAGACTAAGCTGTACCAGTGTCACCAGAGAACTGCCATCTGACGTGAGGTATAATACCATCTGGGAGTTCTCGGCGAGTCCGTTCAGTGTACCCAGTCACCACTGAGCACCCGCATACCATCTCTGATGTCAAACACCAATGGATATGGGATCATCCATCGCCCATCACATGGATCGAGAAGATATACGCTAGTCTACTCTGGAATATCGATGCCCCGTCTCGATATTCCCATGACTAGGAACATTGAAGGATGTACCCATGGACTACCCAGGCCCAACTAGTATGATCTACATCATAGTCCAGGAAGTCGAGTACAAATCCTAAGTGCTTTATCAACATGTAACAGAGAGACAGAAAGTATACATGTTAAGATAAAGAGCAACCAGATAGCGTACTATCATGTCGAGCAAGAGAGTCCTACTTATATATGTCCCAGCATCCACTACAATATACATCCTATGTACAGTAATGGCCTCTAGGGCATACAAATAACTAACAATCTCCCACTTGCACTAGGGCCATCTGTAGCAGTGGTTGCAGTATCTAATACTCAACCATCCCATAAAAGTCTTTCTTTGGGAAAAGGACTTTGTGAGTGGATCCGCCGTGTTGTCCTCTGAGTCTACACTCCAAACCTCGATCACCCTGGAGATCAATTATCTCCATTATCAGGTGATGCTGCCTCGGAATATATCTGTGTCACTGATGGGATCGGGGTTCCTGGGCCAAAGCCACACTTCCATTGTCACACAATGGTAGGAACCTAGTTCATCTTATGAACCAATATACACCCAAACTTCTTCTTTGGTAGTATCTTTGATAGCGATGTCACCAGCCTTTATCGTCTAGTTTGCCACGGTATCATGCTTGGAACTCTTCCAACATACCGTCCCTCCACCGAGGGTAAAGACAATGCCTGCGACTGACATGTTAGTTATATGTATGCCCTAGAGGCCATTACTGTACATATAATGTATATTGTAATGGATGCTTGGACATATATAGGGAGGACTTTCTTGCTCGACATGATAGTACGCTATCTGGTTGTACTTTATCTTAACATGTACTCTGATTATCTCTATATTACATGTTGATAAAGCCCTTAGGATATTTACTCGACTACTGGGACTATGATGAGATCATATTAGTGGGGCCACGGTAGTCGACGAGTACATCCTATAACTGTTCCTAGTCGAGGGTGTATCGAGACAGGGCATCGATACACCAGAGTAGACTAGCGTATACGCATCTTGACCCATATGATGGGCGATGGATGATCCCATATCCACTGGTGTTTGACATCAAGGATGGTGTACGGGTGCTCAGTAGAGATTGGGTACACTGGACGGACTCGCCGAGAACTCCCAGATGGTATTATACCTCACGTCAGATAGCAGTTCTCCGGTGACACTGGTACAGAGTAGTCTGTTGACCCGAGATCGTCATAGAGTCTTATGTGATTCCCACTGTGCTTTGATTTCCATCATACCACGTCCAAGAGGGCGTGCAAAAAGGTGGCTTTTGGGTACAGTCCCGAATCACATGGAGGCAATGAGCGATAGGAGGGGATTCGTCTCTCCCGGTATAGGGAGTTGATGTTGTGCTGTGTTCGATTGGCTATAACCGGAAATCCCTGGCCAGGGTTGCTGAGATTTACTGGTAAGTGTTATCAGTAGTTTCTCGAACTGTTATAGACCTCAAATCGACACGACTTATCAAGCTAATGGGGTCTGACGTTTACCACCCCTAGGCGAGATATGCAACATATCAGACGACGAGACCGGACTGTACGTGAGTGTTACTGTTTGGATTCACAGGAGAATGTGCAGGCTTGCTTGTTGATCTTCTGAGCGCTCAATACCTGGGTGGCTGTTACGTTTAGCTGACCGCTTGCAGCTTGTGGGTGTTTGATATGATCATCACCTACTGCCAGCGTATTGACGATTCTTTAGAGTCCTACACAGTGGTTTCTTGGCTCAGGCAAAACGGAGTAGGGGCACATATGTGATATGTGCGGGACCGAGGATAATGCGATATGAGATACCGTATTCTATTCTCGCGATATATGATATCAGCCGGGTCATCGGATCAAGTGTTGATTCGATGAATCAGTACGGATAAATATTAGTCGGTTATATATGCGATATAGCCGGATTGTCGGATCAAGTGTTGATTCGATAATTTAATGTATAATAATATATCTGATATATTAAATTACATTAACTAATATTAGCTCACTAAAAGATTCTTTTTCTCACTCGGGTAATACATTGATATATATGCGATATATGTTAATTGTATTATTTTATTTTGTTACGATAAATATTGTATATGTGATATATAATATTGTAACATGATATGATTACTAATGCAACATGTTTAGTGGAGATTAAACATGGTTAGGGTTTGATTAGGGTCAAGCTTTCCTAGAAGATTTCTTTTTGTTTTGTGCAAATATATTTGTTTAGATATTTTTGCATGATATTTCTTAACCCAACCAGACCCCTTAACCCTAGTTCAATCTCTACAAAGGTTGCTTGACCATGGTTGCATTATTCATCATAATTATCCTTTCATTATTCATCACAAAAGGATTTGATCACTATTCTTCTTCTTCTTCCTTTTTTTGCAAAGCTTTCTTGCTTTTTATTTGTGAAGAAAAATGAGTGAGAATAAGAAAATAAAAGAGAGCAAAAATCCTACTTCATCATCCTCATCTATCCTTGCCATTTAGATAAGGGTGTTCGCTTCATATTATGAGTGTTAGCTTGTGTTAACGAAACTTCAAGGTAGATCATCTTTGTATCGAAGATCGGAAGCAAGACTGCATCTTTCTCTTCGTGGAACCTCTCGAGAGTCCGGAACACGATGATCGCAGCGAAGGGACTTCAACACGGAGATTTAGAAGTGAAGGACCGGATCTACAAAGGTTGTAATCCCTCTCACTTAGTGTTAAAATGTTTAACATGCTTGTTTTCGCCTAAACTCTAGTTTAAAGATTCGGCTTCGGGTTGTTCGGCACGGCTAAATTTTTAATCGGGCATGGTTGATGCCTCGTAGACCCTTGTGGCAGTGCATAGCAACCCTATAATTCAGTCGTCCTTATCACCTTGGAACCTTCCCAGTGATTCTTCCCAGGATCAACTGATACCATCTCATTACAACTAGTGAGAATCTTAACATCCATTTAGATCTATCTCATAGATCCAAAACCCAGGATTTAGGAGGTATCATTTTGATCCTATATGGAGAATCCATGTGATAAGAGTGTTAGTTGTATGTATGCCCTAGAGGCCAGTATTGTACAGATGATGTATATTATATTGGATGCTTGGACATATATAGAGATGACTTTCTTGCTCGATATGATAGTATGCTATCTGGTTGCTCTTTATCTTAACATGTATACTAGTCTCTTTAAACTGTCTTATAGTTACATGTTGGTAAAGCCCTTAGGATGTGTACTTGACTACCTGGACTATGATGCAGATCATACTAGTGGGGACATGGTAGTCCATAAGTACATCCTTCAAGGTCCCTAGTCGTAGGTGTATCGAGACGGGGCATCGATATACCAGTGTAGACTAGCGTATACGCTTCTCGACCCATGAGATGGGCGATGGATGATCCCATATCCATTGGTGTTTGACATCAGAGATGGTATACGGGTGCTCAGTGGAGACTGGGTACACTGGACGGACTCGCCGAGAACTCCCAGATGGTATTATACCTCACGTCAGATGGCAGTTCTCAGGTGACACTTGTGCAGGTTAGTCTGTAGACCCGAGATCGTCATAGAGTCTTGTGTGATTCCCACTGTGCTTTGATCTCCACCTTACCACGTCCATGAGGGCGTGCAAAACGGTGGTTTTTGGGTACAGTCCCGAGTCACATGGAGGCAATGAGCGATAGGAGGGGTTTCGTCTCTCCCGGTATTGGGGGTTGATGTTGCGCTGTGCTCGATTGGCCGTAACAGGGAAGTCCCTGGCCAGGGATGATCAGAGATTTGCTGGTAAGTGTTACCAGTAGTTTCTCGACCCGTTATGAGCCTCACATCGGCACGACTTATCGGTTATTGGGGTCTTACGTTTACCACCCCTAGACTTGATATGCGACATATCAGACGTGGAGACCGGACTGTACGGGAAGGGTTGCCGGTTGGCTCGACGGGAGTTGTAGCAGGTTCGCGTGTTCTCTTCTGATCGCTCAATACCCGGGTGGCCGTTACGTTTAGCTGACCTCTTGCGGCTTGGGGGTGCTTGATATGATCATCACCCACTGCCGGCGTATTGACGAGTCTCAGAGTCCCACAATGGAGTTTCTGAGTCCAGGCGAAACGTTGTGGTGCGCGTATGCGATATGCGCATGGACCCGATTAAAATACGCGTATAGGATACTGTATATTGATCGGGCGACTTGCTTTTCGTTTGGGTCGTATGTGATATGGCCGGATTGATAAATCAAGTGTTGATTTATCATTTAACCATTAGATTCTCACTAGAAATCCTTTCTTGTTTTCTATGGATGTATGGATGCATGTATGCATTCCTTATTGTTTCATGCACATATGGATGTGCATGCACACATGCATACATACATCATTCTATCATGGTTGATTATATAAGGAAGTGGTGGCAATATAAGACTCACACCATGGGTTTTTATTTGGATTATTATTTGATTTTTGGTTAAAACAAAATGGATAAAGGAAAAGATAATTCATGACTAGTTTCTACATCCTTCTTGACCTAACCATTCTCACCCACTACTTGACCATGGATTACTTTTCCTTTTGTGTTTTTAACTCAAGTTTAATAATATCCTAACCATGGTTTGATATGAGAAGAGAAAAATATATATTGATATATTTTCTATTTTCTTTCAAGAGTCATTCTTATCTTCTTCTCAAATTGCCATCATCTTCTTCTTCCCCTCTCATTCTTGCTCTCTAGTTTTTTGTAGTGAGCAATATACTCATAAAGATTGGATTTTGAAGTGAGAAAGAGAACCACAACACCATTCTACACATGTCTAGCCCACTTGTTTGGAGTGTTAGCTTGATTTCGTTTACTTGATCGGATAAAGTTGCAAGCTTGGACAAAGCGGACTCTGGGTGGATCATCGGTGACCTCGAGGTGTTTAAGTGGTGCTTTTTCAAACCCCAAGTAGCCGAGGAGTCTAGCGTAGGGAGCTACAAAGGTTGTACTCTCTAAAACCCCGCTTTTCTTTCATATGATGATGTGAAAAATTCGAAACCCTAATTTTTCTAGGAACGATTCTATGTTCGTTAACTTAGCACCTTAAAAATTCATTCTTTGGTTCATGTGATGCTTCCAAACCCTTCATGAGGTGCTAGGCTAACCTTTCATTGGTATCAGAGCCGACCTAGAACATTAGGCGACTATTTTACGAAGTTAAAACTCAGATCGAGTCGGAAAACACGGAATTTTAGCGCTATCTGGTCGATTTTTCAAAACTGCTGTTTTTTAGAATTAAAAATATGTAAAAAATTCATCAGGTAAATATAAGAATTACTGTATAAAAACGATGCGATGAACAGTTATTATTGCCGCGGAAACGCGGCCTAAGCTTGCTTAGGCAGCGGTTCCGCGGCCGTACAGATCAATCAATTAATCATTTTTATACAGTAATGCTGGGTTCTGCTTGTATATTTTTTAGGGTATTTTTAATCTAAATTTAGAGCTGAAAATTCTGGAGATGGTTTTGGACTCGACGATTCGATCGGAATTTTGATTTCGTGACTTTTCCGGATAAATTAGAATGTATTGAAGTGTTTGAACGAGTATCATTTGCTCACTTTTCACGGGGTTTAAAATCTTTTGGAAATACGTGCAAGTTTGTTTGTGGTGGACCCTCTAGAGGACAACAAACCTTAACTCGATTATGTGACCGTCTTGAACTGCCCTTTGAACCTTAGGGTTTGGGGCAGTACGGCGTGCCGCATGTGAGGCGTTGGCTTGACCCTTCTACGGCTGGACCGCTACCACTGTGTCACACTTCGGTTTTTTTGAACTCCGCACAAGTGTTGAGCTTTAGCGAATCTTGGGTATTTGATCGTTCGTTCGAAAACTTTAATACCGTCTATTTATCTGGAATGTGATGCAATATCTAGAATTCATATAGTTAGACATGAAATACGAAGTATGTGATATTTCGCATTTACGATGTCTAAAGAGGATGTGGATTCCAAATATTGCAGTTTTACACTTTTTTTTTCTCTGACCGTAAGTGTAGTATGTCGATATCGCCGGTTTCGTTGCTATACATCAACGACAATTGGGGTACGCATAGTTACTTACGTTGATGATATATGATATTATGTGTTGCTGAGATATGATATGCAGGATTGTCGCGATTGAATAGCCGGGTTTTTTTTATGTGAGATGAGAGTTTTATATTTTCATTCATGTAAATTCAAATGTAATGTAATATTCTTTTATTTGGGGCACTTCCGGGTTGAGGTCGATGCCACCTGTGTTGTATATTATTTACTTTTCCGCATTAGGATGGACCCAAGGAGGGGAGCACAGGTGACTGGGTTCTGGGGTTCAGTGGGAGGCCATCTCGAGGAGTCGAGACCGGGTCTCCTAAACTCCAGAATTGGTAGGGTCGCTTGCCGCTCTCGTAGGGGTCCAGGGTGTGGGCTTGGCTATTCATCGCGACTGTGGAATCCGTATTTTCTTTTGTTGGCTAGATACTAAATACGGACATCCTAGTATATCCCACATTCTATCTATGTTTCTGCTGCGATATCTGTGATGTGATCATTTGATATGTTCTGATGGATACAGTATATAGTATATATGATATATTATATAGACGTTACTTATGTTTTGCACCCGCGCTAGCCCTGCCCTGCTCTGTCGTTAGTTACCTAACCTAACGGTGCACGAAGGGACATCGAGGCGAATGCGGATGGCATAAGTGTACGTCGTATTTATCTGTGATGTTTAGGTGACATAAATGATGGGACTTCATTAATGTGATTAATGAAAGAAAAGAAACCTAAAAGATGTTGTAGAATCAAATTTTAAATAAAAAAGGGTAGCTACAGTTTTGCTCTGCATAGCGGTATATATGATATACCCTGCACCTTATTCGATGAGGAAAGAGCCGAGATCCCTTCACTGGGAGTGACCTCTTTAGCGAAACTGGAAGATGCTACAACACTCGGTTTGACTTTTGACGGCTTTTGGAGTTTTGCTTTGCACAGTGATATATATGATATACCCTGCACCTCATTCGACGAGGAAAGGGCCGACGATCCCTTCACCGGGAGTGACCCCTTTAGCAAAACTAGAAAAGCCTCAAAATCACTCCATTTCAAAACTTCACTTGATTCTACGACGATATCAAGTTCATTACGCAATAGGTTTTCAGAAAAACCTGTCGTAGCCCTCCGTCATTTCAGATAAGAACTGTTTAGTATTCGTGCTGCGTTTGTTGGCCTTTGTCAAGGCGTAGTGTGCGGTAGCTGAATAGTGCTTATCTGCTTATGCATATGATGCAGATTGTTTCAGGGTAGTCGTACGACCTTGTTGGCCTTTGTCAAGGGTCGTGCGGGTGGGTTTGATTCAATCAAGAAATGACGGGTTGAACTTGACTAGCATCCTATGATTTGTTGGCCTTTGTCAAGGTCATGGGGGTTAGGGGCAAAATATTATCGGGAATTTCAAGTGTTGAAATTTGAAATGAGATTGCATACCTTCTATGAGATAGTTGGATCCCGATACCCACTGCGAGTAATTGTTACTCCCGGGAGAGTTTTACACAGGACAATTAGCCGATCAAGTAGGTGTCTAGAAAGGTGTCAACGGGGTTACGCCTCTGGGAAAACGAGGTTTACTTTAATTAGGTCCATGCGAAAGCACGGGGAACCTCCCTCAAAGTACCAACACTGGCCTGGCTGAAAGATCGGCGAAGTTGCAGGGTGTAATTAATCCCGGCTAGTCTTTCCTTTTAGGGTTTGAAGGAAGATTTGATAAAAACCAGTGGGAGCCATCCTGATTAGATAAGATAATAACCAATCTGATCTTGCAAGAGCATACGCTAAAGTGTTTTCTTCTCTCTCTCTCTCCAGGTAGCGACCATGTCATGCCTTAATCAAGATAATAATATGGATGTATTGACCGAACCCGCATGTTATACTGTACTAGGGAACGTTGGTTCCGTTCTTTCTTATAAGAGTTATAGGACTGAACAGGACATAGGGGAATACCAGGATTCCCATGCCACCCGAATGAAGAATGTACATGTTGATGCATTTTCTTCGGGTGTGTTCGTTACAGAGAACTGTTTCTCCATTTGCCCTACGTCCTGGGTATTAGATACCGGGTCAGGATCCCATATATGTAATCAGTTACATGGGCTTAGAAAAGATAGAGAACTTGGAGAAGGTGATAAAGACATAAGAGTTGGAAATGGTGCAATTGTTGCAGCTAAGACTGTCGGGGAATATTGTTGGAGATAGTGCCCTCAGAGTCAATTAGTGGATCACAGGCACGTGATTGCAATGATTGATGGAGGACCTATCCCGGTAGGACAGTCTTACTCAAGATAATAGTATGCTATCTGGTTTACCATTATCATTGTGTACTGCTTTAGGTGACCTGACAGGTCGCTATTACACTTTGGTAGAGCCCGTAGGATTCTTGCTTGACCACCAGCAGTATGAGGGCGATCATATAAGTAGGAGCTGGGGTCTATAAGCATATCCTTAAATGGTCCCTAGTCGTGGGAGTTTCGAGATAGGGCATCGATACTCCAGAGTAGACTAGTGTATACAGTCGAGACCCCGACGAGGGGCGGTGGCCGGTCTCACAAGCCACTGGTGTCAGTTGGTTCACCTAAGATGTATACAGGTGCTCATTGGGTTATGAGTACACCGGACAGGACTCGCCGGGAACATGCTAGTTGGTCATATACCAGACGTCAGATGGCAGTTCCCTGGTGACATGTGTACAGGTTAGTTCATCGACCTGGGGATCGTCATTTGTCTTGTGTGAGTTCCCACTGTACTTTGATTACTACCCTACCACGGCTTAAAGAAGTCGTGCAAACAGGTTTTAGTTGGGTACAGTCCCGAGCCACATGGAGGCAGTGAGCGTATCTTCAGGGGTTCGTCTCTCCCGGTATTGGGGGTGAGGTCACGCTGTGTCTAGGAGAGCCATTACACGAAGCCCTCGACCGAGGCAAGGAGATTTACTGGTAGGTATTCCAGTAGTATCTCAGGGTGTTCTGGGCTACACTCCGACACGACTTGTACCGCTTTTGGGGATCTGACTTTTACCAACCCCCTAGGCCCGCCATGCGATACTCATAGACGAACGGACCGGACTGTACGGATATTGTCACTGACAGGCTCAGTAGGGTTGTCAGGCTGAGTTCGCTCACAGACGTCCCTTTTAGTCAATACCTGGTAGCCCGTTACGTATTGGCTTATACCTCTGACGTGCTAGTGGTTAAATCCACAACCAAGGTGTTGACGAGTCTTTAGAGTCCCCCACATTCAGTTACTCAGCTTTCGGGCGAAAAGTTGTAGAGGCCGTATGGAGATATGGCAAGGTCCGATCAGATACGTGCGGTATTGCACGGATCAGGATCGGACAGTTTGTACTATAGGCCGTATGGATATATGGCAGGGTTCGATCAGATACGTGCGGTATCGCACGGATCAGGATCGAACGGATATTACTAGCCGGCTTTGGTTTAAGCCGGATCCTAGTTTAGTACAGTGTAGATTTTGTCTCATTGCATTTGTATTTCGGTCGGAATACAAATGCGGGTGTGTATGCACAGTATCGGGGTTTTCCTGTAATTTATTACGGGACCAGTTTTCTGGAGTTGCCAGTTTGCTTTCCGTTTCGGCCAATTTTCTTTGTATCGTTCATTGGCCGAAGATTGGTGGAGGAGGGCTTATTTGCATTGTTGCAAATAAGTATTTGTGGAGGAGGTCTTTGCACTTTGTGACATCATGATTATTGCACCATACCTTGACTTTCTTTAGTTGATCATGGCTTGACTTTTGGCTCATCATGGTTGTTGATGATTTGGTAGTTGGAGTGAGGTTATTTACTTGCAATCATTTCTTGATATCATGAGCTTTTCTCTCTCCCTTGCATTATGGTTGTGATTGATTCATCCTTATATCTATCACTCACTCACTCACTCTCCCCATTCACAAGGAGTGGCCGGCCATGCTCATAGGGGGGCTGTCCAAACATTTTGGTGTGGGTTTTTGGCTCATTTCATGTTGCAAAAAATCCCACAAGTTCCATCTCCAAACTCCATAGTTCATTCCTCCACCAAAAGGCAATTCCTACAACCCCAAAATGAGACTTGAGCACTACACATTCTACAGCAAATCTTGGGTACGTCGACTAGCCAGCTTCGTGCCCGAGTTGCCTCGGCATTGAGGTGGGAGCCCGTAAAAGATGTAGGTGATGTGGTGCCCTTCCGGCAAGGAGGCGACGACCGGAGTTTCCGCAGGAGATCGGGACGACGATGAGAAGACCGGAGGACTCGGATCAGTCGGTATATCTCTCTTCCCCATCTTGTAGTTAGCTAGGACTAGTTAATGGTTCGATCCGGGTATTAGTGCGCGGCGGTTTGCCAGTTCAAGAAAAATTAAAGTTTATCACCGCTTCCGCATTCTGGCCTCGGGATGGAGGCCGGGGCGCCGCCGTGCACTTACAGTGGTATCAGAGCCTCGCCATTAACCTAGTCTAGCTTTATTTAATGTGTTTTACAATTCCGATCGAACAAAAATCCCAAAACCGCATTTTTGCTTGCATCAGTTTTCTGTTGAAAATTTTTGGTGTCGAAAATTTTTTCAGGTTACAGAAAAGTGATCTACTAGAAAAAATAAGAATTATGTGAAAATTCGATGCAGCAACTCCACTGTAGGAGAGCGGAACCGCGGCCAAACACCCATTTGGGCCGCGGTTCCGCCGCACTATTTTGGGATCCCTGCACCAAATTTCTACAGTATCTTTCTGGGGTGAAAATTGGGTTTTTGGAATAATAACATTGGGCCCTGAATTTCTTGATCTGCTACAGTAATGCTTTGGGGCCCACTTGTTAAAATTTGATTGATCGGATATTTTAAACACATTATTTCACAGTATTTACATTATATCTGCGACCGTGAATGTCACTTGATCGGTAAATCCGGTCTAACTGCTATAGCCCGGTTAGACGGATTTGCGAACGTGACTTTCACGTTGATGTTCTGTTTTTGCTGTGATGTTGCGGATCGGTCGTGGGGGATAGCCTGGATGCAATGCTAGTACAGTTTTGTTGTATTATGTACATTTGATATTGCGGGGCGAGCGTCCGACGTGTGGACTGCCGTCACTGCCTGTTTGTATTATTATTTTGGGGCACGACCAGGTTGCGGTCGGTGTACCCGTTGTATGTATATTTTACTTTCTGTACTAGAATTACCCCGCGGAGGGGTGCACGGATAGCCGGGTTCTAGAAGGCAACAAGCCCGCATCTCATGGCATTGAGACGGAGGGAGCTTCACTCTAGAATTGGCGGGCTATTCGCCACACTCGTAGGGGGTACAGGTTGACCCAGGAGGGGTGCCCAAGTTACCGGATTCCGTGAAGTGCTGGGTGGTCCATTCACGGTGCTGAAGGGGGCTGCCTCGCTTCAGGTTTTGGTGGGTGACTTGCCGCGCCCGTAAGGGTCGAGGATTTCATTGCACAGGCTATCCACACGACCAGGGGAACGTTGGGTTTCAGTAGTGGCTCTGTGAAACCCGGGGATCCCAGATATCTGTATTGTTTCTGTGATGCTGTACATTTCTGTGATGTTGCATTTTATCACGCCTTGAGCGAATATAATATATTGGTATATATATTAGTAGATGTTGTATATGTTTTGCATCCGCGCTAGTCCAGTCCCCGCTCTGTCGTTAGTCAGCTAACCTGACGGGTAATGACGGGACCCAGTGGCGAATGCGGATGGCATATACATACGTCATATTATTTTCGTTCTTTGTGGTGTGATCAATTGATGGGACTGCGTTGATTCGGATCAATGCAAGTTTAAAACAAACCTAATCTGATGTTGTTGGAACACTTTTTCAAAAAGCTGTTATTGCAAGGACGTTCACTTTTGTTTTGCACAGTGATATTCGGTTATGAATATCCAGCACCTCAGTCGACGAGGCAAAGGCCGAGATCCCTTCACCGGGAGTGACCCCTTGGACAAAAAGTTTGCGTCAGGGCATTAACTTCACTATAGCCGATTACTTTTGCTTTGCACCGTGGTATTCAGTTGGAATATCCTGCACCTCATTCTACGGGGAAAGAGCCGAGATCCCTTCACCGGGAGTGACCTCTTTAGCAATGGTTTTCGTCACTATATTTTTAAAAGCTATCCGTTCCTTCAACGATATCAAGTTCATTACGTTAAAGGTTTTCGCCAGAAACCATTCGTAGCCCTCCGTCGTTTCAGACGGGTAGCACGTAGTATTCATGCTATGTTTGTTGACCTTCGTCAAGGCATAGTGTATGGTAGCTGCTTGTTACCTTTCTGCTGCATAGATAGATGCGTTGGTTTGGGACAGTCGTATAGCCTTGTTGGCCTTCGTCAAGGGCTTGTACGGGTGGGTTCAAATCAACCTGGAGAATGACGGGTAGAACTTGACATGTGACTTATGATTTGTTGACCTTCGTCAAGGTCATAAGAGCATGGGGCAGAAATCCACATCGGGAGTTTCAAAAGAACTGAAACTTGCCAGATATGCGCATACCTTCTGGAGTGTGATGACGTGAGCGGATTCCGTCACGTTATCATGCAATGAGAGTTGGATCCCGATTCCCACTGATGAGTTAGTTTACTCCTCGGTTACCCCGACTAATTCTTCTTTCAGGTTTGGAGGAGAATTTGAGGTACAGTGGGAGGTTTCCAGATTAGATAAATTGGTAACCATTCTGATCTAGGTTAGAGTGCACGCTGAGTGTTTCTTTTCTCTCTCTCTTTGGCAGCGACCATTGACCCGACCCTAAGACTATGACTCAGTGACCAAGATTAACCGAACCTTCTTAACACTGGCTTTTGGATTGTCGGAGTTGCAAACCTCATTGCCACTCCTACTTTTACCCTTTTCTCCAGGACACCCCATATTTCTACGAACGTCCACTTCCATTGGACAAAACCATCGTATGGTTAGATACGAACTCGAAGGAATTTTTTCGAGGATGGTTTCCGGTTCTGGAGAAAACGGATAGGATTATTCAGTTGTCTTTTCCTTTTACCTTCTCTCAAGTTGTGAGTACTCCTTGGTTTAGGGGTAGTACACCTATTATGTAAATTGGATAGTCTTCTTCCAAACCATAGGCAGGTGCCGACCGGTAGGGAATGAAGAAAACCAATTAGCCTAACGATGGTGTACAGAAGGTATTAAGTTAAGACAAAGCAAGGGATTAGTAAGAGGGCAAAGTAAATTGTGACTGCTATTCACGACCAGACCAAGTACTTCTTCGCCAATCCTAAATCACCTTTGTATTTCTCCAGGACACTCCGTATCACTACGAAGATCCACAGTTTATTTGGATACTCCATCGTATGGTTATATACGAACTCGAAAGGAACTTGTTCTAGTTCGGGGATGGATTCTGGTTCAGGAGAAATAGGAATAAGATTTATTCAGGTGTCTTTTATCTTCACCTTCTCTCGCATTGCGAGTGCTCCTAGGATTAGGACGGTACACCCATTATGCTTATTGGATAGTCTTCTTCCAAACCATAGGCTGGTGCCGAACGGTAGGGAAGGAAGAAAACCAATTGGCCTAAAGGGGCGTGCAGAAGGTAATGACTAAAGACATATGAAGGGATTTGGAGAGGTGGCAAAGAATTACACGGTTACAGTTGTGGATCTGCATAATGGAAGAGGCATTACAAGGAATACCAGGATACCCCATCGAAACATTTCAATGTTTCAGTTTCACTGTGTACTGTTAAAGGAAAACTGATTTCCCGATTAGATACTTACTCCAGGGTATGTATTTACCAGTTACGATTCTCACATCTGTATAGTTTTTACAGATGATGAGTTGGAGTAAGTTGTTGGGAATTGGGTGATCATCCTCATTATATCGGGATTCGTTGTAATCGGTGATATTTGAGGAAATCACCTAGGCTGTTTGCCGGTCGGCAAATATTTGGTTTTGAATATCCGCTGTTGTGCACCAATTTCAAATCGATATATCTGTACGTCTATTTTTATAGAGTGAGATATACCTTTATGAAATTATGTCTACGACATTTACCTATATCAGTGGATGGTTAGGTAAGGAGCATTAAACAGCGGTGTAATTCTTCTTAACCATAAGTACAGTTTTCAATCTACGACACATAGTGAATGAGTTATCAGACTCAAAGGACTTATACAGAGTATTGTATGTTGTCCAGGGTCCATCAGGACAGAGGGGTTGGTCCTCGTACTATATTCGGTTTACTTATGACTTCTCTAGTTTTTAGACAGGTGTTTCGTGGAAACACAGGGTCTGAATTTTGAGAAGGTATAGGTATTTGAATAGAGTAGAGAACCAGGTGTAGCAAGTATCGGGATTCTTCAAAGCAATCGAAGATGTAGACACTTGTGCATGGTATTCAGTTGATAGTAATGATAAAGAGATCTTGCTTCTCTTTCAGGTTACTCATAATTGGAAGTATTCCTAAGTTGAGTAACGCTGATCGGCCTCTCTCCATTTAGTTGACATGCACTGGAGACAGCTGCATGATTTGAATCTGGTTCAATTAAATCAGTGCCTCTGGTCCTATATGGGATATAGAACAGTTCGTATCTTAACGATGTTAAGGTACGGGGAGTTGTCCGGCTTATGATTAAAACCAGACACTGGACAACTCAAGGCACGTTTCTGTAATGGCTGTTTGTGGGTTGACCCAGGCTATGACGCGGGTTGATTTTCTACCATCTAGATGAACAATAGCAATATTGTTCTAGACTCGCCACAGTTTTATTAAAAATGGATTTTTTCAGAAAACAGTAGTGGGAGTATGGTAGAACTGGAAGTGATTCCAGAACCACAAACGATTACCGAAGATTTCATGGGAACCTAAAGATTCAATCTGGTTTGACATTCCATTGGCCACTCCGCAGATACGGTGGGTAACTTCAGGCACCCGAGAGGTACTACGGTAGCCTCAAGGACGGTGACAGGGAAGTTCTTGCTTACCCACAATTACCATTGCTGTTGTTCCAGGCTGCGAGACCTGGCGGGAGGATGAGTATAGCGTCGTTTTAAACTAGTTTTAGAAGTGTACGTCTATATGACTCTGCCAGAGGGTTGTCGTAGTCAGTGGGAGCAGCGGAAGCATTGGTGGACAGGTGGCTTATGTCTATTTATAGACTAAAGCAGATATAGCGGAGATGGATCATCTATTTCTGACGTGACAGTCATGGGTTTGACTTCATCAGAATAGGGGATGGATCTGTTGAGAAGGTAGTAGGGTGTGATGTCCTGGTATTTGGATGACATACACAGAGTAGGAAAGGAAACTCCTATACTACAATCGGTTATACTTTGGTCGTCATACAGTGGTTTCTCCACATGGGACTTGGACATTATATCAGACATTCTGGTTACTAGATCTATGGCTTTAGATCTAGATTTGGGTGGTTTCCCAATCAGGGTACTTAGACACCATTCTAAGAGTATTTAGAATGGACGACTCCTGGCACGGTAGTATACCTGCAGGTGATGGAGTCACCCTCTCTAAAGGTGTCTTACAGACTAAAGTGGATAGGGATGTGCATGATTGGCAGATCACTTGCTTAGGCAATTGAGTCAATTATGAGATGTCAAGTACCACACCAGATGTTGTTCTTGCACTAGATGCAATAAGTTGATATTGATCCAATCCTGGAGAAGCAGTCGGAAGCAGTTTTAGAACATAAGTGGATGTTCTAGGGATATGATAACGACAGCCTCATGCAGGAGACAGTTATCATTCCAGGCTTCCAAGGTGACCTGGACGACAAGGAGGTTGTCAGGGTTATAGTTTTTCCTTCTGATGAGGGGCAGTATTTTGGACAGGTGGTCCAAGACAATACTGAGGGAGGCATGGCGCAGGATACTGATTAAGTTCAGTTGACGATACAGTCTAAGAAGTTTGGATTTGGAGTTCATTTATGAGCTAGGTCCCATCAGACATCCAGACACATTCTAAGACAGGTATTGCTCATTTCGCGAGATGGGTTTCTCCGCGAACTTGAGATATAGAGAGACATAGAAAGAAGCATCAAAGCGGATCCACTCACTGAGGCTATTCCTCGAACGCAATAGTTTCGCAAACGGGTTTTGTGAGACTGAATAGTAGAGGAGTTGGGTGTTCGGTATCACACGGGCTGTGAATATGCGACATCGCAATAATTAGCCTTGAGTGCAAGTGGGAGATTGTTGGAGATAGTGCCCTCGGAGTCAATTATTGGATCACAGGCACGTGATTGCAATGATTGATGGAGGACCTATCCCGGTAGGACAGTCTTACTCAAGATGATAGTATGCTATCTGGTTTACCTTTATCATTGTGTACTGCTTTAGGTGACCTGACAGGTCGCTATTACACTTTGGTAGAGCCCCTAGGATTCTTGCTTGACCACCAGCAGTATGAGGGCGATCATATAAGTGGGAGCTAGGGTCTATAAGCATATCCTTAAATGGTCCCTAGTCGTGGGAGTTTCGAGATAGGGCATCGATACTCCAGAGTAGACTAGTGTATACAGTCGAGACCCCGACGAGGGGCGGTGGCCGGTCTCACAAGACACTGGTGTCAGTTGGTTCACCTAAGATGTATACAGGTGCTCATTGGGTTATGAGTACACCGGACAGGACTCGCCGGGAACATGCTAGTTGGTCATATACCAGACGTCAGATGGCAGTTCCCTGGTGACATGTGTACAGGTTAGTTCATCGACCTGGGGATCGTCATTTGTCTTGTGTGAGTTCCCACTGTACTTTGATTACTACCCTACCACGGCTCAAAGAAGTCGTGCAAACAGGTTTTAGTTGGGTACAGTCCCGAGCCACATGGAGGCAGTGAGCGTATCTTCAGGGGTTCGTCTCTCCCGGTATTGGGGGTGAGGTCGCGCTGTGTCTAGGAGAGCCATTACACGAAGCCCTCGGCCGAGGCAAGGAGATTTACTGGTAGGTATTCCAGTAGTATCTCAGGGTGTTCTGGGCTACACTCCGACACGACTTGTACCGCTTTTGGGGATCTGACTTTTACCAACCCCCTAGGCCCGCCATGCGATACTCATAGACGAACGGACCGGACTGTACGGATATTGTCACTGACAGGCTCAGTAGGGTTGTCAGGCTGAGTTCGCTCACAGACGTCCCTTTTAGTCAATACCTGGTAGCCCGTTACGTATTGGCTTATACCTCTGACGTGCTAGTGGTTAAATCCACAACCAAGGTGTTGACGAGTCTTTAGAGTCCCCCACATTCAGTTACTCAGCTTTCGGGCGAAAAGTTGTAGAGGCAGTATGGAGATATGGCAAGGTCCGATCAGATACGTGCGGTATTGCGCGGATCAGGATCGGACAGTTTGTACTATAGGCCGTATGGATATATGGCAGGGTTCGATCAGATACGTGCGGTATCGCACGGATCAGGATCGAACGGATATTACTAGCCGGCTTTGGTTTAAACCGGATCCTAGTTTAGTACAGTGTAGATTTTGTCTCATTGCATTTGTATTTCGGTCGGAATACAAATGCGGGTGTGTATGCACAGTATCGGAGTTTTCCTGTAATTTATTACGGGACCAGTTTTCTGGAGTTGCCAGTTTGCTTTCCGTTTCGGCCAATTTTCTTTGTATCGTTCATTGGCCGAAGATTGGTGGAGGAGGGCTTATTTGCATTGTTGCAAATAAGTATTTGTGGAGGGGGTCTTTGCACTTTGTGACATCATAATTATTGCACCATACCTTGACTTTCTTTAGTTGATCATGGCTTGACTTTTGGCTCATTATGGTTGTTGATGATTTGGTAGTTGGAGTGAGGTTATTTACTTGCAATCATTTCTTGATATCATGAGCTTTTCTCTCTCCCTTGCATTATGGTTGTGATTGATTCATCCTTATATCTATCACTCACTCACTCACTCTCCCCATTCACAAGGAGTGGCCGGCCATGCTCCTAGGGAGGCTGTCCAAACATTTTGGTGTGGGTTTTTGGCTCATTTCATGTTGCAAAAAATCCCACAAGTTCCATCTCCAAACTCCATAGTTCATTCCTCCACCAAAAGGCAATTCCTACAACCCCAAAATGAGACTTGAGCACTACACATTCTACAGCAAATCTTGGGCACGTTGACTAGCCAGCTTCGTGCCCGAGTTGCCTCGGCATTGAGGTGGGAGCCCGTAAAAGTTGTAGGCGATGTGGTGCCCTTCCGGCAAGGAGGCAACGACCGGAGTTTCCGCAGGAGATCGGGACGACGATGAGAAGACCGGAGGACTCGGATCGGTCGGTATATCTCTCTTCCCTATCTTGAAGTTAGCTAGGACTAGTTAATGGTTCGATCCGGGTATTAGTGCGCGGCGGTTTGCCAGTTCAAGAAAAATTAAAGTTTATCACCGCTTCTGCATTCTGGCCTCGGGATGGAGGCCGGGGCGCCGCCGTGCACTTACAAATATCACCTTGCATTACCGACTGGTAATACATTGATTCTGAACGAATGCTATTACATGCCGAACCTGATATGCAACATTATATCGGTTTCTTTGTTGAGTAAAGAGGGATATAATTTTGTATTACAGGATAATGTTTTGAACATTTTCCGTAACCAAAAGTTGGTTGGATCAGGCACGTTATGCAATGGCATTTATGTTCTAAATCAATCAACAGTTCTGAGCATAACAAACACACACAAGAGGAAGAGTTCAGAATTGAACGAATCCTTCTTATGGCATTGTAGACTGGGTCACATCAATGCGACACGACTAGCTAAGTTGCATAAAGATGGATATTTGAATCCGTTTGAATTATCATCTTATGACACTTGCCAGTCATGTCTCAAAGGCAAGATGACCAAAACTCCGTTTACGGGACACGGAGAAAGAGTTACCGAACTCTTGGGACTGATACATAGTGATGTATGCGGTCCCATGTCTACACATGCCAGGGATAGTTCTTCGTACTTCATTACATTCACTGACGATCTCTCTAGATTCGGATATGTGTTCCTGATGAAACACAAATCATAAGCTTTTGAGAAATTTAGATAATATAAACAAGAAGTCGAAAACCAAACCGGAAAAAGTATTAAAATCCTTCGATCTGATAGAGGAGGTGAATACTTGAGCAATGAATTCCTGGACTTCCTAAAAGAGAATGGGATTCTCTCTCAGCTGACTCCTCCATAAACACCACAGCACAACGGTGTATCGGAACGGAGGAACCGCACCCTATTAGATATGGTACGCTCTATGATGAGCACAGCTGAGTTACTTATTTCCTTCTGGGGATATGCACTGGAAACAGCTGCATACCTATTGAATCAAGTTCCAACTAAATCTGTACCTACCACACCATATGAGATATGGAGTGGGAAGAGACCATGTCTTAAACGAGTTAAGATATGGGGTTGTCCGGCCTATATCAAGAGGCAAAATCCGGACAAACTCGAGGCGCGGTCAGTTCTATTCAAGTTTGTAGGATATCCCAAACATTCACATGGATATCTTTTCTACCATGCAGAGGAACAAAAATTGTTTGTTTCTCGACATGCCACCTTTTTAGAAAAGGAATTTCTTACAAAAGAAATTAGTGGCGACAAGGTAGAACTGGAAGAAATTCCGGCTACACAAACTCAAACTGAAGATTTAGTGGAACCAGAGGATTCAGTAGCTCCCAACGAACCTCAGCCTCTCCGCCGATCTAGTAGGGTTCCTCGCCAACCTGAGAGATACTACGGTTTTCTCATGGACGGTGGGAGCGAGGATTGCATCATGGAGGATGATGACCCAACTAGCTTCGAGCAGGCTATCACGAGTGGGGACTCAGTGAGATGGCTGGATGCAATGCGGTCCGAGATGGAATCCATGTACACTAACAAAGTGTGGACTTTGGAAGTTACTCCTGAAGGGGTAAAACCCATTGGGAGCAAGTGGATCTTCAAGAAAAAACTTGGTGTAGATGGGAAAGTGGAGACTTTCAAAGCTAGACTTGTTGCAAAGGGTTTTCGTCAAAGACCAGGTGTGGACTATGACGAAACCTTTTCTCCTGTGGCTATGCTTAAATGCATCCGGATCATGCTTGCCATCGCTGCATATCATGATTACGAAATCTGGCAGATGAATGTTAAGACCGCCTTTCTAAATGGTGATTTAGAAGAGTGCGTGTACATGACTCAGCCAGAGGGCTTCGTAGATAGTGGGAGCAGCGGGAAGGTGTGCAAGCTGCTTAAATCCATTTATGGATTAAAGCAAGCATCGCGGAGTTGGAACATCTGCTTTGACGTCGTTATCAAGGAGTTTGATTTCGTCAAAAACCCAGATGAACCTTGTATCTATAAGAAGGTGGCAGAGAGTAAGGTTGTCTTCCTCGTATTGTACGTGGACGACATACTCTTGATAGGAAATGACATTCCTATGCTGCAATCGGTCAAGCTCTTCTTATCACAAAGATTCTCAATGAAAGATCTTGGTGATGCCTCATGCATATTGGGAATTAGGATCTATAGAGATAGATCCAAACGGATATTGGGATTGTCCCAATCCAGGTACATTGACACCATACTAAAGAGGTTTAGTATGGAAGAATCCAAGTGTGGGAACTTGCCCACGATCTCTGGAGTCACTCTCTCCAAAGAGATGTCTCCCAAGACTGATTTGGAGAGAGCTCGCATGCAAGGGATACCCTATGCTTCGGCTGTAGGCTCTATCACGTATGCGATGCTTTGTACCAGACCCGATGTAGCATACTCACTAAGTGTAGTGAGTAGGTATCAAGCTGATCCTGGAAAGAGTCACTGGACAGCTGTGAAGAGCATTCTCAAGTACTTACGAAGGACTAAAGAGATGCTCTTGGTGTATGGTAACGGAGAACTCCAAGTGGAGTCCTTTACCGATTCGAGCTTCCAGAGTGATAAGGACGACTCTAAGTCGCAGTCGGGATTTGTCTTTACCCTTTACGGAGGGGCGGTTAGCTGGAAGAGTTCCAAGCAAGAAACCGTAGCAGACTCAACGATGGAGGCTGAATACATCGCTGCCAACGATGCTACCAAAGAGGCTGTCTGAATCAAGAAGTTCATTACTGAACTTGGAGTGGTTCTATCTATTGAGCATCCAATACCTTTGTTTTGCGATAACAATGGAGCGGTGGCTTTGGCCAAGGAACCTAGGTCCCATCAGCGATCCAGGCATATTCTGAGGCGGTATCACCTGATCAGGGAGATAGTTGATCGCCGGGAGATCGAGGTCAGGAGGGTTGACACGAAGAACAACACAGCGGATCCACTCACGAAGGCCATTCCCCAGATACAGTTTGAGAGACACTTAGGGATGCTCGGTATGCGATACTACAGCAGCTGGCCCTAGTGCAAGTGGGAGATTGTTAGTTGTATGTATGCCCTAGAGGTCAGTATTGTACAGATGATGTATATTATATTGGATGCTTGGACATATATAGAGAAGACTTTCTTGCTCGATATGATAGTATGCTATCTGGTTGCTCTTTATCGTAACATGTATACTAGTCTCTTTAAACTGTCTTATAGTTGCATGTTGGTAAAGCCCTTAGGATGTGTACTTAACTACCTGGACTATGATGCAGATCATACTAGTGGGGACATGGTAGTCCATAAGTACATCCTTCACGGTCCCTAGTCGTAGGTGTATCGAGACGGGGCATCGATATACCAGTGTAGACTAGCGTATACGCTTCTCGACCCATGAGATGGGCGATGGATGATCCCATATCCATTGGTGTTTGACATCAGAGATGGTATACGGGTGCTAAGTGGAGACTGGGTACACTGGACGGACTCGCCGAGAACTCCCAGATGGTATTATACCTCACGTCAGATGGCAGTTCTCAGGTGACACTTATGCAGGTTAGTCTGTAGACCCGAGATCGTCACAGAGTCTTGTGTGATTCCTACTGTGCTTTGATCTCCACCTTACCACGTCCATGAGGGCGTGCAAAACGGTGGTTTTTGGGTACAGTCTCGAGTCACATGGAGGCAATGAGCGATAGGAGGGGTTTCGTCTCTCCCGGTATTGGGGGTTGATGTTGCGTTGTGCTCGATTGGCCGTAACAGGGAAGTCCCTGGCCAGGGCTGATCAGAGATTTGCTGGTAAGTGATACCAGTACTTTCTCGACCCGTTATGAGCCTCACATCGGCACGACTTATCGGTTATTGGGGTCTGACGTTTACCACCCCTAGACTTGATATGCGACATATCAGACGAGGAGACCGGACTGTACGGGAAGTGTTGCCGGTTGGCTCGACGGGAGTTGTAGCAGGTTCGCTTGTTCTCTTCTGATCGCTCAATACCCGGGTGGCCGTTACGTTTAGCTGACCGCTTGCGGCTTGGGGGTGCTTGATATGATCATCACCCACTGCCAGCGTATTGACGAGTCTCAGAGTCCCACAATGGAGTTTTCTAGTCCAGGCGAAACGTTGTGGTGCGCGTATGCGATATGCGCATGGACCCGATTAAAATACGCGTATAGGATACCGTATATTGATCGGGCGGCTTGCTTTTGGTTAGGGTCGTATGTGATATGGCCGGATTGAGAAATCAAGTGTTGATTTATCATTTAACCATTAGATTCTCACTAGAAATCCTTTCTTGTTTTCTATGGATGCATGGATGCATGTATGCATTCCTTATTGTTTCATGCACATATGGATGTGCATGCACACATGCATACATACATCATTCTATCATGGTTGATTATACAAGGAAATGATGGCAATATATGACTCACACCATGGGTTTTTATTTGGATTATTATTTGATTTTTGGTTAAAACAAAATGGATAAAGGAAAAGATAATTCATGACTAGTTTCTACATCCTTCTTGACCTAACCATTCTCACCCACCACTTGACCATGGATTACTTTTCCTTTTGTGTTTTTAACTCAAGTTCAATAATATCCTAACCATGGTTTGATATGAGAAGAGAAAAATATATATTGATATATTTTCTATTTTCTTTCAAGAGTCATTCTTATCTTCTTCTCAAATTGCCATCATCTTCTTCTTCCTCTCTCATTCTTGCTCTCTAGTTTTTTGTAGTGAGCAATATACTCATAAAGATTGGATTTTGAAGTGAGAAAGAGAACCACAACACCATTCTACACAAGTCTAGCACACTTGTTTGGAGTGTTAGCTTGATTTCTTTCACTTGATCGGATAAAGTTGCAAGCTTGGACAAAGCGGACTCCGGGTGGATCATCGGTGACCTCGAGGTGTTCAAGCGGAGCTTTTTCAAACCCCAAGTAGCCGAGGAGTCTAGCGTAGGTAGCTACAAAGGTTGTACTCTCTAAACCCCCGCTTTTCTTTCATATGATGATGTGAAAAATGTAAGTCCATGCTACCTCTCCCGGTACTTTCGGGCATGCGGAATTTGGTGAAAAACAATTTTCTTAGAGGTGGTAACATGGACTCAAAACCGGATCTTTGTTAAACATCTAACTAACAACCTAACTACGAGTTGCTAACTACTCGGTTAGGGGGTTATACCTTTCTTTTTCTCGAACTCCTTCGTCTTCAAGCTTCGATGGTCGTCCGAATCGGCTTCTCCCCGTCGTCTCCTTGCGCCGAAGATAGATCCACCTGAAAGCTTCAACCTTTGGCTCCTTCTTCGAACTTTCAAGAAACTAGTTCACTCAGTTTGCTAAACCTTGTGAACTAGAGTGAGTAGAGAAGAGTTTGTATGGGATTTTATCTATGGTTCTTGGTTCTCAACTCATGAGACAAGTGAACCATAGAGTCAAGAGAGGGAGAGCAAGAGGAGGAAGATGAGAGCTCAAGAACAAGAGAGAGAATGAGCATGAAAGAATGAGAGAAGACTTTTCTCATTTGGCTCTCATAATCCAAAATAATCATAACACCTCATATCAATCAAGTATTATGTGATGGTTTAAGCAACCATAGCCATATCATTTCATGCACTCATTTTGCACAAAAGAGCAAGCAAGCAAAAGTCTTTGCCATGAAATGATAGCTATAGTTATCATGATGGTCAACTAGTCAAGCCTAGTCAACCGGTCAACAAAGTCAACAAGTCAACAAAGTCAATCCCTCAACAACCATGTCACCATAATACTTAATTAATATAATTGTTAATCACATATCATATTCTCATTAGGGTTGAACAAAAAGTCAATAGTCAACTGTCAACGGTCAACAACCCTAATTAGAATCCTCTGCCTCTGTCTCTCCGTCAACTGTGCATACACACCCGCATCCGCGTTCCGAGGAACACGAATGCACACTGGATAAATCCAATCCCTAAAGGTACACTAGGATCTGGCTTAAACCAAAGCCCGCTAGTGTAAACTGTCCGGACACTGTACATGCACAAGTGCACGGATGTGACCGAACCCTGTCGCAAAACCATGCGACCTGTCGCAAAACCATGCGACCTCTACTCTTTTGCCTAAAGGCGAATAGCTTTCTGTGTGGGACTCTAAAGACTCGACACTACGCTGGCAGTGGGTTTAACCACAGACCGTAAGCGGCACTAGCTGTGCGTAACGGTCCCCAGGTAGATGCCGACAAGAAGACTGACGAGGCGAAACCCATCTGAACTCCTACTGAGCCTGAATGTGACATTCTCCGTACAGTCCGGTCTGTTCGTCTGATACATCGCATGGCGGGCCTAGGGGGCGGTAAACGTCAGTCCCCCAATAGCGGTACAAGTCGTGTCGGAGTGAAGCCCAAAACACCCTGAGATAACACTGGAAGCCTACCAGTATATCTCGTTTGCCCTGGCCAGGGACTACTCGTGTAATGGCTCTCCTAGACACAGCGCGATGTCAACCCCCAATACCGGGAGAGACGAATCCTGTCTAACCGTCACTGCCTCCAAGTGCTTCGGGGCTTCACCCAACTACCACCTGTTTGCACGACTCCTTTGAGCCGTGGTAGGGTAGTAATCAAAGTACAGTGGGAACACACTCGAGGCGAAGTGACAGTGTCAAGTCAGCGGACTAAGCTGTACTCATGTCACTTGGGAACTGATAACTGACGATAGGCATAATACCAACTAGTCAGTTCCCGACGAGTCCTGTCTAGTGTACTCGTAACCCAACGAGCACCCGCATACTATCTCAAGTACGACGTACCGACGGCTGTGGGACAGACCGTCTCCCACACTGGGATGAGAAGCGCATGCGCTAGTCTAGTCCGGAGTATCGATGCTCTGTCTCGGTAGTCCTGCGACCAGGGACCTGCATAAGGATATGCTTATAGATTACCCAGCCCCATTAGTGTGACTGCCATCACAACGCTAGTAATCAAGCAAAGATCCTGAGGGCTCCACTAATGTGTATAGGCGATATACTAAAATAAACACATGTACACATTGAAGTAGAAACAAACCAAGTAGCATACTACTATTTTGAGCAAGATTGTATATACAAGGTGAATATCCCAAGCTTCCATTAAATAATATACAAACTGGTATGATACAGTAATGGCCTCTAGGGCATATACACTAACAATCTCCCACTTGCACTAAGGCCATGTACTGGCGTATCGAAGACCTATCATCTCGATCAGCCGCTCGAACTGAGTCTGGGGCAAGGCCTTGGTGAATGGATCTGCAGTGTTATCTTCTGAAGCAACTCTCCGAACCTCGATCTCCTGGCGATCCACGATCTCCCTGATCAGGTGATACCGCCTCAAGATGTGCCTGGACTTCTGATGGGACCTGGGTTCCTTCGCTAAAGCTATAGCGCCGTTGTTGTCACAATACTGCGGTATTGGATCAACACTGGTAGGAACCACCTGAAGTTCCGTGAGGAACTTCTTCATCCAGACAGCTTCCTTTGCGGCATCGCAAGCAGCTATGTACTCCGCTTCCATAGTTGAGTCAGAAACGGTTTCCTGCTTGGAACTCTTCCTGCAAACCGCCCCTCCATTGAGGGTAAAGACATAACCCGACATGGACTTGGAGTCATCCTTGTCACTCTGGAAGCTGGAGTCAGCAAAGGCCTCAATCTGGAGGTCTTTTCCGCCATACACCAAGAACATCTCCTTAGTCCTTCTCAGGTACTTGAGAATGTTCTTTACTGCTATCCAGTGTTTCTCCCCTGGGTTCGACTGATACCGGCTTACAACGCTCAATGCGTATGCTACATCTGGTCTGGTACATAACATCGCATACATAATAGAGCCTACCGCAGATGCGTAGGGTATTGATGACATGCGAGCCCTTTCTAAATCAGTCTTGGGAGACATCTCTTTGGAGAGGGTGATTCCGTGACAAGCCGGTAGATTCCCGCGCTTGGAATCTTCCATACTGAATCGTTTCAGTATGGTGTCGATGTACCTTGACTGTGAAAGTCCCAACATCCTCTTAGATCTATCACGAAAGATCTGGATCCCCAGAATGTAGTTGGCATCGCCCAGGTCCTTCATGGAGAACCTCTGTGACAAGAATCCTTTGACTGACTGTAGCATAGGAATATCATTTCCTATTAGGAGAATGTCATCGACGTACAAGACGAGGAATACCACATTTCTCCCTACAATCTTACTGTAAATGCATGGTTCATCTGGGTTTTTGACAAAGTCGAATTCTTTGACAGTATCATCAAAGCAGATGTTCCAACTCCGCGATGCCTGCTTGAGTCCATAGATGGACTTGAGCAACTTGCACACTTTACCGCTGCTCCCACTCTGAATGAATCCCTCTGGCTGATCCATATAGACGCACTCTTCCAAATTTCCATTTAGGAAAGCCGTCTTTACGTCCATCTGCCAGATCTCATAATCGTGGAAGGCAGTAATGGCAAGAAGGATCCGAATGGATTTAAGCATGGCTACCGGAGAAAAGGTCTCGTCATAGTCCAAACCAGGTCTTTGACGAAAACCCTTTGCAACGAGCCTAGCTTTATAGGTTTCAACCTTCCCATCTACACTAATCTTCTTTCTGAAGATCCATTTGCAGCCTACGGGTTTTACCCCTTCTGGAGCAAAGTCCAAAGTCCAAACTTTGTTGGTGTACATGGACTCCATCTCGGTCCGCATTGCATCCAGCCATTTTACCGAGTCACCGCTCTGAATGGCTTGCTGGAAGCTAGTAGGCTCATCATAATTAACTGTGCAATCCTCTCTATCCCCGTCTATGAGAAAACCGAAGTATCTCTCGGGCGGATGAGACTGCCTACTACTTCTGCGGAGCGGCGTAGGAATGTCCGGTTCTCTTGAAACGTCTGGTTCATCCAAGCTTTCAGTAACAGCTTGTGGTTCTGGAATTTCTTCCAGTTCTATTGCGCCCCCACTTATCTGATTTTCCAAAAATTCAGTTTCCAAAAAGTGGGCATGCGGAGAAACAAAAACTTTTTGTTCGTCTGCGGAATAGAAAAGATACCCTCTGGAGTTCTTTGGGTATCCCACAAACTTACACAGTACTGAGCGTACCTCGAGCATGTCCGCATGCTGTTTTTTTACAAAAGCTGGACATCCCCATACTTTAAGATACTTAAGACAGGGTTTCTTCCCACTCCACATCTGATATGGGGTGGTAGGCACAGTCTTGGTTGGAGCCTTGTTCAAGAGATATGCAGCTGCTTCTAGTGCATAACCCCAGAAAGATCGCGGTAACTCAGCCTTACTCATCATGGAACGAACCATATCCAATAGGGTTCGATTCCGCCTTTCCGATACACCGTTGTGATGTGGTGTGTATGGAGGAGTAAGTTGAGAGAGAATTCCATTCTCTTTTAAGTAGCCCAGAAACTCGGCACTCAAGTATTCTCCACCTCAATCCGATCTTAGAATCTTGATACTTTTGCCGGTTTGTTTTTCAACTTCATTCTTGTATTCTTGAAATTTCCCAAAGGCCTCGGATTTGTGCTTCATTAAGAAGACATGTCCATACCTAGAGAAATCATCTGTGAAAGTAATGAAGTATGAATAACCACTTCGCGCATGTGTAGACATTGGACCACACACATCACTGTGTATGAGTCCCAAGAGCTTGCTCGCTCTTTCTCCGCGTCCAGTGAACGGAGTCTTTGTCATCTTTCCCATGAGACAAGATTCACAAGTGGCATAAGACTGATACTCGAACGGATTCAAGTACCTTTCTTTATGTAACTTAGTTAATCGTATCTCATTAATGTGACCCAGTCTACAATGCCATAAGAAAGCCTGATTTTTTTTCCGGAGACTTTCTTTTAAGTGTGTTCTGGACACTGAAAATCTGAACTTGATTTAACACGTATATTCCGTTCTGTAATGTACCTGACCCAATCAGAACTTGATTTAGGTGGATGTGTACTACATCGCTTACAAAAGTAAATTCATATCCTTCCTTAGAAAGTAAGGATACAGATATGATATTACAAGTCGCACCTGGTACATACAAACAGTTACGCAAAATCAATATCTGCCTAGTTGTCAGTCCAAGATGATATTCCCCTACGGATTCAGCATCCATGCTCATTCCGTTAGCAACCCTGAGAGTCATATCACCTTTCCTGATAACCCTACGGTTTCTCAGAGCCTGTAACGAATTACAGATATGAGATCCTGATCCGGTATCCAATATCCAGGAAGTAGGGTTAACTGACATACAGTTCTCAATTACAAACACACTCGAAGCCGAAGCCACAACATGCTTCGAATTCTGGCTACTGGCTTTGCAAGCCCTGCAATCCTTCTGCCAATGCTCATTCCCGTTACAATAGGAACATCCCTCTTTAACCATATCCAGTCCCGAAACTTTTGCCCTTCCTTTTCCTTCTTCTTCCCTGGTTTCCTTCAGGGTATAAGCAGAGGGCAGGGATTGTAGAATTAAGTCAGTACTTGACCCATTCTCCAACGTGGTCTCCAGGTCCGTGAGCTCAAAATAGCTGGTCTCTGTAAGGACGTTGTCCCTTACAGATGACCCGACAGCCAACCTCGCTTGAAGCAATTCGTTCGAGGGCTCATATCTTACGATACGAGATTGCTCTCCATATAAAACTTTGTTATGGAGGAAGATAGAAATTGAGTACATCTTCTCACGCTGCCTCTGGTTTGCACCATCAACTGAGGCTAACACGAGGCACTTGGCTTTCGCACAATCCTTTTCCCATGTCCTGCGGATGTAAACATCCGTGACAGGGGAAACTGGACCTGAGACGGTAAGGGTATGATCAGTTAAGAGGTGTCCCAGCTTGTTATGGGCAATGGACATCTGGACAGACCTTTGCCAGTCATAACAGTCAGGTTCAGTCATGTTATTATCTAGATGTAACCTAGGTGTGGTCACTGGGTCGCTGCAATTAAGAGAGAGAGAAGAAAACACTCAGCATGATGCTCTTGCAAGTTTACATTGGTTTTTAATTTATCTAAACAGGATGGCTCCCACTGTTTCTCGAATCCCTCCTCAAACCATAAAGGAAGAATTAGTCGGGATCAATCTCACCGTACAATACTTGCTTAACCGTTCAGTCAGGCTAGTGTCGGTACTTCGAGGGAGGTTTTCCAACGCTTTCGTGAAGTTCCTTAATTAAATAACTTTTTTTCCCAGTGGGCGTAGCCCCGTTAACACCTTTCTAGACACCTAATTGGTTTATAGCATTGATCGTTAAGTGAGAAATTTCCCGAGGAGTAGCATACACTCACAGTAGGATCGGGATCCAAATATCATTACGTGACAAAACTGAAGGAATCCTACCAGAATCATCACACTCCAAATGGTATGCAGCGCTAGCAAGTTTCAGTTCTTTTGAAACTCCCGATGTGGATTTTTGCCCCATGCTCTTATGACCTTGACGAAGGTCAACAAATCATAAGTCACATGTCAAGTTCTACCCGTCATTATCCAGGTTAATTTGAACCCACCCGTATATACCCTTGACGAAGGTCAACAAGGTAATACGACTGTCCCAAACCAACGCATCTATCTATGCTACATAGGAACACCCAACAGCTACCAATCATTATGCCTTGACGAAGGTCAACAAACATAGCTTGAATACTATTGAATATTCATACGAAACGACGGAGGGCTACGAATGGTTTTGGCGAAACCTTGAACATAGTGAACTTGATATAATCGATGGAACGAGATAGCTTTTAAAAGGAGTGGCTCAAGCTCCGCATTTAAAAGTTAGTTTTGAAAAGAACCGAGTGGTTTTCCGAAAGTGTTCCAACGATTTTAACTTGGTTTATTTTCTTGCATTAGTTCTTTTAATGCGTGATATTCTTGCATTAGTTCTTTTAATGCGTCCCATCATTTAATCCTACCATTGCAGAAAACAACCAAAATATGGCGTACGCTTAGGCCATTCGCATTCGCCACGGGGCCCCGTCATTACCCGTTAGGTTACTTAACTAACGACAGAGCGGGGGCTGGGCTAGCGCGGCTGTAAAACATAAGCAACGCCTAAATAATATCATATATAGATATACTGCAATGATAGCCATTTCAGATAACAGATGAACACATTGGATATACTAGGAATCCGCAATTCGTACGAGCCTGTAACGAAAAGCAGATTACACGGTCGCGGTGAATAGCCAATACTCCACCCAAGACCCCTACGGGTGCGGCAAACTACCTGCCAAGTACCCGAAGCGAAGCAACCTCCCTCAACTCCGTGAGTAGGCCACTCGGCACTTCGGCATACCCGGTAGTTTGTGCACCCCCTCCATGGGTCTATCCTAGGAGCAAAAACAGTAAAAAGAAATTATACAATGACGGCTACAACCCCGACCCGGTTGTGCGGCCATACAAATAATTATTACATCAATTTACAAATTTACATGAATTGAAAGAAAAGAAAACTCTCGTCTCACAACCCCCGGCTATTCACCCGCGACGATCCAATGAATTCATATACACATTCCAATAACATTACAGATCACAGATTTGTATAACCCCCACTAATCGACATATAGCGATTAGCAGACGTTCAATACAAATATCACATTACAGAAAAACCCGTCAGCTTAAGTCTTTTAGAAGTTCGATCAAAAATACGGATTTTCAGGACCCCAAAAATAAAATTTTCGTTCAGGAAAATCTAGACAGAAAATATATATTCCAAAAATCCCAAAACAACCCCAGAAAAACACTGCACCAAACTTGGACCTCGGCCGAGTCAACTCGGCCGCGGATCCGCGGCGGGAGCGTACTCCCGCCGCGTTTCCGCGGCGCTTTGACTCGATCGTTGGACCAAATTTGGTGGGTGATCACACAAAAGCCTGAGCCGATTTTTAAGATAAAGTTAATCAATTTTTTGAACAGAAAAAAAATCGGCAGAAACTTATCATATCGGGTTCGTTTTGCGACTTTTTCTTTGATCGATCTTCTAGCTACTTTGCTAACATGTTAGATAGAGTTTAACTAGGCTCTGATACCACTGTAAGTCCATGCTACCTCTCCCGGTACTTTCGGGCATGTGGAATTTGGTGAAAAACAATTTTCTTAGAGGTGGTAACATGGACTCAAACCCGGATCTTTGTTAAACATCTAACTAACAACCTAACTACGAGTTGCTAACTACTCGGTTAGGGGGTTATACCTTTCTTTTTCTCGAACTCCTTCGTCTTTAAGCTTCGATGGTCGTCCGAATCGGCTTCTCCCCGTCGTCTCCTTGCGCCGAAGATAGATCCACCTGAAAGCTTCAACCTTTGGCTCCTTCTTCGAACTTTGAAGAAACTAGTTCACTCGGTTTGCTAAACCTTGTGAACTAGAGTGAGTAGAGAAGAATTTGTATGGGATTTTATCTATGGTTCTTGGTTCTCAACTCATGAGACAAGTGAACCATAGAGTCAAGAGAGGGAGAGCAAGAGGAGGAAGATGAGAGCTCAAGAACAAGAGAGAGAATGAGCATGAAAGAATGAGAGAAGACTTTTCTCATTTGGCTCTCATAATCCAAAACAATCATAACACCTCATATCAATCAAGTATTATGTGATGGTTTAAGCAACCATAGCCATATCATTTCATGCACTCATTTTGCACAAAAGAGCAAGCAAGCAAAAGTCTTTGCCATGAAATGATAGCTATAGTTATCATGATGGTCAACTAGTCAAGCCTAGTCAACCGGTCAACAAAGTCAACAAGTCAACAAAAGTCAACAAGTCAACAAAGTCAATCCCTCAACAACCATGTCAACATAATACTTAATTAATATAATTGTTAATCACATATCATATTCTCATTAGGGTTGAACAAAAAGTCAATAGTCAACTGTCAACGGTCAACAACCCTAATTAGAATCCTCTGCCTCTGTCTCTCCGTCAACTGTGCATACACACCCGCATCCGCGTTCTGAGGAACACGAATGCACACTGGATAAATCCAATCCCAAAAGGTACACTAGGATCTGGCTTAAACCAAAGCCCGCTAGTGTAAATTGTCCGGACACTGTACGTGCACAAGTGCACGGATGTGACCGAACCCTGTCGCAAAACCATGCGACCTGTCGCAAAACCATGCGACCTCTACTCTTTTGCCTAAAGGCGAATAGCTTTCTGTGTGGGACTCTAAAGACTCGACACTACGCTGGCAGTGGGTTTAACCACAGACCGCAAGCGGCACTAGCTGTGCGTAACGGTCCCCAGGTAGATGCCGACAAGAAGACTGACGAGGCGAAGCCCATCTGAACTCTTACTGAGCCTGAATGTGACATTCTCCGTACAGTCCGGTCTGTTCGTCTGATACATCGCATGGCGGGCCTAGGGGGCGGTAAACGTCAGTTCCCCAATAGCGGTACAAGTCGTGTCGGAGTGAAGCCCAAAACACCCTGAGATAACACTGGAAGCCTACCAGTATATCTCGTTTGCCCTGGCCAGGGACTACTCGTGTAATGGCTCTCCTAGACACAGCGTGATGTCAACCCCCAATACCGGGAGAGACGAATCCTGTCTAACCGTCACTGCCTCCAAGTGCTTCGGGACTGCACCCAACTACCACCTGTTTGCACGACTCCTTTGAGCCGTGGTAGGGTAGTAATCAAAGTACAGTGGGAACACACTCGAGGCGAAGTGACAGTGTCAAGTCAGCGGACTAAGCTGTACTCATGTCACCTGGGAACTGATAACTGACGATAGGCATAATACCAACTAGTCAGCTCCCGACGAGTCCTGTCCAGTGTACTCGTAACCCAACGAGCACCCGCATACTATCTCAAGTACGACGTACCGACGGCTGTGGGACAGACCGTCTCCCACACTGGGATGAGAAGCGCATGCGCTAGTCTACTCCGGAGTATCGATGCCCTGTCTCTATAGTCCTGCGACCAGGGACCTGCATAAGGATGTGCTTATAGATTACCCAGCCCCACTAGTGTGACTGCCATCACAACGTTGGTAATCAAGCAAAGATCCTAAGGGCTCCACTAATGTGTATAGGCGATATACTAAAATAAACACATGTACACATTGAAGTAGAAACAAACCAAGTAGCATACTACTATTTTGAGCAAGATTGTATATACAAGGTGAATATCCCAAGCTTCCATTAAGTAATATATAAACTAGTATGATACAGTAATGGCCTCTAGGGCATATACACTAACAAAAAATTCGAAACCCTAATTTTTCTAGGAACGATTCTATGTTCGTTAACTTAGCACCCTAAAAATTCATTCTTTGGTTTATGTGATGCTTCCAAACCCTTCATGAGGTGCTAGGCTAACCTTTCAAAGAGGAGATTGACCGATCGTAGTATAGGAAACTCATTTCCTATCAAGAGTATGTTGTCCACGTACAATACGAGGACGACCACCTTACTCTCTACTACCCTTTTGTATGTACAAGGCTCATCTACCATTTTGATGAAGTCAAACTCTTTGACTACCACATCAAAACAGACGTTCCAACTCCGTGATGCCTGCTTTATCCTGTAAAGCAACTTGCACACGTTTCCGCTGCTCCCACTATTTACGAAGCCCTCTGGCTGTGTACTTATAGACGTTCTCTTCTAAATCAGTATTTAGAAATATAGTCATGACACCCAACCACCAGATATCGTAGTCATGGTATGTAGCAATAGTAAGTAGGATCTGGATGAACTTAAGCATAGCCCCTGGAAAAGGTTTCATCATTTTCCACGCGTGGTCGATGACGAAAAACTTTAACAAGTCTAGCTTTGAAAATCTCAACTTTTCCATCTACACCAAGTAATCTTCTCAAGATATACTTGCTCCCGATGGGGATTTAACCCTTCAGATACTGCAACCAAAGTCCATACTTCGTTGGTGTATATGGATTCCATCTCAGATCAGTAAGCATCCAGCCATTCTTACAGAGTCCCTACACTCGATGGCCTGCTCGAAACTAGTTGGGTCATCATCTCATGATGCGTCATCATCTCATGATGCAATCCTCGCTCCCACTGTCATCGAGAAACCAAAGTATCTCTCAGGCGGATGAGGAACCCTGCTAGATCGGCGGAGAGGCTGAGGTTCGTCGGAGACTATTGAATCCTTTGGTTCTATCAAATCATCAGCTGTAGTTTGTATAACTGAAACTTCTTCCAGTTTTACAGAAGTGACCTTGCCTCGATCTTGTCCGGATTTTTCTTTTGACATAGGCCGGACAATCCCAAATCTTAATTTACATAAGAAATGGGCACTTCCCATACCATATCTCATATGGATTGGTAGGCATTGATTTGATTGGAATCTGATTCAATAGGTATGCAGCTTCTCAAGTGCACAACCCCCAAAAAGAAACAGGTAACTCAGTAGTACTCATCATAGAGCGCACCATATCATATAGGGTGTGATTGCTCCGCCCCGATACACCGTTGTGCTGTGGTGTATACGGAGGAGTAATGCTAAGAGAGAATCTCATTCTCCTTTAGAATGGTCCAGGAATCCCATGCTCAAGTATTCTCCTCCCTGATCACATCAAAGGACATAATACTTATACCCGTTTTTGGTTCTCTACTTCTAACTTATATTCTTTGAATTTCTCAAAAGATTCAGACATGTGTTTCAACAGGAACATGTGTCCGAATCTTGAGAGATCATCAATGAATGTAAGGAAGTACATGTTAGTTATGTATATGCCCTAGAGGCCATTGTTGTACATATGATGTATATTATGATGGATGCTTGGATATATACAGAGAGGACTTTCTTGCTCGTCATGATAGTATGCTATTTGGTTTCACTTTATCTTAACATGTTGACTTGTATTGGTTTACTGTCTTTCTCTCACATGTTGATAAAGCCCTTAGGATCTGTACTCGACTACTGGGATTATGATGAGATCATACTTGTGGGGCCACGGTAGTCGATGAGTACATCCTATAAATGTTCCTAGTCGAGGGTATATCGAGACAGGGCATCGATACACCAGGGTAGACTAGCGTATACGCATCTTGACCCATATGATGGGCGATGGATGATCCCATATCCATCGGTGTTTGACATCAAGGATGGTGTACGGGTGCTCAGTGGAGACTGGGTACACTGGACGGACTCGCCGAGAACTCCCAGATGGTGATATATTACACGTCAGATGGCAGTTCTCCGGTGACACTGGTACAGGGAAAATCTGTAGACCCAAGATCGTCATAGAGTCTTGTGTGATTCCTACTATGCTTTGATTTCTACCTTACCACGTCCAAGAGGGCGTGCAAAACGGTGGCTTTTGGGTACAGTCCCGAATCACATGGAGGCAATGAGCGATAGGAGGGGATTCGTCTCTCTTGGTATAGGGAGTTGATGTCGTGCTGTGTTCGATTGGCTATAACTGGAAGTCCCTGGCCAGGGCTGATATAGAGATATACTGGTAAGTGTTACCAGTAGTTTCTCGACCTGTTATGAGCCTCACATCGACACGACTTATCGGTTACTGGGGTCTGACGTTTACCACCCCTAGACTTAATATGCGACATATCAGACGAACAGACCGGACTGTACGGGAGTGTTACTGATTGGATTCACAGGAGAACGGACATGCTAGCTTGTTGATCTTCTGATCGCTCAATACCTGGGTGGCTGTTACGTTTAGCTGACCGCTTGCAGCTTGTGGGTGTTTGATATGATCATCACCTGCTACCGGCCTATTGACGATTTTTTAGAGTCCTACACAGAGGTTTCTTGGCCCAGGAAAACGGAGTAGAGGCACGTATGTGATATGTGCAGGACCGAGAATAATGCGATATGAGATACCGTATTATATTCTCGCGATATTTAGATATTAATCGGGACATCGGCTCAAGTGTTGATTCGATGAATCGGTACATGATATATTAGTCGGTTATATTCGATATAGCCGGATCGTTGGATCAAGTATTGATTCGATGATTTAATGTATAATGATATATATGATATATTGTATTACATTATCTAATATTGGCTCACTTTATTATTTCATTTTCTCACCGGATTAATACATTGATATATATGCGATATATGTTAATTGTATTATTTTCTTTTGTTGCAAATATATAATATATATGTGCTATATATTATTGTGACATGATATGATTTATTATAAAACATGATTAGGGATGATAAAAAGAGATTAGGTTTTGATTAAGGTTAGCTTCTTCTTGATTATTCTAGAAGAATTTTCTTTTGTCTTGGTTAAGATATTATGGTTGATACTTATCCTTGACTCATCCTTGACCTAACCAAACCCTAACTCTAGTTTATTCTCTACAAAGGTTAAGCCTCTCATCCTTGACCATGGTTTGATAATCAATCATATATTCTTGAATAATATTCATCACCAAAGGATTATTCTTTCATTCTTCATCTTCTTCTCTCTTGAGTTTTGAGAGAGAGCTCACTAGTTAATTCTTTTGTGATGATTTCTTGTGAGAAAGTGAAATAAAAAGATAGCATAAATACTACTCCATCATCCTCATCTAATCTAGCCCATTAGATTAGGGTGTTCATCTCTTTAGAGTGAGAAAGCTTGGGTTATAGCAACTTCGACGTAGATCATCAGAGAATCGGAACACTTCAAGCTAGTACGGATCGTTCGAGTCGTGGAGCCTCTCTTGAGTCCGGAAGATCGTAGATCACGGCGAAGGGACTTCTACTCGGAGCTTCTGAAGCGAAGGAGCGGACTACAAAGGTTGTAATCCCTCACACTTAGTCTAAAAGATATTATCTTGCATGCTAAACCCTAATAATCTAGCAAAGATCCCGTCTTTGGGTTGTTCGGCACATCTCAAATTTTATTCGGGCATGTTCGATGCTTTATGAACCTTCACAATGTGCCTAGGAACCCTACAGTGGTATCAGAGCCTAGCTAGAGCATTAGGCGATGTGTTAACAAAGTTAAAACCCCGATCGAACCCGAATACGACATTTGAAACCCCTCTCTGTACAATTTTTAAAATCTGGGTTTTTCCAGAATTAAAAATACCTAAAAAATTCAGCAGGAAAATATAAGAATTATGATGAAACACGTGCCCCCAATTCCTCAACATGGACGCAGAACCGCGACAATTACCCTCCTTTGGCGGCGGTTCCGCGGCAGGGTAAAGGTATTAGGTACGGATATTTGCACAGCAATTCTTGTATCTGTGTTTACTATTTTATGGGTATTTTTAATCTGACTCAAGTGTTGAGTATTCTGGGGTTTATTTTGTAATCGACGATTCGATCGGGAATTTTAAATTCGTTATTTTTTTTCCGGATATTTAGAAACTGTTAAAAAGTTCGAACGGATATCATTAACTCACTTTTTCCCGACACAAAAAATTTTCAAGTGTTGAATCTTTTCTCGAGTTTAAATTTTTCGGAAAAATGTGCAAGTAACACGGTGGACCCTCTAGAAGACAACAAACCTTAACTCGATTATGTGACCGTCTTGAACTGCTTTTTGAACCTTCGGGTTTGGGTCAGTACGGCGTGCCACATGTGAGGCGTTGGCTTGACCCTTCTACGGCTGGATCACAGGTACTGTGACATATTCTGGGATTATTTGAACTCCGCTCAAGTGTTGAGCACTTTAGGAAATTTTGGGTATTTGATTATCTGTTCGAAAAGTTTAATACTGTCTATTTATCTGGAATGTGATACAATATGTGGAATTCATTGTGTTAGGCATGAAATGCGAAGTATGTGATATTTCGGATTTACGATGTCTAAAGTGATTGTGGATTCCAAATATTGTAGTTTTACACTTTCTTTTCTGTGACCGTAAGTGTACTATGTAGTTGTATTGCCGATTGTCTTTGCTATACATCGACGACGATCGATATATGTGTAAGTCCATGCTACCTCTCCCGGTACTTTCGGGCAAGCGGAATTAGATAAAAAACGATTTTTATAGAGGTGGTAACATGGACTTAAAACCCGGATCTTTGTTAAACATCTAACTAACAACCTAACTAGGAGTCGTTAACTACTCGGTTAGGGGGTTTATACCTTGCTTGTCTTGAACTCCTTCGTCTTCAAACTCCGATGGTGGTCCGGATCGGCTTCTTCCCGTCGTCTCCTTACGTCGAAGATAGATCCACCTGAAAGCTCCAACCTTTGGCTCCTTCTTCGAACTTTGAAGAAACTAGTTCACTCGGTTTGCTAAACCTTGTGAACTAGAGTGAGTAGAGAAGAGTTTGTATGAGATTTTATCTATGGTTCTTGGTTCTCAACTCATGAGACAAGTGAACCATAGAGTCAAGAGAGGGAGCAAGAGGAAGAGGGTGAGAGCAAGAGTATGAGAGCTCAAGAACAAGAGAGAGAATGGTCAAGTGAGAATGAGCCTCTCTTTTGTCTTTTCATCCTCTCATAATCCAAAACAATGATAACAAATCATATCAATCAAGTGTTATGTGATGGTTTAAGCAACCATAGCCATATCATTTCATGCACTCATTTTGCACAAAAGAGCAAGCAAGCAAAAGTCTTTGCCATGAAATGATAGCTATGGTTATCATGATGGTCAACTAGTCAAGCCTAGTCAACCGGTCAACAAAGTCCACAAGTCAACAAAAGTCAACAAGTCAACAAAGTCAACAAGTCAACAACCACGTCACCATAATACTTAATTAATATAATTGTTAATCACATATCATATTCTCATTAGGGTTGAGCAAAAAGTCAATAGTCAACGGTCAACGGTCAACAACCGTAATGAGAATCTTCTGCCTCTGTCTCTCCATCAACTGTGCATATACACCCGCATCCGCGTTCCGAGGAACACGAATACATACTGGATAAATCCAATCCCAAAAGGTACACTAGGATCTGGGTTAAACCAAAGCCCGCTAGTGTGAACTGTCCGGACACTGTACGTGCACAAGTGCACGGATGTGACCGAACCCTGTCGCAAAACCATGCGACCTGTCGCAAAACCATGCGACCTCTACTCTTTTGCCTAAAGGCGAAAAGCTTTCTGTGTGGGACTCTTAAGACTCGACACTACGCTGGCAGTGGGTTTAACCACAGACCGCAAGCGGCACTAGCTGTGCGTAACGGTCCCCAGGTAATGCCGACAAGAAGACTGACGAGGCGAAACCCATCTGAACTCCTACTGAGCCTGAATGTGACATTCTCCGTACAGTCCGGTCTGTTCGTCTGATACATCGCATGGCGGGCTTAGGGGGCGGTAAACGTCAGTCCCCCAATAGCGGTACAAGTCGTGTCGGAGTGAAGCCCAAAACACCCTGAGATAACACTGGAAGCCTACCAGTATACCTCGTTTGCCCTGGCCAGGGACTACTCGTGTAATGGCTCTCCTAGACACAGCGCGATGTCAACCCCCAATACCGGGAGAGACGAATCCAGTCTAACCGTCACTGCCTCCAAGTGCTTCGGGACTGCACCCAACTACCACCTGTTTGCACGACTCCTTTGAGCCGTGGTAGGGTAGTAATCAAAGTACAGTGGGAACACACTCGAGGCGAAGTGACAGTATCAAGTCAGCGGACTAAGCTGTACTCATGTCACCTGGGAACTGATAACTGACGATAGGCATAATACCAACTAGTCAGTTGCCGACGAGTCCTGTCCAGTGTACTCGTAACCCAACGAGCACCCGCATACTATCTCAAGTACGACGTACCGACGGCTGTGGGACAGACCGTCTCCCACACTGGGATGAGAAGCGCATGCGCTAGTCTACTCCGGAGTATCGATGCCGTGTCTCGATAGTCCTGCGACCAGGGACCTGCATAAGGATGTGCTTATAGATTACCCAGCCCCACTATTGTGACTGCCATCACAACGCTGGTAATCAAGCAAAGATCCTAAGGGCTCCACTAATGTGTATAGGCGATATACTAAAATAAACACATGTACACATTGAAGTAGAAACAAACCAAGTAGCATACTACTATTTTGAGCAAGATTGTATATACAAGGTGAATATCCCAAGCTTCCATTAAGTAATATACAAACTAGTATGATACAGTAATGGCCTTTAGGGCATATACACTAACAATCTCCCACTTGCACTAAGGCCATGTACTGGCGTATCGAAGACCTATCATCTCGATCAGCCGCTCGAACTGAGTTTGGGGCAAGGCCTTGGTGAATGGATCTGCAGTGTTATCTTCTGAAGCGACTCTCCGAACCTCGATCTCCTGGCGATCCATGATCTCCCTGATCAGGTGATACCGCCTTAAGATGTGTCTGGATCTCTGATGGGACCTGGGTTCCTTCGCTAAAGCTATAGCCCCGTTGTTGTCGCAATACAGAGGTATTGGATCAACAATGGACGGAACCACCTGAAGTTCTTTCAAGAACTTCCTCATCCAGACGGATTCTTTTGCGGCATCAGATGCAGCGATGTATTCCGCTTCCATCGTCGAGTCTGCAACGGTTTCCTGTTTGGAACTTTTCCAACACACCGCCCCTCCATTGAGGGTAAAGACAAAACCCGACATGGACTTGGAATCATCCTTGTCACTCTGGAAGCTGGAGTCAGCAAAGGCCTCGATCTGGAGGTCTTTTCCGCCATACACCAAGAACATCTCCTTAGTCCTTCTCAGGTACTTGAGAATGTTCTTTACTGCTATCCAGTGTTTCTCCCCAGGGTTTGACTGATACCGGCTTACCACACTCAGTGCATAAGCTACATCCGGTCTGGTACACAACATCGCATACATTATAGAGCCTACCGCAGAAGCGTAAGGTATAACAGACATGCGATCCCTCTCCAAATCAGTCTTGGGAGACATCTCTTTAGAGAGGGTGATCCCGTGACAAGCTGGCAGGTTACCGCGCTTGGAATCTTCCATACTGAATCTCTTCAGTATAGTGTCGATGTACCTGGACTGTGAAAGTCCTAATATCCTCTTGGATCTATCACGATGGATCCGGATCCCCAGGATGTATGAGGCATCACCTAGGTCTTTCATGGAGAACCTGTGCGACAAGAACCCCTTGACAGATTGTAGCATAGGAATGTCATTTCCTATTAAGAGAATGTCATCCACGTATAAAACGAGGAATACTACAGTTCTCGCTACAAATCTACTGTAGATGCATAGTTCATCTGGATTTTTGATAAAGCCAAATTCCTTGACCGTCTCATCAAAACAGATGTTCCAACTCCGCGATGCCTGCTTTAGTCCATAGATGGACTTAAGCAACTTGCACACCTTTCCGCTGCTCCCACTCTGAATGAAACCCTCTGGCTGGTCCATATAGACACACTCCTCTAAATTTCCATTTAGAAAAGCGGTCTTTACGTCCATTTGCCAGATCTCATAATCGTGGAAGGCAGCAATGGCAAGAAGGATCCGAATGGATTTCAGCATAGCCACTGGAGAAAAGGTTTCGTCATAGTCCAAGCCAGGTCTTTGACGGAAACCCTTTGCTACAAGTCTAGCTTTATAGGTCTCAACCTGTCCATCTACACCAATCTTCCTTTTGAAGATCCACTTGCATCCTACGGGTTTTACCCCGTCTGGAGCAATGTCCAACATCCATACTTTGTTGGTGTACATGGACTCCATTTCGGTCCGCATTGCATCCAGCCATTTCACCGAGTCAACGCTCTGAACGGCCTGCTGGAAGCTAGTAGGTTCATCATAATCTATGATGCAATCCTCTCTATCCCCGTTTATGAGAAAACCGTAGTATCTCTCGGGCGAATGAGACTGCCTACTACTCCTGCGGAGCGGCGTAGGAATGTCCTGTTCTTTTGAACCCTCTGGTTCCACTAAGCTTTCAGTAATAGTCTGTGGTTCTGGAATTTCTTCCAGTTCTATTGCGCTCCCACTTATCTGGGTTTCTAAAAACTCAGTTTCCAAGAAGCGGGCATGCTGAGAAACAAAAACCTTTTGTTCCTCAGCGGAATAGAAAAGATACCCCCTGGAGTTCCTTGGGTATCCCACAAACTTACACTGTACTGAACGTGCCTCGAGCTTGTACGCATGTTGCTTTTTTACAAAAGCTGGACATCCCCATACCTTAAGATACTTAAGACAGGGTTTCTTCCCAGTCCACATCTGATATGGGGTGGTAGGCACAGTCTTGGTGGGAGCCTTGTTCAAGAGATACGCAGCTGCTTCTAGTGCATATCCCCAGAATGATCGCGGTAACTCAGCGTTACTCATCATGGACCGTACCATATCCAATAGGGTCCGGTTCCGTCTTTCCGATACACCGTTATGTTGCGGAGTGTATGGAGGAGTAAGCTGAGAGAGAATTCCATTCTCTTTTAAGTAATTCAGGAATTCGGCACTCAAGTATTCTCCACCTCGATCCGATCTTAGAATCTTGATACTTTTGCCGGTCTGTTTTTCTACTTCATTCTTATATTCCTGGAACTTTCCAAAGGCTTCGGACTTATGTTTCATTAAGAAGACATAACCGTACCTTGAAAAGTCATCCGTAAAAGTGATGAAGTAAGAATAACCGCTTCGCGCATGCGTAGACATTGGACCGCACACGTCGCTGTGTACGAGTCCCAAGAGCTCGCTCGCTCTTACTCCGTGTCCAGTGAACGGAGTCTTTGTCATCTTTCCTTTGAGACAGGATTGACAAGTGGCATACGATTGATATTCGAACGGATTCAAATATCCTTTTGTATGTAACTTCGTCAACCTTCTCTCATTGATGTGACCCAGTCTACAATGCCATAAGAAAGTCTGATTTATTTCCGGAGACTTTCTTTTGTGTGTATTCTGGATGTTGAAAATCTGTGGTTGGTTTAATACGTATATACCATTACTCAATGTACCTGACCCAATCAAAACTTGATTAAGGTGAATGTTTACAACATTACTTACAAACGCAAATTCATAACCTTCTTTAGAAACTAAAGATACAGAAATGATATTACAATTTGCGTTGGGTACAAAAAAGCAATTACGCAAAACCAAAACATGTCCATCTGACATTCCCAGGTGATAGTCCCCCACGGCTTTAGCATCCATGCTAGCTCCGTTCGCAACTCTAAGGGTCATGTCACCTGCCTTCAAAACCCTACGGTTTCTCAATGCCTGCAAAGAATTACAGATATGAGATCCTGATCCGGTATCCAATACCCAGGAAGTAGAGTTTATTGAAAGACAGTTTTCAATAACATACACACCTGAAGCTGAAGCTGCAACCTGCTTCAATTCCTGTGTCCTGGCTTTCCAAGCCCTGCAATCATTCTTCCAGTGTCCTTTCTTATGACAATAGAAGCATTCTTCCTTATCCACAAGCTTCCCCGCTTTCTTTGTTGCTTTTGTTTTTCCCTTCGTATCCACTTTACTAACACCGCCTCTTGGTTTAGCGGGGGCTTTCTTCTTCTTTCCCTTGGCTTTCGCCTTGGACCTAGAAGAAGATGATCCTCCTACAAACAAAGTGGATATTTCCCTACTTTTCTGTAGGGTGCCCTCTGCGCTCCTCAGCATGTTGAGGAGCTCTGAAAGTTCAACCTCTTTTTCTTGTAGGTTGAAGTTCAGTATAAACTGGGCGTAAGTGGAAGGAAGGGACTGGAGAACTAAGTCTGTATAGAGCTCACTCACCAATGTGGTCCCTAGGTCCGCGAGCTCCTCAATGTAGCCGATCATCTTTAGCACGTGCTCTGCTACTGATGATCCGACGGCCATTCTTGCCGAAAATAACTTTTTCGACGCTTCGTATCTTGTGATACGAGATTGCTCTCCATACAGTTCTTTTGTATGAAGAAATATGGATTCCAAGTCCATATTCTTGTGCCTCCTCTGATGTTCATTGTCCATAGAGGCAAGTACGAGGCATTTGGCCTTCGCGCTATCAATCTCCCAAGTCTTACGGATTTCCTTATCCGCGACGCTGGAAGTGGGACCAGGGGCAGGGGGAGCTTTGGTGGTAAGAAGATATCCCAGCTTGTCGTAAGTGATTGCCATCTTGACATTCCTGAGCCAATCTTTGTAGTTTGGCCCTGTCAGTATGTTTTTATCTAGAAGTAACTTAAGTCCAGTCATGTTGATTGGTCGCTGCAATTAGGAGAGAGAAGAAGAAACACTCAGCATGATGCTCTTGCAAGTTTAGAGTGGTTTTTAGTTTGTCTAAACAGGATGGCTCCCACTGTTTCTCGAATCCCTCCTCAAACCAAACAGGAAGAATTAGTCGGGATCAATCCCACCGCACAATACTTGCTTAACCGTTCAGCCAGGCCAGTGTCGGTACTTCGAGGGAGGTTTTCCAACGCTTTCGCGAAGTTCCTTAATTTAAGAACCTCTTTTCCCTGGGGGCGTAGCCCCGCTAACACCTTTCTAGGCACCTACTAGGTTTATAGCATTGATCGATTAGTGAGAAATTTCCCGAGGAGTAGCATATACTCACAGTAGGATCGGGATCCAAATATCATTGCGTGACGAAACTGAAGGAATCCTACCAGAATCATCACACTCCAAATGGTATGCAAATCTAGCAAGTTTCAGTACTTATGAAACTCCCGATGCGGATTTTTGCCCCATGCTCTTATGACCTTGACGAAGGTCAACAAATCATAAGTCACATGTCAAGTTCTTCCCGTCATTATCCAGGTTAATTTGAATCCACCCGTATATACCCTTGACGAAGGTCAACAAGGTAATGCGAATGTCCCAAACCAACGCATCTATCTATGCTACATATGAACACCCAACAGCTACCAATCACTATGCCTTGACGAAGGTCAACAAACATAGCTTGAATACTATTGAATATTCATACGAAACGACAGAGGGCTACGAATGGTTTTGGCTAAACTGTGAACGTAGTGAACTTGATATAGTCGATGGAACGAGATAGCTTTTAAAAGGAGTGGCTCAAGCTCCGCATTTAAAAGTTGGGTTTGAAAAGAACCGAGTGGTTTTTCGAAAGTGTTCCAACGACTTTAGCTTGGTTTATTATCTTGCATTAGTTCTTTTAATGCGTGATATTCTTGCATTAGTTCTTTTAATGCGTCCCATCATTTAATCCTACCATTGCAGAAAACAACCAAAATATGACGTACGCTTATGCCATTCGCATTCGCCACGGGGCCCCGTCATTACCCGTTAGGTTACTTAACTAACGACAGAGCGGGGGCTGGGCTAGCGCGGCTGTAAAACATAAGCAATGCCTAAATAATATCATATATAGATATATTGCAATGATAGCCATTTCAGATCACAGATGAACACATTGGATATACTAGGAATCCGCAATTCGTACGAGCCTGTAACGAAAAGCAGATTATACGGTCGCGGTGAATAGCCAAAACCCCACCCAAGACCCCTACGGGTGCGGCAAACTACCCGCCAAGTACCCGAAGCGAAGCAACCTCCCTCAACTCCGTGAGTAGGCCACTCGGCACTTCGGCATACCCGGTAGTTTGTGCACCCCCTCCATGGGTCTATCCTAGGAGCAAAAACAGTAAAAAGAAATTATATAATGACGGCTACAACCCCGACCCGGTTGTGCGGCCATACAAATAATTATTACATCAATTTACAAATTTACATGAATTGAAAGAAAAGAAAACTCTCGTCTCACAACCCCCTGCTATTCACCCGCGACAATCCAACATATTCATATACACATTCCAGCAACATTACAGATCACAGATTTGTATAACCCCCACTAATCGACATATAGCGATTAGCAGACGTTCAATACAAATATCACATTACAGAAAAACCCGTCAGCTTAAGTCTTTTTAGAAGTTCGATCAAAAATACGGATTTTCGGGACCCCAAAAATAAAATTTTCGTTCTGGAAAATCTGGGCAGAAAACACATATTCTAAAAATCCCAAAACAACCCCAGAAACACACTGCACCAAAGATGGACCTCGGCCGAGTCAACTCGGCCGCGGAACCGCGGCGGGAGCGTGCTCCCGCCGTGTTTCCGCGGCTCTTTGACTCGATCGTTGGACCAAATTTGGTGGGTGTTCGCACAAAAGCCTCAGCCGATTTTTAAGATGAAAATTATCAACTTTTGAACAGAATAAAAATCGACAGAAACTTGAAATTCTCGGGTTCGTTTTCGTGACTTTTTCTTTGATCGATCTTCTAGTTACTTGCTAACATGTTAGATAGAGTTTAACTAGGCTCTGATACCACTGTAAGTCCATGCTACCTCTCCCGGTACTTTCGGGCATGCGGAATTAGATAAAAAACGATTTTTATTGAGGTGGTAACATGGACTTAAAACCCGGATCTTTGTTAAACATCTAACTAACAACCTAACTAGGAGTCGTTAACTACTCGGTTAGGGGGTTTATACCTTGCTTGTCTTGAACTCCTTCGTCTTCAAACTCCGATGGTGGTCCGGATCGGCTTCTTCCCGTCGTCTCCTTACGCCGAAGATAGATCCACCTGAAAGCTCCAACCTTTGGCTCCTTCTTCGAACTTTGAAGAAACTAGTTCACTCGGTTTGCTAAACCTTGTGAACTAGAGTGAGTAGAGAAGAGTTTGTATGGGATTTTATCTATGGTTCTTGGTTCTCAACTCATGAGATAAGTGAACCATAGAGTCAAGAGAGGGAGCAAGAGGAAGAGGGTGAGAGCAAGAGTATGAGAGCTCAAGAACAAGAGAGAGAATGGTCAAGTGAGAATGAGCCTCTCTTTTGTCTTTTCATCCTCTCATAATCCAAAACAATGATAACAAATCATATCAATCAAGTGTTATGTGATGGTTTAAGCAACCATAGCCATATCATTTCATGCACTCATTTTGCATAAAAGAGCAAGCAAGCAAAAGTCTTTGCCATGAAATGATAGCTATGGTTATCATGATGGTCAACTAGTCAAGCCTAGTCAACCGGTCAACAAAGTCAACAAGTCAACAAAAGTCAACAAGTCAACAAGTCAACAACCATGTCACCATAATACTTAATTAATATAATTGTTAATCACATATCATATTCTCATTAGGGTTGAGCAAAAAGTCAATAGTCAACGGTCAACGGTCAACAACCCTAATGAGAATCTTCTGCCTCTGTCTCTCCGTCAACTGTGCATACACACCCGCATCCGCGTTCCGAGGAACTCGAATACATACTGGATAAATCCAATCCCAAAAGGTACACTAGGATCTGGCTTAAACCAAAGCCCGCTAGTGTGAACTGTCCGGACACTGTACGTGCACAAGTGCACGGATGTGACCGAATCCTGTCGCAAAACCATGCGACCTGTCGCAAAACCAAGCGACCTCTACTCTTTTGCCTAAAGGCGAAAAGCTTTCTGTGTGGGACTCTAAAGACTCGACACTACGCTGGCAGTGGGTTTAACCACAGACCGCAAGCAGCACTAGCTGTGCGTAACGGTCCCCAGGTAATGCCGACAAGAAGACTGATGAGGCGAAACCCATCTGAACTCCTACTGAGCCTGAATGTGACATTCTTCATACAGTCCGGTCTGTTCGTCTGATACATCGCATGGCGGGCCTAGGGGGCGGTAAACGTCAGTCCCCCAATAGCGGTACAAGTCGTGTCGGAGTGAAGCCCAAAACACCCTGAGATAACACTGGAAGCCTACCAGTATATCTCGTTTGCCCTGGCCAGGGACTACTCGTGTAATGGCTCTCCTAGACACAGCGCGATGTCAACCCCCAATACCGGGAGAGACGAATCCTGTCTAACCGTCACTGCCTCCAAGTGCTTCGGGACTGCACCCAACTACCACCTGTTTGCACGACTCCTTTGAGCCGTGGTAGGGTAGTAATCAAAGTACAGTGGGAACACACTCGAGGCGAAGTGACAGTGTCAAGTCAGCGGACTAAGCTGTACTCATGTCACCTGGGAACTGATAACTGACGATAGGCATAATACCAACTAGTCAGTTCCCGACGAGTCCTGTCCAGTGTACTCGTAACCCAACGAGCACCCGCATACTATCTCAAGTACGACATACCGATGGCTGTGGGACAGACCGTCTCCCACACTGGGATGAGAAGCGCATGCGCTAGTCTACTCCGGAGTATCGATGCCCTGTCTCGATAGTCCTGCGACCAGGGACCTGCATAAGGATGTGCTTATAGATTACCCAGCCCCACTATTGTGACTGCCATCACAACGCTGGTAATCAAGCAAAGATCCTAAGGGCTCCACTAATGTGTATAGGCGATATACTAAAATAAACACATGTACACATTGAAGTAGAAACAAACCAAGTAGCATACTACTATTTTGAGCAAGATTGTATATACAAGGTGAATATCCCAAGCTTCCATTAAGTAATATACAAACTAGTATGATACAGTAATGGCCTCTAGGGCATATACACTAACAATATGCATACTTACTTACGTTGATGATATGAGATATTATGTGTTGCTGAGATATGATGTGCAGGATTATCGCGATTGAATAGCCGGGGGTTTTATGTGAGATGAGAATTTTAGATTTTCATTCATGTAAATTCAAATGTAATGTAATATTCTTTTATTTGGGGCACTTCCAGGTTGAGGTTGATGCCACCAGTGTTGTATATTATTTACTTTTCCGCATTAGGATGGACCCAAGGAAGGGAGCACAGGTGACCGGGTTCTGGGGTTCAGTGGGAGGCCATCTTGAGGAGTCGAGACCGGGTCTCCTAAACTCCAAAATTGGTAGGGTCGCTTGCCGCTCTCGTAGGGGTCCAGGGTGTGGGCTTGGCTATTCATCGCGACTGTGGAATCCGTATTTTCTATTGTTGGCTAAATACTAAATACGGACGTCCTAATATATCCCACATTATATCAATGTTTCTGCTGCGATATCTGTGATGTGTTCATTTGATATGTTGTGATGGATACAGTATATAGTATATATGATATATTATATAGATGTTACTTATGTTTTACACCCGCACTAGCCCTGCCCTGCTCTGTCGTTAGTTACCTAACCTAACGGTGCACGAGGGGACATCGAGGCGAATGCGGATGGCATAAGTGTACGTCGTATTTATCTGTGATGCTTAGGAAGCATAAGCTGATGGGATTTTTTATTAATGAGATTAATAAAAAGAAAATAAACCTAAAAGATGTTGTAGAATCAAAACTTTATAAAAAGGGTAGGTACAGTTTTGCTTTGCATAGTGGTATATATGATATACCCTGCACCTTATTCGATGAGGAAAGAGCCGAGATCCCTTTACCGGGAGTGACCTCTTTAGCGAAACTCGCAGATGATACAAAACTCGGTTTGTCTTTTGATTGCTTTTAGAGTTTTGCTTTGCACAGTGATATATATGATATGTCCTGCACCTTATTCGATGAGGAAAGAGCCGAGATCCCTTCACCGGGAGTGACCTCTTTAGCAAAACCAGTGAAAGCCTCAAAAACACTACATTTCAAAATTTCACATGATTCTACAACGATATCAAGTTCATTACGCTCATGGTTTTCTGAAAAACCTGCGTAGCCCTCCGTCATTTCAGATAAGTACTACTTAGTATTCGTGCTGCGGAAGTTTGGCCTCCGTCAAGGTGTAGTGTACGGTAGCTAACTAGTGCTTATCTGCTAGCATATGATGCGATTGGATTAGGGTATTCGTACGGCGTGGTTTGGCTTCCGTCAAGGGTCGTACGGGTGGGTTTAATTCAATCAAGAAATGACGGGTTGAACTTGACTAGCGCCCTATGGGTAGTTTGGCCTCCGTCAAGGTCATGGGACGCTAGGGGTAAAAGCATTATCGGGAATTTCAAGTGTTGAAATTTGCAATGAGATTGCATACCTCCTATGAGATAGTTGGATCCCGATACCCACTGCGAGTAATTGTTACTCCTGGGAGAGTTTTACACAGGACAATTAGCCGATCAAGTAGGTGTCTAGAAAGGTGTCTACGGGGTTATGCCTCTGGGAAAACGAGGTTTACTTTAATTAGGTCCGTGCGAAAGCACGGGGAACCTCCCTCAAAGTACCGACACTGGCCTGTCTGAAAGATTGGCGAAGTTGTAGGGTGTAATTAATCCCGGCTAGTCTTTCTTTTTATGGTTTGAAGGAAGATTTGATAAAAACAGTGGGAGCCATCCTGATTAGATAAGATAATAACCAATCTGATCTTGCAAGAGCATACGCTAAAGTGTTTTCTTCTCTCTCTCTCTAGGTAGCAACCATGTCAGGTCATAATCAAGATAATAATATAGATGTATTGACTGAACCCGCTTATCATACTGAGCAGGGGAACGTTGGACCCGTTCTTTCTTATAAGAGTTATAAGATTGAACAGGAAACAGGGGAATATCTGGATTCTCACGCCGCCCAAAAGAACATGCATGTTGATGCATCTTCTTCAGGTGTGTTAGTTATTGAAAACTGTTTCTCAGTTCACCCTACGTCCTGGGTATTAGATACCGGATCAGAATCCCACATATGTAAACTATTACATGGGCTACGTAAAGGTAGAGAACTGGGAAAATGTGATCATTCCGTTCAAGTAGGGAACGGTGCAAATGTTGCAGCCAAAGCAGTTGGCGAATATCACCTAGTATTACCAAGTGGTGATACACTGATTCTGAATGAGTACTATTATATACCGAACATGATGTGCAACATTATATCAGTTTCTTTATTGAGTAAAGAAGGATATAATTTTGTAGTACAGGATAATATTATGAACATATTCCTAGATCAAAAGTTGATTGCATCAGGCTCGTTACATAATGGCATATTCATTTTAAATCAAAATACAATCCTCAATATACAAAACACGCACAAGAGGAAGAGTTCAGAAATGAACGAATCCTACTTGTGGCATTGTAGACTTGGTCATATCAATGCGACACGACTGGCTAAGTTACATAAGGATGGTTATTTGAATCCGTTCGAATTATCATCTTATGATACTTGTCATTCATGTCTCAGAGGAAAAATGACCAAAGCTCCGTTTAGTGGACACGGAGAAAGAGTTACGGAACTCTTAGGACTGGTACATAGTGTTGTATGCGGTCCCATGTCTACGCATGCCAGGAATGGTTCTTCCTACTTCATTACATTCGCTGACGACCTCTCTAGATTCGGACATGTGTTCCTGATGAAACACAAGTCTGAAGCTTTTGAGAAATTCAGAGAATATAAGCACGAAGTAGAAAATCAAACGGGCAAAAGTATTAAGATTCTTCGATCTGATCGAGGAGGAGAATACTTAAGCACTGAGTTCCTATATTATCTAAAAGAGAATGGGATTCTCTCTCAGCTTACTCCTCCTTATACACCACAGCACAACGGTGTATCGGAACGAAGAAATCGCACTCTATTAGATATGGTGCGATCTATGATGAGCACTGCTGAGTTACCTATTTCCTTCTGGGGATATGCACTGGAGACAGCTGCATACCTATTTAATAGAGTTCCAACCAAATCAGTGCCTACCACTCCATATGAGATATGGAATGGTAAGAGACCATGTCTTAATTTTATTCAGATATGGGGTTGTCCGGCCTATGTTAAAACACACAATCCGGACAAGCTCGAGGCAAGGTCTGTTCTATGTAAGTTTATTGGATATCCCAAACATTCGCGAGGGTATATCTTCTACCACTCCGAGGAACAAAAGGTGTTTGTTTCTCGACATGCTAATTTCTTAGAAAAAGGTTTTCTTATGAAACAGATTAGTGGCATTGAGGTAGAACTAGAAGAAGTTCCAGCAGAACAAACTGTAACAGATAATTTGGTAGAACCAGAGGATTCAGTAGTACCCGACGAACCCGAGCCTCTCCGCCAATCTAGCAGGGTTTCTCATCCACCTGAGAGATACTACGGTTTTCTCATTGATGGTTGAAGCGAGGATTGCATCATGGAAGATGATGACCCGACTTGTTTCGAGCAGGCCATCACGGGTGGTGACTCTGTGAAATGGCTGGATGCAATGCAATCTGAGATGGAATCCATGTACACCAATAAAGTATGGATTTTGGAAAATGCTCCTGAAGGGGTAAAACCCATTGGAACCAAGTGGATTTTTAAAAAGAAAATTGGTGTATATGGAAAAGTTGAGACTCTCAAAGCTAGAGTTGTAGCAAAGGGATTTCGTCAACGACCAGGTGTGGATTATGACGAAACCTTTTCTCCAGTGGCTATGCTTAAGTCCATCCGGATCTTACTTGCCATTGCTACATACCATGACTACGAAATCTGGCAAATGGATGTTAAGACCGCCTTTCTAAATGGTGATTTAGAAGAGTGCGTGTACATGACTCCGCCAGAGGGTTTCGTAGATAGTGGGAGCAGCGGAAAGGTGTGCAAACTGCTTAAATCCATCTATAGGTTAAAGCAAGCATCGAGGAGTTGGAACATCTGTTTTGATGTAGTAGTCAAAGAGTTTGACTTCATCAAAAACATAGATGAACCTTGTATCTATAAGAAGGTGGCAGAGAGTAAGGTTATCTTCCTCGTATTGTACGTGGATGACATACTCTTGATAGGAAATGATATTCCTATGCTGCAATCAGTCAAGCTCTTCTTATCACAAAGATTCTCAATGAAAGATCTAGGTGATGCCTCATGCATATTGGGGATTAGGATCTATAGAGATAGATCCAAAAGGATACTGGGATTGTCCCAATCCAGGTACATTGACACCATACTAAAGAGATTTAGTATGGAAGAATCCAAGCGTGGGAACCAACCCATGATCTCTGGACCCACTCTCTCCAAAGAGATGTCTCCCAAGACTGATTTGGAAAGAGCTCGCATGCAAGGGATACCCTATGCTTCAGCAGTAGGCTCTATCATGTATGCGATGCTATGTACCAGACCCGATGTAGCATACTCACTAAGTGTAGTGAGTAGGTATCAAGCAGATCCTGGAGAGAGTCACTGGACAGCTGTGAAGAACATTCTCAAGTGCTTGCGAAGGACTGGAGACATGTTCTTGGTGTATGGTAACGGAGAACTCCGGGTGGATTCCTTTACCGATTCCAGCTTCCAAAGTAATAAGGACGACTCTAAGTCGCACTCGGGATTTGTCTTTACGCTCAATGGAGGGGCGGTATATTGGAAGAGTTCAAAACAGGATACCATTGCAGCCTCGACGATGGAGGCTGAATACATCGCTGCCAACGATGCTGCCAAAGAGGCTGTCTGGATGAAGAAGTTCATCACTGAACTTGGTGTGGTTCCATCCATTGGACATCCAATACCTCTGTATTGCGATAACAATGGAGCTGTGGCTTTGGCCAAAGAACCCAGATCCCATCAGAAGTCCAGACATATTCTGAGGCGGTATCACCTGATCAGGGAGATAGTTGATCGCCGGGAGATCGAGGTCAGGAGAGTAGATACGAAGGACAACACTGCGGATCCACTCACGAAGGCCATTCCCCAGATACAGTTTGAGAGATTATTCGGGATACTAGGTATGAGATACTACAGCAGCTGGCCTTAGTGCAAGTGGGAGATTGTTAGTTATGTATATGCCCTAGAGGACATTGTAGTACATATGAAGTATATTATGATGGATGCTTGGATATATACAAAGTGGACTTTCTTGCTCGTCATGATAGTATGCTATTTCGTTTCACTTTATCTTAACATGTTGACTTGTATTGGTTTACTGTCTTTCTCTCACATGTTGATAAAGCCCTTAGGATCTGTACTCGACTACTGGGATTATGATGAGATCATACTAGTGGGGCCACGGTAGTCGATGAGTACATCCTATAAATGTTCCTAGTCGAGGGTATATCGAGACAGGGCATCGATACACCAGGGTAGACTAGCGTATACGCATCTTGACCCATATGATGGGCGATGGATGATCCCATATCCATCGGTGTTTGACATCAAGGATGGTGTACGGGTGCTCAGTGGAGACTGGGTACACTGGACGGACTCGCCGAGAACTCCTAGATGGTGATATACCACACGTCAGATGGCAGTTCTCCGGTGACACTGGTACAGGGAAAATCTGTAGACCCGAGATCATCATAGAGTCTTGTGTGATTCCCACTGTGCGTTGATTTCCACCTCACCACGTCCAAGAGGGCGTGCAAAACGGTGGCTTTTGGGTACAGTCCCGAATCACATGGAGGCAATGAGCGATAGGAGGGGATTCGTCTCTCCCGTTGTAGGGAGTTGATGTCGTGCTGTGTTCGATTGGCTATAACTGGAAGTCCCTGGCCAGGGCTAATATAGAGATATACTGGTAAGTGTTACCAGTAGTTTCTCTACCTGTTATGAGCCTCACATCGACACGACTTATCGGTTACTGGGGTCTGACGTATACCACCCCAAGACTTGATATGCGACATATCAGACGAACAGACCGGATTGTACGGGAGTGTTACTGAATGGATTCATAGGAGAATGGACAGGCTAGCTTGTTGATCTTCTGATCGCTCAATACCTGGGTGGCTGTTACGTTTAGCTGACCGCTTGCAGCTTGTGGGTGTTTGATATGATCATCACCTGCTACCGGCGTATTGAGGATTCTTTAGAGTCCTACACAGAGGTTTCTTGGCTCAGGCAAAACGGAGTAGAGGCACGTATGTGATATGTGTAGGACCGAGGATAATGCGATATGAGATACCGTATTATATTCTAGCGATATTTAGATATGAATCGGGACATCGGATCAAGTGTTGATTCGATGAATCGGTACATGATATATTAGTCGGTTATATTCGATATAGCCGGATCGTTGGATCAAGTATTGATTCGATGATTTAATGTATAATGATATATATGATATATTGTATTACATTATCTAATATTGGCTCACTTTATTATTTCATTTTCTCACCGGATTAATACATTGATATATATGCGATATATGTTAATTGTATTATTTTCTTTTGTTGCAAATATATAATATATATGTGATATATATTATTGTGACATGATATGATTTATTATGAAACATGATTAGGGATGATAAAAAGAGATTAGGGTTTGATTAGGGTTAGCTTCTTCTTGATTATTCTAGAAGAATTTTCTTTTGTCTTGGTTAAGATATTATGGTTGATACTTATCCTTGACTCATCCTTGACCTAACCAAACCCTAACTCTAGTTTATTCTCTACAAAGGTTAAGCCTCTCATCCTTGACCATGGTTTGATAATCAATCATATATTCTTGAATACTATTCATCACAAAAGGATTATTCTTTCATTCTTCATCTTCTTCTCTCTTGAGTTTTGAGAGAGAGCTCACTAGTTAATTCTTTTGTGATGATTTCTTGTGAGAAAATGAAATAAAAAGATAGCATAAATACTACTCCATCATCCTCATCTAATCTAGCCCATTAGATTAGGGTGTTCATCTCTTTAGAGTGAGAAAGCTTGGGTTATAGCAACTTCGACGTAGATCATCGGAGAATCGGAACACTTCAAGCTAGTATGGATCGTTCGAGTCATAGAGCCTCTCTTGAGTCCGGGAGATCGTGGATCGCGGCGAAGGGACTTCTACTCGGAGCTTGTGAAGCGAAGGAGCGGACTACAAAGGTTGTAATCCCTTACACTTAGTCTAAAAGATGTTATCTTGCATGCTAAACCCTAATAATCTAGCAAAGATCCCGTCTTTGGGTTGTTCGGCACATGTAAAATTTTATTCGGGCATGTTCGATGCTTTATGAACTTTCACAAGTGTTCCTAGGAACCCTACAGTACAAAGAACCAGTCCTGGCATATGTAGACTGGAGACCTTTATACATCACTATGTATCAGTCCCAAGAGTTCACTTACTCTTTCTCTGTTTCGAGTAAACAGAGCTATGGTCATCTTATCTTTGTGACATGACTGACATGTTTCACAAGATGTAAATTCAAACTGATTTAAATATGAATCTAAATGTAACTTTAGCTAGTCGGGTCGCATTGATATGACCTAGTCTACAATACCTCAAGAAGGAATTGTTCAATTCTGAACTCTTCCTCTTGTGTGTGTTTTATACATTAGGAACTGTGGTCTGATTTAGAATGGATATGCTTTTAGATAACGTGCCTGAACCGGTCAACTATTGATATAGGAAATGTTCAAAACATTATCCAAGAATACAAAATTATATCCTTTCTTCACTAATAAAGAGACTGATATGATTTTGTATATCAGGTTCGGTATCTAATAACATTCATTCAGAATCAATGTATTTGGAAATACAGGGTGATAGTGACCAACAGACATGGCTGCAACACTTGCACCGTTTTCTGTCTCATGAAACTTATCACCCGTTCTCAGTTCTCTACCTTTCTGTAGCCCTATGTAACATATTACATATCTGGGATCCTGATTCGGTATCAAATACCCAGGACGCAGAGGATACTGAGAAACAGTTCTTTGTAATGAACGCACCCGAAGAAGATGCATCATAATGCACTTTCTTCGTTTGGGCGGCGCGGGAATTCTGGTAATCCCCAATTTCCTGCTCGGTCTTATAACAATTATAAGTTGGAGCGGGACCAACGTTCCCCAGATCAGTGTAACAAGTGGGTTCGGTCAATACATCCATATTATTATCTTGATTAAGGCGTGATATGGTCGCTACCTGGAGAGAGAGAAAAGAAAACACTCTGCGTGCGCTCTTGCACGATTAGATTGGTTATTTAGTTTATCTAATCAGGATGGCTCCCACTATTTTTATCAAATCTTCCTTCAAACCCTAAAAGGAAAGATTAGCCGGGATTAATTACACTCTACAAGTTCGCCAATCTTTCATCCAGGCCAGTGCCGGTACTTTGAGGGAGGTTCCCCGTGCTTTCGCACGGACCTAATTAAAGTAAACCTCGTTTTCCCAGTGGCGTAACGCCGTTGACACCTTTCTAGACACCTACTTGATTGGCTAATTGTAAAGTGCAAAACTCTCCCAGGAGTAACAATTACTCGCAGTGGGTATCGGGATCCAATTATCATATAGAAGGTATGCAATCTCATTGCAAATTTCAACACTTGAAACTCCGGCTAATGGTTTTTACCCCTAGCACTTATGACCTTAACTATGGTCAACAAATCATAAGCACTAGTCAAGTTCTACCCGTCATTTCGTGATTAATTAGACCCACCCACATGACCCTTAACTAAGGTCAACAAAGTCACGCGACTGTCCTAACTAATCGCATCATATGCGGTGTAGGAAGACATCACTTAGCTACCGTTCACTGTGCCTTGACTATGGTCAACAAACACAGCACGAATACTAAGTACTCTACTTCCTAAAATGACGGAGGGTCGCGGATGGATTTTAAGAAAACCTTTAACTCTTTGAACTCGATCTCATTGCGGAATCAAATGGTTTTTAAATGGAGTGTTTTTGAGGCCTTTCTAGTTTTGCTAAAGGGGTCACTCCCGGTGAAGGGATCGTCGGCCCTTTCCTCATCGAATAAGGTGCAGGATATATCACATATACCGTTGTGCAAAGAAAAAACTATAGATGCAATCAAAAGACATATCGAGGGTTGTAGCATCTGCCAGTTATTGCTAAAGGGGTCACTCCCGATGAAGGGATCTCGGCCCTTTCCTTATCGAATAAGGTGCAGGATGTTCTACAAGGAACACCGCGATGCAAAGCAAGAACTGTAGCTACCTGTTTTATTTTTGAAATTCGATTCCACAACATCTTTTAGGTTTATTTTCTTTCATTAATCTCATTAATGAATGTCCCATCATTTAAGTCCACCTAAACATCACAGATAAATACAACGTACGCTTATGCCATCCGCATTCGCCATGATGTCCCGTCTGCACCGTTAGGTTAGGTAACTAACGGCAGAGCAGGGCAGGGCTAGCGCGGGTGTAAAACATAAGCAACGTCTATATAATATATCATATATAGTATATACAATATCCATCTGAACAAATGATATGATCACATCACAGATAACGCAGCAGAAAATATCATATGAAATATTGGATATACTAGGACGTCCATGTTTTATTTTGAGCCTGTATAAAACACGGATTCCACGGTCGTGATGAATAGCCAATCCCACACCCCTAGACCCCTACGAGAGCGGCAAGCAACCCTACCAAATCTAGAGTTAGGAGACCCGGACTCGACTCCTCCAGATGGTCTCCCTCTGGACCTTAGAACCCGGTTACTTGTGCTCCCCGCCTTGGGTCTATCCTAATGCGGAAAAGTAAATAATATACAATGGTGACATCATCCTCAACCCGGAAGTGCCCCAATAAAAGAATATTACATACATTTAATATACATGAATGAAAATGAAAACTCTCATCTAACATAAAACCCCCGGGCTATTTAAACACGACGATCCAATATAACATAACCAGCAACACATAACATCACATGTCATCAATGTAAGTAAATATGCCCATCCCAATTGTCGTTGACATATAGCAACGAAACCGGCGATATCACATATTACACTTACGGTCGCAGAAAAGAAAGTGTAAAACTAGAACAGTTGGAATCCGCAACCTGCATAGACATCGCATGCCTAACCAAATGAATTCCTTAGACATCGCATGCCTAACAATTATAAACCCAGCATTTTAGTCTCATTATCGAAAACACTTTTCAATAAAAAGTCGGGTAATTCAACAAGATTCCCAACATCCAGAACGAATGCTCGTCGCAAACTTTAGAAGACGGCCGTACCCCCGGATGCAGTCGACGAAGTGCACTAAGGCGGAACACCGCTGCCGCGAGCACCCGAACGGATGCTTTTTGGCGACGGGGTTCTCCTACAGTCACTTGGTCGGGGCTATGGGGTGAAGCTGTCTATTAAGTTTACCCGGCGAGTATCTGCGTACGCGACGTGATTGCGACGGACTTTTGATCACATCAAAATTCCGTGGCAACCGATCAAGTGAGACTAAACTGCTAGATTTATAACATTCAAATTAGTTAACTCATAACTACTTGTCGATTCAAAATATTGTATCACATTCCAGATAAATAGACAAGGTTAAACTTTCCGATCGAACAATCAACACCCAAGTTTTCCCGAAAAGCTCAACACTTGAGATAAGTTTAAAAACATCCATTTCATGCCACAGTACCAACGGTCCAACCGTAGAAGGGTCAAGCCAAAGCCTCACATGTGGCACGCCGTACTGCCCCAAACCCTAAGGTTCAAAAGGCAGTTCAAGACGGTCACGTAATCGAGTTAAGGTTTGTTGTCTTCTAGAGGGTCCATCGCGTTACTTGCACGACTTAGAACGTTCTTAAACTACGGAAAAATCCAACACTTGGAAATTTTCCGGCAGGGGAAAAAGTGGGTATTTATATCCGGTCGAACTTTTTAACATGTCCTAAAATTACCCGGAAAAACACAATAAACAAAGTTAAATAATCCGATCGAATCATCGAGTCCCCAAAATAAACCAGAAAACACAACTGCTGAGTAGAAGTTAAAAATTCCCAGAAAACACAGCAGTTACAGAAAGAAATTATTGTGCAAACCACGTGGCATGATTCGCCATTATGGCCGCGCAAGCCAGGGTGGGGCCGCGGTTCCGCGGCGCATTGGTAGACTTGGGGTCACGTTCTTCACAGTAACTCTTAAAAAACCCTGCTGAATTTTTTGACAATTTTTAATTCACAAAAACCCACAATTTCAGAAAATGTACAGAGAAGGGTTTTGTTTAGGGTTTCAGGGTTCGATCGGGTTTCTAACTTCGTCTACACTTCGCCTAAAGCTCTAGCTAGGCTCTGATACCACTGTAGGGATCCTAGGCACACTCAAGAGGTTACACAAGGCATCAACCATGCCAAAATCAAATTTTTCTATGTGTCGAGAAACCCTAATGCAAGATCGTTACTAGAGGTAAGGCGAAAGCAAGAAAGTTAACTACTTTAACTAAAAGTGAATGGGAATACAACCTTTGTAGATCTGGTCATCCACTTCCATAGCTCCGTGTTGACGTCCCTCCGCTGCGATCATCGGGATTCCGGACTCTAGCGTTGGTTTCGTCGGAAAAATAAGCGGGCTAGGTCATTGACTTCGATGCCGAAGATGATCTACGTCGAGGCGACTCAAACTCAAGCTCCATCTTCACTAGGTGATGAAACTTGTGAAGATAACACACTCTACTACATGTTAAGTTGTAGAGGATGAAGAAATAGGAAGTGGGTTCATTTTAGAATTGGATTTCTCACTTGATTTCTTCACTTGGAATTTTCAAGAAAGCTTTCTTCACTTCATGAAGAAGAAGAAGAAGAAGGAAAATGAAAAATGAATTATCTCCAAAAGAAAAATCAAGTGAAGTCTATCATTTAGCAACCATGGGTGAGTAAACTCATGTAGAGAGTAAACTAGGGTTTAAGTAATGGTTAGGTTAAAGAATAAAAACAAAATGGTTTTGACTTTGTCAAAAGATGCTTGAAGTATCATGTAACTTCTAGCAAAGACAAAAGAAAAAGACCATTTTATTTTTACCAAAATAAATAAAAAGAATAAATCTCTAAACATGGTGTTATCCAAACACACACCCAAGTTTGCATGTATCATCAATCATGATACAAACTAGTGCATAAAAATATATCACATATACAACTTGTGCACATCAAGTGAGAAAATCAATCTTAAGTGAACAAATACTAGTTAATGTAAAGTAATATATCCAATATATAATTATACATTAAATCATTAAATCAACACTTGATTTAATGATCCGGTCATACTGCATATAACCGACTAATATCATGTGTATCAATATATCGAATCAACATTTGATTCGGTGACCTGGCTATATCACATATAACAGTCCGATGATACAAATCGCGAGAATAGAACACAGTATCACATACTGGTATTATTCTCGGTCCCGCACATATCTCATATGCGCTCCTATTTCGTTTCGCTTGAGCCAGGAAACCCCTGTGTAGGACTTTAAAGACTCGTCAATACGCCGGCAGTAGGTGATGATCATATCAAAAACCCACAAGCCGCAAGCGGTCTGCTAAACGTAACGGCCACCCGGGTATTGAGCGATCAGAAGATCAACGAGCAAGCCCGCTCACACTCCTGTGAATCCAACCAGTAACACTTACCGTACAGTCCGGTCTGTTCGTCTGATATGTCACATATCTCGTCTAGGGGTGGTGAACGTCAGACCCCAGTAGCTCGATAAGTCATGCCGATGTAAGGTCCATAACAAGCATGAAACTACTGATAACACTTACCAGTAAATCAGTGCAACCCTGGCCAGGGATTTCCAGTTATGGCCAGTCGAGCATAGCGCAATATCAACCCCCAATACCGGGAGAGACGAATCCCCTCCTTTCGCTCATTGCCTCCATGTGAATCGGGACTGTACCCAAAAACCACCTGTTTACACGACTCAGTAGAGCCGTGGTAGGGTGGAAATCAAAGCACAGTGGGAGACACACAAGACCCTATGACGATCTCGGGTCAACAGACTAAGCTGTACCAGTGTCACCAGAGAACTGCCATCTGACGTGAGGTATAATACCATCTGGAAGTTCTCGGCGAGTCCGTTCAGTGTACCCAGTCACCACTGAGCACCCGCATACCATCTCTGATGTCAAACACCAATGGATATGGGATCATCCATTGCCCATCACATGGATCGAGAAGATATACGCTAGTCTACTCTGGAATATCGATGCCCCGTCTCGATATTCCCACGATTAGGAACATTGAAGGATGTACTCATGGACTACCCAGGCCCCACTAGTATGATCTACATCATAGTCCAGGAAGTCGAGTACAAATCCTAAGGGCTTTATCAACATGTAACAGAGAGACAGAAAGTATACATGTTAATATAAAGAGCAACCAGATAGCGTACTATCATGTTGAGCAAGAAAGTCTTGCCTATATATGTCCCAGCATCCACTACAATATACATCCTATGTACAGTAATGGCCTCTAGGGCATACATATAACTAACCGCAGCATCAGCAGCAGCTGCAGAAACAAGCAGCAACAACAGTAACTGTGGCAGCCGCAGCCCCAGCAACTACGACAGCTCTTTTCCACTTCTTCTTCTTCGTCTAGGGTACCTTAGGGTATAAACTCTGAACCCAATCCCATCATTTCTTAGTTGTGCATTGATTAGCTTCGATTAGTGTTAAATAGTTAGTTTTGTGCTAAAATGGTGAATTATGTGGGATTTTGGATAGAATGTGATTGTGTTAGCTAACCTAGCTTATTTTAGTGTTATTAGGGACACTTCAACTGAGAAATAACCCATATTTCACTAAAATACCATAGGTTTTCCTTATTGTGCTAAATATCGTATTTTGGTGTAATTTTGTGTCTTTTGTAATCTGCTTTTGACCCGGATCCTTCAGAAAAAAATTAAGGAAACTGGGGCATGCTCACTAAGTCTAGAACACACCACAAGAACACGAGCCCCTCATTCTAGTTTCTGGCCGCAGATTTATTGAGTTTGGCCGCAAATTGCGGCCAAGTTGGGGGCTGGGGTGCTGGGGTCTTGGCTAGGGTTGTCTGCAGTGTTGTCTAGTATTTTGGCATATCTAGTTTTGTAAGATTTGACCTGTAGGAAAATCTGGGGTCAAATATCGTTTTGCATGTCCGTTGTGTTCCGCGATACGCGTGATACGTGAGTGGATCTGTAATCCAGCGTATCGCGGCGTGTCGCGATAGTTTTAGACGTGTATACACACGTTTTAGCGTATCGTGCACACGCGCGTTTAGTTCGCGGCGCGAGTTTCTCGTTTGGGTTCGATATCGCGTTTTGCGGATTATTTGGCTTATATATGATTGCCATGTCTAAATTGCAGGTTTGCAGGCGGGGACTACGGACACTGCTACAGGGGGGAGCAGATGGTTGGATTTACCTAGCGTGGAGCGTAGGTGAGTAGATTTAACATCTACAGGAGAATCGCCCGCATGGCGTTATGCGTCTGGTCTAGGATTCAAATACTTGTCGTATTTTCTACGTCATTGTTAGAATTGCGCCTTTACCCTATTTACTTAGATATAGTTGTACTGTGACTAGTAGCCGTAGGGCACTGCACATATTATTGACGGTTCATGTTGCACGAGCATAAATTGTATGCTACACACACACCGTCAATAATTGCCATGTCACACACCAACCATTATAGATACTATATTACTTATCACACATGACATCTAGCTTATCGGTATACCTATAGTGTATCATACCATTAGCGATAGGTACATATACACCTTACGATATAGCTATAGGTTTACCTTGCTCATGTTTGACTTATACCCAGGGGGTATACCACATCAGTTCTTATAGGTAGATACTTATACATTACTACACCTGTATGTTACCCACATATTCAGTTGTTGTTACATATTTACCTTTACTGATGTTACTTAGCTGTACCTTATTGGTTTCACATACTTATGGTTCCAGCTATACATTCTTATCTATATGCTCGCATTTCAGATATATCGCATATATTTATTCCTGGATTTGCGCATTATTTATTGGGATTTTAGATGATGTTTTCTGGATTTGGGAACCGCGGGAGTTCATGAAATTATACATACATTGAAAACCCCGGTTTCCTTGATATGATATTTCCGCATCCACCATGAGCTTTATCGGTTCTGATTTATATATACCCCTACGAGGAGGCGTCGAGGCCGTAGAGGGTACATGGTGGGGCCCGGTATGGTTCCCCTCGGCAAGAAGATCGATGGATTTTTCCGATTGAGCCTGGAGGCGGGCTAGTACCTACCGGTGACAGTACTGATGACTCAGCGGGGATCATGGAGATACCGTTGGGAGTCATGCACGTATGCATACGTCGAAAGGCGAGGATCAGAGCTAGGCACTCGTGCTTTCGGGACAGCGTATGATACATACCTATCAGGATTTCTGTGTCGATGCTTGGCACATTGTTTTCATGATATTTATTTTAAACACCATTTTATATATAACAGGGGATTTAGCCGTTGTTATATATACCCTTACACCAATATTAGTGGAATGGGACGCTAATATATGTGTATTGCCCCCATCATATTTATTTCTGCATATATATATATATATACTTAGGATGCTAGAACCTTATTTGAGATTTTGACTTGGGATATCAGGTGATTCATTGAGATTGGACATACATATGAGATTATTGACTTGTACATTCAGGATATAGGAGATTACTCGATATTGTACATTGAGGAGACGTGAGACTTATATGATGTGAGAGCCCAACGTGGGGGCTGATTTGAGGAATTGGGATTTGAGTGTCTTGATAGATTGTGATCCTACCACGATGACAGGATTCTGTGGGATGACATATTTCACTCCATATCTCATACCTTTTCACTTATGCACTGTTCCATGTATTAGGAGTACCTGTTAGTGTACCCTTCATGATAGCTGCATATTTGCATTCTCATATCCCTATTGCATAGTTATTGCATACAATTGTCATGTTATTATTGCTTTACATATTGATTGTACCTGCTAATGTACTTTCCATTATTCGGCATTCACATGACATGTTATTACTGTAATCGCATATCTTAGATTCATGCTGTACGTACATTCCTGGGATTACCTGCATATGTTATCTACTATTCACGAGTTGGCAACTCACCCCCGTTGTGCCACAGGTGTTTCAGGTTGTTCCCCAGAGTAGTCGAGGCAGGCTATTCAGCTATTCATCTATCATCTTTTACTACAGATACCGCATCGGCTCACAGTATATTATTTTGCTTAAGTGGGTTAGATGATTATCTGTATTTCATATTGTACATTCGTTGTATCTTGTACTCTCCATCTACTATCATGTTGTTGACCTAGAGACTTGGTGAGGACGATATTGTATACTATTTGTGGAATTGTTGTCTTTTATATACAGCTTTCTCTCTATTGTCTTTATTTCTTCATTACGGCGTCGTATATTTGTGTTTTATTCATCTTGGCTAGTTTTTACAAACGGAGGTATTGCCAAAATTTTAAAGAAAGAAAGTAGGACTTTTAAAGAATTTGGGTTGTGATTTCAAATGTTTCAAAATACTTTTATTATCTTTTCCGTATTTTTATGGTTTAGATTTCTGGGTTTGGCTTTCTTTTACTGCGTTACGTCTTTAGGCGTTGCGTAGTATTAGGGCCGTCACGGGCCAATTTTGGGTCATGACAATCCTCAACTGAACTTAATCAGTATCCTGCGCCATGCTTCCCTCAGTATCCGCTTGTACCATCTGTCCAAACAACTGCCCTTCGTCAGAGGGAAAAACTATAACCCTGACAGTCACTCTGTCATCCAGGTCACCTTGGAAGCCTGGAATGATAACCGTCTCCCGAAAGAGGCTGTCGTTATCATATCCCTACAACATCCACTTATGTTCTAAAACTGCATCCGAACGTTTTTCCAGGATTGGATCAATATCAACTTATTCCAGCTCATGCAAAAACAACATCTAGTGTGGAACTTGACATCTCATGATCAACTCAATTGCCTAAGCAAGTGATCTGCCAATCATGCACATCCCTCTCCTCTTTAGTCTGTAAAACACCTTTAGAGAGGGTGACTCCATCACCTGCAGGTATACTACCGTGCCAGGAGTCGTCCATTCTAAAACACATGTAGAATGCTGTCTAAGTACCCAGATTGGGAAACTACCCAAATCTAGATTTAAACCAGTGATCTAGTAACCAGAATGTCTGATAATGAATCCATATCCCGTGTGGAGAAACCACTGTATGACAACCAAAGTATAACCGATTGTAGTGCAAGAATATCACTTCCTACTATGTGTATGTCATCCAAATACCAGGACATCACACCCTACTACCTTATTAACAAATCCATCCCCTATTTTGATGAAGTCAAACCATGACTTTCACATCAAAAATAGATGATCTATCTCCGCTATTACCGCTTTAGTCTATAAATAGACATAAGCCACTTGTCCACTATGCTTCCGCTGCTCCCACTGACTACGACAACCCTCTGGCAGAATAATATACACGTGCACTTCTAAAGCCAGTTCAGAACGACGCTATACTCATCCTCCTACCGGGTCTCATAGTCTGGAACAACGGTAGTGTCAAGTCTGGATAAACAAGAACCTCCTTGTCACCGTCTTTGAGCATACCGAAGTACCTCTCGAGTGCCTGTGGTTGCCCACCATATCTGCAGAGTGGCTAATGGAATGTCAAACCAGATTGAATCTTTATGTTCTTATCAAATTTTCAGTAATCGTTTGCGGTTCTGGAATCACTTCCAGTTCTACCATACTCCCACTACTGTTTTCTGAAAAAATTCAATTTTACTTAAACTGTGGCGAGTCAAGAACAATATCACTATTGATCTTCCAGATGGTAGAAAGTCAACCCTCGTCATAGCCCGGGTCAACCCACAAACAACCATTACAGAAACGTGTCTGGAGTTATCCAGAGTCTGGTTTTAAGCATAAGCCGGACAACTCCCCGTACCTTAACATCGTTAAGATATGAACCGTTCTATATCCAATATAGAAACAGAGGCACTGATTTAATTGGAACCAGATTCAAATCATGCAGCTGTCTCCAGTGCATGTAAACTAAATGGAAGGAGGCCGATCAGCGTTACTCAACTTAGGAATGCATCCAGATATGAATAACCTGAAAGAGATAAAAGTTTCTGAAAACCATTACTATCAACTAAATACTATACACAAGTATCTACATCTTCGATCACCTTGAAGAATCCTGATACTTGCAACATCTGGTTCTCTACTTTACTCTTATACCTATAACTTCTCAAAACTTAGGCCTTGTGTTTCTACTAAACACTTGTTTAAGAACTAGAGAAGTCATAAGTAAACAAAATATAGTACGAGTACCAACCCTTCTGTCCTAATGGACACTGGACAACATACAATACTTTGTATAAGTCCCTTGAGTCTAATAACTCATTCCCTGTGTGTCGTAGGTTGAAAACTGTACTTATAGTTAAGAAGAATTACATCGCTGTTTAATGCTCCTTACCTAACCATCCACTGATATAGGTAAATGTCATGGACATAATTTCAAAAAGTTATATCTCACTTTATAAAAATAAACGTATAGATATATCAATTTGAAATTGGTGCATAACAACGGATATTCAAAACCAAATATTTGCCGTTCGGCAAAAAACCCAGGTGATTTCCTCAAATATCACAAATTACAACGAATCCCGATATAATGAGAATGATCACCTAATTCCCAATAACTTACTCCCACTCATCATCTGTAAAACCGTACAGATGTGAGAATCAAACCTGGTTAATACATACCCTGGAGCAAGGACTAATTGGAAAATCAGTTTTATTTTAACAATACACGGTGAAACTGAAACATGTAAATGTTTCGAAGGGATATCCGAGTATTCCTAGTAATGCCTCTTCCATTACCGGATTCAAAACTGTAACCGTATATTTCTTTGCCATCTTTCCAAATCCCTTTATATGTCTTTAGTCATTACCTTTTGTACACCCTTTTGGGCTAAATGGTTTTCTTCCTTCCCTACCGTTCGGCACCAGCCTATGGTTTGAAAGAAGACTATCCAATAAGCGTAATAGGTGTACTGTCCTAATCCTAGGAGCACTCGCAAAACGAGAGAAGGTAAAGATAAAAGACAACTGAATAAAACCTTATTCCTATTTCTCCTGAACAAGAATCCATCCCCGAACTGGAACAAGTTCCTTTTGAGTTCATATATAACCATACGATGGAATATCCAATAAACTGTGGATCTTCATAGTGATACGGAGTGTTCTGGAGAAATACAAAGGTGATGTAGGATTAGCGAAGAAATACTTGGTTTGGTCGTGAATAGCAGTCGCAATTTACTTTGCCCTCTTACTAATCCCTTTATTTGTCTTTACTTAATACCTTCTGTACACCTTTTACGATAAATGGTTTTCTTCATTCCCTACCGTTCGGCACCAGCTTATGGTTTGGAAGAAGACTCTCCAATAAGCGTAATAGGTGTACCATCCTAATCCAAGGAACACTCGCAACCTGAGAGAAGGTAAAACGAAAAGACAGCTGTATAGGCCTATTCGTTTTCTCCAGAACCGGAAACCATCCTCGAATAAATTCCTTCGAGTTCGTATATAACCATACGATGGTTTTATCCAATGGAAGTGGACGTTCGTAGTAATACGGGGTGTTATGGAGAAAAAAGGGTAAAAGTAGGAGTGGCAATGAGGTATGCAACTCTGACAATCCAAAAGCCAGTGTTTAAGAAGGTTCGGTCAACTTGGTCACTGAGTCATAGTCAAGGGTCGGGTCATGGTCGCTGCCAAAGAGAGAGAGAAAAGAAACACTCTACGTGCACTCTAACCTAGATCAGAATGGTTATCAATTTATCTAATCAGGAAACCCCCCACTGTATCGTCAAATTCTCCTCCAAACCTGAAAGAAGAATTAGTCGGGATCACCCGAGGAGTAAACCAACTCATCAGTGGGAATCGGGATCCAACTATCATCGCATGATAACGTGATGGAATCCATTCACGTTATCACACTCCAGAAGGTATGTGTATATCTGGAAAGTTTCAGTTTCTTTAGAAACTCCCGATGTGATTTTTACCCCAAGCGGCTTATGACCTTGACTAGGTCAAAAAACCATAAACCGCTAGTCAAGTTCAACCCGTCATTATTCTGGACTGCATTAAATCCACCCGTACGTGCCCTTGACTAGTTCAACAAGGCCGCACGACTGTCCTAACCAATCCTATTTATGCAACAAACAAGCACCACTTAGCTACCGAACACTACGTCTTGACTAGGTCAACAAACGCAGCACGGATACTAAATAATACCCGTAAGAAATGACGGAGGGCTACGGCTGGTGTTTTGGCGAAAAACCTTTAACGTAATGAACTTGATATCGTTGAAGGAACTGCATAGCCTTTTACAAATATATAGTGACGAAACTTTGGTTAAAGAGGTCACTCCTGGTGAAGGGATCTCGGCTCTTTCCCCGTAGAAAGAGGTGCAGGATATTCCAAACTGAATACCACGATGCAAAGCAAAAAGTAATCGACTATAGTGAAGTTATTACCCTGACGCAAACTTCTGTCCAAGGGGTCACTCCCGGTGAAGGGATCTCGGCCCTTGCCTCGTCGACTGAGGTGCTGGATATTCATAACCGAATACCACTGTGCAAAACAAAAGAGAACGTCCTTGCAATAACAGCTTTTTGAAAAATGTTCCGACAACATCAAACAGGTTTGTTTAGCTTGCATTGATCTGAATCAATGCAGTCCCATCAATTAATCACACCACAAAAGAACGAAAATATAATGTACGTATATGCCATCCGCATTCGCCACTGAGTCCCGTCATCACCCGTTAGGTTACTTAACTAACAACAGAGCGGGGACTGGACTAGCGCGGGTGTAAAACATATACAACATCTACTTTTATATATATCAATATATAATAATCGCTCAAGGCGTGATAAAATGTAACATCACAGAAATGTAATAAGCATCACAGAATAATACAGATAATCTGGGATCCCCGGGATTCATAGACCCGCTACTGAAACCCGACGTTCCCCTTGTCGTGTTGATAGCCTGTGCAATGAAATCCTAGACCCCTACGGGCGCGGCAAGTTACCCGCCAAAACCTGAAGCGAGGCAGCCCCCTTCAACAACGTGAATGGACCACCCAGCGATTCACGGAATCCGGTAACTTGAGCACCCCTCATTGGGTCCACCTGTACCCCCTACGAGTGCGGCGAATAGCCCGCCAATTCTAGAGTGAAGGCCCCTCCGTCTCAAAGCCATGAGATGCGGGCCCGTTGCCCACTAAAACCCGGCCACCCGTGCACCCCACCGCGGCGTAATCCTGGTACAGAAATTATAATATATACAACGGGTACATCGACCTCAGCCCGGTCGTGCCCCAAAAGAATAATATACAAACAGGCAGTGACGACAGTACACATGTCGGACGCTCGCCCCGCAATATCAAATGTACAAATATAACCAAACTACACTACTATTGCATCAAGGCTATCCACCACGACAAAACCGCAACATCACAGCACAACACAGAACATCAACGTGAATGTCACGTTCGTAAATCCGTTTAAAAGGGCTATAGCAATTAGACAGGATTTACCGATCAAATGACATTCACGGTCCCAGATATAATGTAAATACTGTGAACTAACATATTTAAAATTTTCGATCGACAAAACTTCCCCGAAGTGGGCCCCAAGCACAATTCCCAGTACTCAAACAAATCTGGGCCCAAACAAAAAATACCAGAAACCCCAATTCCATGTCAGAGAGCACTATAGAAAAAATGGTGTAGTGCAGCTACAGTGCTGCGGTGGAACCGCGGCCAAAACGTGGTTACGGCCGCGGTTCCACGGCGCTACAGTGCTATCATGCCGCCAATTTTCTGCAGAGTTCTTAGAACAGCCTGCCTGATTTTCTGCAACTCACCAAAAAAATTATTGACAACAAAAAAAATTCGACAGAAACTGCACATTTTGAAATCGCGGTTTTTGAAAATTCGGCCGATCGAAGTTTTAAATATGTTAGAGCAAGCTAGTAAAGGTTAATGATGTGGCTCACTGATACCATGTATGTCTACGGTAGCGCCCCAGCCGTCTGTCCGAGGACGAAATACGGAAACGAAAACTTTTTCAAAACTTGAAACCGGCGCTATCGTATGCTTAAAACCCTGATCGAACCATTAACCTACAACTAGCTAACTAGAGAAGGGTTGGAAAGTCTATACCGATCGATCCGTGTCCTTCGGTCTTTGGCCACAATCCCAAGCTCCTCGCGGCATCTCCGGTCTCGATCTTCTCGTCGGAAAAGGTCACCACATCATCGAGTCTTTTTACGGGCTCCCGCTTCATCCGAAGCAACTCGGAAACGAAGTTCGCTAGCCGACGTGTCCAAGGCGATGTAGAGAATGTGTGTGATCACTTTGTCTCAAGCATCCATTGATTCTCATCACATGAGAGTGTATGGATGGAGGTTAGAGATGAATCCATTGATGGAAGTTTTGAGCTAGAGGAAGAAGAAGAAGAATGAGCCTTTTTCTTTCTTGTGTTAAAATGAGAGAGTGAGAAGTGTGCTACCCCAAAAATACAAGACCAAACATTATCATATGGCAGCCCCTCTCTCTCTCTCCTTCTCATTTCAACACACAAAACTATCACATAATGTGACATATGCACAATAAAAGAGACCATGAATCACTACTCTTGCACATGCCATATTAAATGCACTCTATGATGGTTTCTAGCTCATAATTTCCATATGCAAACATTAATCCAAATGTTTGAAACAATAAAAAGATACGGCAACATCTAAATTAAACTCGTGACGGATCACAAGGATACCCCTCACCTGTATATGCATACCTGCATCCGCATTCCGACTAAATGCGAATGCGATGAGACTAAAGTAATTCAACAAATCTAATACTAGGATCCGGCTTAAACCAAAGCCCACTAGTATGATCCGTCCGATCATGATCCGTGCACTACTGCAGGTATATGATCGAACCCTGCCATATATCATGCGGCCTCTACAACGTTTCTCCCGAAACTTGAGAAACAGTCTGTGGGGGACTCTAAAGACTCGTCAATACTTTGGCTGTGGATTTAACCACTAGCTAGTCAGAGGAACTAGCCGTACGTAACGGGCTACCAGGTATTGACCAAAAGGGAGGTCGATGAGCGAACTCATCCTGACACCCTACTGAGCCTGTCAGTGACAATATCCGTACAGTCTGGTCTGTTCGTCTATGAGCATCGCATGTCGGGCCTAAGGGGGTTGGTAAAAGTCAGACCCCCAAAAGTGGTACAAGTCGTGTCGGAGTGTAGCCCAGAATACCCTGAGATACTACTGGAATACCTACTAGTAAATCTCCTGCCTTAGCCAAGGACTTCGTGTAATGGCTCTCCTATACACAACACGATCTCACCCCCAATACCGGGAGAGACAAAACCCTGCCGATCCGCTCACTGCTTCCATGTGGCTTGGGACTATACCCAACTAAAACTTGTTTGCACGACTCCTTTGAGCCGTGATAGGGTAGTAATCAAAGCACAGTGGGAACTTACACGAGACAAATGACGACTCAGGTCGATGAACTAACCTGTACACATGTCACCAGGGAACTGCTATCTGACGTCAGGTATAATACCAACTAGCATGATCCCGGCGAGTCCTGTCCGGTGTACTCATAACCCAATGACCACCTGTATACATCTTAGGTGATCCAACTGACACCAATGGCTTATGAGACCGGCCACCGCCCCTCGTCGGGGTCTCGACTGTATACACTAGTCTACTAATGGAGTCGATGCCCAGTCTCGAAACTCCCACAACTAGGGACCACTTTAAGGATGTGCTTATAGACCCCAGCTCCCACGTATATGATCGCCATCATACTGCTGGCCGTCAAGGAAGAATCCTAAGGGCTCTACCAACGTGCAATAGCGACATGTAATGTCACCTAAAGCAGTACATGATGATAAAGATAAACCAGATAGCATACTATCATCTTGAGTAAGACTGTCCTACCGGTATAGGTCCTCCCTCAATCATTGCAATCACGTGCCTGTGATCCAATAATTGACTCTAAGGGCACTATATCCAACAAAAATCATGGAAACCTGAGTGTCAAACACCGACACTCGAAACGTCCGTGTCTAGCATCGACACGTAAATCCTCATAACTCAAGCGCTGTCATCATGACTGGCCCTGACGATATGTCGTACATCATTCCGGTCGGTATCCCCATGATAACCGCCGAGTCCAAATACAATCACCTGTTGGTAGTGGTCGCTCTGCCAGGCTTATCGTCTACACCACCAAATCACTACTCGCCCCGCGGTACCATACCGGGTCCACCATATACCCGCAGACGGTGCCTCCCGCTCCTCCAATCGGGTATCACAAGCCAAATCTCAGAACCGAGAAATCACATGGTGGACGCTGAAAAATCATATCAAGAGAAACCGGGTTTTCAAACAATACATAGTTTTCTTGAAATACCCCCATGGTTCTCAAATCCATAAATCATATGAAATCCATATATCAATGCGTAAATCCATGAAAAACTGATACGTGCAACATAAAAGTACTATATGAGCATATCAAGGGAAAAACCGCTCTTTAAATTGAATCTAGCTTTTAAACATATCATGCGGTTCCCAAAATCCTCCAAAAACAAGTGCAGCATCATATGAGGTGTACATGTGATTGTAACCATGTTTAAGTATCTACATGTAAGAAAGTAGGTATGATGAATTTCATAAGCGCAATATCAACGTCTCAATATCACATGTCAAAACCATAGCACTTAGGGTATAAGCAACTATAGCAAAATATGTCGGTGTGCATGTCAGTATGTGTGCATGATGTACATGTAGCTATAATCAAATATGTGGGTGTACATGTCAATAAGTATGCGTGATGTACATATAGCTGAAATCAAATATGTGGGTGTACATGCCAATCTGTATGCATGATGTACAAGTAGCTATAGTAAGGTACACGTGAAATGGATTAAGGTTCACTACCTCAACTATCCCTGCCCAATGCAATATCACGTATGTATGTGTCCACCGTATTTCATATGCACAATGGAATAAGAGTTACTACTCTAACTATTCCTATCCACTACCTTATCACATTTGTAGGTGTTTGTGCGTGTCATGGCAATTACAGACAGTATGGGTGTAGCATACAATTTAGTGCTCGTGCAACATGAACCGTCAGTAATGTTTTATATCTAAAGGTACAAGTCAAGATACAACAGATAATACTATGCAATGACGTTCATATGGAATTAACTAATATGCAAATACATGCAGCTATCATATCATATCCGCCGCGACGCATAACACCATACGGGCGATTTCCCCGTAGATGTTAAATCTACTCATCGATGGTCTCGAGCTAAGAAAATCCGACCACCTGCTTCCCTTTGTTCGCAGCGTCCGAAGTCCCCGCTTGCGACGCTATAAATTCACAAACAAACAAATAGTGCAAACATCTCAGAAATCGACCAATTTAACGTAAAACAACGTTTTAAATAACGCATCAACACTAAACTAACTCACAAGTGTCCGTCTAGTAGCTAACGTGCGTAACGATACCACAAAACCTACCCAAGTACAGTAGCTGCACAAGATCACGATTCACGTCGCAAAACGTAACACGCGGACTCAAAACACTAGAGTATAGGTAAACGATCCGAGATTTTTCATACTGCGATTAATAAAAAAGTAAACAGTACCAAACACCCCTAAACTACAGAAGACAACTACCCACAAAAACCAAACCCCCACACATCCCCCCATAGCCGGCGTCGCCGGAAATCGTCAAAGGGGTCGCCGGCCCCTGCCGGTGGGGTGGTGCTCGTGTCCCAGGTGGTGTCTTAGGTTCACTAGTACATAACTACAATTTTGTTTGCTCACTCACTAAAAATTCCAGGTCAGAGCAGATCCCAGAAATTCAAAAAGACACTACAGAATACGATATGCACTAATCGATATCTAACGTGTTCTAAACAATAACCAACGAGCTATACGACATAAAGACTCCTATTTATCATTAGGGATTATACCTAAAAACCCTTGCTCCTAAGATCCAAGCTTTCCTAGCTCCAAGTGAGCAAGAAGCAAAAACCAAGACTTTATGTATATTTTGTGATATATTTTGGAATTTTGGTGTAACATTTCATAAAAATAAAATATTATTTTTGGGAATTTTTATAATTTAATATTAATTTTTAATGAATATTTTAATATTTCGATATAATTAAATACCGATAAATGGGGAAAATTTTGAATAAATTATGGAAATTCTAAAATAGGGTATTTTATGGAATTTTTCCATTTTTAAGTTTTTATGACTAATTATATGCTAATTTAGTGCTAATCGCGATTAAAAATCGCTAATCGAGTTTTTAGCATTTTTGGTGCAAAACATGCACATATCTTTTTTTCCACACTCGTTATATTTTCTTACATGTTGTGGGTAGATGATGGCCTAGGGTAACCATTGAGTGAGAAGGAATAAAAGAAAAGAAAAAGTAAGTATGATGATGAGAGAGATTAAGAGGGTAACTTTTGACTTGTTTGACCCTTCCCCCATCATTTTATCATATCATTTCTCTCTCCCCCTTCCATGAGCAGCTGCTGTCCTTGCTTTCCCTCTTCCTCCTCCCCCTCTTCAAGACTAGATCTACCATGAAATCCACCCCAAAACCCTATTCACATTTCACAAAAAATATTCTCAAGCTCACTAGCTACACATTGAACATAGAAAGAATGGATTTGGAGGACTTTGAGCAACTCAAGAATTTTCTTGAGTTGCCAAAGGAGGTAATTTCTGCACCCCTAGTATAGTATTTCATTTCTTGTGCATCCATACTAGTTTCATGTCGATATGGTGTCGTTTGAGGGACCTTTGAAATTTCAAGTTAGGGTTAGGAGTTGAATTGAGTTGTAAAGTGAAATTGAGACTTGTAGTGACCTTAGAAACCCTGGTGTGATGTTATTTTGGATCCAAATCTGAACTAGAAACCAGAATACGGATTTATGAGACGATATCGGGGAAAAACTGTGAATCTATGATCGTATTTTGAAATCTGCTGTCAACCCGAGACCCCTAAAATAAAATTGAGTTGACAGAAGGATATGCAGGCAAATAGAAACCACCACACCAAAACCTAGCCCCCACCTCTTTGTTCAGGCCGCAGATAAATCCCATCTGGCCGTAAATTGCAGCCAGAGCAGGGGGTTTGGCCTCGTTTTTGTACTGTAGCCCTATCTCCAGTAGACTTGACCCCTGGAATGTGCAATTTTGTCTGATTCCATTTAGGGTAGAATCTGGGTTAGTTTTCCTATGTTGGCGCATGATTTACAACTTATTTTAGCATGGATTTTTGTAATTGGTGATTCGTTTCTGTCGGGTGGCGTTTGAACGTCAACGACAAGTTGATATTGGTCGTGTTTGCATGCGAGACTATAGGTTTTTACCTATGCGAGTAGCGTGTGCTGTTCTGGTTTTCCGATGTGATTTTCATATGCTTTAGCGTTTGTGATATACTTGTAGGCAACCTACGCGATGTTGAGGCGATGAAGATGAAGATGGCGACATCGGCATCGGCACACGAGAAGCAAGGTGAGTAGAGTTATATCTACGGGGAGAAGTCGGGTGGATGGCGTATAGCACCCTCGCAGTTCGTGGTGATGTATACGAATACGTATACACACATATATATTGATTATATATTTTTTTATGATTATTGATAATAAAGATGGATATTTGGTGTGATTGGATTAGTTTAGTGTTGCGAAACCCTAGAGTAGCGGTTGCACCACACATACACACACACCCATGCTTGCATACATTCTTCTTTCATATGTGCGTATATGGGATTATATTTATATGTTCACATGGGTATGGGACTATGTGATCATATAATGGATTTGAGGATAGTATTTGGGATTTGAGGTGAGTCGATGAGATGTGATTTGAGACCGTGAGATTGGTGATATGGCAGGATTCGTACTTGAGATACGTCGTGATGTTATAGCGGATCTTTGAACGACGATATATGTGAATAGTGTTATACATTGAATGGTTGACATGTGGTTGTGATATGGGATAAAATATGTTAAGATAATCATAATAGGTCGCATTAGGCGATGTATACCTCTTTGTGATATATGATGATAGTATCGGTTTGTTTGAGGCTGTAGATCAGCAGTTAGGTCATGACATTATTGATGATATTAGTAATTTACTAGACGTAGGTCAGTACCCTGGATTGTGATCTTTGATAAAGATGATATAAGATGAATAAAATGATGAATGTGATATTGACCCGTACCCAGATTTGGGATGCCGTAAGACAGATTTACGTACGAGATGTTTGATCCGCACTCTCGACTTGGGAATATCTGATTATAGATATAGTATCGGATGTGATATTTTTGAGGAGGGATTAGTTATCATTGTGTCTAGTATTCAGCTCCCGCTCATTATTGTTGTTCGCTCCGCATCGCATACTTATATTGTGATTCATTTTCCATTGTTGACATAATGCTGTTAGGACACCAGCACCATTACCGATGATGCGTATGTACCACGTACACTTACTTGCCGGCTCACACACATCTTCATCGGTAATTGCTATGTCACGTACACTTAGAGAATATTATTGCTTTATTTAGCATGTTAGCTTGTAGTTTTGACATGTTATTAGTGTACTTGCCTTATATGCCAGCTTAGATATTGTAGTCATTACTTGTCACTTCATGCATATTGTTATTCATTGTTATGCCGCATTCATTGATTCTCATGCCTATATTCATGGTTTTACGTGCTATTGATGATTTGGATTCGGACTCCCATGTGATTTCTGGATTTGGGAACCGTGGGTATTTCAAAAGAGAATATGTAATAGTTTTAAAAACCCGGTTACCCTTGATATGATATTTCAGTGTGTCCACCATGTGTTTTCTCGGGGCTGAGAGCGACAAGTGAGACCCGAGTTCGAGGAGTAGAAGAACCGTTTCGGGTACATGGTGGGCCGGGTGCGGTACCCCGGGGCAAGAAGATCGCAGATGATGGCGTTGAGCCTGGCAGGGGAGCACTACCGACCGGTGATTTTACCCGATGAGTCGGATATTCGGAGGATACCGTCGTAGTCTTTAGATGGATGGTAGAGGCCGGTCTGGACTGACGGCGCCCTGGATATTGAGATTGAGACATTGAGATTTCGAGATATTGAGGTACTGAGATTTGATGATACATGCCATCCCGGATAGCCAGAGCCTGGGATTTTGAGACATTGAGATTTATGTTTTGTGTCGATGCTAGACACTGTTTATGCTGATTTCATTTATGATACCTCATTTTAAAAATACAAAGGAAATCTCACTAAATTATGAAATTAGTTTCTTAGTACATGTATTCTGTTTTCATGCATTCATACATCATCCATATGATATATTGCTATCTGAGTCACTGACACGAGCACTTGGTACTACTGTTGTTTAGAGGTATACCCTAGCCATTGTTATAAGCTACTGGTTCTATATTTGAGGATATATATTTTGATCGTATGACCTAGGATTGCGTCATACATGTGATTCCTGTTCGTAGATGTATTCTATTCACGAGTTGGCAACTCACCCCCGTTGTGCCACCGTTCTTGCAGGTTTTGCCTTACAGGTTTCATTACGGCTTTGCAGGCACTACTTCCATTTCCAGGTGATTTGCTAGTAGGTGGGTTCACTTGTATCGTGACCATCCGTATATTTTGTATATTATTATTCAGTTGTATCTAGAAGTTCCATCAACCAAACATGTATTATTTCTGAGATAGAGACCAGTGTTGTTTATTCTTTCGACCTTAGAGTCGCGCGTGGTATTTATTGGATTTCATGCCGTTTTGAGTTTCCTTTGCTGTTGTGATCCTCGCCTTTCGGCGTTGTATATTATTGTTTGCGTGGTTGTGACCGTCGATTGACGAAGAGCTAACTCCCGCTTGGGGATGCATTTTTCATTATATATGCTTTATCAGGTTTCGTACCCGTTTGGGGTCAGTTTTTACAAAGGAAACTCTGCCCAAATTTTTAGAAAAGATTTTTGATTTTAAAATGCATATTTCGGCGCATGTTGCAAACATTTGATTCAAATTGGTTTTTCCTTCACTCCACTACTTTTCTTGGTTTAGATTTTCGGGTTTTCGGCTTACTTAGAGTACGTACGCCTCGAGACATTCGTAGTCTAAGTGCCGGTCATGTTCCGTACTTTCGGGTCGTGACAAATTTGGTATTAGAGCATTAGGTTTTACCTTGGGAGCATAGGATGACCCTTAGTTGATGGAGTAGGTAGCTTGAGTAGAGTGACGTACCGTACGTATTCCGCGGTATATTTACGATACGCTACTCCACTTAAGAAGCCTTAGGATGTACATTTCATTGCTCATTATTATATTCATTCATGATCTAGCCTCATCGGTACCAGTTATGGTTTTGCTGCCACGAATACGGGCTGGGAGAGCTACCGCTAGAGTTGAGGTCAACACGAGCTCGTTACGGACGAGGACTGACCAGGGAGTAATTCCGGCGACACACGATTGCAGAGATGTGTCTTTCTATGTTGTTTTCGTGCCATGAGCATTTGATGGATCGCTTTTATGAGATTACTCGGATGTGCTGATCGGCACCAGAGGATCGAGCCACTGATAGAGGCCAGCCAGATTTTGATGACCGTTGAAGTATTGCGTATCCACGATGATTGAGGCACGGTTCAGCATACAGACGAGTGAGCCAGTTGTTGCTGCGAACGACGAGATATCGCCATATATGTTGGAGCTATTGCAGTACGAGTTGTACTAAGAGATGATAGAAGGTCGCTAGTCACCGAGGATGAATGACTAGGACACGTGATTCGTTCGCCTACCCCAATGCGAGGTCATAAGATAGATTGATTCCAGCTAGAGACGACTTCATACGGAGACGTTGAGAGTCGACAGAGACGATCGAATGTCAGAAACCTATTATTCCAAGTTTAAAGTATTCGGAAAGACATGCAGGCAATTCTATGGACCCTCTAGAAGAATGAAACCCTAACTCGACTTAATGACCGTGTGAAAGCCTCAAACCTTAGGGTTTGCGGCAGTTCCGCGGCGCCATTAGTGAGGCTTGGGTTTGCCCTTCTACGGCTGGACCACCGATGCTGTGGTACGTACTCGATACTATTAAATTGTATCCAAGATGTTGAGCTCTTGGGGGATTATAAGGTTTTGATGAATCGATCGGATTGTTTGACTTTATTCGGATGCTAGGTGGTGAGATGCATTTCTTGGGGGACTCCAGATACGAGGATAGCCATGGGAGCTCAGTCCATGCAGCCATGACGAGACGAGTCCGAAGCAGTCGACATTAGAGAAAATTGGAGTAAGAGGTTTTTACGAGATCTTGATGAGACGACGTTCCCCTCCGCCGACATCAGAGATGCGATACGCATGCCGAGGCATTGTACTTGGATATACCTTGCAAAAGGAGTCGTGATGAGTATGCAGCCATTCCAGAACAAGAAACAGATTTAGTAAAGGACGATGACTTCCGGACAGTTGGGCAGAGACGAGATTTGGGAGAGATCTTGAAAAGACCTTTCCGAAATAAAATACGAGAAGACTTGGACCCAGGAGTGGTCATGTTACGCACACCAGCAGGCCAGATTTCATGATCGTCGACGAGACATGCTGTGAGTGACCATGACAGTTGGCCAGAGATTCTTAGAGGATGTGCTTGAGCGGGACTATTCCGCCATACTTTATTTTGGTATTTTGGGCGATCTATTCGGATGATTGATTTTGATGATTAAGTTTCATAATATTTGCTTCCGTGCACGATTGTTCCACCTACTGAGTATTTATGACTTTTGCACAGTTGTTGCACTTGAAATCGTTTTCGTGCCGTGGTTTCACATGTTTATGATTTTATGGATTTCATACAGTTGAGTTGATTTTGCGCAATGTACGCACATGATTTGGTTTTTGCACTCGGTATAGTTCACATATGCTTGCAGTGCAGTGATACGCATTTGTGCACTTAGATGCACTGGACTTCGATTTCGATTGTGATGTTCGGTATTTGTTTTGTGCACCTGATTGGATTTTGCGCATGTTCGGCGCTTGATATTAGATTTCATGTTTTCGTGCATGATGGATGCAACTGATTTGGGTTTTCGCACATGTTGGGCGCATGTTATGAGATACTATTTTGGTGCACACCATATGCACTAAATCGAGATTCTTCATGCATGTCTGATGCACCTGATTTGGCTGTCAGGCACACCTGTTGCCCTAGACAGATGTTTTGTGCACATCCGATCCACTTAGATATTGTTTCTGTGCGCATGTATGGCACATTCATGGATTTTGATTTCCGTTCGCAACAGACGCACATAGTATCCATATGCATATTTTGGGACCGATTTCTTATGGAGCAGTACGTTTTTATGATGATTGCTATGAGTTTTTGTACTTAGCAGGAAGAGTCAAATGATAGTACCTGAGTATATTTTGCATGCATTGATAGATTTCAAAGGGATTTCCAAAAGCGAGCTATAGTCTAAGTATTTATCTACGTGTCTGATATGATACGAAACGTTTAAAATAAGGAAACCTTTCTAAATTGTTTCCAAAACGGTGGAACGTACATATTAAACAAAAGATATATACGTATATGGTTATTTTCTTATGATAGACGTCCGCTACTGTACAGCGTTATGCGCATTGCACAGCGACTTTAAAAGATTTGGCATGCATTTCCTTCAGATATTTACATGTATAGTTTTGATATTTACATGAATAGTTCCGATTTGTATCATGTTGGTTTTGCTATGAATTTGGCATTCGTGTCTTTACCTTGACTCCGATGATTGCGGGATGCTTGGCGGAGTTTCGATTTTGAGTTATCTGCTCACTACTCATGCGCATGCATCGCGCTATGATGCGTTCTATGTATTGATGATTTCGGAGACCCGACGACTTAGACATTTTATTGAAATGTTTTAGAATTTGGGGGTTTCAATTTAAATTTGGGGACCAAATTTCTTTGAGGGGGGAAGATTGTAACATTTCAAAAAAATAAAATATTATTTTTGGGAATTTTTATAATTTAATATTAATTTTTAATGAATATTTTAATATTTCGGTATAATTAAATACCGATAAATGGGGAAAAATTTTGGAAAAATTATGGAAAATTCTAAAATAGGGTATTTTATGAAATTTTGCCATTTTTAAGTTTTTATGACTAATTATATGCTAATTTAGTGCTAATCGCGATTAAAAATCGCTAATCGAGTTTTTAGCATTTTTGGTGCAAAACATGTACATATCTTTTTTTACACACTTGTTACATTTTCTTACATGTTGTGGGTAGATGGTGGCCTAGGGTAACCATTGAGTGAGAAGGAATAAAAGAAAAGAAAAAGTAAGTATGATGATGAGAGAGAGAGAGAGTTAATTTTGACTTGTTTGACCCTTCCCCCATCATTTTATCATCCCATTTCTCTCTCCCCCTCCCATGAGCTGCTGCTGCCCTTGCTTTCCCTCTTCCTCCTCCCCCTCTTCAAGACTACATCTACCATGAAATCCACCGCAAAACCCTTTTCCCATTTCACAAAAAATGTTCCCAAGCTCACTAGCTACACATTGAACCTAGAAAGAATGGATTTGGAGGACTTTGAGCAACTCATGAATTTTCTTAAGTTGCCAAAGGAGGTAATTTCTGCACCCTTAGTGTAGAATTTCATTTCTTGTGCATCCATACTAGTTTCATGTCGATATGCTGTCGTTTGAGGGACCTTTGAAATTTCATGTTAGGGTTAAGAGTTGAATTGAGTTGTAAAGTGAAATTGAGACTTGTAGTGACCTTAGAAACACAGGTGTGATGTTATTTTGGACCCAAACCTGAACTAGAAACTAGAACACGGATTTATGAGACGATATCGGGGAAAAACTGTGAATCTGTGATCGTATTTTGAAATCTGCTTTCAACCCGAAACCCCTAAAATAAAATTGAGTTGACAGAAGGATGTGCAGGCAAATAGAAACCACCACACCAAAACTTAGCCCCCACCTCCTTGTTTAGGCCGCAGATAAATCCCATCTGGCCGCAAATTGCGGCCAGAGCAGGGGGGTTTGGCCTCGTTTTTGTACTGTAGCCCTATCTCCAGTAGACTTGACCCCTGGCATGTGCAATTTTGTCTGATTCCATTTAGGTTAAAATCTGGGTTAGTTTTCCTATGTTGGCGCATGATTTACGACTTATTTTAGCATGGATTTTGGTAATTGGTGATTCGTTTCTGTCGGTCGCATTTGAACGTCAACGAAAAGTGGATATTGGCCGTGTTTGCATGCGAGACTATAGGTTTTTACCTATGCGAGTAGCGTGTGCTGTTCTGGTTTTCCGATGTGATTTTCATGTGCTTTAGCGTTTGTGATATAATTGTAGGTACCCTACGCGATGTTGAGGCGATGAAGATGAAGATGGAGACATCGGCATCGGCACACGAGAAGCAAGGTGAGTAGATTTATATCTACGGGGAGAAGTCGGGTGGATGGCGTATAGCACCCCCGCAGTTCGTGGTGATGTATACGAATACGTATACACACATATATATTGATTATATATTGTTTGAGGCTATTGATGATAAAGATGGATATTTGGTGTGATTGGATTAGTTTAGTGTTGCGAAACCCTAGAGTAGCGGTTGCACCACACATACACACACACCCATACTTGCATACATTCTTCTTTCATATGTACGTATATGGGATTATATTTATGTGTTCACATGGGTATGAGACTATGTGATCATATACAGGATTTGAGGATAGTATTTGGGATTTGAGGTGAGTCGATGAGATGTGATTTGAGACCGTGAGATCGGTGATATGGCAGGATTCGTACATGAGATACGTCCTAATGTTATAGCGGACGTTTGAACAACGATATATGTGAATAGTGTTATACATTGAATGGTTGACATGTGGTCATGATATGGGATAAGATATGTTAAGTTATTCATAATAGGTCGCATTAGGCGACGTATTCCTCTTTGTGATATATGACGATGGTATCGGTTTGTTTGAGGCTGTAGATCAGCAGTTAGGTCATGATCTTATTGATGATATTAGTAATTTACTAGACGTAGGTCAGTACCCTGGATTGTGATCTTTGATAAAGAGGATATAAGATGAATAAAATGATGAATGTGATATTGACCCGTACCAAGATTTGGGATGCCGTACGATGGATTTACGTACGAGCTATATTGATGTTTGATCCGCAATCTTGACTTGGGAATATCTGATTATAGATATGGTATCGGATGCGATATTATCAAGGCGGGATCACCGACTAATATATATGTATATATGTATCGACTCAGATGTTAAGCGGTTTCCTTACCCTCAGTTAGTCTGTTAGCTCAGCCTATAGTTTAGTGTAGCTGTAGGACTCATAGGGTATTAAATGCAGATTAGTTATCATTGTGTCTAGTATTCAGCTTCCGCTCATTATTGTTGTTCGCTCCGCATCGCATACTTATATTGTGATTCATATTCCATTGTTGACATCATGCTGTTAGGACACCAGCACCATTACCGATGATGCGTATGTACCACGTACAATTACTTGCCGGCTCACACACATCTTCATCGGTAATTGCCATGTCACGTACACTTAGAGAATATTATTGCTTGATTTAGCTTATTAGCTTGTAGTTTTGACATGTTATTAGTGTACTTGTCTTATATGCCAGCTTAGATATTGTAGTTATTACTTGTCATATCATGCATACTGTTATTCATTGTTATGCCGCATTCATGGATTCTCATGTCTATATTCATGGTTTTACGTGCTATTGATGATTTGGATTCGGACTCCCATGAGATTTCTGGATTTTGGAACCGTGGGTATTTCAAAACAGAATATGTAATTGTTTTAAAAACCCGGTTACCCTTGATATGTTATTTCAGTGCGTCCACCATGTGTTTTCTCGGTGCTGAGAGCGATATGTGAGACCCGAGTTTGAGGAGTGGAAGAACCGTTTCGGGTACATGGTGGGCCCGGTGCGGTAGCCCGGGGCAAGAAGATCGCAGATGATGGCGTTGAGCCTGGCAGGGGAGCACTATCGACCGGTGATTTTACCCGACGCGTCGGATATCCGGAGGATACCGTCGTAGTCTTGAGATGGATGGTAGGGGCCGGTCTGGACTGACGGCGCCCTGGATATTGAGATTGAGACATTGAGATTTCGAGATATTGAGGTACTGAGATTTGATGATACAGGCCAGCCCGGATAGCCGGAGCCTGGGATTTTGAGACATTGAGGTTTATGTTTTGTGTCGATGCTAGACACTGTTTATGCTGATTTCATTTATGATACCTCATTTTAAAAATACAAAGGAAATCTCACTAAATTATGAAAGCAGTTTCTTAGTACATGTATTCTGTTTTCATGGATTCATACATCATCCATATAATATATTGCTATCTAAGGCACTGACACGAGCACTTGATACTACTGTTGTTTAGAGGTATACCCTAGCCATTGTTATAGTCTGTTGGTTCTATATTTGAGGATATATATATTGATCGTATGACCTAGGATTGCGTCATACATGCGATTTCTGTTCGTAGATGTATTCTATTCACGAGTTGGCAACTCACCCCCGTTGTGCCACAGTTCTTGCAGGTTTTGCCGTACAGGTTTCATTACGGCTTTGCTGGCACTACTTCCATTTCCGGGTGATTTGCTAGTAGGTGGGTTCACTTGTATCGTGACCATCAGTATATTTTGTATATTATTATTCCGTTGTATCTAGAAGTTCCATCAACCAAACATGTATTATTTCTGAGATAGTGACCAGTGTTGTTTATTCTTTCGACTTAGAGTCGCGCGTGGTATTTATTGGATTTCATGCTGTTTTGAGTTTCCTTTGCTGTTATGATCCTCGCCTTTCGGTGTTGTATATTATTGGTTGCGTGGTTGTGACCGTCGATTGACGAAGAGCTAGCTCCCGCTTGGGGATGCATTTTTCATTATATATGCTTTATCAGGTTTTGTACCCGTTTGGGGTCAGTTTTTACAAAGGAAACTCTGGCGAAATTTTTAGAAAAGTTTTGTGATTTTAAAATGCATATTTCGGCGCATGTTGCAAACATTTGATTCAAATTGGTTTTTCCTTCACTGCACTACTTTTCTTGGTTTGGATTTCTGGGTTTTCGGCTTACTTAGAGTGCGTACGCCTCGAGACGTTCGTAGTCTAAGTGTCGGTCATGTTCCGTACTTTCGGGTCGTGACATTTGGAGAATTATGATTTTGGATTGATGCAAAAATGAAAGGGAATGATCAAGAGCAGAAGGGGGAAGAAGGGATCTCGGCCAAGTGATAAGGGTGGGGTTTTGTGTGGAATTTCCTAGCTATTTCTCAAGATAAATGCACATAAATGCATTCACACACACAAGCATGCACCTCACTCATTTCTTTTCTTTTTCTTTAACTTTAATTCTAAAACCCATACAAATATCTAGATACTATGAGAGGGTTGAATTAACTCAAACTTAATTGTTGAAATGATCACTTAAGAGAAATTTCCCAAAATGTGAATACCGCATTAGAATAATATTAAAAATTGTGAAAAATTATATCTGAACCAAAACGTCCCATATACCCCCAAAGCATACGCACTAGCTTTATTTTAGCTAAACTAGGTGCTGTAATGTCTATATGGTCGTTTGATCACAGTCGGGTTAAAACGGGAAAAACCGACAATTTTACCCTCAAACGGAAAAATTCGCAAAACGATTTCTAAAACGTTACATGAGGGTTTGGGTCCAGGTTGCTTCAGTAGGTCGTATACACCCTATATATCACCCTAGTGTTGTTTGCTTACCTTGTTTTCACCTGAGTCAAAATTTGGAGCATGTTTTCCTTGTTGCTGCTTTACGTTTCGTGATGTTTATGGATTTAAGTTTTGGTATTTGTGTTTAGCATCGATCACTTGTCGTTTGTACGTCTCTTGATCAGTCGAAAATAATGTATTTTTAACACGTCAATTTCCCTACCATTTGCACTCATCTAGAGGTGTTCGGTATTAATATAACACATATTAGCAAAACATCTGTAAAATACCAAATAACTTGTGTTGTATACTAAAACCGGCTTTTTTAAGGGAAATTGAGTGTTTATCATTGCATCGCATAATCTTTGTATAGCGCAACACTTGTCTCGAGAATCTGTGCAGGAAATTCCAGGAACAGAGCCAAAATTGTCAAAAGTGCTGAGAAAAATACGCTAAGTCCAAGACTTGTGATCTGGTAGTGATATAGAAAGAAATATGAGATTCCACACATCAGAAAAGTGCCAAAAATTCAGTCCAAGAATACCACAGAAGTTTAATGCATAGAGTCCTTCAATGGGCCGCGGATCCGCGGCCAATAGGTGCTTCCCGACGCGGATCCGCGGCTATATGATGACGTTAGCTCCTCAAATTTCCCCACGTGCTTTCTTGTAACGGCCAAGCTTCCAGAGGACTCTAAAAGACTACGTGGCTTCTTTCAGAAGGCTCTGCATAACAAACTCACTCTAGAATATTCCTTGCAACAACCCCTCTTCTAGAAGCCTCCTTATAACAACCTTCTTCTAGAAGGCTCTCTCCAACAACCTTCTTCTAGAAGCCTCCTTATAACAACCTTCTTCTAGAAAGCTCCATGTAACAATCTCATTCTAGAATATTCCCTCCAACAAACTTCTTCTAGAAGATTCCTTCTAACAACCTCATTTTGGAAGGAAAATTCAAATGATGTAGTTCGTTTTGGAGGGAAAATTCAAATGCGGTAGTTCGTTTTGGAGGGAAACTTCAAATGAGGTGGTTCATTTTGGAGGGAAAATTCAAATGAGGTAGTTCATTTTGGAGGGAAAAGTGGTTCATTTTGGAGGGAAATTTGAATTTTGAATTCTAGATCTAGGGTTGAGATGGTTATAAAAGGAGACCTAGATCTAGGGTTTTGGGTTGTTGATTCCTACATCAATTCCCAACACAAGTTGAGTGACACAACTTGTAAACCCTAATCCCCAATTCAAAATCCAAGCCAAATATCAAGAACACCGAGTACAATTCAAGCAAGAAGCCTTCAACCTTTTAGGAGCGAAGCCGATCTTCATCCGAGCAAGTGGTCCAAGACGATCCGCGACTCACGAAGACGAGCGAAGCCAAATCGACGATCGAGTTCTTTCCTCATTGTAGATCTTGAGAGAATTGTAACAAAATTGTTGATAAATAAAAGGTGAAATTCTTTATCTTGCTTTCTTTATATTCTTGCATCATGATTAGATCTCAAATCTTGATTGTGTTTCTTGTTATGATGTTTGAGTAAAACTCCGCCCGTGAAGGAGCCGAGAGAATCAATAGATGATGATGTTACAAATCTTGAAACGATTCTTAAGTCCTATGAGTTTTGTAAACTTTAGCAAATAAAATAATCGGCAACCTAGTTTCGAGCGATGCTTTCTTGATTGTGTTCGCTTTTAATTAGTGATCCACGATCGATTCTTGAATTTACTAGAGGCTAGAATGTGAATGAAATCAACGAAAGGACAAGAGATAGATGATGAAATCCTAGTTTCCGCAAGAAATCCCTAATTCTCGTTGATTATCATCGATCTAGTATCAATTCATCGATGGATAAGAAAACGTAATCAATATATTTCATCATGTCTATAGATTCGATCGATTCCTATGAGCCTCACTTCGATTCTTGATTATTGGATTGCATATCATCAATTCTTGATTCTTGATTTTAATGTTTTCTTTTTATTAGATCTAGGTTTTAATAATTCTTGAAATTCACTTTTAAATCTTGAATCGAATTGTTTTTTCTTTTCTTTTTAATTTTCAATTCATCTAATTCAAATTCGAACGGATCTCACTTTCCCTGTGGACGATCCGCACTCGCTAACGCGCTACAATTGACACCGTTATTGATTGCGGTCAAAAATTTCTTTGGTTGTGATTTCTTACACTTTTCTTATATACACACCGAGAATCATTCAATCAAATGGCGCCGTTGCCGGGGATAGTGCGCTAATTCGTTTGTTTTTGAAATTTGAGTTGAAAGATTTATTCCATCTATATTTTTAGATCTAAATTCGCACAAACACTAGACGTGTTGTTGTGATTTGTTACGAGGAAATCTGGAATCTACTGCGCAATTGGAATTTTTTTTTGGAGTATTCCATAGGACTCAGGGGATCAACAGAAGCTCTCTGTTAATTTTTCGTGCAGTGAACAGTTCAAGGAGCCGCGATTCCGCGACATAAGCGTGCTCCCGCGGCTGATCCACGGCGGTATTGCGTCATCTCTGTGCTAAAATTCTCAGGTGAACTTCTATCTTTCTTATCTCCTCCCACATCCGCTCCAATAACAATTTTGTGCAGGTTTCTTTGCAAAATTCGCAGCGCCGCAAAAAGCAATAAAAATTGTGCGTGTTTTGATTTTTGGTTGTTTGCATATTAATACGGAAATTAAGGGGCACGGCCAAATCCAGATTAGATGGGGAGTTCATTACCCTTCCTAAGCCCCGAAAATCACAAACTTGCATCCGCATTACCCTCATTAACTAAATGAAATCTAGAGATGACTCTAAGGACCGTCGCGCTCACTTAGGACAGAAGAAGGCCGTGGGTAATTCGTTGCTTATCCGCGTTTCTTTTATGGTGTCTAAGGCAAGTGTGTCGAAGGCTAGTGGTTACTTAATTAGGCCCACTGCTTACGTAGTGGAGAACCTCCCACTTACCAGGCACTTACCTGGCCACAGGAGAGACAAAGAGGCAGTGGAGGATTGATCCTGCGACTTGTCTTTTGGCAGTTAGGAGCGGTCTAGAGCTTTGACCTAGGTGACCACTAGATTTTAGGGTTGCTTGTTGCATTTGTTGTGATCGCATCATTTTTTCAAAAAACCGTATAATTTTCAAAACAAACACCAATCACATTCATTCTTTCCCCTAATTATATTCACGCTGCCACTTGTACTAAACCCTTTTTAGTGCAAGATAGGCTGGACACGGGATTCTAGTGCCCGTTTAGTCCGCATTCCTTCTATCGACCCAAAAGTCGGTATTTCTACATTTACCTCTTCTTTACCCACCACCACACCCACTTCGATGGACGGTTCTCCATCGAACTTCTTTACCACTACTCTTCCGCCATCCGTTGTTGCGCAGAATCCACCCCGCATCTCTCTCCAAGAGAGGTGCTATCCTACTCGAGGTCCTCTTTCGACCTGTCTCTCCATTCCACCAGCCAACGGGAACAATTTTCAGATTAAACCCCAATACATCAACCTTCTACCCAAATATCACGGTCTCGAGTCTGAAGCCGCATATGTCTTTATCACCAAATTTGAAAATGTATGCGCAATGATGGGTACTTCACAGCTTTCTGTGGATGCTATGGGTCTTCATCTTCTCCCATTTACCTTGTGCGATATAGCCGAGAAGTGGATTTACAACACAACCGCACATTCCATTTCAAACTGGGAAGAATTCGTCAAAGGATTCCTTAAGAAATTCTACCCGAATCATAAAACAGCTCGAGTCTGTAGAGAAATCAATCAATTCACCCAGCTTCCAAATGAAACATTTTCACAATGTCTTGAAAGCTTTAAGGATCTGTTAGTTCAATGTCCACATCACGGAATCTCCAGATGGGATTTGTGTCTAATTATCTATGAGGGTATTGATCTCGCTACTAGACAGATGCTTGAAAGCATGTGTCAAGGCACTTTTATGACTAAAGATGATGGTGAGGCTTGGAAATATCTAGAAGATTTAGCTCAAAACACTTTACAATAGGAAAGTGTTAGACCACCACCGCCTAGGGAAGATGTCAATCAACTCGATGTTTCCATCATAATGAGTGCCGAAATGGCCACAATACAAAGGAAGCTCGACGCTATAGAAAACAAAATCTTTTCAGTCTCCCTAAACCAATACACACTTCCCAAAACCGTGTGTGGCTGCTGTTCAAACCCATCACATTTGACGGAAGAATGACCTTTGAATGTACCGTTTCAAGGTCACACTAATGCTACATTTCAGCAAAGACCTGGAAACGATCCTTCTTCTTCCTCATATAATCAAGATTGGAGGAATCACCCTGATTTTTCTTGGATCCAACACCAAACTAAATACACGGATCTAAACCAGAACACTGTCCAAAGGGTCCCTCCACAGCAACAGCAACCACCACAACCGAGTCAGCACCCCTTCCAACCACAAAATTTTCAAAACCCGGCAAACAACTTTGATCCTTTTTCTGCCGGAACCAATAACACCTCTGCACTCGAACAAACCATGAATTTTTTTCTGACAAATTTCATGCAATTTACGGCAAATTTTCAGTCTTCCGTCAATAAAATCCAGAAAAACTCTGACTCCCAAAGTGAGAGTATTAAATCGATGGAAGAACAAATTGCACAATTAAAAGCCGAAATGAGTGCAAGAGAGAAAGGGAATCTTCCAGCTCAACCCCTACCTGATCCTGGACCTTCACATTACAGTAATGTGGATGCAATTACCACGTTGAGATCTGGAAGAGTGCTAGACAATCATGTGGGTAAACAGATTGATGTTGAGGAATCAAGTGAACCCCAGGCTTCAACTTCCACTTCCACTCACACTTCTACTTCTTACCCAATTTCGTCTAATTTACCGTCTTCTTCCGAGCCTATTCTCCGTTTTCCCAAAGGCTCGAACCCTCCACCCACTTCATCCTTCCCACCCCCATAACCTTCTCCACAAATGTTGGACCCAACACTTATTGATAAAGCTCAATTTCCAAATAGGTTGAGGCCCAACAAACCCAATGCCCAAATGGAGAAGCTTGTGGACATGTTTAAGCAAGTTAACATCAACATCTCTCTCCTAGATGCTATCCAACAAGTTCCGTCCTATGCGAAAACTCTTAAGAACTTGTGCACTAAGAAGAGGAAGACTCAAGTGCCCAAGAAGATATTCATGGCAAAGACTGTTGACACGGCTTTCCCCCAACAATTACCACGGAAACGTAAAGACCATGGTTGTCCTACTATTTCTATTTCTATTGGGGAAAAACACATCAACCGTGCTCTATTAGACCTTGGCGCTAGTGTTAACTTGCTTCCATACTCGGTTTACGAGCAGCTAGGTATCGGAGTGTTAAAGCCCTCGAATATAACTCTCCAGATGGCTGACCGATCAATCACCAAACCTAGGGGTGAACTAGAGGATGTGTTAATAAAAATCTGGGAATTTGTATTCCGATGGACTTTATTGTACTTGATACACAGCCTGTAGCAAACCCACAGAATCAAATTCTGGTGATTTTAGGTTGCCCCTTTTTGGCCACTTCCATTGCTATAATCAACTGTCATAATGGTTCTATGACCCTATCCTTCGGGAATAGGTCAATAGAGCTGAACATTTACAAGTTGGGAAGTGTACCCTCCGAACCTACTGCTCAGGTCTGTTCTGTCGACTTAATGGACGTGGACAGCAGCGAATTTGATGATCCTCATGATACCGATCTTGACTCTTTTCATACATTATTGTTTGACCCAACTATGTATCATACACATACGGACTCTTCCACAGAGATGTCCGGGTTAACAACTAACACCGATTATGAACTGCTTTTAGAGTCTGAAGATCATCCCGCACTTTGTGATGACATTATTCTTCGGGGTATTGATGAGACTTTTGAGGAAATCTTCGCTGATGAACTCACATTTTTGAATGACACGGGTGTTGAGATGAATCCACATCAAAACAATGAAGTTGAACCTCCACCCCTTCATATGGACTGTAAAAAGAATGCGAGTAATCCATCATAATCAATGCATCGTCTCTCCAAAATGAGACGCAATCACATTATATTCCACCACTTACCTTTTCCCCACGTCTTTCTAGCTTTCCACCAACCCGAGCACTACATTGATAAAATCTTCGTATGGTTGGTGTTAACCTTCGGTCTTTGCAAAGCTTGGAATCGACCAATAATTTTGACCCCCTCATATGATTTTCAAAGCTTAGCATTGTTTAACTCAAGTTGGGGGGGTTATAATCTGGCTCTTGAAAAGAAAATTTTTACACAAAATGATGAGCCAAAAATGAGTTTGGGGGAGGATTTTCACTTAAATATTTTGCCCCCATTAATAAATTTCCTCCCAGGCTTACAGGTTTTCGAGACATAGCGGATGGCAACAGTGAGGACACTGTTGAAAACATGTTTGGGGGAGGTTTGTGCTTATTTTCGCATCATTTCCATCATACTTTGCATAAGCACAAAACATTTTGAAAAACCTATAAAAATTTAAAAATTTTCAAAAAAAAATAATATTTTTGTACATAAATAAGATAATAAAAGATTAGATAGTGCAATATTACATCCAAAAGGTCGGAAAAATTTAAGAAAACCAAGAAAATTAGAAGTTCCCTTATACGAACTAGTAATAAGTTGTTATGAGCCGTTAACCCAAGGGTTAGTAAGATTAAAGAAGTCACTAATCTGAGGATAAAAATAATTCTGAAAAATAGTTCCTATTCTGGAAGCCAAACCTTTTGAACGTTGATACCCTACTATTCGCACTTATACACGTCTTGAAACTCGGGATAGTAGAGGATACCTTGAAATGCTCTTGTCTAAAAGCCAAAGTATGAAGGAAATAAAAAAAAATATGAATAAAATATAAAATGGTGAGAAAAATGAACACTGATTTTGTTATCGCCAAGGCAGCAATAAAAAAAATATAGCAAGGGTGCCTCTTCACCTAGTGCCTTAGACCAACTGGTCTGGGAGTCACTGCTAAGCCTTAGGTGGTGCAAGACGACGAAATACACCTAATAAGCAAGCATATGAGTAATCGGTCGGTTAGTACCTCAAGAAGTATTAACGGTCGCATGAAAATGTGTGAGCAGATCTAAATATTCATTAATTAAAAAGTACTGAGGCAGATAGACAAGAGTATGATCGCTTGAATTGAATTCTCCGGGTGTAGGGATGTTCTTCACACACACGTAGGGTTATATGATCGATGTTTGGAAGAAAGATAGGAATGAAGAATAAAGGCGATGTTTTATTGAGTGATGATGTGATTTCTAACATCCTTTCATGACTATTAAGATAGGGCTCATGACAACCGAAAAGCTAGCATAGATGGAAACTCTAATTTTCAAAGTCTTTCTTTTACAATTCTTATCTTTAAATGTAACTTTCACGGTCTTCCTTTTATTATTGGATTTTGTGGGTGCAATCCGCTGAAAACCCTCAGGAGACAACACACCTCCTACTAGGGACACTTAGAGGTTTAAAGGCTTGTTGCACGTGCTCAGTGCAATCGTGTTTCCTACGAAAGTGTGCTAGTTAGTTTTTCTCTTTCTTTATTTTCTCCTTCTCTTCTTAATAAAACGGTTCGCTCGAGACGACCGAAAATAAGTTTGGGGGAATTTGATGAGTCGAAAATAATGTATTTTTAACACGTCAATTTCCCTACCATTTACACTCATCTAGAGGTGTTCGGTATTAATATAACACATATTAGCAAAACATCTGTAAAATACCAAATAACTTGTGTTGTATACTAAAACCGGCTTTTTTAAGGGAAATTGAGTGTTTATCATTGCATCGCATAATCTTTGTATAGCGCAACACTTGTCTCGAGAATCTGTGCAGTAAATTCCAGGAACAGAGCAAAAAATGTCAAAAGTGCTGAGAAAAATATGCTAAGTCCAAGACTTGTGATCTGGTAGTGATATAGAAAGAAATATGAGATTCCACACATCAGAAAAGTACCAAAAAGTCAGTCCAAGAATACCACAGAAGTTTAATTCATAGAGGCCTTCAATGGGCCGCGGATCCGCGGCCAATAGGTGCTTCCCGCCGTGGATCCGCGGCTCTATGATGACGTCAGCTCCTCAAATTTCCCCACGTGCTTTCTTGTAACGGCCAAGCTTCCAGAGGACAATAAAAGACCACGTGGCTTCTTTCAGAAGGCTCTGCATAACAAACGCACTCTAGAATATTCTTTGCAACAAGCTTCTTCTAGAAGCCTCCTTATAACAACCTTCTTCTAGAAGCCTCCTTATAACAACCTTCTTCTAGAAGCCTGTATGTAACAACCTCATTCTAGAATATTCCTTCCAACAAACTTCTTCTAGAAGATTCTTTCTAACAACCTCATTTTGGAGGGAAAATTCAAATGAGGTAGTACATTTTGGAGGGAAAATTCAAATGAGGTAGTTTATTTTGGAGGGAAAATTCAAATGAGGTGGTTCATTTCGGGGGGAAAGGTAGTTCATTTTGGAGGGAAAATTCAAATGAGGTAGTTCATTTTGGAGGGAAAAGTGGTTCATTTTGGAGGGAAATTTGAATTTTGAATTCAAGATCTAGGGTTGAGATGGTTATAAAAGGAGACCTAGATCTAGGGTTTTGGGTTGTTGATTCCTACATCAATTCCCAACACAAGTTGAGTGACACAACTTGTAAACCCTAATCCCCAATTCAATATCTAAGCCAAAAATCAAGAACACCGAGTACAATTCAAGCAAGAAGCCTTCAACCTTTTAGGAGCGAAGCCGATCTTCATCCGAGCAAGTGGTCCAAGACGATCCGCGACTCACGAAGACGAGTGAAGCCAAATCGACGATCGAGTTCTTTCCTCATTGTAGATCTTGAGAGAATTGTTACAAAATTGTTGATAAATAAATGGTGAAATTCTTTATCTTGCTTTCTTTACATTCTTGCATCATGATTAGATCTCAAATTTTGATTGTGTTTCTTGTTATGATGTTTGAGTAAAGCTCCGCTCGTGAAGGAGTCGAGAGAATCAATAGATGATGATGTTACAAATCTTGAAACGATTCTTAAGTCCTATGAGTTTTGTAAACTTTAGCAAATTGAAGAATCGGCAACCTAGTTTCGAGCGATGCTTTCTTGATTGTGTTCGCTTTTAATTAGTGATCCACGATCGATTCTTGAATTTACTAGAGGCTATAATGTGAATGAAATCAACGAAAGGACAAGGGATAGATGATGAAACCCTAGTTTCTGCAAGAAATCCCTAATTCTCGTTGATCATCATCGATCTAGTATCAATTCATCGATGGATAAGAAAACGTAATCAATAGATTTCATCACGTCTATAGATTCGATCGATTCCTATGGGCCTCACTTCGATTCTTGATTATTGGATTGGATATCATCAATTCTTGATTCTTGATTTTAATGTTTTCTTTTTATTAGATCTAGATTTTAATAATTCTTGAAATTCACTTTTAAATCTTGAATCGAATTGTCTTTTCTTTTCTTTTTAATTTTCAATTCATCTAATTCAAATTCGAATGGATCTCACTTTCCCTGTGGACGATCCGCACTCGCTAACGCGCTACAATTGACACCGTTATTGATTGCGGTCAAAAATTTCTTTGCTTGTGATTTCTTACACTTTTCTTATATACACACCGAGAATCATTCAAACATCTCTATCGGGCATTATTTTGTTAAGTTGCGAGGGAAAACCATAGGTTTTGACCTATGTGAGTTCCGCATGTCGTTTTACTTTCGATTTGGGTTTAATGCGATACGATACGTGTGTTAGTGTATATGTCCTAGGGGCCATTATTGTATCATACTAGTTTGTATATTACTTAATGGTAGCTTGGGATATTCACATGTATATAACAGTCTTGCTAAATATGGTAGTATGCTACTTGGTTTTTCTATCTTAATATGTGTGTATACGTATTGATAGAGCTCTTAGGATCTTGCTTGACTACCAGCGTTGTGATGGCAGTCACACTAGTAGGGGCTGGTGTTAGGTTTACCTAGCACCCTATGAGAGGTTTGGAAGCATCACATGTCACAAAGATCAAATTTTTTGTGGTGCTAAGTAAGCATACAAAGGATCTATCCTAGAAAATTAGGGTTTCATAAACTTTAACCAACATCATATGTTACAAAGGTTAAGGTTTTGAGAGTACAATCTTTGTAGCTCCCTTTAGTAGACTCTTTGGCCACTTGAGAGTTGGAAAACGATTAGCTTGAAGTCCTCTAACGTCCACGACGATCCACCTGAAGCTCCTTTGTCCAAGCTATCAACTTCACTTTAACAAGAAGATGAAATGAAGCTAACACTCTAAACAAGTGTGCTAGACTTGTGTAGAATGGTGTTGTGGTTCTCTTTCTCACTTCAAAATCCTATCTTTTTGAGTATTTTGCTCACTTGAAAAGTCTAGAGAGAAAGAGATCAAGGTTGAAGAAGATGATGGCCTTTTTTGAGAAGAAGAAAAAGATGAACTCTTGAAAAGAAAAAGAAAATATATGTATATATATTTATTTCTTCTCAGATCAAACCATGGTTAAATCATGAAGATATTATTTAATTTGAGTTAAAACATGAAAGGAAAGTTTAATCCATGGTTAAAAGTAGGTGAGCATGGTTAGGTTAAAGAAGAGACTAGAAACAAACCATGAATTATCCTTTCCTTTTTCATTTTGTTTTAAAACAAATATAAGTAATAATCCATACAAATAACCAAGGTGTGAGTCTTATATTGCCACCATTTTCTATGTATAAACAATCATGATAGAATGATGTATGCATGCATGTGTGCATGCACATCCATATGTGCATGAACAAGAATGAATGCATACATGCATGCATACATCCAAAAGAAACAAGATAGGATTTCTAGTGAGAAGCTAATGGTTAAATGATAAATCAATACTTGATTTATCAACCCGGTCATATCACATACGACCCGACCAAAAGCAAGCCGCCCAATTAATATACGGTATCTCATACGCGCATTTTAACCGGGTCCATCCGCATATCGCATACGCGCACCACAACGTTTCGCCTGGACTAGGCAACTCCTTTGTGGGACTCCAAGACTCGTCAATACGCCGGCAGTAGGTGATGATCATATCAAGCACCCCCAAGCCGCAAGCGGTCAGCTAAACGTAACGGCCACCCGGGTATTGAGCGATCAGAAGAAAACAAGCGAACCTGCTACAACTCCCGTCGAGCCAACCTGCAACACTACCGTACATTCCGGTCTCTTCGTCAGATATGCTGCATATCGAGTCTAGGGATGGTAACGTCGACCCCAATAACTCAATAAGTCGTGCCAGTGAATGGTCTATAACAGATCGAGAAACTACTGATAACACTTATCAGTAAATCTCAGCAGCCCTGGCCAGGGACTTACTGATATAACCAGTCGAGCACAGCACAGCATCAACTCCCAATACCGGGAGAGACGAAACCCCTCCCATCGCTTATCGCCTTCGTGTGTCTCGGGACTGTACCCAACGGCCACCTGTTTGCACGACTCAGTAGAGCCGTGGTAGGGTGGTAATCATAGTACAGTGGGAGAGCACACAAGACTCTATGATGATCTCGGGTCTACAGACTAACCTGTACCAGTGTCACCTGAGAACTGCTATCCAACGATAGATATAATTCCATATAGGAGTTCTCGGTGAGTCCGTCCAGTGTACCCAGTCACCACTGAGCACCCGTATATGATCTTGATGTCAAACATCGATGAATGTCGAAACATCCATCGCCCATCACATGGTTCTAGTATCATATACGCTAGTCTACTCTGGTATATCGATGCCCTATCTCGATACACCTCCGACTAGGGACATTTCAGGATATGCTTATAAACTACAGATGTCCCACTAGTATGATCTCTATCATAATCACTGTAGTCAAGCCGATATCCTCAGGGCTTTATCAGCATGTAAGAATGAATAAAAGCATGATCAAATCAACATGTCAGATAAAGTAGAACCAGATAGCATACTATCATGTCGAGCAAGAATGTACACTGAATATATATATATATACACGTACAGATACATCCACTATCATATAATGGCCTCTGGGGCATACATATATCCAACAATCTCCCACTTGCACTAAGGCCAGTTATTGGCGTATCTCATACCCAACATCTCAAAAAGTCGCTCATGCTGCGGCTGAGGGAGGGCCTTGGTGAGTGGATCCGCGGCGTTATTCTTTGTGTCTACTCTCTTAATCTCGATCTCGCGGCAATCTCAATCTCCCGGATCAAATGAAAGCGCCTCAGGATGTGTCCGGACCGCTGATGGGACCTGGGCTCCTTGGCTAACGCCATAGCCCCATTATTATCACAATACAAGGGTATTGGATCAATAATGGTTGGAACTACTCCTAGCTCCGAGACGAACTTCATCATCCAGACGGCTTCCTTGGCGGCATCATTTGCAGCAATGTACTCAGCCTCCATCGTAGAGTCTGCAACGGTATCCTGTTTGGAACTCTTCCAAATTACCGCCCCTCCATTGAGGGTAAATACAAACCCTGAGATAGATTTGTTGTCGTCCTTATCGCTCTGGAAGCTCGAATCGGTAAAGGCCTCCATTTGGAGATCTGCATTACCATACACCAAGAACAATTCTTTAGTCCTTCGCAAGTACTTAAGAATGTTCTTCACAGCTGTCCAGTGGTTCTCCCCTGGGTTGGATTGATACCTGCTTACAACACTAAGTGCATAAGCTACATCTGGGCGTGTACATAACATCACATACATTATAGATCCTACTGCCAAAGCATAGGGTATAATGCTCATGCGAGCTCTCTCTTCATCGGTCTTTGGACAAGAATCCTTGGAGAGAGTGACTCCATGGCAAGCGGGTAAGGCACCCCGCTTGGAGTCTTCCATACTAAATCTTTTTAGGATGGTGTTGATGTACCTGGTTTGGGACAATCCCAATAACTTTTTGGATCTATCCCTATAGATCTTTATGCCCAGGATGTATGTGGCATCACCCAGGTCCTTCATGGAGAACCTTAGTGATAAGAAAGATTTGACCGACTGTAGCATATGAATATCATTTCCTATCAGAAGAATGTCATCCACGTACAATACGAGGAATGTGACAGCTCTTCCTACAGCCTTCTTATAAACACAAGGTTCATCTGGATTTTTGATGAAATCAAACTCTTTGATAACATCATCGAAACAGATGTTCCAACTCCGAGATGCCTGCTTTAACCCATATATGGATTTAAGCAATCTACATGCTTTCCCGCTGCTCCCACTGTCAATGAAGCCCTCTGGCTGATCCATATAAACGCATTCTTCTAAATCTCCATTTAGAAATGCTGTTTTAACGTCCATCTGCCAGATTTCATAGTCGTAGTGAGCAGCAATAGGAAGTAGGATCCGAATGGATTTAAGCATGGCTACGGGCGAAAAAGTTTCGTCATAGTCCAAACCTGGTCTTTGACGAAAGCCTTTCGCCACAGGTCTTGCCTTATAGGTCTTTACCTGCCCATCTACACCAATCTTTCTTTTAAAGATCCATTTGCATCCCACAGGTTTTACCCCAGGGGGTACAATGTCCAAAGTCCATACTTTGTTGGTGTACATAGACTCCATTTCGGATCTCATGGCATCCAGCCACTTCACTGAGTCTCCACTCGTGATAGCTTGCTGAAAACTAGTAGGATCATCATCATCCATGATGCAGTCTTCTCCGTCACCATCAATGAGGAAACCGTAGTACCTCTCCGGTGGGCGAGAAGTCCTACCAGACCTTTGGAGTGGCCGAGGTTCCTCAGTTTCTATTGCAACAGCCGGTTCAACCAAATCGTCATTTGTAGTTTGTGTCTCTAGAACCTCTTCTAGATCCACCACTTTGCCATCATCTTTATCTGTGAAAAACTCTTTTTCCAAGAATGTGGCATACTGAGAAACAAACACCTTTTGTTCCTCTTTGTGGTAGAATAGATATTCATAAGAATTCTTTGGATACCCCACAAAATTGCACATGACTGACCGTGTCTCGAGTTTGTCCGGATTCTGCTTTTTAACATAGGCCGGGCAACCCCAAATCTTAATTCTCTTAAGAGATGGTCTCTTCCCATGCCATATCTCATATGGCGTGGTAGACACGGTTTTGGTTGGAACCCTGTTCAGTAGAAACGCTGCAGTCTCCAATGCATGCCCCCAAAATGAGACGGGTAACTCAGCATCACTAATCATGGATCGAACCATATCTAATAGGGTCCTGTTCCGTCGTTCAGACACACCGTTGTGCTGTGGTGTGTAAGGAGGAGTGAGCTGAGAGAGAATCCCATTCTCTTTTAGGAAGTTTGCAAATTCTGTACTAAGGTATTCCCCACCTCGATCTGATCGAAGCATCTTGATACTCAAGCCAGTTTGTTTTTCTACTTCTTGTTTATATTCAATGAATTTCTCGAAAGCTTCGGACTTGTGCTTTAATAAAAATACATGACCGAATCTTGAGAAATCGTCAGTGAAAGTAATGAAGTAAGAAAAACCGCCTCTAGCCTGTGTAGACATTGGCCCGCATACATCACTATGTATGAGGCCTAGGAGCTCAGTAGCTCTTTCTCCGTGTCCGGTAAACGGAGTTTTGGTCATTTTACCCTTGATACAAGACTGGCAAGTCGCATAAGATTTATATTCAAAAGGATTTAAATATCCATCTTTGTGTAACTTGTTTAGTCTTGTTTCGTTAATATGACCAAGTCTACAGTGCCAAAGAAAAGCTTCATTTAATTATGAAAGTTTTCTTTTCTTAGTGTGTTGTATACTGAAAACTGTGTGTTGATTTAGGACGTATATCCCGTTATTAAGTGTACCATACCCAACCAACATTTGATTTAGGTGAATGTTCATAACATTGTTCTGCAACACAAAATTATATCCTTCATTGTCTAACAAAGAAACAGATATTATATTACATTGCATACTTAGTACAAAATAACATGGGTTCAAAACCAATATACACCCAGATGGCAACCCCAAGTGATACTCTCCCACTGCGACTGTATGTACATTGGAACCATTTCCAACGCGGAGAGTATGGTCACCTGTCTTCAAAACTTTGCTATTTCTCAGCCCCTACATAGAATTGCAAATATGAGAACCTGAACCGGTATCTAATACCCAGGAAGCAGAGTTTATTGAAAAACAGTTTTCTGTCACAAACACACCTGAAGCGGAAGCATCCCCATGCTTCTTCTTGAGGTTCAAGTACTCTGTACAGTTGCGCTTCCAATGTCCTGTCTTGTGGCAATGAAAACATTCACCTTTCCCCGAGTCTCCAGCTTTGGACTTTTCCTTTCCCTCCACCTTTTTAACTCCACCCTTAGGATTGGTGGGCTTCTTCTTTTTCTTTCCTTTGGCCTTAGCTTTTGGGCGAGAAGAAGAAGATTGGCCAATAGTCATAACGGGAGTTTTCATTGATTTCATAGTGCTCTCTGCACTCCTTAACATATTAAGGAGTTCAGGTAGCTCCTTCTCCATGCCGTGCATGTTGAAGTTAACTATAAACTGAGCAAAGGTGGAGGGGAGGGACTGCAGAATAATATCCGTATATTGTTCATTGTCCATTGTCCATCCTAGGTCCTCAAGCTCTTCTATAAGAGCTATCATCTTCAGAACATGGTCTCCTACTGGTGTGCCAGGGGCCATTCGCATCTGAAACAATTTCTTTGATGCTTCGTATCGTCATACGTGGGATTGCTCTCCATACAACTCCTTTGTATGGAGGAATATGGTTTCAATGTCCATATTCTCATGCTGCTTTTAATGTGTATTGTCCATCGATGCAAGCGCGAGGCATTTGGCCGTGGCACTGTCAGCGTCCCATGTCTTGCGGACTTCAATGTCCGCAACTGAGGATTTTGGACCTGGGGTGGGCGGGGCTGAAGCCGTGAGGACATATGATACTTTATCATAAGTCAAGGCTATTTTCAGATTCCTCAACCAGTCTTTATAATTGGTCCCATTCAGTTTGTTTTTATCTAGTAGAAGCTTGAGTCCAGTCATTGGTATCTGCCATTAAGAGAGAGAAAAGAATACACTCAGCGAAAGCTCTTGCATAGATCAGATTGGTTATTATCTTGTCTAATCGATGTCTCCCACTGCTTTAATCAAGTTTTTCTTTCAACCCTTAAAAAGAAAACTAGCCAGGATTAATTACAGTCTACAACTTCGCTAACCGTTCAGCCAAGCCAGTGTCGGTACTTGAGGGAGGTTCCCCGTGCTTTCGCACGGACCTTATTAAAGTAAACCTCGTTTTCCCAGAGGCGTAGCCCCGTTAACACCTTTCTAGACACCTAATGAGTTAGATAATTGTAAACTGTAAAACTCTCCTAGGAGCAACTATTGCCCACAGTGGGATCGGGATCCAACCATCATATGGAAGGTATGCAATCTCATTGCAAATCTCGACACTTGAAATTCCCGATGTGATTTTTACCCCTAGTACTTATGACCTTAACTATGGTCAACAAATCATAAGTACCAGTCAAGTTCTGCCCGTCATTTCTTGATCAATTAGACCCACCCATATGACCCTAAACTATGGTCAACAAAGTCCCTTGAATGTCCTAATTAATCTGCATCATATGTAGTGTAGGAAGACATCACTTAGCTACCGTACACTACGCCTTAACTAAAGTCAACAAACGTAGCACGAATACTAAGTACTCTACTTCCTAAAATGACGGAGGGTTGCGGATGATTTTTAAGAAAATCTTTAACACTTTGAACTTGATATCGTTGTAGAATCAAACGGTTTTCAAAAGGAGTGGCTTGTGCTCCGCAGTTTTGAAATATAGCTTTTTCATAAAGAGCCGAGTGGTTTTCAAATCTGATTCTACAACATCATTTTGGGTTTATTTTCTTTACATTAATCATATTAATGTAATCCCATTATTTAAGTTCTTAAGCCAATCACAGAAAAGAAACGAAAATAACACGTACGCTTATGCCATCCTCATTCACCGCAATGTTCCGTTATACACCGTTAGGTTACTTAACTAACGGCATACCAGGACGGGACTAGCGCGGGTGTAAAACATAAGCAACGTCTACTATATATCATATATATAATATGTCATTCATCTCAGATATCTCAGAACACAGGCAGCAGAAACATATATATAATGTGGGATATACTAGGACGTCCGTATTTAGTATTTTAGCCAACAATAGAAAATACGGATTCCACAGTCGCGATGAATAGCCAAGCCGACACCCCTAGACCCCTACGAGAGCGGCAAGCTACCCTACCAATCCTGGAGTTTAGGAGACCCAGTCTCGACTCCTCGAGATGGCCTCCCACTGAACCCCAGAACCCGGTCACTTGTGCTCCCCTCCTTGGGTCTATCCTAATGCGGAAAAGTAAATAATATACAACACTGGTGACATCAACCTCAATCCGGAAGTGCCCCAAATAAAAGAATATTACATTACATTTGAATTTACATGAATGAAAATATAAAACTCTCATCTCACATAAAAAACCCGGCTATTCGATCGCGACAATCCTGCACATCATATCATAGCAACACACAATATCATATATCATCAACGTAAGTAAGTATGCGTACCCCAATTGTCGTTGATGTATAGTAACGAAACCGGCGATATCGAACACACTACACTTACGGTCACAGAAAAGAAAGTGTAAAACTACAATATTTGGAATCTACATTCTCTTTAGACATCATAAATGCGAAATATCACATACTTCGTATTTCATGCCTAAACTATATGAATTCCACATATTGTATCACATTCCAGATAAATAGACAGTATTAAAGTTTTCGACCGAATGTTCAAATACCCAAAATTCCCTAAAGCTCAACACTTGAGCGGAGTTCAAAAAATCCGGAGTGTGACACAGTAGTAGTGGTCCGGCCGTAGAAGGGTCAAGCCAACGCCTCACATGTGGCACGCCGTACTGCCCCAAACCCTAAGGTTCAAAGGGCAGTTCAAGACGGTCACATAATCGAGTTAAGGTTTGTTGTCTTCTAGAGGGTCCACCACAAAACTTGCACATGTATCCGAAAGATTTAAACCCCGTGAAAAGTGAGCAAACAACACTCGTTCGAACAATTCAATACTTTCTAATTTACCCAGAAAGACAAGAAGTTAAAATTCCGATCGAATCAACGAACTCAAAACAATCTCCAGAACTAACAGTTCTAAATTCAGATTAAAAATACTCCAAAAATATATTAGCAGATAATAAAGTTACTGTACCAATGCGACACCATGATGATTCAGTACGGCCGCGGAACCGCGGCCCAAGCAGGCTATTGCCGCGGTTCCGCGGTGGATTACACTGTTCATGGTATCGTAATTTACAGTTGTCCTTATATTTACCTGCTGAATTTTTTGCATATTTTTAATTCTGAAAAATATCAGTTTTCAAAAATTGTCCAGAGAGTGTCCCGTAATTCCGTATTTCGGTTCGATCGGAGTTTTTACTTCTCTAAAGTGTCGCTTAATGTTCTAGGTCGGCTCTGATATCAATGTTAGGTTTACCTAGCACCCTATGAGAGGTTTGGAAGCATCACATGTCACAAAGATCAAATTTTTTGTGGTGCTAAGTAAACATACAAAGGATCTATCTAAGAAAATTAGGGTTTCATAAACTTTAACCAACATCATATGTTACAAAGGTTAGGGTTTTGAGAGTACAACCTTTGTAGCTCCCTTTAGTAGACTCCTTGGCCACTTGAGAGTTGGAAAACGATTAGCTTGAATTCCTCTAACGTCCACGACGATCCACCCGAAGCTCCTTTGTCCAAGCTATCAACTTCACTTTAACAAGAAGATAAAATGAAGATAACACTCTAAACAAGTGGGCTAGACTTGTGTAGAATGGTGTTGTGGTTCTCTTTCTCACTTCAAAATCCTATCTTTTTGAGTATTTTGCTCACTTGAAAAGTCTAGAGAGCAAGAGATCAAGGTTGAAGAAGATGATGGCCTTTTTTGAGAAGAAGAAAAAGATGAACTCTTGAAAAGAAAAAGAAAATATATGTATATATATTTATTTCTTCTCATCTGAAACCATGGTTAAATCATGAAGATATTATTTAATTTGAGTTAAAACATGAAAGGAAAGTTTAATCCATGGTTAAGAGTAGGTGAGCATGGTTAGGTCAAAGAAGAGACTAGAAACAAACTATGAATTATCCTTTCCTTTTTCTTTTTGTTTTAAAACAAATATAAGTAATAATCCATACAAATAACCAAGGTGTGAGTCTTATATTGCCACCATTTTCTATGTATAAACAACCATGATAGAATGATGTATGTATGCATGTGTGCATGTACATCCATATGTGCATGAACAAGAATGAATGCATACATGCATGCATACATCCAAAAGAAACAACATAGGATTTCTAGTGAGAAGCTAATGGTTAAATGATAAATTAACACTTGATTTATCAACCCGGTCATATCACATACGGCCCGACCAAAAGCAAGCCGCCCAATTAATATACGGTATCTCATACGCACATTTTAACCGGGTCCATGCGCATATCGCATACGCGCACCACAACGTTTCTCCTGGACTAGGCAACTCCTTTGTGGGACTCTAAGACTCGTCAATACGCCGGCAGTGGGTGATGATCATATTAAGCACCCCCAAGCCGCAAGCGGTCAGCTAAACGTAACGGCCATCCGGGTATTGAGCGATCAGAAGAAAACAAGCGAACCTGCTACAACTCCCGTCGAGCCAACCTGCAACACTACCGTACAGTCCGGTCTCTTCGTCAGATATGCTGCATATCGAGTCTAGGGATGGTAACGTCGACCCCAATAACTCAATAAGTCGTGCCAGTGAATGGTCTGTAACAGATCGAGAAACTACTGATAACACTTATCAGTAAATCTCAGCAGCCCTGGCCAGGGACTTACTGATATAACCAGTCGAGCACAGCACAGCATCAACTCCCAATACCGGGAGAGACGAAACCCCTCCAATCGCTCATCGCCTTCGTGTGTCTCGGGACTGTACCCAACGGCCACCTGTTTGCACGACTCAGTAGAGCCATTGTAGGGTGGTAATCAAAGTACAGTGGGAGAGCACATAAGACTCTATGGCGATCTCGGGTCTACAGACTAACCTATACCAGTGTCACCTGAGAACTGCTATCTGACGATAGATATAATTCCATATATGAGTTCTCGGTGAGTCCGTCCAGTGTACCCAGTCACCACTGAGCACCCGTATATGATCTTGATGTCAAACATCGATGAATGTCGGAATATCCATCGCCCATCACATGGGTCTAGTATCATATACGCTAGTCTACTATGGTATATCGATGCCCCGTCTCGATACACCTCCGACTAGGGACATTTCAGGATATGCTTTTAAACTACAGATGTCCCACTAGTATGATCTCTATCATAATCACTGTAGTCAAGCCGATATCCTCAGGGCTTTATCAGCATGTATGAATGAATAAAAGCATGATCAAATCAACATGTCAGATAAAGTAGAACCAGATAGCATACTATCATGTCGAGCAAGAATGTACACTTAATATATATATATATATATATATACACGTACAGATACATCCACTATCATATAATGGCCTCTAGGGCATACATATATCCAACAGCTGGGTAGTCTACAAGCACATCCTTATTCAGGTCCCTAGTCGTAGGATTATCGAGACAGGGCATCGATACTCCGGAGTAGACTAGTGTGTACGCTTCTCATCCCAGTTGGGGAGATGGTCTGTCCCACAGCCGTCAGTACGTCGTACTGGAGATAGTATACAGGTGCTCGTTGGGTTACGGGTACACCGGACAGGACTCATAGGGAACTGTTGGTTGGTTTTATACCAGTCGTCAGTTAACAGTTCCCAGGTGACATGAGTACAGCATAGTCCACAGACTTGACACTGCTACTTCGCCTCGAGTGTGTCCCACTGTTCTTAGATTGCTACCCTACCACGGCTCAAAGGAGTCGTGCAAACAGGTAGCTGTTGGGTGCAGTCCCGAGCACTTGGAGCCAGTGGCGGTTAGACAGGATTCGTCTCTCCCGGTATTGGGGGTTGATATCGCGCTGTGTCAGAGAGCCATTACGCAAAGTCCCTGGCCAGGGCAAGCAAGATTTGCTGGTAGGTTCCAGTAGTTTCTCAGGGTGTAATGGGCTTCACTCCGACATGACTTATACCTCTATTAGGGGACTGACGCTTGCCGCCCCCTAGGCCCGATATGCTATAGTTTTAGACGAACAGACCGGACTGTACGAAGATTGTCACATCATACTCAGTAGGAGTTCGGATGGGTTTCCTCATCGGCCTTCTTATCGACATCTACCTGGGGACCGTTATGTACAGCTAGTGCCGCTTGCGGTCTGTGGTTAAACCCACTGCCAGCGTAGTAGTCGAGTCTCTAGAGTCCCACACAGAGAGTTTCCCTACTCCAGGCGAAACGATATAGAGGTCGTATGGTTTTATGACAAGGGTTCGGACGCATACGTGTGTTTACGCACGTACGACATCCGGACAGTTTTTACAAGCCGGCTTTGGTTTAAGACAGTTTCTAGTATCCGGTTATTGGATTTATACAGTCTAAAGTTTTTTCGTGTTTTCACGGATAGGAGGGGCGTTCTCGTAATTTCGCGAGAAGCTTCTAGAAGATGGTGACTTGAGGGTTAATGTGGCATATGCATTAAATGAGATTAGTGACTCATTTGTGTGATTTATCCATGTCATTAATGCATCATAAATGCTTAATGACTCATGGAGATGAATCATCCATTTGTATTTATGAAGCATGGTTGTTAAATCCTTTATTTTCTTTTATGGATAAATGATAATGCTTCATATATATTATAATAGATCATTATCTCATTCCATTCTCTTGCTCACTTTCTCTCTCCGCAAGCTCTCTCTCTTCAAACCATAATCCTCCCCTCTCATTTGTTGAGACCAAGGATTAGGATAGACTACTTAATCCTTAACCATTCTCTATATCACCTAGGTTACTTAGATTAGCGATTTAAGAAACCTAGTTACCTCAAGTTAGAGGTGAAGCTTGAAGTAAAGCTCTCTGGTGGATCATCTACTACATAGAGAAGGCCGGAGAGGACGTGGAGAACGAAAAGACGAAGGACACGGTTCATCAGGTATAATCACTTTTCATAGTAGTTGTTAACTTCTATGATTCTTGTTAGTTATAGTTTAGCAAAGATTCTCAGTTAGTCGATGTTTACGCCTAAAACAAGATCGTTTTTCATTATTCCGCCTCCCTGTAAGTTGTGGGGTGTTGTACATCGACTTACAACGTGTGACATGTAGGTACCCCCATGATAATTCGAGACGATGAAGAAGATGATGGCAACATCGACATCAGCAAGCAAGATCTGGTGAGTGGATATATATCTACGGGGATGTCGGGTGGATGGCGTATAGCACCCCCGCAGTTCGTTGTGATGTATACGAATACGTATACACACACATATATACATTATATGTTGATATGATTTTTTGATGATAAAGGTAGATTCTAGGTGTTCATGGATTAGTAGTGTTACTTGCGAAACCCTAGAGTAGTTGTTGCACCCACACACGCACACACACTTGCATACATTCATTCTTTACTTGTGTGTATATGGGGATATGTGTATATATATATACACACACATGTGTATGGGACTATGTATATATATATATACATATATATATACTGGATTATGAGGATAGTACTTAGGATTTGAGATGAGTCGATGAGATTGGGCTTGAGGCCGTGAGATCGGTGATATGATGTGGTTCGTATTTGAGATACGACGTGATGTTTTAGCGGGTCCTTTTGGCGTGGTGTTTTCATACACACGTATGCATATACTTAGATTGGTATCAGTATTGTACTAGACGTAGATCAGTACCCCGGATCAGGATAATTGATAAAAAGGATACCAGACGATTAATGAGATAATGTGACTTGACCCGTACCCAGATTAAGGAGGCCGTACGACGGATTTACCGTACGAGCTATATATTGATGATAGATCTGCACTCTTGACTCGAGGATGTCATATTATATTAAGGTATCGTATGGGATACTATTGAGGTGGGATCACCGACTATTGTATATTTACATATATGTATCGACTCAGAAGTTAGGCGGTTTCCTTACCTTTCGTTTAGCCTGTTAGCTCAGCCCTGTAGTTTAGTGTAGTTGTTAGACTAGATTCGATTCCTACCTATTTCAAAACTAACGAATCGTAGGTATTTTAAAGACAGGCCAAGAGATTCTACGGATATTTCAAAGGGCGTACATTTTCTACAAAACACCGTAACCCTTGTTTTCAAAACACCACGATTCGTATTATTTCAAAAGGCAAACATTTCTGACATATGTATAGTATTGTAAATTTCTTATTGTTGCGTTATATTCAGCTCCCGCACATTATTGCTGTTCACATCGCATCGCATGCTTATTTTGTGTTTTCATATGTTAATATTGAAATCGCTCTATGAGGACACAAGTACCATATCCGATGATGCGTATGTTCCACATACACTTACTTGCCGGCTCACACACATCATCATCGGTAATTGTCATGTCACGTACACTTTAGAGAATATTATTTGATTGATATCGCCTGTTAGCTAATAGTCTCGACTTATCCTTACTGTACTAGTTTAGACATTGCATTCATTATTGTGATACTTCATGCATATTTGTAACATTTCAGAAAAATAAAATATTATTTTTGGGAATTTTTTTATAATTAAATAATAAAATATTGAAATTTTTAATAAGGCGGTATAATTAAATACCGATAAATTGGGGAAAAAATTGGGAAAATTAGAAATTACTAAAAAAAAGGGTGTTTTATGTGAATTATGCAAATTATAATTTTTTATGATTTATTATACGCTAATTAGTGCTAATCGCGATTAGATATCGCTAATCGGGCACTAAATGTGTTTTGTGCACGTGACAGGCAAAAGTCCCATTTTACACTTGTTACATTTCTTATCATGGAATTTCTTCATGATTCATGCCTGGTTGTTTGAATTTAAGGAGAAGAAAAGAAAACAAAAGAAAAGAAAAAGAAAAAGGAAATGGTTATTTTAAGGAGGTTTGGGAGAGAGAGAGAGAGAGATGTGAGGGGTCAACCATGGTATGGCTCTTTGTCTCATTGCATCATCTTCTTCATTTTCTTCTTCCCTTCCCCTCAAAGTTGCTGCCCTCTCTCTCCCTCCCCCTCAAAGTCCTCACAACACCATTAAAACTCTTCCAAAACCCCACTCCAATTTCACAAAAATTGTACACAAGCTCACAAGCTACACATTGGACCAAGAAAGTTTGCATTTTGGCGCTGTAGAGGATTCATGAGTGTCAATTGAGGTAATCCCTTCACAATTAGTGTAGCATTTCTTTTGCTTATGCATCTATTCAAGTTTAAAATCTTTTTGGCGAAGTTTAGTGGACATTGGACATTACTAGAGAGGGTTAGGGTTTAAGTTGAGATTGTGTGGTGAACTTGAGTGTTTTGAGTCACCATAAACCCCCCATGGTGTTACAAACCCAGAACTTACACTAGATAAAACCTGAAACCCAATTTTCTGTAAAACAGTAACTTTTCATGTCGGTTTGTGAGGTATTGGAGTGTGCAGGGAAATCTGGTATGACCTGGGTTAGTTACGAGATAAATGAACAACTTCAGAAGCCTAGTTAGAGCACCACGAGACCACCCTGACCATACGAGACCCCAACTCTAGGGCAAAACCGATATGGCCGGAATTCTTAGGGGTGTGGCCGGCCATGGGGTGGGGGTTAGGGCCCAAGTTGCTTCAGTAGGTCATATACACACTATATATTACCCTAGTGTTGTTTACTCATATTGTTTTCACCCTATACAAAATCTGGGACTAAATACTTGATTTGTTGTTTTAATTCGGATATGGTTTTACGTATTTTCAATTCTGGATTTTTGTGATTTGTGTTGTACTCGATCACTTGACGTTTGTACGTCTCTATCGGGTGTTATTTGGTTAAGTTGCAAGGGCAAACTATAGGTTTTGACCTATGTGAGTTCCGCGTGTCGTTTTGGTTTCGATTTGGTTTTAATGTGATACAAAACGTGTGACCTGTAGTTACCCACACGATGATTCAAGACGATGAAGAAGATGGTGGTGACATCGACATCGGCAAGCAAGATGAAGGTGAGTAGATATATATCTACGGGGGAAATCGGGTGGATGGCGTATAGCACCCCCGCAGTTCGTAGTATAGTTATGATATATATATATATATATATATATATATATATATATATATATATATGTTATATTTTTGATTCTTGATACGTGAATGTTTATCAAGAGATGACTATTGTGTTCATGGTTTAGTTTAGGGTAATTAGAAGTAAACTAGCATAGCTTCTTAGTCGCGAGCCCTAGAATAGGTTCACACCCACGCGCATACACGCATTTGCATACAACTTTTTACATGTGCGTATATGGGGATATGTTTATATATATCTATACACATGAGTGTAGGACTATATATATATATATATATATATATATATATATATACATACATACGTATACATATACATGGATTATGAGGATAGTACTTGGGATTGGAGATGAGTCGATGAGATTGGGCTTGAGGCCGTGAGATCGGTGATGTGACAGGGTTCGTATTCGAGATACGACATGATGTTTTAGCGGGTCCTTTCGACATGGTGTTTTCATATACACGCATGCATATACATAGATGGTATCAGTATTGTACCACACACAGATCAGTACCCCGGATCATGATTTTTGATAAAGAGGATATTAGATGAATAATGTGATGAATGTGATATTTGACCCGTACCCAGATTTGGGATACCGTACGACGGATTTACGCACGAGATTTATATTGATGATAGATCCGCACTCTTGACTTGAGGATGTCATATTATAGATATTGTATCGTATGCGATACTATTGAGGCGGGATCACCGAATATTATATATTTATATGTATCGACTCATATGTTAGGCGGTTTCCTTACCTTTCGATCAGCCAGTTTAGTTTGGCCCTGTAGTGTACCTGTAAATGATAGATTAGATTCGACTCATACCTATTTCAAAAACTAATGAATCGTGTGTATTTTAAAGAGGGGACACGGGATTCTACGGATATTTCAAAGGACGTATCTTTTCTTAAAAACACCGTAGCCCTTATTTTCAAAACACCACGATTTGTGTTATTTCAAATGGCACCACTGTATGACTCATATTTATATAAATGCAGAATAGTTATCATGTTGTTTATCATTCAGCTCCTGCATATTATTACTGTCCGCATCGCATTTGCATGTTTATATTGTATTTCCATATGCCATTATTGAGATCATGCTGTCAGGACACCAGCACCATTACCGATGATTCGTATGTTCCACATACACTTACTTGCCGGCTCACACACATCATCATCGGTAATTACCATGTTACTTACACTTTAGAGAATATTATTTCATTGACATAACTTGTTAGCTGATAGATTCGACAAGATATTAGTGTACTTGCTTTATATGCTAGTTTAGACATTGCAGTTATTACTTGCAAAATTCATGCATATTATTATTCACTGTTATGCAGTATTATAGAGTTTTATGCAGATATTCACTGTTTACTTGCTATTGATGATTGGATTTCGGATTTTTATGAGATTTCCTGGATTTGGGAGAAAACCGAAAGAATATATATAAACTTCTCTCTCTCTTTTTTTTAAAATGAAAAGTGTGGTTTTACCGTGATGTATGAGTTGTCCACCATGAGTTTTCAGGATTGTTGTTGGGTTTCGAGACCCGATTCGAGGAGTTGGATGAACCGTCTCGGGTACATGGTGGGCCCGGTATGGTACCCCTGGGCAAGATGCTCGAGTTGTATTCGATGAGCCTGGCACGGGAGCACTACCTACCGGTGATATTATTTGGACTCGTCGGTTATCCGGAGGATACCGACCGGAGTCATGAGATGGTTATAGGCTGATCCGTTCTGCCGGAGCCCGCGGGCCGATCCCGCAGATGATACGGATGCCTGAGATATTGATATTTGAGATTTGAGACAACGAGATATTGAGATTTGATGATACAGGTCAGTCCGGGCTGCCGGAGCCTGAGATATTGAGATATTGGGATTTATGTTTTGTGTCGATACTTGACACGGATTTCTCAGTTGATTTCATTGAAGTTACTCGATTTATATACATACAGATATCTCATTAAAAATAGAAAATAGTTGTCTCACTCATTTCATTACCTTACATTCATTCCACATACATATGATATATTGCTACCTGAGGACTGACACGAGCATTGGGATTACACTTATGTATAGACGTTTACCCTTGCCACCTTTTTATGCTTCAGACTTATCATTTTGAGGTTATATTTATTTTGATCGTATTGACCTAGGATTGTGTCATACATACGATTTCTACTAGGTGTGTTTTCTACTCATGAGTTGGGAACTCACCTCCGTTGTGCTACAGTTTCTTGCAGGTTTTGCCGTACATGTTTCGTTACGGCTTTGCTGGCACACTGCTTCCATTCCGGGTGATTTGCTTGGTAGGTGGGTTCACTTGTATCGTGACCACCATTGTACTTTATTTATTCATTATATCTATTAAACTCCATCAACCAGACATGTATTTATTTCAGACTTAGAGACTAGAGTTTTTTATTCTTTCGACCTTAGAGTCGCGCGTTGTATTACTATGGATTTCATCCTGTTTTGAGTTCCCTTTTCAGTTTTGATCCTCGCCTTTCAGCGTTGTATATTATATTGCTTGCGTGGTTGTGACCGTCGATTGACGAAGAGCTAGCTCCCGCTTGGTGATGCCTTTTATCATTCATATATATATTTATCATGTTGTACCCCGTTCGGGGCCTGTATTTACAAAGGAAACACTGCCGAATTTTTCAGAAAAGACTTGATGTTTTAAAAGCTCATAATTCGGCTTGTGCTATTAAAACCACTTGATTTTAAACAAGTTTTCCTTCATTTATTATATAAAATGGTTTTAGATTTCTGGGCTTTTGGCTTACTTGAATTAGATGGGGTCCTATAGACTTCATATGATTCAAGATCCAGTCACATGCCATTTTAGGTCGTGACAATATTATTATTCACTGTTATGCAGTATTATGGAGTTTTATGCCGATATTCACTGTTTACTCTCTATTGATGTTTGGATTTCGGATTTTCATGAGATTTCCGGGATTTGGGAGAAAAACGCAAGAATATATATATAAATTTCTCTCTCTCTCTTTTAAAATGAAAAGTGCGGTTTTCTCATGATGTATGAGTCGTCCACCATGATTTTTCACGATTGCTGTTGGATTTTGAGACCCGATTTGAGGAGTTGGATGAACCGTCTCGGGTACATGGTGGGCCCGGTATGGTACCCCCGGGGCAAGAAGCTCGAGTTGTATTCGATGAGCCTGGCAGGGGAGCACTACCTACCGGTGATATTATTTGGACTCGTCGATTATCCGGAGGATACCGGCCGGACTCATGAGATGGATACAGGCTGATCCGTTCTGCCGGATCCCGCGATCCGATCCCGCAGATGATATGGATGCTTGAGATATGAGGATTTATGTTTTGTGTCGAATCTGGACACGGATTCTATATTGATTTCATTGATGATATCACGATTTATATACATACATAAATCTCATTAAATAAAGAAAAACAGTTCTTGATTCATGATGTACTTTGTTCTCATTCTATGCATTTGCACATCATTTTAGTGCCATATTGCTACCTGCATTTGTACATCATATTATTGACATGTTGTTACCTGAGGCACTGACACGAGTACTTGGTATTACACTTAGGGATAGATGTTTACCCTTACCATTTATATGCTTCAGGCCATATTATTATTATTTATTATTTGAGGATATTATTGATCGTATTGACCTAGGATTGTGTCATACATACGATTTCTGCTCGGTGATGTTTTCTACTCACGAGTTGGCAACTCACCCCCGTTGTGCCACAGTTTCTTGCAAGTTTTGCCGTACAGGTTTCGTTACGGCTTTGTCGTCGCACTGCTTCCTTTTCGGGCGATTTGCTTTGTTAGGTGGGTTCACTCACATCGTGACCACCCTTGTACTTTATTTACATTGTTGTATCTAGTAAAACTCCATCAACCAGACTTTTATATTTATTTCAGACTTAGCAGACCAGTGATGTTATTTCTTTCGACCTTAGAGTCACGCGTTGTATTATTATGGTTCTCATTGATGTTTTGAGTTTCCTTTTGGGATTTGATCCTCGCCCTTCGGCGTTGTATATTATATTGCTTGCGTGGTTGTGACCGTTGATTGACGAAGAGCTAGCTCCCGCTTGGGGATGCCTTTTATCTTTTCGTATACTATTTATGTTGTACCCCGTTCGGGGTCAGTTTTTACAAAGGAAACTCTGCCGAAATTTTCAGAAAGGATTTGTGACATTAAAAAATTCATATTCGGCTTATGCTATTAAAACCACTTGTTTTAAAATAAGTTTGTTCTTACCTAAAATAGTTTTAGATTTCTGGGCTTTTGGCTTACTTGAATTAGATGGGGTCCTATAGATATCATATGATTCAAGGGCCAGTCACGTGCTATTTTCGGGTCGTGACAGAATCAAATTCCGGTGATACTCAGTCGCCCATTCCTTGCAACCTCAAATGATGTGATCAATTGTCGAAATGGTTCGATCAACCTATCCTTTGGCAACATGACAATTGAACTCAACATTTTTAGGTTAGGGAATCAGCCATCTGTACCAAGTGCTCATATACTAGATGTTTGTTCCATCCAGGAGATCGCCCTAGAGGACTATGAATTTGAGGAATTCTGGTTTGATCACAGTAATCTTGATGCCACTAGTGCGTTCCTCTCTGAACCTGCTGCTGCTTCAGCTTTCAACAATGATTACGAGTGCTTCACGTTTTCAAACGCTCTTGGCTTGTCGCCACCCCAGTTTGAATCTTTCAAATTTTCGGAAACGTTAGTTGAACCATCTGACTCGGTCGCATACATTCACTTTGAGCGCCTGTTGGAATCTTTTGAGTTCGAGACATTCTCTCCAATCTTGCCTTCAGTCATTTCACCTCCTACGCTCGAACTTAGGTGAGAACGAGACCCTCCCAGTCATCATCTCGGCCTTCTCTAGCTCTAGAGCAAGAGAAAGCCCTTCTCACGGTCTTGCATTCCAATCGGCAAGCATTCGGCTGGACAATGGCGGATAGCAAGAGGATTAGTCCCTTGATCGTGGAACATCACATTCACCAGATGGATGATGCCAAACCAGCTAGGGATCCACATAGGCGATTAAATCCAATCATGAAGGAGGCTATGGAAAAGGAAATCGTCAAAATGTCTGGTTAGTGGTTTCATTTACCCTATTTCAGATAGCCAATGGGTTAGTCCTATACACGTTGTCCATAAGAAGTCGGGCATTACGGTCATCACAAACGAGGCGAATGAGCTGATCCCTACTCGCACCCAGACCGGGTAGCGAGTATGCAATGATTATTGAAAACTCAACGCCGCAACACGGAAAGATCACTTTCCGCTGCTATTCATTTACCAAATGCTCGAAAGATTAGCTGGACATGAGTATTACTGTTTTCTGGATCAGGCTACAACCAGATTCCCATCGCCGAGAAAGACCAGAATATGTAAGTCAGCGGGGGCGCCCCGGCCGTCGATCCGACGCCGGAAACGCGGAAACAAAAACTTTCAAAAACTATTGAACCGGCACCACCGCGCACTTTTCACCCGGATCGGGCCATTAACCTAGCTACTAGCAAAATACAAGATGGGTAGAGAAGTATACCAAGCGATCCATGTCCTTCGGTCTTCGTCTCCACTCCGATCTCCCGCGGAATCTCCGTCCGTCACCTCCTCGTCGGAAAGGGCACCACATAGCCGGATTCTTTTACGAGCTCCCACCTCTTGACCGAGGCAACTCGGGCGCGAAGTTGGCTAGCCGACGCGTCCAAGGGATGCTATAGACTAGTGTAGAAACTTATCTCTTTTGGGGTTATGAGGTTGCCATGATGAAGGAGGAATGGGCATAGGAATTTTGAAGCAAGCCAAGCTCAAATGAGAATGAATCATTTTCCCTCATTAAAATGAAAACCTCTCTCATTTTCCTTTTAAAAATGTGTGGCCGGCCCTCCTTTTGTGGGTGGAAAAAAGATGATTGATTTTTCAAAGGAGAAAAAGAAAAGATTAATAAGAATAATGGTCACAACAATATCTTATCTCATCAAATCACACACAACCATCACATGAAAGCAAGTGATTGATTCAAAAGGAATCTCATGATGAGGAAGCCACATATATGCATGAAACCCCTCATCAAATAAGTTAATTGCAAACTTGCAATTAACCCCCTCCATCAAAAAGTCCGGCCGTGAAGGAATAAAAGAAAACCGGCCGGAACGGAATGCAAACTGGCAACTTCAGAAAACCGATTCCGTAATAAATTACAGAAAAACCCCGCTACTGCAAATACATGCCCGCATTTGTATTCCCACTGAACACAAATGCAAAGAGACAATATCTACACTATCTGACACTAGGATCCGGCTTAAGCCAAAGCCGGCTAGTAAAATCCGTCCGATCACGATCCGTGCAATACCGCACGTATCTGATCGAACCCTGCCATATCTCCATACGGCCTCTACAGCGTTTCGTCCGAAACCTGAGTAACTGTGTGTAGTGGACTCTAAAGACTCGTCAATACTATGGTTGTGGATTTAACCACTAGCACATCAGAGGTATTAGCCATACGTGACGGGCTACCAGCTACTGACCAAAAGGGACGTCGATGAGCGAACTCATCCTGACAACCTACTGATCCTGTCAGTGACAATATCCGTACAGTCCGGTCCGTTCGTCTATGAGCATCGCATGGCGGGCCTAGGGGGTTGGTAAAAGTCAGACCCCCAATAGCGGTACAAGTCGTGTTGGAGTGCAGCGCAGAACACCCTGAGATACTACTGGAATACCTACCAGCAAATCTCCTGCCTTGGCCAAGGACTTTTCATGTTCTGGCTCTCCAAGACACAGCGCGACCTCACCCCCAATACCGGGAGAGACGAACCCCTGCAGATCCGCTCACTGCCTCCTTGTGGCTCGGGACTGTACCCAACTAAAACCTGTTTGCACGACTCCTTTGAGCCGTGGTAGGGTAGTAATCAAAGCACAGTGGGAACTCACACGAGACAAATGACGATCTCAGGTCGATGAACTAACCTGTACACATGTCACCAGGGAACTGCTATCTGACGTCTGGTATAATCCCAACTAGCAAGTTCCCGGCGAGTCCTGTCCGGTGTACTCATAACCCAATGAGCACCTGTATACATCTTAGGTGAACCAACTGACACCAGTGGCTTGTGAGACCGGCCACTGCCCCTCGTCGAGGTCTCGACTGTATACACTAGTCTACTCTGGAGAATCGATGCCCTGTCTCGAAACTCTCTCGGCTAGGGACCTTTTAAGGATGTGCTTATAGACTCCAGCTCTCACGTATATGATCGCCCTCATACTGCTGGTAGTCAAGCAAGAATCCTAGGGGCTCTATCAACGTGTAATAGCGACTCGTAAGGTCACCTAAAGCAGTACACGATGATAAAGATAAACCAGATAGCATACTATCATCTTGAGTAAGACTGTCCTACTGGGACAGGTCCTCCTCTCAATCATTGAAATCATATGCCTGTGATCCAATAATTGACTCTGAGGGCACTATCTCCAACAATCTCCCACTTGCACTCAAGACTAATTATTGCGATGTCGCATACTCATAGCCCGTGTGACACCGAACACCCAACTCCTCTACTAGTCAGTCTCACAAAGCTCGTTTGCGAAACTATTGCGTTCGAGGAATGACCTCAGTGAGTGGATCCGCTCTGATGTTTCTTTCTATGTCTCTCTATATCTCAAGTTCGCGGAGAAAGCCATCTCCCGAAATGAGCAATACCTGTCTTAGAATGTCTGGATGTCTGATGGGACCTAACTCATAAATGAACTCCAAATCCAAACTTCTTAGACTGTATCGTCAACTGAACTTAATCAGTATCCTGCGCCATGCCTTCCCTCAGTATCCACCTGGACCAACTGTCCAAAATACTGCCCCTCGTCAGAGGGAAAACTATAACTCTGACAGCCACTCTGCCATCCAGGTCACCTTGGAAGCCTGGAATGATAACCGTCTCCTAAAGGAAGCTGCCGTTATCATATCCTAGAACATCCACTTATGTTCTAAAACTGCCTCCGACTGTTTCTCCAGGATTGGATCAATATCAACTTATTGCATCTACTGCAAGAACAACATCTGGTGTGGTACTTGACATCTCATGATTGACTCAATTGCCTAAGCAAGTGATCTGCCAATCATGAACATCCCTCTCCCCTTTAGTCTGTAAGACACCTTTAGAGAGGGTGACTCTATTACCTGCTGGTACACTACCGTGCCAGGAGTCGTCCATTCTAAATACTCTTATAATGCTGTCAAAGTACCCTGATTGGGAAACCACCCAAATCTAGATCTAAAACCATAGATCTAGTAACCAGAATTTACGATATAAGATCCAATTCCTATGTGGAGAAACCACTGTGTGATGACCAAAGTATAACCGATCGTAGTATAGGAATATCACTTCCTACTCTGTGTATGTCATCAAATACCAGGACATCACACCCTACTACCTTCTTAACAGATCCATCCTCTATTCTGATGAAGTCAAACCTATGACTTTCATATCAGAAATAGATGATCTATCTCCGCTATATCTGCTTTAGTCTATTAATAGACATAAGCCTGATGTCCACCAATGCTTCCGCTGCTCCCACTGACTACGACAACCCTCTGGCAGAGTCATATAGGCGTACACTTCTAAAGCTAGTTTAGAACGACGCTATACTCATCCTCCTGCCGGGTCTCATAGTCTGGAACAACAACAATGGCAAGTCTGGGTAAACAAGAACCTCCCTGCCACCGTCCTTGAGCATACCGAAGTACCTCTCGGGTGCCTGAGGTTACCCACCTTATCTGCGGAGCGGCCAATAGAATGTCAAACCAGATTGAATCTTTAGGTTCTTATCAAATCTTCAGTAATCGTTTGCGGTTCTGGAATCACTTCCAGTTCTACCATACTCCCACTACTGTTTTCTGAAAAAAAATCCATTTTTGTTAAAACTGTGGCGAGTCTAGAACAATATCACTATTGATCTTCCAGATGGTAGAAAGTCAACCCTCGTCATAGCCCGGGTCAACCCACAAACAGCCATTACAGAAACGTGCCTTGAGTTATCCGGAGTCTGGTTTTAAGCATAAGCCGGACAACTCCCCGTACCTTAACAATGTCGAGATATGAACTGCTCTATATCCAATATAGAAACAGAGGCACTGATTTAATTGAACCTGATTCAAATCATGCAGCTGTCACCAGTGCATGTCTACTAAATGGAAGGAGGCCGATCAGCGTTACTCAACTTAGGAGTGCTTCCAATTATGAGTAACCTGAAAGAGAAGCAAGTTCTCTTAAACATTACTATCATCTGAATGCCATATACAAGTATCTACATCTTCGATTACCTTGAAGAATCCTGATACTTGCAATACCTGGTTCTCTACTTTATTCATATACCTATAACTTCTCAAAATTCGGACCCTGTGTTTCTACGAAACACCTGTCTAAAAACCAGAGAAGTCATAAGTAAACCGAATATAGTACGAGGACCAACCCCTCTGTCCTAATGGACACTGGACAATATACAATACTCTGTATAAGTCCCCTGAGTCTAGTGACTCATTCACTGTGTGTCGTAGGTTGAAAACTGTACTTTTGGTTAAGAAGAATTACACCGCTGTTCAATGCTCCTTACCTAACCATCCACTGGTATAGGTAAATGTCATAGACATAATTTCAAAAAGGTATGTCTCACTCTATAAAAATAGACGTACAGATATATCAATTTGAAATTGGTGCACAACAACGGATATTCAAAACCAAATATTTGCCGTCCGGCAAACAACCCAGGTGACTTCCTCAAATATCACCAATTACAACGAATCCCGATATAATGAGGATGATCACCTAATTCCCAATAACTTACTCCCACTCATCATCTGTAAAACCATACAGATGTGAGAATCATACCTGGTAAATACATACCCTGGAGCAAGTGTCTAATTAGGAAATCAGTTTTCTTTTAACAGTACACAGTGAAACTGAAACATTGAAATGTTTAGATGGGGTATCCTGGTATTCCTAGTAATGCCTCTTCCATTATCCAGATTCACAACTGTAACCTTATAATTCTTTGCCACTTCTCCAAATCCCTTTATATGTCTTTAGTCGTTACCTTCTGTACACCCCTTTAGGCCAAATGGTTTTCTTCCTTCCCTACCGTTCGGCACCAGCCTAAGGTTTGGAAGAAGACTATCCAATAAGCATAATGGGTGTACTGTCCTAATCCTAGGAGCACTCGCAATGCGAGAGAAGGTGAAGATAAAAGACAACCTGAATGAACTTTATTCCTATTTCTCCTGAACCAGGATCCATCCCCGAACTGGAACAAGTTCCTTTCGAGTTCGTATATAACCATACGATGGATTATCCAATAAACTGGGATCTTCGTAGTGATACGGAGTGTCCTGGAGAAATACAAAGGTGATTTCGGATTGGCGAAGAAATATTTGGTTTGGTCGTGAATATTAGTCGCAATTTACTTTGCCCTCTTACTAATCCCTTTCTTTGTCTTAACTTAATACCTTCTGTACACCATTTAGGCTAATTGGCTTTCTTCATTCCCTACCGGTCGGGACCTGTCTATGGTTTGGAAGAAGACTATCCAATTTGCATAATAGGTGTACTATCTCCTAAACCAAGGAGTACTCGCAATCTGAGAGAGAAGGTAAAAGGAAAAGACAACTGAATAGTCCTATTCGTTTTCTCCAGAACCATAAACCATCCTCGAATTCCTTCGAGTTCGTATATAACCATACGATGGTTTTGTCCAATGGAAGTGGACGTTCGTAGTAATACGGGGTGTCCTGGAGAAAAGGGTAAAAGTAGGAGTGGCAATGAGGTCTGCAACTCTGACAATCCAAAAGCCAGTGTTAAGAAGGTTCGGTCAACTTGGTCACTGAGTCATAGTCTAGGGTCGGGTCAATGGTCGCTGCCAAAGAGAGAGAGAAAAGAAACACTCAGCGTGCACTCTAACCTAGATCAGAATGGTTATCACTTTATCTAATCTGGAAACCTCCCACTGTAACGTCAAATTCTTCCCCAAACCTGTAAGAAGAATTAGCCGGGATCACCCGAGGAGTAAACCAACTCATCAGTGGGAATCGGGATCCAACTATCATCGCATGATAACGTGACGGAATCCGCTCACGTCACCACACTCCAGAAGGTATGCGCATATCTGGCAAGTTTCATTTTCTTTAGAAACTCCCGATGTGGATTTCTGCCCCATGCTCTTATGACCTTGACTTTGGCCAACATATCATAAGTCACATGTCAAGTTCTACCCGTCATTCTCCTGGTTAATTTGAACCCACCCGTACCTACCCTTGACTTTGGCCAAAATGGCAGTACGGCTGTCCCAAACCAACGCATCTATCTATGCTGCATATGAATACCCAACAGCTACCAAACACTGTGCCTTGACTTTGGCCAACATACACAGCTTGAATACTATTGACTATCCATATGAAACAACGGAGGGCTACGAATGGTTTCTGGCGAAAACCTTTAACGTAATGAACTTGATATCGTTGAAGGAACTGATAGATTTTTAAAAATATAGTGACGAAAACCTTTGCTAAAGAGGTCACTCCCGGTGAAGGGATCTCGGCTCTTTCCCCGTACAATGAGGTGCAGGATATTCCAACTGAATACCACGATACAAAGCAAAAGTAATCGGCTATAGTGAAGTTATTGCCCTGACGCAAACTTTTGTCCAAGGGGTCACTCCCGGTGAAGGGATCTCGGCCCTTGCCTCGTCGACTGAGGAGCAGGATATTCCAACTGAATACCACGATGCAAAACAAAAGAGAACGCCCTTGCAATAACAGTTTTTTGAAAAAGTGTTCCAACAACATCAGAATAGGTTTGTTTATCTTGCATTGATCCGAATCAACGCAGTCCCATCAATTGATCATACCACAAAGAACGAAAATAATGACGTACGTATATGCCATCCGCATTCGCCACTGGGTCCCGTCATCACCCGTTAGGTTAGCTAACTAACGACAGAGCGGGGACTGGACTAGCGCGGATGCAAAACATATACAACATCTACTAGTATATATATAATATATAATTTTCGCTCAAGGCGTGATAAAAAGCAACATCACAGAAATGTACAGCAACACAGATCAATACAGATATCTGGGATCCCCGGGTTTCACAGAGCCGCTGCTGAAACCCGACGTTCCCCTGGTCGTGTGGATAGCCTGTGCAATGAAAACCTAGACCCCTACGGGCGCGGCAAGTTACCCGCCAAAACCTGAAGCGAGGCAGCCCCCTTCAGCAACGTGAATGGACCACCCAGCACTCCACGGAATCCGGTAACTTGGGCACCCCTCCTGGGTCAACCTATACCCCCTACGAGTGCGACGAACAGCCCGCCAATTCTAGAGTAAAGCCCCCTCCGTCTCAATGCCATGAGATGCGGGCTTGTTGCCCTCTAGAACCCGGCTATCCGTGCACCCCTCCGCGGGGTAATCCTAGTACAGAAAGTAAAATATACATACAACGGGTACATCGACCACAACCTGGTCGTGCCCTAAAATAATAATACAAACAGGCAGTGATGGCAGTCCACATGTCGGACGGTCGCCCCGCAATAACAAATGTACATATAAAACAAAACTGTACTACCACTGCAACCAGGCTATCCCCACGACCGATCCGCAACAACACAGCATATACAGAACATCAACGTGAAGGTCACGTTCGCAAATCCGTCTAACCGGGCTATAGCAGTTAGATAGGATTTACCGATCGAGTGACATTCACGGTCGCAGATATAATGTAAATACAGTGAACTAGCATGTTTAAAATATCCGATCGAACAAATTTTATCAAGTGGGCCCCCAAGCAATACTGTAGCACTCACAGAAAATCTGGGCCCAAAAAGAATATCCTAAAACCCCTATTTTTAACTCAGAAGGAATCTGCAAAATTTTGGTCAAGTGATCAATCAAAAGCGCGGCGGAACCGCGGCCCAAGCATGGGTTTGGCCGTGGTTCTGCGGCGGTTTGGAGAGATCGCGCCACCAAATTTTCACAGATTGCTTCTATATCCATGCACAGTATTCTGAGACAACCTGAAAAATTTTTGGAGCAGAAAAAATTTCGACAGAAAACACATGTGCATACAAAATACGGTTTTTAGGGAATTTTGTTCGATCGGGTTTTAAACATACTAGAGCAAGCTAGGCATGGTTAATGGCGTGGCTCTAATACCGATGTAAGTCCGCGGGGGCGCCCCGGCCGTCGATCCGACGCCGGAAACGCGGAAACAAAAACTTTCAAAAACTATTGAACCGGCACCACCGTGCACTTTTCACCCGGATCGGGCCATTAACCTAGCTACTAGCAAAATACAAGATGGGTAGAGAAGTATACCAAGCGATCCGTGTCCTTCGGTCTTCGTCTCCACTCCGATCTCCCGCGGAATCTCCGTCCGTCACCTCCTCGTCGGAAAGGGCACCACGTAGCCGGATTCTTTTACGGGCTCCCACCTCTTGACCGAGGCAACTCGGGCGCGAAGTTGGCTAGCCGACGCGTCCAAGGGATGCTATAGACTAGTGTAGAAACTTATCTCTTTTGGGGTTATGAGGTTGCCATGGTGAAGGAGGAATGGGCATAGGAATTTTGAAGCAAGCCAAGCTCAAATGAGAATGAATCATTTTCCTTCATTAAAATGAAAACCTCTCTCATTTTCCTTTTAAAAATGTGTGGCCGGCCCTCCTTTTGTAGGTGGGAAAAAGATGATTGATTTTTCAAAGGAGAAAAAGAAAAGATTAATAAGAATAATGGTCACAACAATATCTCATCTCATCAAATCACACACAACCATCACATGAAAGCAAGTGATTGATTCAAAAGGAATCTCATGATGAGAAAGCCACATATATGCATGAAACCCCTCATCAAATAAGTTAATTGCAAACTTGCAATTAACCCCCTCCATCAAAAAGTCCGGCCGTGAAGGAATAAAAGAAAACCGGCCGGAACGGAATGCAAACTGGCAACTTCAGAAAACCGATTCCGTAATAAATTACAGAAAAACCCCGCTACTGCAAATACATGCCCGCATTTGTATTCCCACTGAACACAAATGCAAAGAGACAATATCTACACTATCTAACACTAGGATCCGGATTAAGCCAAAGCTGGTTAGTAAAATCCGTCCGATCACGATCCGTGCAATACCGCACGTATCTGATCGAACCCTGCCATATCTCCATACGGCCTCTACAGCGTTTCGCCCGAAACCTGAGTAACTGTGTGTGGTGGACTCTAAAGACTCGTCAATACTATGGTTGTGGATTTAACCACTAGCACGTCAGAGGTATTAGCCATACGTGACGGGCTACCAGCTACTGACCAAAAGGGACGTCGATGAGCGAACTCATCCTGACACCCTACTGAGCCTGTCAGTGACAATATCCGTACAGTCCGGTCCGTTCGTCTATGAGCATCGCATGGCGGGCCTAGGGGGTTGGTAAAAGTCAGACCCCCAATAGCTGTACAAGTCGTGTCGGAGTGCAGCCCAGAACACCCTGAGATACTACTGGAATACCTACCAGCAAATCTCCTGCCTTGGCCAAGGACTTTTCATGTTCTGGCTCTCCAAGACACAGCGCGACCTCACCCCCAATACCGGGAGAGACGAACCCCTGCAGATCCGCTCACTGCCTCCATATGGCTCGGGACTGTACCCAACTAAAACCTGTTTGCACGACTCCTTTGAGCCGTGGTAGGGTAGTAATCAAAGCACAGTGGGAACTCACACGAGACAAATGACGATCTCAGGTCGATGAACTAACCTGTACACATGTCACCAGGGAACTGCTATCTGACGTCTGGTATAATCCCAACTAGCAAGTTCCTGGCGAGTCCTGTCCGGTGTACTCATAACCCAATGAGCACCTGTATACATCTTAGGTGAACCAACTGACACCAGTGGCTTGTGAGACCGGCCACTGCCCCTCGTCGTGGTCTCGACTGTATACACTAGTCTACTCTGGAGAATCGATGCCCTGTCTCGAAACTCCCTCGGCTAGGGACCTTTTAAGGATGTGCTTATAGACTCCAGCTCTCACGTATATGATCGCCCTCATATTGCTGGTAGTCAAGCAAGAATCCTAGGGGCTCTATCAACGTGTAATAGCGACTCGTAAGGTCACCTAAAGCAGTACACGATAATAAAGATAAACTAGATAGCATACTATCATCTTGAGTAAGACTGTCCTACTGGGACAGGTCCTCCTCTCAATCATTGAAATCACGTGCCTGTGATCCAATAATTGACTTTGAGGGCACTATCTCCAACAGAATAAAACCACTATCACTTGTCCTTTCGGTACGTTTGCATATCGCCGCTTGCCCTTCGGCCTATGCAACGCTCTCGCTACCTTCCAGCGGTGTATGATGGGAATTTTTTCTGACATGGTTGAGAAATTTTTGGAGATATTCATGGATGATTTCTCCATCTTTGGCGATTCTTTCGACGAGTGTCTGCAACATCTTGACGCTGTACTTACCCGATGTAAGGATAAAAATCACACTTTAAACTGGGAAAAATGCCACATCATGGTACGTGAAAGTATTTTCTTAGGACATATCATTTCGCGAAATGGCATCGAGGTTTCCAAACAAAGATTGATTTCATTTCCAACCTCCCTGCTTCCAAATGAGTCAGAGATATCCGATCTTTCCTTGGCTATGCCGGTTTTTACAGACGGTTTATCAAGGACTTTAGCAAGATTGCTAGACCCTTGACTCTTCTTCTGACCAAGGATACAACGTTCAACTTCGACTCGATCTATTTGACTTCTTTCGAATCACTACGAAGCCCACTCACCACTGCTCCCATTCTTTCTTCACCTGACTGGACGCATCCTTTTTAGATTATGTGCGATGTATCCGACTTTGCTATCGGTGCGGTCATAGGACAACACATCGATAAGATGTCGCACATAATCTACTACGCGAGCTAGACCCTGAAGGACGCCCAAATGATTTACACAACAACCGAGAAAGAGTTTTTGGCTGTTATGTTTGCTTTAGAGAAATTCAGGCCCTATCTAATCGGCTCCCCAGTCATTGTATATACCGATCATTCAGCTCTGCGACATCTTTTTGCGAAAAAGGATTCAAAATCTTGGTTAATACGTTGGATCCTTTTACTTCAAGAATTTAACCTTCTCATTAAGGACAAAAGAGAATGTGAAAATGTAGTAGCGGATCATCTTTCACGACTTCCTTCTTCGCCGACGCTCCCTCTCCCAATCAACGATACTTTCCCTGATGAGCAACTCTTGACGGTATCTTGCGAACCCTGGTACGCAGATATTGTGAACTACCTGGCGAATGGACTCATACCTAACGATTGGTCGAGTCAGGACAGACTTAGATTTTTATCCTAAGTAAAACACTTTTACTGGTGTGAACCCTACCTGGTCAAGTACTGTCCTGACCAAATCATTCATCGGTGTGTTCCTGAGAACGAATTCAAGAGTCTTTTTGCCACGATCAAGCGTGTGACGGGCACTTTGGCCTAAGAAAGACAGCTGAGAAAGTCTTGCAATGTGTTTTTACTGGCTAAAACATTTCAAAGATGCACATGAATACTACAAGACTTGCTCCCGGCGCCAACATTTAGGCCGGATTTCCAGGCGAAATGAGATATCGCTCCAACCAATATTGGTTGTTGAGATGTTCGATGTTTGGGGAATTTATTTCATGGGCCCGTTTCCCAACTCTTTTGGGAACCTATAAATTCTCTTGGCTGTTGATTATGTCTCCAAATGGGTCGAGGCAGTACCGAGCTGGACTAATGACAACAAGGTTGTCATTAAATTCCTTAAAGAAAACATCTTTTCCCGGTTCAGGCACCTTCGTGCTTTCATTAGCGACAATGGGACGCATTTCTGCAATAGGACTTTCGAGGCCTTGATGCGGAAATACTCAATCAATCATAAGCTATCCATGCCCTACCATCCCCAAACATGTGGGCAAGCCGAAGTTTCAAATCGCCAGATCAAGCAGATTCTGGAGAAAACAGTTTCCAAGAATCGTAAATATTGGTTTTTGAAATTAACCGATGCCCTTTGGGCATTTCGAACTGCATATAAGACTGATCTTGGCATGTCTCCTTATCGTCTTGTGTACGGAAAGGCTTGCAACCTCCCTGTGGAAATCGAACATCGTGCTATTTGGGCGATCAAAGAGCTGAATCTCCATCTTGAAGATGCGGGCAGCTATCGAAAGCTGCAACTGAACGAACTAAACGAGCTTCGGGATGAGGCTTACGACAACGCGGTTATTATAAAGAACCGAACGAAGGTGTTTCATTATAAACACCTTACGCGTAAAACCTTCACGCATAGACAACAAGTTCTTCTTTTTGATACCCGACTCCATTTCCATCCCGGTAAACTTCGATCTCGCTGGAAGGGACCTTTTCTTGTGCGGTGTGTGTACCCGCACGACGCAGTGGATTTGGAGAATCCAAAGGATGGTTCGTTCTTCAAAGTAAACGGACACAGATTGAAACCGTTCTTTAGAGCAGAACCATCAGAGGAGCTCCTGATATTGCAGGAGCCAGTTTACCCTGCATAATCTTCCTATGTTTACCACCAAACTTCGGTTATCCAGCCATAAACAATAGAGACACTGTTTTAAATAAGTTTGGGGATATGTATATACTATTCTTTATATATATATATATATATATATATATATATATATATATATATATATATATGGATATTCTTGTCCTGTGCATTTTTTTTTCTTTTTGACGAGCAATCTTGTCTGGTGATTCTCAGTCATTTGTTCATTACAAAAAAAATGAAGAAGAGGAGAACCGACGATTTTTACCCTTCAACAATTTTGCCCTCTTGATGTACAATGACAGTGAGGGCACTGTCCAGTTTAAGTTTGGGGTGGGGCTCGGTAAGCTTTTTCCCTTCGCATTCATTTGTATATTCTGCATTTGCATATATATTCAAAAACCCATAAAAATCAGAAAATTTTCTAAAAACATATTAACTTTGTCGTCAAGTTTGCTAGTGGGAGAACTTAGATTCGATATTTCAACGATTTTGTTTTATAAGATAGGAACAACTAAATCCTATTTTTAGATTTTGAAATCGTGAAGGATAACCCTCCTTTGAGTTTAACTATAGCTAATATATGTCTTTACATCACACTATACGTGTCGTGAGTTTTCAAAATTAGATAACAAGTCTAATATGTCTGAAAACTTTTAAATTGATAAACTAGTTTTTGAGGATCAAATAGGTTTGTTCTGAAATAAGTAATATCAAGAATATTTTCGAAAGTAAAGTGGATAAGAAGGGATATTATAGATACCTTAATAGGAACTAATTCTGAAGAATAACCCATCTGGAACTTGATTAAAGTGATTACACACCTGATCCACTAAACACGTTTTTTATCCTAAAAATAATTCAACAACTGGTTATATCTCCGTTCGCATTAAATCGTTATGATTTTCACGCTAAAATAGGTATTTTGTTTTAGGGCCTAGGTAACTTGAGCAATTAAGTCCGCCAGGGGTGTCTCTACACCTAATGCCCTAAAACCAACTGGTTTGGGAGCATTGGCCTGAAGCTCGATAAGAAGCCTTGAAAGTCCAAATTAAAACAAAGTCATGCAAGTGTTCTCTCCGAGTTAAAATTCCTAACGGTTCATTGTGTGAGAATGATCTTGACATAAGACAGGTTTTTATAAAAATATTTTTAACGGAGATATGAAGGTTTTATCCTGTGATGAGGACTATTGCACGTTCACGAAGGTGTGTATGAAACGAAAACAAGTAAAAGGTGGAGTGAAAAATAAGGTGTAGTTTCCTATTAAGGAAGATAGACATACTGAATTTGAAACCTAACTGGAAAAAGAAACTTGAAAAATACTTAACTCTTTATAAAACATGTGTGAACCTTTTTAAGTTTTTATCTGGGGTTTATTTTGTGACATGACGTCTTTAGTCGATCCTTTTGAAACTAAACGACACTATTTGCACTGCACGTAAAGATGTATAAGATCTTCAGATTAAATAAGAAGTGAGGTGTGGAAAATAAGGGTTCGATATTTCTAAATTTAGGATAATAGATTTGCTTGCTTTGAAGCAAAACCTTAGGATTAGAATCACAGTTATTTCGCGAAACTAGCTTGACGGGATTTTGTGGGTGAAATACGCTGAAACCCCTCAGGAGACAACACTCCACCTACTAGGGCCACCTAGAGGTTTAACGGCTTGTTGCACAAGCTCAGTGCAACCGCGTTCCCTGCGAAAACGAGGTTAGGATTTTGTTTTGCTCGGGATGAGCAAATGATAAGTTTGGGGGTATTTATTCATCACTGAAAACTGCATTTTAATACCGCTTATTCATTATCTATTTTGTTATATATCGGTACTATTAACCAGTGTCTGCTTGGTAATACAGATTACAGGTGTTCGTGATAAAATACTGGAAACACTCTCAAAATAACGAATATAACGTTTTAGAGCCAACACTGCAAACAGAATAGAAAACCGATCAATATCCAATAAGTTCTTTTGCAAAAAACAAAGTGTATACAAATTTTGGTCGAACACAATGAATGTGAACACTAGACCTTGCTAAAAGAGGTGATGTGATGTGCATTAAAAGCTAAAAGAGGTGATGCGATGTGCATTAAATGCTAAAAGAGGTGATGTGATTTAAAGCATCATGATTTCCTTCCAAAAGCTACTAAGCAACCCATGTTTCCTATAAATACCAGGTCATGGGCAAGGAGAGAAGATACTTTTTCTTTAGTTTTGCTTTAGAACAGTTGTAATTTGTAACTTGCTTTTCCTTTGAACTCTTGAGCTCTTGCCCCTTTGTCTTGACCTTGCAACTTCTTCATTGAACTTGCAACCTTAAGATTTTGGTTCTTGAATTCATGATTAGTTGTAACTTGTTGGAAATTCAATAAAAGTTCTCATTTCATTTCATACGTCTTGCTTTCTACATACTTGAACTTGTGAAATCCTTGCTTTACTTTGATCTTGCAACCTCTTAAGTGAGCTTTCAACCTTAAAGTTTGGTATTTGGGATTTCACATTGATACGGGATTAAAGAACAGTTGAAGGAATTTGCACGTTTGATTTGTTCTCTCTTTGTCTTTTCTTGCATTTTTTGTTATGTTGCCTTACTCTTTTCTCTTTTAATTTGGAATTGTAAATATGTGTGAGTAATTGATTTACTTGTTAACGGTAGAAAATGGTTAGTTTGTGTTAGGAGATGTGTTTGCTAAAACCTTAACTTTGCAATTTGAAACTCCGAGCAAAACACTCGCAATTCCGCTCCTTTAGGCACCCTGTCCTACCATGGTAGCGGTAAATCTTAATCGTGCCCGGATTGCGAATGCTTTGCCGAAGGCTAAGGTTAAGAGACAACAACGGAAGGACAAGGGACAAGGAATACGGATTTAGCTCAAAATCGCAAATACCGTATTTCAAGTTCCCTAATCCACATTGTTGCCTATTGCTTTAGTGTAAATATCAAAATTAGGTCTATAAGGAAACAACAAACATCATTCTCGCACAAGCTAACCTAAAACTACCATTAACATGTCTTTTTATTGAACATGTCATAGTTAGGACACTTTGTATAAACAACAACTCAAGATACGGTATTAACTCGTTAAAACAAGCTAAAAAGCCTACCATCACCCTGCGGACGACCCATACTCATCGCGCCTAGCTACACGCGACGCCGTCTTTGATTGCGGTTATTTCAAATTCTTTCTAAATACGACACGGTGAAAACCTGTTAATCAAGCACGGAATTCCGAGACTATTTAAAAGAGAATGAGATTCTCTCTCAGTTTACTCTTACATATAAACCACAGCACAACGGTATATCAGGGTGGAAGAATCGCACCCTATGAGATATGGTGCGCTCTACGATGAGTACTACTGAGTTGCCTATTTCCTTTCAGGGACATGCACTTAAGAAGCTGCATACCTATTGAATAGAATTCCGATCAAATCTGTTGCCTACCACTCCATATGAGATATGGAATGAGAAGAGACCATCTCTTAAACGAGTTTGATATGTGGTTGTCTAGCCTATGTTGCAAAAACAAATCCGGACAAGCTCGAGTCAAGGTCAGTTCTGTGCAAGTTTGTAGGATATCCCAAACATTCACGAGGGTATATCTTCTACCATACTGAGGAACAAAAGATGCTTTGTTTCTCAACATGCCACCTTTTTGGAAAAGGAATTTCTTGTGGAAGAAGTTAGTGGCGATGAGGTAGAACTGGAAGTAGTTCTAGCAAACACAAACTATAACTGACGATTTGGTGGAACCGAAGGATTCAATAGCCCCAGACGAACCGAAGCCACTCCGCAGATCTGATAGTGTTCCTCATACACCTGAGAGATACTACGGTTTTCTCGTAGACGGTGAGAGCGAGAATTGCATCATGTAGATGATGACCCAACTAGTTTCGAGTAGGCCATCACAAGTGGAGACTATGTGAAATGGCTGGATGCTATACGATCTGAGATGGAATCCATATACACCAGCAAAGTGTTGACTTTGCATGTTGCTCCTGAAGGGGTAAAACCCATCGGGAGCAACAGGATCTTCGAGAAAGATAAATTGTTATAGATGGAAAAGTTGAGACTTTCAAAGCTATGCTTATGTCCATCAGGATCCTACTTGCCATTGCTGCATACCATGACTACGAAATCTGGCAGACTGCACATCAAAACCTCTTTTCTAAATGGTGATTTAGAAGAGAGCGTGTATGACACTGCCAGAGGGCTTCGTAGACAGTGAGAGCAACTGAAGCATGTGCAAGCTGCTTAAATCCATCTACGGGTTAAAGCAGGTATCGCGGAGATGGAACATCTGTTTTAGTGAAGCTGTCAAAGAGTTTGACTTCATCAAAATGGTAGATGAACCATGTATAAATAAGAAGGTTGTAGAGAGTATGGTTGTCTTCCTCGTATTGTACGTATATGACATACTCTTGATAAGAAAGGGTGTTCCTATACTACACTCGGTCGAGCACCTCCTATTACACAGGTTCTCCATGAAAGATCTAACTGATGTCTCCTACATCCTGGAGATATACATCTATAATGATAGATCTAAATGGATTTGGGATTGTCCCAATCCAGTTACATAGACACCATGCTAAAGGGGATTATTATGGATGATTCTAAGCGTGGTAATGTACTCGGTTATTCAGGAATCACTCTCTCCAAAGAAATGTCTCTCCATACTGAATTGGAAAGGGCTCGCATACAAAGGATACCCTATGCTTTGGCGGACGGGTCCATCATGCATGAGATGTTATGTACCAGACCAGATGTAGCTTACTCGCTAGGTGTATTGAATAAGTATCGAAAAGATCTTTGGGAAAATCACTGGACAGCTGAAGAACATTCTTAAGTGCTTGAGAAGGACTAAAGAAATGATCTTGGTGTATGGTAACGGTGAACTACAGATGGATTCCTTTACCGATTCAAGCTTCCATAGTGATAAGGATGACTGAAAGTCAGTCTCGGGTTTTGTCTTCACCCTCAGTGGAGGGACGGTATGTTTAAAGGGTTCCAAGCTATATACCGTAGCAGACTCGTTGATAGAGGCTAATTACATCGCTACCAACGATGCTGCCAAAGAGGTTGTCTGGATGAAAAAGTTCATATGATGAACTTGGTTCCTACCATTGGGCATCCAGTACCTATGTATTGTGATGATAATGGAGCTGTGACTTTAGCCTAGGAACCTCGGTCTCGTCAGCAATCCAGACATATTCTTAGACAGTATCACCAGATCAGGGAGATAGTTGATCTCCGGGAGATCGAGGTTAGGAGAGTTGACACAGAGGATAACACAGCGGATCCACTCATCGAGGCCATCCCCCAGATGCTATTCAAGAGACTTTTGGGACGTTGGGTATGGGATACTACAACAACCGGCCTCAGTGCAAGTGGGAGATTGTTAGGAAAATGTATGCCCTAGAGGCCATTATTGTACATGTGATGTATATTATAGTGGATGCTTTGACATATATATAGAGGACTTTCTTGCTCGACATGATAGTATGCTATCAGGTTACCTTTATCTTAACATGTGGACTGGTATTTGTACTATTTGTCTCTTACATGTTGATAAAGCCCTTAGGATATGTACTTGACTACCAGGACTATGATGAGATCATACTAGTGGGGCCAGGGTGGTCCAAAATTACATCATTTAATCAGTTCCTAGTCGAGGTAATATCGAGATTAGGGCATCGATATTCCAGAGTGGAATAGTATGTACGTTTCTTGTCCTTTAGAGTGCGATGGTTGATCCCACAACCATTGGTGAGTGACATCAAAGATTGTGTTAGATATATGTATACACTATAGGCCATTATATGATAGTGTATGTATATATATATATATATATATATATATATATATATATATATATATATATATATATATTCTGGGGACATTCTTTCTCTACATGGTAGTATGCTATCTGGTTGCACTTCATTTGATCGTGCTTTCATTCATTTGGTACATGTTGATATAGCCCTCTGGATAAGCAGGACTACTGAGATTAGGATGCGGATCATACTAGTGGGACATGAGTAGTCTATGAGAATATTCTTGAAATTTTCCTAGTCGTGGGTGTATCGAGATGGGGCATCGATATCAATAGAGTAGACTAGCGTATACGTTGCTTGTCCCATATGATGGGTGATGGATGATCCTATATCCATTGGTGTGGTGACACCAAAGACCGTATACGGGTGCTCAGTAAGATTGGGTACACTGAACGGACTCGCCGAGAACTTGTAACGTTTTGAAAATCGTTTCGGTGAAATTTCGAAAAAAATCGGTAAAATAAGGGGGTTTTCTGTAAAAAGTCAAAATACAAATATCTTTATTATAAAATTAAATATACATATTCTAGCTATGTAATTGCTAGTATTTGGTGTTTATTGAGCCACTGGTGAAATTTCAAATTTTCTGAAAAATTTTCCGAAATTAATTATGTTAATATTATTTTAAGCCGTCACTAATACAATTAATTAGGGAAAATTACAAATTGGAATGAGTTGAAATAAATTTTGTCGATCATAAAACATTAAATAAAATTTTATCATGTGGTTTTTGAAATGAAATGGTTTGCCAAAACGGTTTAGAAAATATCGAAGAAAAAGGTTTTTTTCGGTGAAATTAGTGTTAATGGGAATTGGGGTAATACATTCATCTTTTTCCCTAACCCACACACCCACACCTCACCCTCTCTCCCCCTCCCCATATGGCCGGCCCCACCTTGACAGCCCCCTCTCTCTCTCTCCAATTACCTCACCTTTCAAAAGAAAAGAAAAGAAAAGAAAAAGGGAAATGAAAGAAAGTCAAAAGGGGGTGTAGACTTTGTCTTTTTCTCCCCATTTTCTCCACCTCCCTCTCTCTCCTCCCCCACTCCCTTGCTGGCTGAAAATTTCCTGCACCAACAACCCTCTTTCTCCCCCCATTGTTCCATCTCTTTTGCTTCAGAAAATTCATCAAATACCCATCAAAAAAATCCAAAAATCTAAATCTAGTTCTTACCTATTTTAGTGTAGCCTTAGATGCATGGATCTTGGTGCAAGGATTTCATTTTGGAGGTCTAGATTTCATGTTTGATCATGGATTTGTGAGGTATAAATTTTGTGCCCCATGGTTGTTTGTTGATTAGTAGCTTATATGATTTTGTTTATAAGTGTAAGATTGGTTGTTGTGGTTTGTGTGATGAAAATTCAAGAGAAGAACTTGAATGCAAGTTAGGATTTTCTGTAATTGGTGTGTGGTTGTGTAATGTATTTAAGCTCTTATGACATGTTAAAACAAGTTAGTAGCTAGTTGTTAATTGTTAGTTTAAAAATTGTGATAATTACGCTAATTTGCTATCTAGGTTTTTGGAAATGGTTAAATAATTGGGTTTAAAATTATAATTAGTTTTTTTATGACTTCATTAACATTATTAAGTGTAGTTTAATACTTTAGTTCATGAAAATCCAAGCTAGATTGTGGTTTGTGCATTTTTTGCTATAAAATTGTTAAAATTTGGGTATATTGTAAACTAGAATTTTGGAATTTATGGAAATTGATGAGAATAAATTATAGGAATGGTTTATATGACTTTGTTATGATATTTAGTGAATATTGTGGCCGCTAGATTCGTTTAAACATCAAGATGTTGTATTAAAGCGGTTAATTTTGCTTATTAGGTTTTCGGAAAAATAGCTTTAAAACGAATTTGAAGTTTTGGTGATTTTAACCCTATTTTATATATATAATTAAGGTGTTGTGAAACCACGATTGATACGTTTGAGTTTTTCTCGATGGTTTGGCGTTTGTACGCCGATGTCGAGGGTTTTTGGGTTGATTTGTGAAAGCAACCATAGGTTTTGACCTATGTGGGATTCACGTGTCGTTTTTGGGTCATGAGTCGGATTTTAATACGACACGGTGCGTTATGATATGTAGGTACCCCATGTGGACTTCGAGACAACAAGCAAGCGCGTAGCGACGTCGGCACCGGCTAGCGAGGACCAGGTGAGTAGATTTATATCTACGGGGAGAAGTCGGGTGGATGGCGTATAGCACCCCCGCAGTCCGTAGTGTAGCTCATATATATATATGTTTATATAGGTGTTTTATGATACGAGAATGTTTATTCATGTTATGATTATGTGTTCATGGATTAGCTTTGGGTTAGTTGTGAAACCCTAGAGTAGTTGTTATACCCACATACGCACACACAGACTTGCATATTTTACTTTCTTGTGCGCAGATTGGGATGTGTATATATGTATATATGCGTGGGTATAGGACTATGCATATGTACATTCATATACGCATGCATGGATAATGAGGATAGTACTTGGGATTTAAGATGAGTCGATGAGATTTGATTAGAGGCCGTGAGATCGGTGATATAGCAGGGTTCGTATTTGAGATACGACATGACGTTGTAGCGGGTCCTTGACGTAGTGTTTCACACACGTGCATGCATACTTAGGCGGTATCAGTATTGTACTAGACGTAGATCAGTACCCCGATCATGATATTTGATAGAGAGGATACCAGGTGAATAGTATGATGAATGTGATATTAACCCGTACCCAGATTTGGGGATGCCGTACGACGGATTTACGTACGAGCTATATTTTGATGATTGATCCGCACTCTTGACTTGGGATGCCTGCTTATAGATATGGTATCGGATATGATATTATTGAGGCGGGATCACCGACTAATATATATACAGGTATGTATATGGATCGTCTCAGATGTTAGGCGGTTTCCTTACCTGTAGTTCAGCTTGTTAGCTTAGCCCTTTAGTTTAGTTTAGTTGTTAGATTAGATTCGATTCTTACCTATTTCAAAAACTAACGAATCGTGGGTATTTTAAAAGACAGCCCAAGGGATCCTACGAATATTTCAAAAGATGTATCTTTTCATAAAAAACACCGTAGCCCCTATTTTCAAAACCCCATGATTCGTGTTATTTCAAAAGGCACCATTTGTAGGACTTATATTAGATTAATGAAGATTAGTTATAGTTGCGTCTAGTATTCAACTCCCGCTCATTATTGTGGTTCGTTTCGCATCGCATGCTTATATTATGTTTCATACTCCATTATTGATATCATGCTGTTAAGACACCAGCACCATTACCGATGATGCGTATGTACCACGTACACTTACTTGCCGGCTCACACACATCTTCATCGGTAATTGCCATGTCACGTACACCTTAGAAAATATTATTGCTTGACATAGCCTGTTAGCTAATAGTTTAGACATGATATTAGCGTACTTGCCTTATATGTTAGTTTAGACATTGTAGTTATTACCTCCTACTTCATGCATACTGTTAATCATTGTTATGCCGCATTCATCGATTCTCATTCATATATTCACTATTTTACGTGTTATTGAGGTTTTGGATTCGGATTTCCGTCAGATTTTCTTGATTTGGAGGAAAACCGCAAAAACATAAATAAACCTTTTCTCTCTTTTAAAATAAAAAGTGCGGTTTTCCCATGATGTATGAGTCGTCCACCATGAGTTTGCTGATGGATTTCGAGACCCGATTCGAGAAGTGGAGGAACCGTTTCGGGTACATGGTGGGCCCGGTAAGGTACCCCGGGGCAAGAAGGTCGTGTTGCTGACGTTGAGCCTGGCAGGGGAGCACTACTTACCGGTGATATTACCCGACGCGTCGGATATCCGGAGGATACCGTCGTGGTCTTGAGATGGATGGTAGGGGTCGGTCTGGACTGACGGCGCCCTAGATATTGTGATTGAGACATTGAGATTTCGAGATATTGAGGTACAGAGACTGTGATACAGAGATATCGAGAATCGGGATTACGTTTTGTGCCGATGCTAGGCACTGTTTTATGCTGATTTCATTATGATACCTCATTTTAAAAATACAGAAATCTCACTAATTTATGAAAGCAGTTTTCTTCAGTACATGCATTACGTTTCATGCATTCATACATCATCCATATGATATATTGCTACCTGAGGCACTGACACGGGCCCATGAGATTACACTCGGTTAGATATTACCCTAGCCATTGTTATAGGCTGCATACTATACATTTAATTGAGGATATATTATGATCATTGACCTAGGTTGCGTTATTTATGCGATTTCTTTCCGTAGATGTTTTTCTATTCACGAGTTGGCAACTCAACCCGTTGTGCCCCAGTTTCTTACAGGTTTTGCCGTACAGGTTTCATTACGGCTTTGCTGGCACTGCTTCCCATTTCCGGGTGAGTTGCTAGTAGGTGGGTTTACTTGTATCGTACCCCCATTATATATCTTGTATATCATTATTCTGTTGTATCTAGAAGTTCCATCAACCAAACATGTATTTATTTTTGAGATAGAGACCAGCGATGTTATTCTTTCGACCTTAGAGTCGCGCGTTTTATTTCTGTGGATTTCTTATTGTTTTGCGTTTCCTTTTGAGTTTTGATCCTCGCCCTTGGCGTTGTATATTATATTGCTTGTGTGTTTGTGACCGTTGATTGACGAAGAGCTAGCTCCCGCTTGGGGATGCCCTTTTTTGATTTCGTATACTATTCATGTTGTATCCCGTTTGGGGGCCAGTATTTACAAAGGAGACACTGCCGAAATTTTCAGGAAATTTTTGATGTTTTTAGAAACCCGCATAATTCGGCTTATGCTATTGAAACTACTTGTTTTAAATTGGTTTTCCTTCACTCTACTACTCTTCTTGGTTTGGATTTCTGGGGTTTCGGTTTACTTAGATTACGTACGCCTCGAGACGTTCGTAGTTTAAGTGCCGGTCTTGTTCCGTACTTTCGGGACGTGACAGAACTCCTATGTGGTATTATATCTATCATCGGATAGCAGTTCTCTGGTGACACTGGTACAGGTTTGTCTGTAGACCCAAGATCTTCATAGAGTCTTGTGTGCTTCCCACTGTACTTTGATCTCCACCTTACCATGGCTCTACTGAGTAGTGCAAACAGATGGATTTTGGGTACAGTCCCGAGGCACATGGAGGCAATGAGCGATAGGAGGGGTTTCGTCTCTCCCGGTATTGGGGGTTGATGTTGCACCATGTACGATTGGCTATAACAGGAAGTCCCTGGCCAGGGCTGCTGAGATTTACTAATAAGTGTTATCAGTAGTTTCTCGATCTGTTATGAGCCATATAACAGCATGACTTATTGGGTTATTGGGGTCGACGATACCATCCCTAGACTCACATATACAGCATATTTGACGAAGATACCGTACTGTACGATAAGTATTACCAGTTGGCTCGACAGGAGCTTTAGCAGGTTTGCTTGTGTTTCTTCTGATCGCTCAATACCTAGGAGCCGTTATGTACAGCTTCTGCCACTGACGGTTTGTGAACATGTAATGTGATCACTGCCTACTTCTAGCGTATTGACGAGTTTTAGAGTCCCACAAAGTGGTCTCCTAGCTTAAGAGAAAAGATGTGGGGTGCATATGTGATATGCGCGGGAGCTCTATTAAAGGCGTGTATTGGATACCGTATTTTAATCGGGCGTTAACTATTGGACTGGTCGTATGTGATATGACCGGGTTATTAAATAAAGTGTTGATTTAATATTAAATCCATTAGCTCATTTATTAAAACCTATTTCTTTATGATGCATGCATGAGTGGATGTATATGTTGATATGGATGCACACATGCAATCATATATGGGTCATGGTTGATGATACATAGATGGTGGCAATGCAAGACTTACATGGTCACTTATTTGTATATTTTGTTTATTTGAGAAAAGCAAAAATGGATTAATACCATGGTTTAATTACCCATGGTTTTAGCCCATGGTTTTGCTTAAACTCAAGTTACAAAATATCTAGATATTTTGTAACCATAGTTTAGCATGGATGACTCTCACTTACTCACTTGAGTTTAGTAAGAGTTATTCATTATTCTCATATTATTCTCTTGAGTTTAGTTTGAGCCATCTCCTTCTTCCTTTGTCTCCTCAAAGCTCTCTAAGGTTTTAAAAGAAAAGAGAAAGGATTAAAAAGAAAAGGTTTTTAATTGAGATCCAAACCCACATCACCATTCTACTTTAGTCTAGCCCACTAGTGTGGAGTGTTTGCTTCATCTTCATCCTTGATCAAGTGAAGCTTGGAGCTTGGTACAAAGGGACTTCGTGGTGGATCGTCGTGGACGCGGAAGGATACAAGACAACCGGTTCAAACCCTACACGATCCAAGGAGTCTAGGAAGAGGTCTACAAAGGTTATATTTCTCACCACTTAGTGTTAGACACTTGTAGTATATGATACTAGCATGTTGTTACACAATTTTTCTAGTTCGATTCATGTTTGAAATTGTTTAGCACCCTCTAAATTTTTTTATAGCATGTGTGATGCAACCCTAAACCTAGTGTGGTGCTAGAGAATCCCTACAGTGCTATCAGAGCCAATCTAGAAACTTAGACGATATTAGATTAATTACGAAACCGAAGCAACTCCGAAATAACGATTTCTGCAACCCTGAAAATATGCTCTCTGTCGATTTTAAAATGGGCTCGAAATTTTTTTTAAACAACTGCAGAGTCCTGCATATGATGCATGTAGAACACATAACAAATTTGAAGCCATTCCCTCGTATTTCACCCGAGCACTTGGCCACCAAAACCGGTGAGGCCGACCATTTTAACCCAGAATTGCCTCGAAGTTTTCCTGTGCTCTGGTGTGTAGGTTTTGAGGTTTCAGTTATTGTTTGTTTAGGCCAAAATTTCATGTGATGCTAATTTTGCTTAGTGCCTTATACGGAGTATTTCGTAGTCGTATGTTTTAACATTGTAATGGTAACTTGGATGATGTTTAACAGTTCGAGCGAACATCAATCACCCCCATTGCACTCGCTGAAAATTTCCAAGTTTTAGAATTTTCCTAAGTTAAATATATTTGAATGTTCATGCAAGTAACCCTATGGACCCTCTAAAGGAACAAAACCCTAACTCGATTCTATGACCATGGAACTGCGGCTAAACCTTAGGGTTTGCCGTAGTTCAGTGGCGCCATAGGTGAGGCAAGCGTTTACCCTTCTATGGTTGGTCCATAGACACTATGGCACGTTTTTGTGTATTTTAGCTTTGCTCAAGTGTTGAGCTTCCGGGGTAATTTGTGGGTGTTTATTGACTCGATCAAAACGTTTAACATTGTCTTGATATTTGTGAAGGCGATACAATAATTGGAATCTACACCAATTAGTATTGTGAAAAGTAATTAGTTGCGTGTAAATTTAATATTTTGGCCTCGGTAGAATCGGGAATCTTGTTGAATTACCCGTCTTCTTTTGAAAAGTTGTTTTCATGGCTGAGACCTAAATATAAGATTTGCATTGTTAGGCATGAAATCCTGAATATATGATATTCCGAATTTATGATGTCTAAAGGCAGTGTTGATAACAATTGTTTTAGTTTTTCATTTTCTTTTCTGCGACCGTAAGTGTAGTATGTGGTGTATCGCCGGTTTCGTTGCTATACATCAACGACAATTGGGGTACGCATACTTACTTACGTTGATGATATGTGATATTATGTGTTGCTGAGATATGATGTGCATGATCGTCGTGAATGAATAGCCGGGGGTTTTATGTGATATGAGAGTTTTTCTTTTCATTCATGTAAAATTAAATGTATGTAATATTCTTTTATTTGGGGCACTTCCGGGTTGAGGATGATATCACCATTGTTGTATATTATTTACTTTTCCGCATTAGGATAGACCCAAGGAGGGGAGCACAAGTGACCGGGTTCTAGGGTTCAGTAGGAGGCCATTTCGAGGAGTTGAGACCGGGTCTTCTAAACTCTAGAATTGGTAGGGTCACTTGCCGCTCTCGTAAGGGTCTAAGGGTGTGGGCTTGGCTATTCATTGCGACCGTGGAATCCGTATTTTCTATTGTTGGCTAAATACAAAATACGGACCTCCTAGTATATCCTGTATTTTCATATATGTGCTTTTGCTATTGATATTCTGTGATGTGATCACTTTTTATGCTGAGACGAATGATGTATTATATATATGATATATAATAAAAGTTGCTTATGTTTTGCATCCGCGCTAGTCCCGCCCTGCTATGCCGTTAGTTAAGTAACCTAACGATTCATACTGGGACATTGTGGCGAATGCGGATGGTGATCAGTCGAAAATACTGCATTTTTAACACGTCAATTTCCCTATCTTTTGCATTCTTCTAGAGGTGTTCAGTATTCATATTGCACATATTAGCAAAACACCTATATAATACTGAATTACCTGTAATGTATATTAAAACCATCATTTATAGGGAAATTGACTGTTTATTATGGCATCACATCATCCTTGTATTCCGCAATACTTGTTTTGGAGTCTTTGCAGGAAATTCCAGAAGAAAGGCCAAAATTGTCATAGTGCTGATCAAAAATTATGCCAACTCAAAAGACTTGAGAGCTGGTAGCAATCTAGTGGGAAATATAAAATTCAGCATATCAGAAAAAGGCCCAAATGTCAGCCCAAGAAACACCAGAGGAGTTCAAGCCCCAAGGCTTCAGACGAGCCGTGGATCCGCGGCCGGAGCCGGCTTGCGCCGCGGATCCGCGACAGCTTGATGGCGCCAATGCTTCCAATTTTCTCCACGTGTCTCCACTAACGGCCCAAGCTTCCAGAAGACACCAGAAACTCCACATGGCTTCATCTAGAAGGCTCGTCCTAACAAGTTATTTTTAGATGGCTCTCTTTAACAAACTTTTGGAGGGAAATTTGAAATTTAAAATCCTACATCTAGGGTTTTGAGGTCTATAAAAAGGAGCCTAGATCTAGGGTTGAGGTTGTTCAAGAAATTATCCATCATCTTCCACCCACAAGTTGAGTGACACAACTTGTGCCTCAAAACCCTAACCCTAATTCCAATTCCAAAATCAAGATCAAGATCCCGAGTACCATTCAAGCAAGAAGACTTCGATCCTTTAGAAAGCGACACCGGACTTCATCGGAACAAGAGATCCAAGGAGATCCGCGACTCAAGGAGCCGAGCGAAGCCGAAATCGACGATCTAGTTCCTTCCTTTTGTAAATTTCAAGAGAGTTGTAACGAAATTTGTCGATAAATAAAGGTGAAATTTCTATATCTTGCTTATCTTTTAATTCAAGCTTTATGATTCGATCTCAATTTGTGATTGTGTTTGTTATTATGATGTTTGAGTAAAACTCCGCTCGTGTAGGAGTTGTGACGATCGATAGATGATGATGATTTAGACGCTTTTACAATTCTTAAATCCTATAACGTTTGTAAATTCTTGTGAATCAAATGATCGATGACCTAGTTTCGAGACGATGCTTTCTTGATTGTGTTCGCTCGAAAGTAGGGATCAATGATTGATCATTTGATTAACTTGAAGCTAGATTTTGAATGAGATTCATCGAAAGGTCAAAGGATGAGATGAGGAATCTCTAGTTTCTTCGCAAGATCCTTAACCCTCGATAAATCGGCATCGATCTAGTATCAATTCTTTAATGGATAAGAATATGTAATCATTAGATCTCATCATATCTATAGATCCGATCTACTCCTACTAGCCACACTTCGAATTTGGATTGTTGGTTTGGAAATTATCACACATCTCAATTCTTGATTTTAATGTTTTCTTAGATCTAGATTTTTCTAATTCTTGATATTCAATTTTACAAATCAAGACTTGTTTCTTTTCTATTCTTTAAATTTTCGACTCATCTAATTCGAGAATTGAACGGATCTCACTTTCCCTGTGGACGATCCGCACTTACTAACGCGCTATATCCGACACCGTTATTAATTGCGGTCAAAATATTTTTGGTTATGATTTCTATACAATTTCTACATACACATTGGAAAATCATTCAATCAAATGGCGCCGTTGCCGGGGATCGTGTGCTAATTTGTTCATTTTTTGAAATTTGAGTTGAAAAGTTTATTCCATCATAATTTTGAGATCAAAATTCGCGCAAAACACTAAACGATTTGTTGTGGTTAATTGCAAGGAAATCTGGAGCTTGCTGTGTAATTGGAAAAATATTTGGAAAATTCCAGAGAGCTCAGGAGGTGAACAGTAGCTTGCTGTTAAATTTTTGTGCAGCGAAGAGCTTGAAGCGCCGCGCATCCGCGACATAAGGCGACTCGTGCGGCGGAACCGCGGTTGAACAGGAGCCTCTCTGTAAATTTTCACTCAGGTGCTTTCTTACTTTCTTATCTCCTCCTCCATCTGCTCCAATTAACAATTTGCTGCAGTTTTCTTTGCAAATAATTCGCAGCGCCGCAAAAAGAAAAATAAATTGTGCGTGTTTTTGATTTTTGTGGTTGTTTGCATAATAATACAGACTTTAAGGGGCACGACCAAATCCAGATTAGGTGGGGAGTTCATTACCCTTCCTAAGCCCCAAAAATCACAAACTTGCATCCGCATTACCCTCATTAACTAAAAAATATCTATAGATGACTCTATGGACCGTCACGCTCACTTAGGACAAGAGAAGGCCGTGGGTAATACATTGCTTATCCGCGTTTCTTTTGTGGTGTCTAAGGAAAGTGTGTCGAAGGCTAGTGGTTACTTAATTAGGCCCACTACTTACGTAGTGGAGAACCTCCCACTTACCTGGCACTTACCTGGCCACAGGAGAGACAAAGAGGCAGTGGAGGATTTATCCTGCGACTTGTCTTTTGGCAGTTAGGAGCGGTCTAGAGCTTTTACCTAGGTGACCACTAGATTTTAGGGTTGCTTGTTGCATTTGTTGTGATCGCATCATATTTTCAAAAATCCGTATCATTTTTCAAAACAAACACCACATTCATTCATTTCCCCTAATTATAAGTCACGCTGCCACTTGTACTAACCCTTTTTAGTGCAAGATAGGCTGGACACGGGATTCTAGTGCCCGTTTAGTCCGTATCCCCCCGATCGACTCCGAAGTCGGTATTTCTACATTTACTTCTTCTTTACCCACCACCACACCAACACCGATGGATCCGTCTCCATCGAACCTCTTTACCACTACTCTGCCGCCGTCAATAGGTGCACAGAATCCACCCCGCATCTCTCTCCAAGAGAGGTGCTATCCTTTGCGAGGTCCTCTTTCGACCTGCTTATCCATTCCACCAGCCAACGTGGATAATTTTGAGATTAAACCCCAATACATCAACCTTCTACCCAAATTCCACGGTCTCGAGACTGAAGACGCATACGTCTTTATCACTAAATTTGAAAATGTATGCGCAATGATGGGTATATCATAACTTTCAGTGGATGCTATGCGTATGCGACTTCTTCCATTTACCTTGTGCGATATAGCCAAGAAGTGGCTGTATAACACTACCACACATTCCATTACGAACTGGGAAGAATTCGTTGCGGCATTCCTTAAGAAATTCTACCCTATGCAAAAGACAGCTCGAATCCGTAGCGAACTAAATCAATTCACCCAGCTTCCGACTGAACCATTCTCGAAATGCTTTGAACGCTTCAAGGATCTTTTGGTTCAATGTCCACATCACGACATCCCGAGATGGGATCTTTGCCGAATCATATATGAGGGCATTAACCCTACCACTAAACAAAACCTTGAAAACATGTGTCAAGGCACCTTTATGACCAAGGATGATGGGGAAGCTTGGAAATTTTTAGAAGAGTTCGCTGAAAAATCTTTACAATGGGAGAGTGGAAACATGTCATCGTCTAGGGGTGGTGTACACCAAATTGATGTGTCCATCGGTGTTCGAGCTGAGATGGCAGCAATGCAAAAGAAGCTCGAGGCTATGGAACACAAATTTTTAGCAGCCACCCTAAACCCGATGTCGCTCCCCAAAACTGTATGTGGGTGTTGTTCTGATCCCTCTCACTTGACGGAAGAATGTCCATTAAACTCTCCGTTTCAAGGTCACGAGCATACCAATGCCGCATTTCAAAGACCTAGAAACGATCAATATTCTTCCACGTACAATCAGGGTTGGTGGAGTCACCCGAACTTTGCTTGGAACCAATCCCAATCTCAAAACACATATCCAAACCCGAATCAATTCCAAAGGGCTCTTCCACCACAACAGCAACCACTTCAACTCACTCAGCACCCCTACCAGTCACAAAAATTTCAAAACCAGGTCAACCCTTTGCACCGTCTAATCTTATGCAGTTGACCTGTTCTGACGAGTTCTCTCAATTTACACAAACCATGAAGTCACTCTTGTCAAATTTCATGGAAGTGTCGGCTGAGGTTAGGTCTTTAGTCAATGAGATAAAGAAAAACTCAGCGTCCCAAGCTGAGAGTATCAGAACGATGGAAGCTGAAATTACACGACTTAAAGCCGAAATGAGTGCGAGAGAAAAAGGGAAACTTCCGTCTCAACCCCTACCGAATCCTGGGCATTACAATGTAAATACCGTCACAACGTTGAGATCAGGAAGAGTGCTAAATAACCATGTTGGGGAAGAAATTGATGATATTGAAAATCCTATCAATAACACCCCGGCTGAGACCTTTCCTCACACATACACTTCTACTTCTGATCCTTGTTCTTCTACCCCACCGCCTTCTCACTGTAGGGTGTTTTTCGTCATCCCATTGAGATGGGAATACGCGCGCGCTTGTCAGGCGTACTACAGATTCCCCCTGCCTAGGGTAGGCCGAGGTTTAATGATTGTGGGGATCCGAATCTCCGGCAGCCGCGGACTAAACTGCCGTTAATTACCCCTCGCCTTTGGAGCGAGGGAACCTCCGATTGACGGGTTAAACTTGTCATGCGAACTCAAAGTTTATTGTGCGTATGATGTGTTTTGAAAGGGGGTTTTGGATATATCGGGGGCCCTGCAGAGTTTTTACGAGGGTCCCGCTACCCGGATACCGTGGGGGAAGCACCTTGGGCGTTGTGCGCTCAGGCGCTAGAGTGCCACGTGTCGGCACGTGGGCGCTCTGCGCTTGAGCGCTGGGCGCTGGAGCGCAAGCGCGCCACGTGTCGGCACGTGGGTGCTTTGCGCTTCAGCGCCTGATGCTCGAGCGCAAGTGCGCCACATGTCAGCACGGGGGCTTATCGGCACGGGGGCGGCGTGCGCCTGAGCGCTGGGCGCTTGAGCGCAAGCGCGCCACGTGTCGGCACCGAGGCGAGTTGCGCTCGAGCGCTTGCGCTGGAGCGCAAGCGCGCCACGTGTCAGCACGCGGGCGCTCTGCGCGTGAGCGCCGGCGAGAAAAAAAGGCTTTTAGCCGAAAAAAATTTCTCGGAAGAGAAATCAGAGAGGAGTTGGACTCCTGAGTGTTTTTTTTGGGTTTAGTGAAAGGGGTTCTTCTTTCTCCTCTGTTAGCTGGATCTTGAAGATCAAGAGATGTGAGATCTCAAAATCTCTCCTTTTTGGGATCAAAAGACAGATCCAAGTTCCCCTTTGTGGGTTTGGTGGTGAAAAACTATTTTGTTTTTGAAAAGGAAGAGTAAAACTCTTGATTTAATTCAGAAGAAAGAAGAAGGTTTGAGACCTTCACAAAAGGGAAAGAAATACAAACCCTAGGTTTTTGAGAGAATGAAAGTATTACTTTATTCATCATCATTTTGCCTTTCATAGGCTTACATATTTACATATAGCCCCTTGGGCTTCACAAAATGGCATTTTGCCTATCCCATGGTTTATGTGCCATTTCATTTTTGCACATAAGCTATGGGCTTACAAAATATTGGCTTTATGCCCATTTTGCGTACTTTCATGTATAAAAAATTATATAAAAATTATTTATTACATGATTTTGTTGTTGGCATGGGGAGGCTGGCCGCGGGCTTGACTTGGGCATGGGCTCGCTTGACCTGGGCTTGGGCCCACCTAGCTTGGGGGTTGACCTTGACTTTGACTCGGTCAACAGGGGTGTAAATTTTTACCCCAACAAATTGCCCCCCATCAATGAATGCACAACGCATGCATGAGTTGTGTGCACGAAATTGATGGATCTTGAAGCTGAACTTCGAGGTGGAACATCACTCCGGGGGCGGAGCATCATCCCGGGGAGCATGATTCCCGGGAATCAGAGCATCATTCCGATTCGCGGAGCATAATTCCAACGTCGGAGCATCATTCCGAAGAGTCGAAGCATAATTCCGAAGAGTATAGGCATGATTCCAGGGATCGGAGCATCATTCCGAAGGGCGGAGAATAAATCCAAGGATCGGAGCATCATTCCGAAGGGCGGAGCATAAATCCAGGGATCGGAGCATCATTCCGATGGGCGGAGCATGATTCCAGGGATCGGAGCATCATTCCGGTGCGCGGAGCATGATTCCAGGGATCGGAGCATCATTCCGATGAGCGGAGCATGATTCCAGAGATCGGAGCATCATTCAGATGAGCGGAGCATGATTCCAGGGATCGGAGCATCATTCCGAAGCGGAGCATCATTCCAAGGGGTCAGAGCATCATTCCGAAGGGAGGGAGCATAATTCCAGGATTCGGAGCATCATTCCGAAGGACGGAACATGATTCCAGAGTTCGGAGCATCTTTCCGAAGGGCGGAGCATGATTCCAGAGATCGGAGTATCATTCCGATGGGTGGAGCATAATTCCAGGATTCGGAGCATCATTCCGAAGGGCGGAGCATGATTCCAGAGTTCGGAGCATCTTATCGAAGAGCGGAGCATCATTCCAGGGTTCGGAGCATCATTCCGATGGGCGGAGCATGATTCCAGAGTTCGGAGCATCTTTCCGAAGGGCGGAGCATGATTCCAGAGTTCGGAGCATCTTTCCGAAGAGCGAAGCATAATTCCAGAGATCGGAGCTTCGTTCCGATGGGCGGAGCATAATTCCAGGATTCGGTGCATCATTCCGAAGGGCGGAGCATGATTCCAGAGTTCGGAGCATCTTTCCGAAGAGCGGAGCATAATTCCAGGGTTCAGAGCATCATTCCGATGGGCGGAGCATAATTCCAGGATTCGGAGCATCTTTCCGAAGAGCGGAGCATAATTCCAGGGTTCAGAGCATCATTCCGATGGGCGGAGCATAATTCCAGGATTCAGAGCATCATTCCGAAGAGCGGAGCATGATTCCAGAGATCAGAGCATCTTTCCGAAGAGCGGAGCATGATTCCAGGGGATCGGAGCATCATTCCGATGAGTGGAGCATAATTCCAGGATTCAGAGCATCATTCCGAAGGGCGGAGCATGATTCCAGAGTTCGGAACATCTTTCCGAAGAGCGGAGCATAATTCCAGAGATCGGAGCATCGTTCCGATGGGCGGAGCATAATTCCAGAGATCGGAGCATCCTTCCGATGATCGGAGCATGATTCCATGGTTCGGAGCATCTTTCCGAAGAGCGGAGCATAATTCTAGAGATCGGAGCATCATTCCGAAGAGCGGAGCATGATTCCAGAGATCGGAGCATCATTCCGAAGAGCGGAGCATGATTCCAGGGGATCGGAGCATCATTCCGATGAACGGCAGACATTCTGACCGAAGCATGATTTCGATGCAGAGGTGGATTCCTAGGCGAAGTATAATTCCGACAAGGAAGGCAAATATTCCAAGGCAAAGCATTGATTTCTACACGGGGTATATTCTGAGACGGAGCATGATTCCGGCATAAAGCTTGTTGGCTGACTTGATTCCGAGTCCAAGCATAATTCCGACAGTGAAGGTAAATACACTAAGGCGAAGCATGATTTCGATACGGGGTGCATTCTGAGACGAAGCATAATTCCGACGCAGAGCTTGATGGTTGACTTGATTCCGAGGCGGAGTATAATTCCGACGAGGAGGTCGTTGGTTGATTCCGAGCCAAAGCATAATTCCGACAGGGAAGGCAGATACACCAATGCAAAGCATGATTTCGACACGGGGAGCATTCTGAGACGAAGCATAATTCGGACGCATAGCTTGCTGGTTGACTTGATTCCGAGGCGGGGCATAATTTCGACGAGGAGGTCGTTGGTTGATTCCGAGCCGAAGCATAATTCCGACAGGGAAGGCAGATACACCAAGGCGAAGCATGATTTCGACACAGGGTGCATTCTGAGACGAAGCATAATTCTGACGCAGAGCTTGTTGGTTGATTTGTTTACGTGGCGGAGCATAATTCCGGCAGGGAAAGTAGATATCCCGAGCCGAAGCATGTTTTCGACACGGGGTAAATTCTGGGATGGAGCATGCTTCCGCCGTAGAGGTTGTTGGATTGATTTGATTTGGGTTGACATCAGCATCGCTACACTGGAATATGGTACCAGGAGCGAATCATCATTTGTCATGAGAGGATTTGGGAATTGTTTTTTTTGTTTGGCATCAGCATCGCTACACTGGAATATGGTACCAGGAGCGAATCATCATTTGCGTTTGCTTGTTAGGAAACGATGGCTTAGGAAACAGGTTTTAGGTCCCTATCACCTAAGACTTTTCAATTTTGTGAGCAGTAAGTGTCTCACAAAGCATTTTCTCCCTACGGGTCGTAAGGATCCCGTAAGTGTATTTTCTCTTTAGGAGTCGTGGGGACTCCTAAGTGTGTTGCTCCTTTGTGAGTCGTAAGGATCTCACACGGGAATTTTTTCCTCACAAAGTCGAGAGGACTTTGCGAGTGCATTTCATCTCTTTTTCACAAGGTTGCGCCCTTTCGGGTTTTCACAAACTCGCCGGCAGTCCTGCTGTTTCTACTCACTGATCCCTTTTGGGTTTTTATCCGTGCCCATTTTTCTTGTGGACATACCATTTTATTTATTTTATTTTATTTTATTTCATTTTTCAAAATTTTTTTTTAAAATTTTTTTTGTGGACTTTGAATGCGGTCTCACCAGTAGGACTTGGGAGAGGTTGGGATCGTTTTACGCCCGTGGATTGTACACGGTTTTGTAGGATGTATGATCCAGACCGTAGGGCCGGAAAATTTTTGGGACTTTGTTGGCGTCTGCATCGCTGCACTGGAATATGGTACCAGGAGCGACTCATCATTCGCCGTTGGGGTATGGGATTTTGAATTTGGTTGGCGTCTGCATCGCTGCACTGGAATATGGTACAAGGAGCGACTCATCATTCTCCACTTGGGGATTTGGGAGCGATGGCTTAGGAGACAGGTTTAGATCCCTATCGCCTAAGGCTTTTCAATTTTATGGGCCGTGAGGGTCCCATAAAAGCATTTTCTCCCTACGGGTCGTAAGGATCCCGTAGGTGTATTTTCTCCTTAGGAGTCGTGAGGACTCCTAAGTGTGTTTTTCCTTCGTGAGTCGTAAGGATCCCACAAAGGTTTGTTCTCCTCATGTATCATGAGGACACATGAGTAGGTCTTCTCAATGGAGCATAATTCCAAAGGCGGAGACCAGCCGCGTAACTGGTGATTACGGTGGGGCATGGGTATGATGAGAATTATTTGAGCCCGTGGATTGTATACGGTAGTCAATTTGGGGACTAGCCTTAGGGCCGGGAGAATTTTGAAAAATTGGATTTTGGTTGGCGTCTGCATCGCTGCACTGGAATATGGTACCAGGAACGACTCATCATTCGCCGCTGTTTTTTTTGTTCTTTTTTGTTTTACCGCGATTGCTCTATCATTTCAGCTTTTCTTATCGCGAAGGTCGCGATTGCCCTATCATTTCGGCTATTTATTCGCGGTCGCCCCATCTTTTCGGCTTTATTTTCATTTTCATTTTTACTCGCTGGTTTTTATTGCGAGTTGCCCCATCATTTCGGCTTTTCTTTATTTTTCATTTATTTACACATTTTTTTTTATATATACACATTTTTTTACATTCCCAGTTTAACGACTTAGAGGTCGACTGTTCCCAGTTTAATGACGTGGTGGTCGATTGTTTTCAGAGAAAGACAGATGTCTGAGAGAATCGGTTTCACGAAGAACTTCGGTCTCCGTTTGTATGAAATTGGCGGTCGCATCTTGACTGTTTATTAACACGCCTTTGGACAGTTCTATCTCTGCTGCCTTGTATTGCTTTTCGACCCAATCTTTGAAGACGAAGCAGTCCTCAATGGCATGACCTATCACTTTGTGATAGGGGCAGTATTTGGGGTCGTCGGTCCTATTCGCTTTCTGTGGTCTTTTTGACTCTGGCAGTTGTAGACCGTTCTTCAGGGCGTCTTTGAATATTTTACGGATTTTGTCCCTTCTGAAGGAATAGACCTTATCCAGCTTCTCTTTCAGTGGAGATTCTCCTCCCTCTCCGAACATTGGCTTCCGAGGCTGGTTGGCGCTAGGCCCGCTCATCCCTTGCTTATTTCGGTTAGCCGAAGTGTTGAAAGATTCAGAATCATCGGAGTTTCCGCCTTTGCGATTATCGTCCTTTCGGTTTCTTCAGGACCTATTGTTATTTTGGGAATCCGAGGAGGACTCCTGTTTTGAGCGCTCCAGCATCTGAACTTTCCTGGTCAGCTCTTGGAATGTTTTGAGACCCGCGGTGCATAGAAACGGGGTCATCCAATTGTTGAGATTTCTGACGAGGAGACTGACAGATTGGTCCTGCTCTATCGGCGGTTCGCATTTGACGGAGAGATTGCGCCATCGGGTTATAAAATCCGTGCTGCTTTCGTTGTTCTTGGGCTTGGTCCTTACGAGCTCGGCAATGGTGATCTTATCGCTGACGCTCATGAATCTTTGTCGAAACAAAGATTCCATTTGGACGAAAGTAGTAACAGAGCCATCCGGTATGCTCGCGTACCAGTCGAAAGCAACATCGGTCAAGCTATTAACGAACTGGCGGAGGAGAAGCGCATCATTGCCCCCAGTATTCCCGCATGAGGCTTTGAAGTGGGCGATGTGTTGATTCGCATTTCCTGTCCTATCGAATCTTCCGAATTTAGGGATAACATATGCGCTAGGAAACTCTACCAGATCATACTGAGCAGGATATGGTCTCCCACTACTGATGATATCTTTTTGCGCTTCGACTTCGGCTACCAGTGTTTTGACTTTGCTGGCAACCAAATCCATGATTTGATTTTGAGTTAGCGGGCTACTGTCATCGGTAGACAAGACATTTCCTGAGATAGGATGCGACTGATTTTCATGCGGTTCGCCCACTTTTGGATTTGAGGGAATAGGCATCGGCTGCCTTGGGACACCGTTTCCCGGTTAACGAGCAGAGCCCCGTGCTTGATTGGGTGGCTGAGAGGCAAGTTGGGCCGTAAGCCGTAAGACGACATTTGTCAAGTCGTCGATCTTTGAGTAGAGCTTGTCCATCTCCTTGTCTTTGCTTCTGAGCTGTTTTCGAAGCTCTTGGAGAAGTTGCTGCTCCGCGGTCTTAGGACGGAAAGTTGGCTCATCTTCGCTTTCCGAGACTGACTCCTCATGAATCGAGGGCTCTCTCTGCCGATCAGCCTCATCGAGAGGGTTTTCATCATCCAGCGGAGGCGGATGTTCTTGGGAAGTGGCAACCACATTCAAGCCAGATTGGATTTGAGATGTGGTGGCCCCGTCCTTGCTCTTGCTGCGCGTGCCTACCACGTAGACAGTGTGGATAACGCATTCAGCCATCGCCTCATCTTTGGCGGGGTAACCCTGTTCTTCGAACCTCATGAGGTTTAGCCTGGCAGGAGCCCTAGCCCTTTTATTGGTTTTATATCTGAGCCTTTTCTCCCTCAGCTTCTCGATTTTGAAGGCTTGGCGGGCATCCGCTACCCGGGAAGCCATTGTGAGTTGTTCAGAGGGGAGCTTAGAGAAGACACCCGATCGAGCAATGGTCAAGGGCACCGCTGGAGCTTGCTCGGGACGCGTTGTAGCTTTGTTGGTGTTGATGGCCTTGTCCCCAGCTGGGGCCAAGGAAAGTCGTTCAGACACTGACTTACGTTTGGGTTAGGGCGCCCTTGAGATCACCACATTTGGTCTCCTGCCATTCGAGACCGGTTTGTCTGCCACCGGGGCTTGAGGAGCTGGGATGGCGCCAACTGGCATGAACACAATAGAGCCGAATGGTAGCAGCGGCTCCTCCTATTGTCGCCTGAGACTGGCTGGAAGGACCGTCCTAGAGTCTATCCTCATCGTGTAGGAGATGGGAACTGAGTTCATCATCGAAGACATCGTCAGAAGGTGATTACTTGAAAATCTGCATGAAAAAGCATTATTTTTAGTATAAATACAGGTATGTATATTGATTGAGTTCTCCTGAACGCTTAACCCGAAATATGGGAGGAGAGATTGGTCCCACCGGGCGTGCCAGAATCTGTAGGGTGTTTTTCGTCACCCCATTGAGATGGGAATGCGCGCGCGCTTGCCAGGCGTACTACAGATTCCCCCTGCCTAGGGTAGGCCGAGGTTTAATGATTGTGGGGATCCGAATCTCCGGCAGCCGCGGACTAAACTACCGTTAATTACCCCTCGCCTTTGGAGCGAGGGAACCTCCGATTGACGGGTTAAACTGGTCATGCGAACTCAATGTGCAGTGTGCATATGATGTGTTTTGAAATGAGGTTTTGGATACATCGGGGGCCCCGTAGAGTTTTTACGGGGGGTCCCGCTACCCGGATAGCGGGCTGGGGTTCAAGGGGGCTAGCAGCCCCCTTGCGGGGTGCGGGGCATCGCCCCGTTAGAAATTTTTTTCTAACAGGGACAGTGTCGTGGTGTGTGTGTGTGCACATATGTATATATATATATGTATATATATATGTATATGTATATATATATATGTATATATATATATATATAAGAAAAAAAGGGAAGAAAAGGCATCCAAAGGATCCGTGGGGGCAGCACCTTGGGCGCTGTGCGCCCAGGTGCTATGCGCTCAGGTGCTAGAGTGCCACATGTCGGCACGTGGGCGCTCTGCGCTTGAGCGCTGGGCGCTTGAGCGCAAGCGCGCCACGTGTCGGCACGTGGGTGTTTGCGCTTCAGCGCCTGACGCTCGAACACAAGTGCGCCACGTGTCGGCACGGGGGCGACTTGCGCTTGAGCGCAAGTGTGCCACGTGTCGGCACGGGGGCAACTTGCGCCTGAGCGCTTGTGCTTGAGCGCAAGCGCGCCACGTGTCGGTACCGGGGTGACTTGCGCTCGTGCGCTCGCGGTTGAGCGCAACAGCGCCACGTGTCGGCACCGGGGCGACTTGCCATGTGTCGGCACGCGGGCGCTCTGCGCGTGAGCGCCGGTGAGAAAAAGAGGCTTTTAGCCTAAAAAAATTTCTCGGAAGAGAAATCAGAGAGGAGTTGGACTCCTGAGTGTTTTTTTTTTGGGTTTAGTGAAAGGGGTTCTTCTTCTTCCTCCTCTGTTAGCTGGATCTTAAAGATCAAGAGATGTGAGATCTCAAAATCTCTCCTTTTTGGGATCTAAAGATGGATCCAAGTTCCCCTTTGTGGGTTTGGTGGTGAAAAACTATTTTGTTTTTGAAAAGGAAGAGTAAAACTCTTGATTTAATCCAGAAGAAAGAAGAAGGTTTGAGACCTTCAGAAAAAGGAAAGAAATATAAACCCTAGGTTTTTGAGAGAATTAAAGTATTACTCTTTTCATCATCATTTTGCCTTTTATAGGCTTACATATTTACATATAGCCCTTTGGGCTTCACAAAATGGTATTTTGCCTATCCCATGGCTCATGTGCCATTTCATTTTTGCACATAAGCTATGGGCTTACAAAATATTGGCTTTATGCCGATTTTGCGTACATTCATGTATAAAAAATTACATAAAAATTATTTATTACATGATTTTGTTGTTGGCATGGGGAGGCTGGCCGCGGACTCGACTTGGGCATGGGCTCGGTTGACCTGGGCTTGGGCCCACCTAGCTTGGGGGTTGACCGTGACTTTGACTCGGTCAACAAGGGTGTAAATTTTTACCCCAACACTCACGAGCCTATTCTCCGTTTCCCACTAGGCTCGACACCTCAGCACAGCTCTTCTAGTCCTTCACATACGATCCCCACTTCCTTCTCCTATGATGGACCCAGCGCTTATTGCTGAAGCTCCTTTCCCGAATCGGTTAAGGGGTAACAAATCGAGTCCACATATGGAGAAAATTATGGAAATATTCAAACAGGTTAACATCAACATCCATCTCCTAGATGCTATTCAACAAGTCCCCGCTTATGCGAAAATTCTTAAAGACTTGTGCACTAGGAAGAGGAAGACTCAAGTGCCAAAGAAGGTCTTCATGACTAATAATATTAGCACTTCTTTTATCCCACAGCTACCAAAGAAACGTAAGGACCTAGGATGTCCTACGATATCGATTTCTATTGGGGGTAAAAACATCAACCGTGCTCTTTTAGACCTTAGCGCAAGTGTTAACCTACTTCCTTACTCTGTCTATGAGCAGCTAGGGATTGGAGAGTTGAAACCAGCTCACTGCACTCTCTAAATGGCAGACCGTTCAATCACCAAACCTAGAGGTGAACTAGAGGATGTGTTGATAAAAGTCGGGGAATTTGTATTCCCTGTGGACTTCATTGTACTCGATACACAACCTATAGCAAACCTCCGAAGCCAAATTCCGGTGATTTTGGGTCGACCATTCCTTGCCACTTCCAATGCTGTCATTAACTGTAGAAATGGTTCAATGAACTTATCATTTGGAAATATGACCATTGAACTAAACATCTACAAAATTGGAAGTCAGCCATCCGAACCCTCTGCTCATATCCTTGATGTGTGCTCTGTCCACGAGATTGCTCTCGAAAGTTGCGGAGTTGAGGAACTTTGCTTTGAAGATCTCGACGACACTACCACATCACTGTTTGATCTTGCACACTATCTTAGTGAGGACACCATTTCCACGCTTGAGTCTGACACTCCTGACTCATCACTATCCGAGTCTGTATCTTTTACAGGCCATGAGCTTCTTTGTGACTCCAAAAATCAGTCGATGATCCCACCTTCTATTTCTCCGCCAGCATTAGTTCTCAAACTCTTACCTTCTCATCTTAAATATGCATATTTAGGTGAGAATGAGTCTTTACCGGTTATCATATCCCCTTCTCTAGCATCAGAGCAAGAGAATGCACTTTTGTCGGTATTAAGATCTAATAGGGAGGCGCTTGGTTGGACCATGGCGGACATCAAAGGGATTAGTCCCTTGATTGTAGAACATCATATACACTTGATGGATGATGCCAGACCAACCCGAGAACCACAGAGACGGTTGAACGCCGTCATGAAGGAAGCGGTGATGAAAGAGATCGTCAAATGCCTTGATAATGGTATCATTTACCCAATCTCCGATAGCCAATGGGTGAGTCCAATACATGTCGTCCCTAAGAAATCTGGCATCACTGTTATTAACAATGAGGCAAATGAGTTGATTCAGACACGCGCCCAAACTGGGTGGAATGTATGTATTGATTACAGAAAACTCAATGCTGCTACGAGGAAAGACCACTTTCCTCTACCTTTCATTGATCAGATGCTGGAACGCTTAGCTGGACGTGAGTATTATTGCTTTATGGACGGATACTCTGGCTATAATCAGGTCCCCATAGCCAAAAAGGATCAAGATAAAAACACTTTTACTTGTCCTTTTAGTACCTTTGCTTATAGACGCATGCCCTTTGGGTTATGCAATGCTCCCGCTACATTTCAGCGGTGTATGATGGGGATATTCTCTGACATGGTCGAGAATTTTTTGGAGATTTTCATGGACGATTTCTCAATTATCAGAGACTCTTTTTCTGACTGCCTAACGAATCTTGACGCAGTTCTTACTCGTTGCAAAAAGAAGAACTTAATCTTGAATTAGGAAAAATGCCATTTCATGGTCCAACAGGGAATTGTGCTTGGACATGTTATTTCACGAAAAGGCATTGAGGTTGACAGAGCTAAGATATATGTCATTCAAAACCTTCCTCATCCCAAAAGCGTCAAGGATATCCGATCATTTCTTGGCCATGCGGGCTTTTATAGGAGATTCATTAAGGATTTTAGCAAAATTGCTAGACCCTTAACTCTTCTCTTGGCCAAGGATACGACCTTCCACTTTGACTCGGATTGTGAGGCAGCATTCGACTCACTCAAACACTCCCTTACTACAGCCCCTGTTCTATCGTCTCCAAATTGGGACTACCCCTTTGAGCTTATGTGTGATGCATCGGATTTTGCAGTTGGTGCAGTCTTAGGACAGCACATTGAAAAGATACCGCACGTGATCTATTATGCGACTAAGACCCTGAACGATGCTCAAATTAACTATACAACTACCGAAAAAGAACTTTTGGCGGTTGTATTTGCATTAGAAAAATTCAGGCCTTACTTGATTGGCTCACCAATAGTTGTGTACACTGACCATTCTGCCTTGAAACATCTTTTGGCGAAGAAAGATGCAAAAGGTAGGCTAATACGTTGGATCCTTCTATTACAAGAATTTGATCTTGTTATCAAAGATAAGAAAGGATGTGAAAACGTTGTAGCCGACCATCTTTCACGCATCTCTTCTTCACCTGTGACCCTGCCGATCAATGATTCATTTCCGGACGAACAACTCTTGAGCGTATCCAATGAACCTTGGTTCAGGGATATTGTGAACTATCTTGTCACGGGACTGATACCCAGCGATTGGTCTAAACAGGAAAAACACCGTTTTCTATCCCAAGTAAAACACTTTTACTGGGATGATCCATATCTGTTTAAGTATTATCCTGATCAAATCATTCGCCGGTGTGTCCCGAATGAGGAGTTCAAGAGTGTTCTATCTTTTAGTCATGATTAGGCCTGTGGGGGTCACTTCGGTCCTAAAAATACGGCGGAGAAGGTTTTGCAATGCGGATTTTATTGGCCGACCTTGTTCAAAGACGCATTTGATTATTGCAAAACCTGTACACAGTGTCAACACATGTGTAGGATTTCCCGGATAAATGAGATGCCCCAGCAACCCATCTTAGTGGTTGAAATTTTCGATGTTTGGGGCATTGACTTTATGGGTCCCTTTCCCAACTCCTTTGGGAATCTGTACATACTGCTTGCGGTTGATTACGTCTCGAAGTGGGTGGAAGCCATTCCATGTCGCACTAATGACAAGAAGGTTGTCATTAAGTTCTTAAAAGAAACTATCTTTTCGCGATTTGGACACCCACGCGCTATCATTAGCGATAACGGGACACATTTCTGCAACAGGTCTTTCCAGACTCTAATGCGGAAATACGCAATCAACCAAGTGACACGACTTATGCCTCAAAACCATAACCCTAATTCCAATTCCAAAATCAAGATCAAGATCCCGAGTACCATTCAAGCAAGAAGCCTTCGATACTTTAGAAAGCGACGCCGGACTTCATCTGAGGAAGAGATCCAAGGAGATCCGCGACTCAAGGAGCCGAGCGAAACCGAAATCGACGATCTAGTTCCTTCCTTTTGTAAATTTCAAGAGAGTTGTAACGAAATTTGTCGATAAATAAAGGTGAAATTTCTATATCTTTCTTATCTTTTAATTCAAGCATTATGATTCGATCTCAATTTGTGATTGTGTTTGTTATTATGATGTTTGAGTAAAACTCCGCTCGTGTAGGAGTTGTGACGATCGATAGATGATGATGATTTAGACTCTTTTACAATTCTTAAATCCCATAACGTTTGTAAATTCTTGTGAATCAAATGATCGATGACCTAGTTTCGAGACGATGCTTTCTTGATTGTGTTCGCTCGAAACTAGGGATCAACGATTGATCATTTGATTAACATGAAGCTAGATTTTGAATGAGATTCATCGAAAGGACAAAGGATGAGATGAGGAATCTCTAGTTTCTTCACAAGATCCTTAACCCTCGATAAATCGGCATCGATCAAGTATCAATTCATTAATGGATAAGAATATGTAATCATTAGATCTCATCACATCAATAGATCCGATCTACTCCTACGAGCCACACTTCGAATCTTGATTGTTGGTTTGGAAATCATCACACATCTCAATTTTTGATTTTAATGTTTTCTTAGATCTAGATTTTTGTAATTCTTGATATTCAATTTTACCAATCTAGAATTGTTTCTTTTCTATTCTTTAAATTTTCGACTCATCTAATTCGAGAATCGAACGGATCTCACTTTCCCTGTGGACGATCCGCACTTACTAACACGCTACATCCGACACCGTTATTGATTGTGGTCAAAATATTTTTGGTTGTGATTTTTATACAATTTCTACATACACACCGGAAAATCATTCAATAAGATGGCATAAGCGTACGTTCTATTTTCGTTTCTTTTCTGAAATAGCTTAAGGACTTAAATGATGGGACTACATTAATATGATTAATGTAAATAAACGAAACCTAAAACAGATGTTGTAGAATCAGAATTGAAACCTACTCGGCTTTTTATGAAAAAGCAAGATTTCAAAAGGCGGAGATTAAGCCACTCATTTTTAAACCATTAAATTCTACAACGATATCAAGTTCGAAGCATTAAAGGTTTTCTTAAAAACAATACGCAGCCCTCCGTCATTTTAGGAAGTAGAGTACTTAGTATTCGTGGTACGTATGTTGATTATATTCAAGGCGTAGTGTACGGTAGCTAAGTGATGTCTTCCTACACAGCATATGATGAGATTAATTAGGACATTCATATGATTATGTTGATTATAGTCAAGGGTCATATGGGTGGGTCTAATTAATCAAGAAATGACGGGTAGAACTTAACTAGTACTTATGATATGTTTATTGTAGTCAAGGTCATAAGTGCTAGGGGTAAAAACCAAATCAGGAGTTTCAAGTGTTTCAATTTGCAATGAGATTGCATACCTTCTATGTGATAGTAGGATCCCGATCCCACTGTGAGCAATAGTTGCTCCCGGGAGAATTTTGCACTTTACAATTAGCTAACTCATTAGGTGTATAGAAAGGTGTCAACGGGGCTACGCCTCTGGGAAAATGATGTTTATTTTAATTAGGTCCATGCGAAAGTACGAGAAACCTCCCTCAGAAATACCGGCACTGGCCTGGCTGAACGGTTAGCGAAGTTGTAGAATGTAATTAATCGTGGCTAATTTTTTCCTTTTGAGGTTTGAAGGAAAATTTGATAAAAGCAGTGGGAGACATCGATTAGATAAGATAAATAACCAATCTGATCTTTGCAAGAGATTTCGCTGAGTGTATTCTTTTCTCTCTCCTAATGGCAGATAACCATGATTGGACTAAAGCTACTATTAGAGAAAAATAAGCTTACCGGACCGAACTATAAAAACTGGTTGATGAACATTAACATTGCCTTCACATATGATAAAGTATCATATGTCCTCACTGCCTCAGCCCCGCCCAAACTAGGCCCTGAATCTTCTGTTGCGGATTAGGAGATCCGCAAAACGTGGGATATTGATTGTGCTACCGCCAAATGCCTCACGCTTGCAACGATGGACAATACACATCAAAAGCAGCACGAGGAGATGGATGTTCAATCCATCTTTCTCCATACAAAGGATTTTTATAGGGAGCAATCTCGTATCCTACGATACGAAGCATCTCGAAAGCTGATTCAGATGCGGATGGCTACTGGCACTTCAGCAGGTGACCACGTTTTGAAGTTGATAGCTCTTATTGAAGAGCTTGAGAGCCTCGGAAGGACAGTGGATAACGAGCAATATACGGATATTGTTCTACTGTCTCTTCCCTCTGCCTTTGCTCCTTTCATAGTGAACTTCAACTTGCATAACATGGAGAAGTCACTACCCGAACTTCTCAATATGTTGAGAAATGCGGAGAGCACGCTTAAGGCGAAGTCTCCCTCCCTGCTTGTTGGACAATCTTTCTCTTCCTTCCCAAAAGTCAAGTCCAAGGGAAAGAACAAGAAGAAATCCACCAAGTCGAGAGGTGGAATCAAGAAGGCAAAGGGAACAGACAAATCCAAAGCTGCGGAGTCGGGAAAAGGAGAATGTTTCTACTGCAAGAAGACAGGGCACTGGAAGCGGAACTGTACTGAGTACCTTGGTCTCAAGAAAGGGAAGCATGGTGATGCTTCAGCTTTAGGTGTGTTCGTAACTGAAAAGTTTTTCTCTATAAACTCTGCTTCCTGGGTATTGGATACCGGTTCGGGTTCTCATATCTGAATTTCTGTGCAGGGGCTGAGAAATAGCAGAGTTTTGAAGACCGGTGATCATACTCTCCGAGTTGGAAATGGTTCCAATATACATGCAGTTTCAGTGGGATAATATCATCTGGTGTTGCCATCGGGTTGTATATTGGTTTGAACCCATGTTATTTTGTACCAAGCATGTTTGTAATATAATATCTGTTTCTTTGTTGGACAATGAAGGATATCATTTTGTATTGCAGCACAATGTTATGAACATTGAACTGAATCAAGAGTTGATTGGTTGTGCTACACTTAATAACAGGATATACGTCCTTAATCAACACACAGTTTTCAACATACAACACACAAACAAAAGAAAATTTTCAGATACAAATGAAGCTTTTTTTTGGCATTGTAGACTTGGTCATATTAATGAAACAAGACTAAACAAGTTTCATAGATGGATATTTAAATTCTTGTGAGTATAAATGTTATGCGACTTGTCAGTCTTGTATCAAAAGGAAAATGACCAAAACTCCGTTTCCTGGAAACGGAGAAAGAGCTACTCAGCTCTTGGGCCTCAAACATAGTGATGTATATGGGCCAATTTCTACACATGCGAGAGGCGGTTTTTCTTACATCATAACTTTTACTGATGATTTCTGAAGATTCGGTCATGTGTTCTTAATAAAGCATAAGTCTGAAGCTTTCGAGAAATTCAAGGAGTACAAACTTGAAGTAGAAAAACAAACTGGAATGAGCATCAAGATACTTCGATCAGATCGAGGTGGAGAGTATCTTAGTACAGAGTTTTCGAACTTCCTAAAAGGGAATGGGATTCTCTCTCAGCTCACTCCCGCTTAAACACCACAGCACAACGGTGTGTTATAGCGGCGGAATCGAACCCTATTAGATATGGTACGATCCATGATGAGTGATACTGAGTTGCCCCTCTCCTTTTGGGGGCATGCATTGGAGACTGCAGCTTTTCTGTTGAACAGTGTTCCGACCAAGACCGTGTCTACCACTCCATATGAGATATGGTATCGGAAGAGACCATCTCTTAAGCGAGTTAAGATTTGGGGTTGTCCGGCTTTTGTTAAAAAGAAAAATCCGGACAAACTCGAGACACGATTAGTCAAGTGTAAATTTGTGGGATATCCAAAAGATTCATATGGATATCTTTTCTACCACATTTTTAGAAGATGCTGATGGCAATGTGGTAGATCTAGAAGAGGTTCTAGAGACATAAGTTATAAATGACGACTTGGTTGAACCTGAAGTTGCAACAAAACTTAATGAAGCTCAGCCACTCCGTAGATCTGGTAGGACTTCTCGCCCACCGGAGAGATACTACGGTTTTCTCGTTGATGGTGATGGAGAAGATTGCACCATGGATGATGATGACCCTACCAGTTTTCAGCAAGCTATCATGAGTGGTGACTCTATAAAGTGGCTGGATGCCATGAGATCCGAAATAGAGTCTATGTACACCAACAAAGTATGGACTTTGGATGTTGTACCCTCTAGGGTAAAACCCGTGGGGTTCAAATGGATCTTTAAGAGAAAGATCGGTGTGGATGGAACAGGTAAAGACCTATAAGGTAAGGCTTGTGGCGAAAGGATTTCGACAAAGACCGGGACTAGACTATGACGAAACCTTTTCTCCTGTAGCCATGCTTAAATCCATTCGGATCCTACTTGCTATTGCTGCTCACTACGACTATGAAATCTGGCAGATGGACGTTAAAACTGCTTTACTAAATGGTGATTTAGAAGAAAGCGTTTATATGGATCGGCCAGAGGGCTTCATCGATAGTGGGAGCAGCGGGAAAGCATGTAGGTTTCTTAAATCCATTTATGGAATAAAGCAGGCATCACGGAGTTGGAACATCTGTTTTGATGATGTTATCAAAGAGTTTGATTTCGTCAAAAATCCAGATGAACCTTGTGTTTATAAGAAGATTGTAGAAAGTACTGTCACATTCCTCGTATTGTACGTGGATGATATTCTTCTGATAAGAAACGACGTTCCTATGATACAATCGGTCAAACTGTTCTTATCACAAAGGTTCTCCATGAAGGACCTGGGTGATGCCTCGTACATATTAGGCATGAAGATCTATAGGGTTAGATCTAAATGGTTATTGGGATAGTCCCAAACCAGGTACATTAACTCCATCCTAAAGAGCTTTAGTATGGAAGACTCCAAGCGAGGTTCCTTACCCGCTAGTCATGGAGTCACTCTCTCCAAAGACTTTTGCCCAAAGACTGATGAAGAGTGAGCTCGCATGAGCATTATACCCTACGCTTCTGCTGTAGGATCTATAATGTATGCGATGTTATGTACACGCCCTGATGTAGCTTATGCACTGGGTGTAGTAAGCTGGTATCAATCCAACCTAGGGGAGAGTCACTGGACAGCTGTGAAGAACATTCTTAAGTACTTGCGAAGGACTAAAGAAATGTTCTTGGTCTATGGTAACGGAGATCTCCAAATGGTAGCCTTTACCGATTCGAGCTTCCAGAGTGATAAGGATGACAGCAAATCTATATCAGGGTTTGTCTTTACCCTCAATGGAGGGGTGGTGTGTTGGAAGAGTTCCAAACAGGATACCGTTGCAGACTCCACAATGGAAGCTGAGTATATTGCTGCAAATGATGTTGCCAAGGAAGCCGTCTGGATGAAGAAGTTCATCTAGGAGCTAGGAGTAGTTCCGACAATTATTGATCCAATACCATTGTATTGTGATAATAATGGGGCTATGGCGTTGGCCAAAGAGCCCAGGTCCCATCAGCGATTCAGACACATCCTCAGGCGATATCATCTGATCCAGGAGATAGTTGATCGCCGCGAGATCGAGATTCGGAGAGTAGATACAAAAGATAACACCGCAGATCCACTCCCCAAGGCCCTCCTTCTGCCGCAGCATGAGAGACTTTTTGAGATGTTGGGTATGAGATACGCCAATAATTGGCCTTAGTGCAAGTGGAAGATTGTTGGATATATGTATGCCCTAGAGGCCATTATATGATAGTATATGTACCGGTATGTGTGTGTGTGTATTTAGGGCACATTCTTGATCGACATGATACTATGCTATCTGGTTGCACTATTTTATCTTGACATGTTTATTTGATCGTGCTTTCATTCATTTGGTACATGTTGATATAGCCCTTAGGATATGCAGGACTACTGAAATTATGATGCGGATAATACTATTGGGACATGAGTAGTCTATGAGCATATCCTTGAAATGTTCCTAGTCGTGGGTGTATCGAGACAGGGCATCGATATCACCAGAGTAGACTAGCGTATACGTTGCTTGTCCCATAAGATGGGCAATGGATGATCCCATATCCACTAGTGTGGTGACACCAAAGACCGTATACGGGTGCTCAGTGAAACTGGGTACACTGAACGGACTCGCCGAGAACTCCTATATGATATTATATCTATCGTCGGATAGCAGTTCTCAGGTGACACCGGTACAGGTTAGTCTTTAGACCCGAGATCGTCATAGAGTCTTGTATGCCTCCCACTGTACTTTGATCTCCACCCTACCACGGCTCTACTGAGTCATCCAAACAGGTGGATTTTGGGTACAGTCCCGAGGCACATGGAGGCAATGAGCGATAGGAGGGGTTTCGTCTCTCCCGGTATTGGGGGTTGATGTTGCACCATGTACGATTGGCTATAACAGGAAGTCCCTGGCCAGGGCTGATGAGATTTACTGATAAGTGTTATCAGTAGTTTCTCGATCTGTTATGAGCCATATACCGGCATGAATTATTGGGTTATTGGGGTCGACAATACCATCCCTAGAATCACATATGCAGCATATTTGATCAAGAGACCGTACTGTACGGTAAGTGTTACCAGTTGGCTCGACGGGAGTTTTAGCAGGGTTTGCTTGTGTTTCTTCTTATCGCTCAATACCTGGGAGCCGTTATGTACAGCTTGTGCCACTAACGGTTTGTGGGCATGTAATGTGATCACTATCTACTTCTAGCGTATTGACGAGTCTTTGAGTCCCACAAATAGGTCTCCTAGCTCACGCGAAAATATGTGGGGTGCATATGTGATATGCGCGGAAGCTCGATTAAATGCGTGTATTGGATATTGTATTTTAATCGGGCATTAACTATTGGATGGGTCGTATGTGATATGACCGGGTTATTAAATCAAGTGTTGATTTAATATTAAATCCATTAGCTCATTTATTAATACCTATTTCTTTATGATGCATGCATGAGTGTATGTATATGTTGATATGGATGCACACATGCAAGCATACATGTGTCATGGTTGATGATACATATATGGTGGCAATGCAAGACTTACATGGTTATTAATTTGTATATTTTGTTTATTTGAGAAAAGCAAAAATGGATTAATACCATGGTTTAATTACCCTTGGTTTTAGCCCATTGTTTTGCTTAAACTCAAGTTACAAAATATCTAGATATTTTGTAACCATAGTTTAGCATGGATGACTCTCACTTACTGCCTTGAGTTTAGTAAGAGTTATTCATTATTCTCATATTATTCTCTTGAGGTTAGTTTGAGCCATTTCCTTTTTCCTCTCTCTCCTCAAAGCTCTCTAGGGTTTTAAAAGAAAGAGAAAGAACTAAAAAGAAAAGGTTTTTAATTGAGATCCAAACCCACATCACCATTCTACTTTAGTCTAGCCCACTAGTGTGGAGTGTTTGCTTCATCTTCATCCTTGATCAAGTGAAGCTTGGAGCATGGTGCAAAGGGACTTCGTGGTGGATCATCATGGACGCGGAAGGATACAAGCCAACCGGTTCAAACCCTACACGATCTAAGGAGTCAAGGAGGAGGTCTACAAAGGTTGTATTTCTCCCCACTTAGTGTTAGACACTAGTAATATATGATACTAGCATGTTGTTACTCTATTTTTCTAGTTCGATTCATGTTTGGAATTGTTTAGCACCCTCTAAATTTTTGTTATAGCATGTGTGATGCAACCCTAAACCTAGTGTGGTGCTAGAGAATCCCTACAGATTGTATACAGGTGCTCATTGGAGAATGGGTACACCGAACAGGACTCGCCAAGGACTCCTATGTGGTAGTATACTTATCGTTAGATAGCAGTCCTCCGGTGACACTGGTAAAGGTTATTCTGTAGACCCGAGATCGCCATAGAGTCTTGTGCGGCTCCTACTGTGCTTTGATTTCCTCCCTACCACGCTCGAAGGACACGTGCAAACAGATGGATTTTGGGTACAGTCCTGAGTCGCATGTAGGTAATGAGCGATAGGAGGGGTTTCGTCTCTTCCGGTATTGGGGGGTTGATGTTGCGCTATGCTCGATTGGCTATAACTGGAAGTCCCTGGCCAGGGCTGCTTATGAGATTTACTGATAAGTGTTATCAGTAGTTTCTCGAACCGTTATAGGCCAGACATCGGCATGACTTATCACGTTAGTGGGGTCTGACATTTACCGCCCCTAGACATGATATGCGACATATCATACGAAGAGACCGGACTGTACAGTAGTGTTACTGATAAGCTTCATGGAGACTATGGACAAGCTTGCTTGTTGATCTTCATATCGCTCAATACCCGAGTACCCGTTACGTCCAGCTAGTACCGCTGATGGCTTGTAGGTGACTGATATGATCACCACCTACTGCTGGCGTATTAATGAGTCTTTAGAGTCCCACACAGAAGTTCCCTGGTTCAATAGAAATGAAGTAGGACACATATGTGATATGTGTGTGGGCCTGATTAAATGCATGTATGTGATACCGTATTGTAATCTGGAAGTTATCGGTTATCGGTTAGGTTATATGTGATATTGTTGAATCATGTGTTGATTTGATAATATGATATACAGATGAATGGTATTAGTCAGTCATATGTGATATAACCGGATTATTAAATCAAGTGTTGATTTAATAATGTGATATATATTATATGTGATATAATTATATCTTAACTAATATCATTAGCTCACTAATTATTCTTCATTATATATATATTAATATATATGATATATATATATAATGAAGCATGGCTTGATTTTCTATATTTGAGAAAAATAGAAATGAGGTGTAAATTGAGAGCATGGTTGCAAGCATGGGAGTTATATTTGTTTATTCATCTTGACTCACTATTCAAGCATGGTTGCAATTTTATATTGCAAAATTCCATGCTTGAATGAGTGAGGGTCAAGAGTTGCCATTCATTCTAAACTCATTCTCAACACTTTTCCATTTTCTTGTGTTGCTCCCATGGTTGCTCCCTAGCTTCTTCTTCCTTAATTGCTATAGTTCAAGCTTCAACCCTCACATGTGATGTGAACCATGAAGCTTGAACACAACTTGTGAGCTTTTAACAACCCCTTCTTCACCATCTTACACTTGACTAGCGATCGAGTGTAGCATGTTTACTACACTAAAGAGTTTAGTGTAGAGGTAGCTTGAGGTGGAGGAACTTCACGTGGATCATCTTCGGCACGAAGGTCATCGGTGGAAGTTCGTTCAACTCGAAGAGGAGCCTTGTAGAGTCGCGTGGACTTTAACCCGGAGCTTTAGAAGAGAAGGACTCGAACTACAAAGCTTGTATGCTCTTTTCTTCTCTTTAGTTCATCACATCACAAAGGCAAACCCTAATAATCTACTAAAGATCTTGTTAGTCTAACTTAGCACCTAATAAAATTTAAAATTTGGCATGCTTGATGCCTCTAGAACCTCATGGTGGTACTAAGGTCGACTTTAAATGATGAGGGTTAACTTTCTACCATCTGGAAGATCAATTGTGATATTGTTCTTGACTCGCCACAGTTTTAGTAAAATGGATTTTTTCAGAAAATAGTAGTGGGAGTATAGTAGAAATGGAAGTGATTCAAGAAGCACAAACGATTACTGAAAAAATAATAGAACCTAAAGATTCAATCAGGTTTGACATTCCATTAGCCACTCCGCAGATATAGTGGGTAACCTCAGGCGCCCGAGAGGTACTTTAGTATCCTCAAAGACGGTGACAGGGAGTTCTTGTTTACCCAGACTTGCCATTACTGCTGTTATAGACTATGAGACCCGGCAGGAGGATGAGTATAGCGTCGTTCTAAACTAGCATTAGAAGTGCGCGTATATATGACTCTGCCAGAGGGTTGTTATAGTCAGTGGGAGCAGCGGAAGCAAAGTGGACAAGTGGCTTGTGTCTATTTATAAACTAAAGCAGGTATAGCAGAGATAAATCATCTATTTTTGATGTGACAGTCATAAGCTTTGACTTCATCAGAATAGGAGATGGATCTGTTAAGAAGGTAGTAGGTGTGATTTCATGGTATTTAGATGACATACACTTTGTAGGAAGTGAAATTCCTATACTATGATCGGTTATATTGTGGTTGTCACACCGTGGTTTCTCTACATAAAATATGGATATTATATCAGGCATTCTGGTTACTAGATCTATGGTTTTAGATCTAGATTTGGGTAGTTTCCCAATCTGGGTACTTTGACACTATTCTAAAGATGTTTTAGAATGGACGACTCCTGACATGGTGGTGTACCTGCAGGTGATGGAGTCACCCTCTCTAAAGGTGCCTTACAGACTAAAGGGGAGAGGAATGTGCATGATTGGCATATCACTTGCTTAGGCAATTGAGTCAATCATGAGATGTCAAGTACCATACCAGATGTTGTTTTTGCACTAGTTGTAATAAGTTTATATATTAATCCAATCCTGGAGAAAAGTTCGGAAGCAGTTTATGAACATAAGTGGATGTTCTAGGGATTTGGTAACGGTAGCCTCCTTCGTGAGACGGTTATCAGTCCAGACTTTCAAGGTGACCTAGATGACAGAGTGACTGTCAGAGTTATAGTTTTCCCTCTTTTGAAGGGCAGTAGTTTGGACAGGTGGTCCAAGCGGATACTGAGGAAGGCATGGCGCAGGATACTGATTAAATTCAGTCGGCGATACAGTCTATGAAGTTTGCTGGATTTGGAGTTCATTTGTGAACTGGGTCCCATCAGATATCCAAACATATTCTAAGACAGATATTGCTCATTTCAGGAGATGGCTTTCTCCGCGAACTTGAGATAAAGAGAGATATATAAAGAAACATTGGAGCGGATCCACTAACTGATGCTATTTCTTGAACGAAATAGTTTCACAAAAGAGATTTGTGAAACTGATTAGTAGAGAAGTTGGGTGTTCGGTATCACACGGGCTGTGAGTATGCGACACCGTAATAATTAACCTTAAGTGAAAGTGGGAGATTTTTGGCTATAGTGACATCAAGTTAATTATTGGATTGTAGGCACGTGATTGCAATGATTGAGGGAGGACCTATACGGGTAGAACAGTCTTACTTGAGATGATGGTATGCTATCTGGATTGTCTTTATCATCATATACTTGCTTTAGGTGGCTTTACAGATCACTATTACATGTTGATAGAGCCCTTAGGATTCTTGCTTGACTACCAATAGTATGATGGCGATCATATACGTGGGAGCTGGGGGTATATAAACACATCCTTAAATGTCCCTAGTCGTGGGAGTTTCGAGACTGGGCATCGATACTCCAGAGTAGACTAGTGTTTACTGATCGAGACCCTGACGAGGGGCGGTGGCCGGTCTCACAAGCCATTGGTGTCATTTTTTTCACCTATGATGTATACAGGTGCTCATTAGGTTGTGAGTACACCGAACGGACTCGCCGGGAACCTGCTAGGTAGTATTATACCTATTGTCAGATAGCAGTTCCTTGGTGACATGTGTACGGTTAGTCTATTGACCTGAGATCGTCATTTGTCTCGTGTGAGTTCCCATTATGCTTTGATTAGTACCCTACCAGGGCTCAAAGGATTCGTTCAAACAGGTTTTAGTTAGGTACAGTCCCGAGCCACATGGAGGCATTGAGCGGATCGTCAGGGGATTCGTCTCTCCCGGTATTTGGAGTTGATGTCACGTTGTGCATGGGTGGCCATCACCAGAAATCCTTGGCCAAGGTAGTCAGGAATTACTGATCTAGGATCGGTAATTTCTCAGGCGATGATGGGTTTCATACCGACACGAAATGTCTAGTTATTAGGGGTCTGATTTTATCCACACCCTAGACTCGATATGCGATACTCATAGACGAACGGACCGGACAGTATGGACACTGTCACTGTTAGGCTCAGTAGGGGTTTCAGGATGAGTTTGCTCGCTGATTAAGAGAGATTTTGTCGATCAAAAATATTTACCGCAATCAAGAACGGCGTCGCATGAAGCTAGCCGGTGAATACGGGTCGGTCCACAGGGATGTGTAAATCTCCTTTAAGTTCTTACGAGTTAATTCCAAATGGTGTTTGGATTTATAATTAAACCTAAAAATTGAAGTTGTATGAGACTAGGATTAGAAACTTGCTAGGATTAGGTCTAGGGAAAATTTGGTAAACAAAGATCTACATCTCTTTCCATTGCTATTAATTAAAGATATCATATTAGTGTTATGGTAAATCTTAACAAAGGGGATTAGGATGATTGGGAAGATTGATTCTTCCTCTAGATCCTTGTCCTTCCTTTCTTAATCTTTACCCTAACCTCCATGGAAAACCTTAAAATCCGGTCTTTTAGACTACGGAATCACCGTTACCTTGAGGATAAAAGTGCCGTAGGGAGCGGAATAAAAAGGTATGCATGGAGTTCTAATGTTCATAAAAGTTTAGCAATGAAAAGAGATGAGAGATCTTCGTCTCTCAAATCCTTCCCTATTCCTAACCCTAACAAGCGAGGAAACTACTCGCTCATTGAGGGGATGAAAAAAGACAAGAGTTTATTCAAGAGAGAAAACATCGATTGCAAGTTAATAAAAGCTAAACTAAATTAAACTAAGACGAGAAAATAAGAGCAGATATGAAAAACTACAACTACTGCAAGGAAAATAACCTACTTACTGTTGATGCGCTCTAACTTCAAGAAAACAGAATTTTATTCATGAGTAGAGGCATAAGAAAATACAAGGTCTTGGGTTCTATTTATAGGACATAGAAACCCTAGGTTTACAATTGCACCGCATGTCTACAATTACAAATATACCCCCAGAAAATCTTCCCATAGCCGCCACAGAATTTTGGAAAAATTTCCTGCGCACTAGGGCTTCAAACGGCCGCGGATCCGCGGCATAGGCGCGCTTGGGCCGCGGATCCGCGGCCCAATGATGAGTTCAGCTCATGATTTTTCTTGGGCTTGGTTTGGTTCTTCTGGGCTTCTTGTTTCTTTATTTCTTTTTCCATTTGGGTTTCTGCAGTGATTCCAGAACTTTAGTGAACACTTGTACCGACCCTTTAACCGTTTGCCATGACAATTTGGACCTTGAGTTGCCTTATTGATTGAGAACTATTCTTCGTTTTTAGGCTTGACTAAGATCCTCCTATTTGTTGGTCAAAAGTCTCTTTTTGTGTCGTCTTTTGTCTTTTTCACTGTTTTCGCGCCAAGAACCTGTAACCTGTAACATGTAGCAGACATGGGTCAAAAGCACCTGTTTTTATTCTTAAATGCATAAGAATGGGGAATACAAAATGCAATATTATGTTATGAACAAATACCCCCAAACTTATCTTTTGCTCGCCCTCGAGCAAACTTATTATTTTATTTATTCTCGATAAAAATCTAACCTAGCCGCACTTTCACAGGGAAACGCGATTGCACTGAGCTCGTGCAACAAGCCGTTAAACCTGTAGGTGTCCCTAGTAGGAGGAGTGTTGTCTTCTGAGGGTTTTCAGCGGATACTACCCACAAAATCCTATCAATTTGGTTTTTCGACTTTTGTTTTCTAATTAGGTTTTCTAACAAGGAATTCTATTATCGTCAACCCGCAAATGATCCACCCATATTCTTCACACTTTCTCATTATTTAACTTAAGATTATATATGTTCTATAGAATTACCTAGCTTTCGGCATTTCTTAAGTTTTCCTTCTAGGGTTCCATCTCTACTTAGGAATTTCTATCAACTCTATTAAAGATACAAGTTTTATTCTTCACTCCTTTCTCTCATCTAAACTCTAATCACATATCCCCACGTGTGTGTAAATATCACCCCTACACTTGGAAATTCAAATCAAGCAATCGTACTCTCGTCCATTGTCAAAAGCACTTATTAATTGGTGATCTTTCGCTTTCACATCCTTCATGCGACTGTTAATACTTCTTGAGGTACCAACAACCGATTACAAGATGCATTAGCACTTTAAAGCGTACTTCCTAGCTTTGCAATACCCAAGGCTTTTAGCAGTGACTCCCAAACCAGTTGGTCTAAGGCACTAGGTGATGAAGCACCCTCGCTAAATATTTTTCTATTTTTACAGCCTTAAGTAATCACAAAAACCAGTGTCCATTTTTTTCTTTATTCACTTCTTTTTTTTTTTTTTTGCTAAGGACTTTAGACAAGAGTATTTCAAGGTCTCTTCTACTACTCCAAGTTTCAAGGTGCGTGTTTGTGCGTTTTGTAGGGTATATGTTTTCAGAATCTAGACTTAAGCTAGGAACTATTTTTCAAACTTATTCTCTAATAAAAGTTTTAATACTTTTCCTTCGTTTTGACTTAGCCCAAGAACTGAACCCAAAATTTGCCTATTTCTAAATAATCTACAAAGACAAATACTTTCTACCGTTAAACTCTAAGAAAGGTTATTTTTAGGGTTTTTAATTTGCTAAGTCTAAGATTTAGTTTTTCCTAGCCAGTTACCCTATTTATCAAACTCAAGTCAATTAACCAGAATTGAATACATTAATTTTTATAATTTTTGAATTTTTTCAATTTTTATGGGTTTTTCTGTTTTCTAATTTTTTTTTATTTTTCAAATTTTCAAATTTTTATGATTTTTTTTATATAAAGATGCAATGCAGAAATATACATATGAATGCAAAAGGAAAAACTTACCGAACATACCCCCAAACTTACAATGGACAGTGTCCTCACTGTCATGCTGCACCAAGTGGGTTGATGATATCGGCGAGTTCCTGCTTATTATTATATTTACATATTATATACACACCCCCAAACTTATTTGAAATAATGTTTTGGAAGAAAAGAAATCTGGGGGTGAAAGTGGAGGAATATTACTCAGTGTAGATCGGCTCCTGCAAGAACAGGAGCTCCTCCGAAGGGTCCGCTGTGAGGAACGGTTTCAAACGATGCCCATTTACTTTGAAAAGCGTACCGTCCTCCGGGTTTTCCAGATCAACCGCACCGTGCGGATAAACGGTGCGGACTACAAAAGGTCCCCTCCACCTAGAACGGAGCTTGCCGGGATGAAAATGTAACCGAGTATCATATAATAAAACCTGTTGACCTGGTTTAAATGTCTTGCGCAAAAGGTTTTTATCATGAAATACCTTAACTCGGTTTTTAGCAATCACGGCATTATCATATGCCTCATCCCGCAGCTCTTCTAGTTCATTTAACTGCAGCTTTCGGTTGCTGCCCGCATCTCCTAAGGATAGATTCAGCTCTTTAATGGCCCAAAATGCCTTATGCTCAATTTCTACTGGAAGGTGGCAGGCCTTCCCGTAAACAAGCCGGTATGGAGACATGCCAAGATCGGTCTTGTATGCAGTACGGAAAGCCCATAGTGCATCGATTAATTTTAGTGACCAATCTTTACGGTTTTTAGAAACCGTTTTCTCCAAGATTTGCTTAATTTGTCGATTTGAGACCTCGGCTTGCCCACATGTTTGGGGATGGTATGGCGTTGACAGCTTATGGGTGATAGAGTATTTGCGCATTAAGGACTCAAAAGTCCTATTACAAAAGTGAGAACCATTATCACTTATTATCACGCGAGGGTGCCCAAATCGAGAAAAGATGTGATCTTTAAGAAATCGAACGACAACCTTGTTATCACTCGTTCGACTAGGCATCGCCTCGACCCATTTTGAAACATAGTCAACAGCCAAAAGAATATACACATTTCCAAAAGAGTTGGGAAATGGTCCCATGAAGTCTATACCCCAAACATCAAAAATGTTTACAACCAAAATAGGTTGGAGCGGCATTTCGTTTCTCCGCGATATCCGGCCCAAGTGTTGGCACCGGGAGCAAGTTTTGCAGTATTCGAAAGCATCTTTGAAGAGTCGTGGCCAATAGAAACCACACTGCAAAACTTTCTCGGCTGTCTTCTTTGGGCCAAAGTGCCCGCCACATTCTTGATCGTGGCAAAAAGACAGCACACTCTTGACCTCATTTTCTGGCACACACCGACGAATGATTTGGTCGGGACAATATTTAAAAAGATAAGGTTCATCCCAGAAAAAATGCTTTACTTGGGACAAAAATCGAAGGTTATCTTGTTTCGACCAATCTTTAGGTATCAAGCCGGTGGCTAAGTAGTTTACAATATCGGCGAACCATGGTTCGCAAGAAACAGTCAAGAGTTGCTCATCGGGGAAAGCATCAGTGATAGGCAGTTCAAGTGTAGGCGACGAAGGAAGTCGTGAAAGGTGATCGGCCACTACGTTTTCACATCCCTTTTTGTCCCGTATGATAAGGTCAAATTCTTGTAGCAAGAGGATCCAACGTATGAGCCTAGACTTAGCATCCTTCTTCGCAAAAAGGTGGCGAAGAGCTGAGTGATCCGTGTACACTATAACTGGAGAGCCGATTAAATAAGGCCGAAATTTCTCAAGTGCAAACACAACCGCTAAAAACTCTTTTTCTGTTGTTGTGTAGTTTAATTGGGCCTCATTTAATGTTCGGCTAGCGTAGTAAATTACATGCGGCATCTTGTTAATGTGCTGTCTGAGAACAGCACCAATTGCAAAATCTGATGCGTCGCACATAATTTCAAAGGGATGCGTCTAGTCTGGAGATGAAAGGATGGGCGCAGAAATGAGTGAGTGTTTCAAAGACTCGAACGCTTTTATGCAAGTTGAGTCGAAAACAAAAGTAGTGTCTTTGGCCAACAAGAGAGTCAAGGGTCTAGCAATCTTGCTAAAGTCCTTGATGAACCGTCTATAGAAACCGGCATGGCCAAGGAAAGCTCGGATATCTTTGACACATTTAGGAGGAGGAAGATTAGAAATGACTTCGATTTTTGCTCTATCAACCTCTATGCCGTTTTGCGAGATGACATGTCCTAAGACAATGCCTTCTCGTACCATAAAGTGGCACTTCTCCCAATTCAAAGTCAGGTTCTTTTCCCTACAGCGGGTGAGAACTGCGTCAAGATGTCGTAAACACTCATCGAAGGAGTCACCAAAAATGGAGAAATCATCCATAAAGATTTCCAAAAACTTCTCCACCATGTCCGAAAAGATCCCCATCATACACCGCTGAAATGTAGCGGGTGCATTGCATAACCCAAAGGGCATGCGACGATAAGCAAAAGTACCAAAGGGACAAGTAAATGTAGTCTTGTCTTGATCCTCTTTGGCTATGGGGACTTGATTATAACCGGAATAGCCATCTAAAAAGCAGTAGAATTCGTGCCCCGCCAATCGTTCTAGCATTTGGTCAATGAGTGGTAAAGGAAAGTGGTCCTTCCTTGTCGCGGCATTGAGTTTCCGGTAGTCGATGCAAACTCGCCACCCTGTTTGGGTGCGGGTGGGAATTAACTCATTTGCCTCATTGGTGATGACCGTGATGCCCGATTTCTTTGGCACGACATGAATGGGGCTAACCCATTGGCTATCCGAGATAGGGTAAATGATACCGCTATCAAGACACTTAACAATCTCCTTCTTGACCGCCTCTTTCATGATGGGGTTGAGGCGTCTTTGTGGATCCCGTGCCGGCTTGGTATCATCCATCAAGTGTATATGATGTTCGACAATGAGGGGACTAATCCCCTTGATGTCCGCCATAGACCAGCCGAAAGCTTGCCGATTATTGTATAAGACCGTTAAAAGAGCCTTCTCTTGCTCAAGAGCTAGAGAGGCCGAGATGATAACGGGTAAGGTCTCATTTTCACCTAGATAAGCATATTTTAGGTGCGACGGCAAAAGCTTTAGTTCGAGTTTAGGTGGTGAAACAATAGATGGTAACAATGGAGTAACTGTTTCAAACTCGAAGGATTCCATCAAAGGTTCAAATTGAGTGTACGCTACCGAGTCGGATGGTTCAACTAACTCATCCGAAAAAGCAAAAGACTCAAACTCGGGTGGAGAGTCTTCAAGATCATCAACAAAGGTGAAACACTCATAATCTTTGTCCGTTGTGAAAGTTGTGTCGGATTCTAGGAGGAACGCACTAGTGGCGTCAATATTACTGTGATCAAATATGAAATTTTCGAACTCACAGTCCTCCTCCGCGATCTCATCGATCGAGCACACATCAAGTACGCTAGAATTGGCTCGCAAGGCTGACTTCCTAACTTGAAAATGTTAAGTTCAACTGTCATCTTGCCAAAAGATAGATTCATTGAACCATTACGACAGTTGATTACCGCGTTAGAAGTCGCAAGGAATGGTCGACCAAGTATCACCGGAATTTGATTACGGGGGTTAGCGACAGGCTGTGTATCCATAACAATAAAGTCCACAGGGAAAATGAAATCCCCTACTCTAATTAACACATCCTCCAACTCTCCCCTAGGGTGGGTGATTGATCGGTCGGCCATTTGGAGAGTACAATGAGTAGGCTTGAGCTCTCCAATGCCTAATTGTTCGTACACCGAATAGGGTAGCAAATTGACACTAGCACCAAGATCTAATAGTGCTCTATTGATGGTCTTGTTCCCAATTGTGATCGAAATAGTAGGACAACCGGGGTCCTTGTGCTTTGGGGGTAAAGAATTGACAAGAGCATCACTAACAGCACTAGCCACGAAAACTTTCTTTGGTACTTGTGACTTCCTCTTTTTGGTGCATAAGTCCTTTAGGATTTTTGCATATGAAGGAACTTGTTGGATTGCATCCAAAAGAGGGATATTTATGCTAACCTGCTTGAACAACTCTACAATCTTCTCCATCTGTGGAGTTGGTTTATTGGATCTCAACCGATTTGGAAAAGGAACATTTTGAAAAGTAGTTGAGTCCAATTTTTGCGGATCAGATTGTTGAGTTGGAACGGAACTCCGTGTAGATGTGTTCGTGTTGTGAGAAGAGGGTCCGTTCGAGCTAGAAGAAGTAGAGCCATGTGAAGGATGGAGAATAGGCTCTAACGAAGAAGAAGAGGAAGATGAAGAACCACCGGCAGAGGTGTCATGGTGAATACCCACATTGTTTTGCAGCACTCTTCCGGATCTCAACGTAGTCACAGCATTCACGTTATGATTCTGCTGTTCATGTGTAACATGTGCGTGACCGGGATTTGGGAGTGGTTGAGACGGAAGCTTTCCTTTCTCTCGCTCTTTCAATGCTGCGTTGAGTTGTGCAATTTGTGCCTCAATAGCTTTGATGCTTTGATCGTGTGAGGCACTGTTTTGCACCAAAGATTGAACCGAAGTCTCTATCCTAACTGTGGACTGTGCAGATTGCTTTAGGAATGCTTCTAGACTTCTTTCGAGCGAGCTAACAGCATTTTGAGGGGGAACAAAATTGTTGGGCACAAAATTGTTCATCTGATTAGGGTAAGGTTGCTGTTGGAGAGGCTGCTGAAATTGAGTTTGTGGAGGTGCTTGTTGTTGTGGAGGAGGAGCCCTTTGAAAATTGTTGTTTCCTTGGGATTGTTGAGTGTGGTTCCAAGCGAAATTAGGGTGGCTCTTCCAACCCGGATTGTATGTCGAAGAGTATGGATCATTTCTTTGTCGTTGCTGAAAGGCAGTATTGACTTGATCTTGTCCTTGAGTAGAAGCAGTGTAAGGACACTCTTCGGTGAGATGTGATGGATCTGAACAACAAGCACAAACAGTTCGTGGGGGCACAACAGGGGCAGGAGAAGGTGCTGAGATTTTGGTCTCAAGCGCTTCTAGTTTTTTCGTAAGAGCGGCCATCTCGGCCTTCATAGCAATTGACATCTCTACTTGATGTATGCCTGCCCTAGGTTGACCAATAGAAGAAGATGATGTGGTCTTGGTGCTCTCCCATTGAATTGTTTGCTCACTAAGATCCTCAAGAAACTGCCACGCTTCCTCACTAGACTTGGACAGAAAGTGACCTTGACTAATGGTTTCTAGCAACTGCTTCGTTGCCGGGTTCAATCCCTCGTATAATGTTTGGCAGAGTTGCCATCTTTCGATTCCATGGTGAGGGCATTGAACGAGAAGGTCTTTGAATCTTTCAAAACATTTCCAAAATGGTTCGGCAGGAAGCTATGAAAATTGTATAATCTCATTACGGATTTTAGCAGTTTTGTGATGAGGATAGAACTTTTTAAGAAAAGCTTTCACAAACTCGTCCCAATTTCTAATTGAGTGTGATGCGGTGCTGTATAGCCACTTCTCGGCTAGGTCACATAAGGTGAAAGGAATGACCCTTAGCCTTATAGCGTCATCACTTAATTGGGTAGTTTTCATCATGGCGCAAACGTTTTGGAATTTGTTGATAAAGATATATGCATCTTCGGATTCCAAACCATGAAACTTAGGCAGCATGTTGATGAAGTGGGGTTTGATCTCAAAATTGTCCCCATTAGCCGGTGGGAGGGAAAGACAAGTAGGAAGGGCGGTGCGGACGGGGTAGAAAAGATCCTGGAGCGCGACTCGTGCGGGCGCTTCGACAGGCGGAAGATTCGGGTTATTCGCACCTAACGGAGGTGGAATCCTTCCCGTCGGTAAGGTATTGTTAGGATCGTATTCCAACATACCTTCGGAAGAATGTGATGGTGAAAGTGAAGAAGTGGACAAGATTTCGACTTCGGAGTCGAAAGGTTCGTCGGTCGGTACCAACGAAACACGGACTAATCGGGCGCTAGGGTCCCTAGTCCAACCGGACATACACTAAAAGGGTTAGTGTAGTCGAAAGATGAAAGACAGAATGTGAAGGTAAGAAAACGTCAATGAGAAGAAGTGGTGTAAGTGAGTGCAAAGATTCTTTAGCGACAAGTTGCAAGTTTTGAAAAGATTTTCCTTTTTCTTTTTAAGTGAGCTTTTGCAAAAAGATTTTGAAGAGAGACTAGTGACACAAATGCAATTAACCACACATGCACAATCAGGCCTAAGTCTAGGGTCACCTAGGTCAGCTAGACAGCTCCTAACTGTTCCAAAGGGCTAGAGATAGGACCTCAAACCGCCTCTTCACGGACAAGTACGGCCAGGTAAGTGGGAAGGAACCACCACTACAGTGGGCCTAATTAAAAACCACTAGCCTAGACACCGCAATGTCGGTTAGGATAAACGGCCGATGCCTATACTAGTCCTCTGTCCTATTGAGCTCGAGGTCCTTAGGGCTGAGTCTAATATTTTTTAAATTAAAAGTGGTCAATGCAAATGCTTTAAGTGATTTTTGGGGTCCTGGGAAGGGTGATGAAATCCCCACCCAATCTGAATTGGTCAATAGCCCCTTAAAGTCAGATTAAAGTATGCAAAGCAGTAAATCACTTGCAATCAATTTGCTTTTTAGCGCGTTTCAAAGAATCCTGCAGAAAATCAATTATTGGAAGGGGGAAGAAGATTTTTAGCGCAAAGAATCCTGCAGAAGATTTGACAGAAGATATATGGGGATTTGCAGAGAAAGGAGAAAGAAATCAAACCACCCAATTTTTTTCCAGAGAACTGCACAGGGCGCCGCGGAAGCGCGGTCTTGACCAGGTAAGTGCCGCGGAAACGCGGCTCTTTGAGGGCTTTGGGTCTCCAAATTTCTTCAGCTGCTCTGTACTTTCAATCTCCTGCTGTTTTGATGTATCTTTTTCTGTGTCCCCTTCTGTGTTGTTTCAGATCCGTCAATCCTGCAAAGATCCACAAAGAAAACCCTTCAAACAATAAAAGATGATAATTTTTTTTTTATTTTTGGAATTTTTTCAGATTTTTATGATTTTTTATATTTTAGATTAACCCGAAATTACAAAAAGAAAATTTTACGCCATCCCCGGCAACGGCGCCATTTGATTAAGAGAGGTTTTGTCGATCAAAAATATTTACCGCAATCAAGAACAGCGTCGCATGAAGCTAGCCGGTGAATACGGGTCGGTCCACAGGGATGTGTAAATCTCCTTTAAGTTCTTACGAGTTAATTCCAAATGGTGTTTGGATTTATAATTAAACCTAAAAATTGAAGTTGTATGAGACTAGGATTAGAAACTTGCTAGGATTAGGTCTAGGGAAAATTTGGTAAACAAAGATCTACATCTCTTTCCATTGCTATTAATTAAAGATATCATATTAGTGTTATGGTAAATCTTAACAAAGGGGATTAGGATGATTGGGAAGATTGATTCTTCCTCTAGATCCTTGTCCTTCCTTTCTTAATCTTTACCCTAACCTCCATGGAAAACCTTAAAATCCGGTCCTTTAGACTACGGAATCACCGTTACCTTGAGGATAAAAGTGCCGTAGGGAGCGGAATAAAAAGGTATGCATGGAGTTCTAATGTTCATAAAAGTTTAGCAACGAAAAGAGATGAGAGATCTTCGTCTCTCAAATCCTTCCCTATTCCTAACCCTAACAAGCGAGGAAACTACTCGCTCATTGAGGGGATGAAAAAAGACAAGAGTTTATTCAAGAGAGAAAACATCGATTGCAAGTTAATAAAAGCTAAACTAAATTAAACTAAGACGAGAAAATAAGAGCAGATATGAAAAACTACAACTACTGCAAGGAAAATAACCTACTTACTGTTGATGCGCTCTAACTTCAAGAAAACAGAATTTTATTCATGAGTAGAGGCATAAGAAAATATAAGGTCTTGGGTTCTATTTATAGGACATAGAAACCCTAGGTTTACAATTGCACCGCATGTCTACAATTACAAATATACCCCCAGAAAATCTTTCCATAGCCGCCACAGAATTTTGGAAAAATTTCCTGCGCACTAGGGCTTCAAACGGCCGCGGATCCGCGGCATAGGCGCGCTTGGGCCGCGGATCCGCGGCCCAATGATGAGTTCAGCTCATGATTTTTCTTGGGCTTGGTTTGGTTCTTCTGGGCTTCTTGTTTCTTTATTTCTTTTTCCATTTGGGTTTCTGCAGTGATTCCAGAACTTTAGTGAACACTTGTACCGACCCTTTAACCGTTTGCCATGACAATTTGGACCTTGAGTTGCCTTATTGATTGAGAACTATTCTTCGTTTTTAGGCTTGACTAAGATCCTCCTATTTGTTGGTCAAAAGTCTCTTTTTGTGTCGTCTTTTGTCTTTTTCACTGTTTTCGCGCCAAGAACCTGTAACCTGTAACATGTAGCAGACATGGGTCAAAAGCACCTGTTTTTATTCTTAAATGCATAAGAATGGGGAATACAAAATGCAATATTATGTTATGAACACTCGCCGGCCTCCCTTTCGCTGAATACCTGGGTAGCCGTTACGTGCAGCTAATGCCGCTGATGTGCTTGTGGTTAAACCCACTGCCAGTGTATTGACGAGTCTTTAGAGTCCCGCACAGAGGGTTTCCCTGTTTCGGGCGAAACGTTGTAGAGGCCATATGGTTTTATTGCAGGGTTCGACCATATACGTGCACTTGTGCACGGATCATGACTCGGATGGATAATACTATTTGGCTTTGGTTTAAGCCGGATCCTAGTATTATATTGTTGGATTATTTTCGTCTCGTTGTATTCGTATTCTTTCGGAATACGAATGCGGGTATGTATATACGGATGAGGGGTATTCTTGTAATTCTATTACACGATTACTTTAGAAGTTCCCATTTCATTTTCTATTAAACATTTAGTTTAAATGTTTATTGAGTGGAGAGTGTGACTCATTATTGTGAGTCATTGTTCTAGCATGTTCACTTAGTGACTCATGGTCATGAGTCATATAGTGAGTCATAGTGGCATGATGACTTGTTTGTAGTATTGTTAGATATTTGTAGTGAGAAAATAGCAGATATTTTCTTTAAGGGTTTTTCTTGAGTTGTATAAGTGCTCACACAAATAACTCACACACAAAAACAACAACACAAGAAAAAAGGCACCAACCCATTTTCTTCACTTGCCAATAATGCTTCACACTCTTCTCTCCATGGCATCTTCTTCTACCTCCAGCCTTATTGTTTCATGTGTTGAGAAACCTAGGGTGTAATGAGACAAAATATTCCTACACACACTCTACTTCATCTTGGCTATCTAAGGCAGCGAACTAGGTACTTGAGTTGCCTCGGATTTGAGGTCGGAGCCCGTATTACATACTCTCAAGGCGGATTGTCTTCGATGGGGAGACCGGAGATCAAACTTGATCAAGGAAGCCACCGTGAGATTGGGATGAAGGTTTTAGACCGAAGGTCACAGATCATTCGGTATAACCTTTCTAAACTCCTTTATAGATAACTAGTATAGGGTTAATGGTCGATCCGGGGAATCATGTTCCGTTAGCGCCAGTTTATTAAATTTTTGTTCCGCATTTGGCCACGGTTTGATGGCCGGGGTGCTGGCATAACCCAACACAAACATGCAACCAAAATGTAACATGACATGATGCACTAGCCATGAAAAATGTAAAAAAATATGGATTTGGCCTAATCGCGATTAGTAATGCACTAATCAAGTTTAATTTAAACTTGTATATTATTAATTATAAATATGCCAAAATCCGATAAATATCTTTTTAATAAATAAATCATTTTAATCTCCACCTATATTCCAAATATTGGTATATACTTATAACATTTTACAAAAAACCCCTATTCGCAAATCGAAAAGTTTTCGCGAAATATATTATTTTAATATTTAAATTCCAAAAAATAATATTTTATATTTCTGAAATGTTACAATCTTCCCCCCTTAGATAAATTCGGTCCCCGAATTTAAATTTAAACCCCCAAATACTAAAACATTTCAATAATCTTGTTCAAATCAACGGGGCTCCGAAATCACGGAATACACTGAAATGCCACAGCGCATCGTGTGCGCATGAAAACGAGTACGAAACTCAAAATCAATCTCTGTCAAGCATCATGCAATCATAAGAGTTATAAAGGAGATGCAAATCTCGAAATCTAATGCCATTCTCAAATATGCTATACTCAAAATCATAATACGTAAATAGTACGCATCCTCGTAAAATCCTCTAAAACTAAATAAAATACATGGAAAATCTTTTTCGAATCGCTGTGTGATGCGTAGCTCACGGTAAAAGTGGCGGACGCTCAATGGTAAAGTAGTAAATATATACCTATATATGTTTTGCTCAAATTATACGTCCCGTCTTTTTGAAATATCCCAGAAGGTTTTCCTTTGTAAAGGTTCATGTCATTCGCGGACACGTAGGAAATAGCGAGACTATAGCTCTGTTTTGAAAACCTCTTGGTAAAATTTTTATGCATGCAAAAGAACTCAGGTATTGTCCTCAGATCAGTCCTGCTCGGCTACTATATAATACAGTGCCCAACATCAAACTATATTGCTCAAGAGAAAAAATCAGCCTCAAAAGGCGTATCCATCATCACGTGCGTCTGGTGCGCACGAAAATCAAATCCAATTACAAATGCCACGAATGTGCACAAAAGCCAACTAAGTGCAATGGGTGTGCACGAAAGCATCTGTCATATGCAAAGGGTGTGCATGACAACAATATCAAGTGCATCTAGAGTGCACAAAAACCTCAATCCAGTGCAACTATCATGCACGAATAAAAATCTCAATCAAGTGCATCCGGTGTGCACAAAATCCCATACCATGCGCCAAATATGCGCGAAATCCAAATCAAGTGCGTCAGGTTCGTATAAAACATCTAGTACAGTAGCATGAACGAAAGCGAACGTCAAGTGTAGACGCACACGGAAACAAAAATCTGGTTCAACAAATGCATGAAAACTCATCAATATCTCAAATGCATACAAAAAAATAGCAAGCGTACCAAGGTGTAAAAAATCAAAATCGTGTGCAACTGTGTGCACAAAATACGTATCAATGCACTGCAAGCACATGTGAGCTATACCGAGTGCAAAAATCAAATCGAGTGCATGCCATATGCACAAAATCAAATCAACAGTATCGAAATCCACAAAATCATAAATACGTGCAGCAAAGGCAAAAATCAATATCAAGTGCAATAAATATGCACAAATCACAACCCGATGTAACGGTGTAAAAACATAAATCAAGTGCAATAACTGTGCACAAATGAAAATATCCAGCAGGTGCAGTCATGGTGCACGAAAACAAAAATCACGAAACCCAAACATCGAACTCAAGTCCAAGCGATAAAAGTGTGATACTCGGATCGCAAACACGCAAATCACATAAATGACATTGAGGTACACCTCCTTCAATGTTGAAAGATGCCGGAGCGCCCAAAGCTGGCAGAGCAAGAGCATCCACTTGCCTGCTGCTCATGGTCTGGCGTCCTCGGTCTCTGTGGATTACCAATCTCACAATCCTTCCGCTCGTCGGCCCATTCAGGTGTGGTAACGAAACAGTTCCTCTCTGGCACTCCGCTGATCCTCTCTTGGCCAATTAACATGACTACTCGTAAAGCAGCACGTTACTAGTGACGGCATCTGGCCCTCTGAATATGCGCGAAACGACTGATTCTAGGTGCAAATCTTATCGCTATGGTGTCCTGGAAAGAACCTGCTCAAGGTCTCTCCCGATCTCACCAATGCCGAACTATACGGAGGTTGGCACTCTTGCTTAACTCCTTTTTCTCATAACCGGACAGCTGCATCCTCAGCACGGCTTTCTTCTAGAAATTTGGCCCTATCCAATGCCTCTACATACATATCAATCCTCTGGTATCAACGGGGAGTAACAACGGCTCATTAACATCTCGCATGAACCTCTTGTTCTACTCATCGTCATTATCATCCACTTCGACATCAGCTTTTGTTGTCTACGTACGGCAATTCGTCCTTGGTTACAGTCAATCTGGAGTCTCTCATAAGGACTCGAAATACGAACTTGGGTATCTTCACCACTCAGTGGAAGATATCTAGCCAAACACGTTCTCAGGAACTCATCCTAACTTCGGAGGAATACGCTTCATTCGTCCGTTCTCGATCAACTCACAATGTATCTGGGTAAGGTCCTTTCTATCTGAAGCTGGTCAACTTACCGATCTCATATCCGAGCATCCAACGAATAACGTCCTCTCTTGATCGATTTATTCTAGATCTAAGTAAGATTCTCCAAACTGGAATCTTTCAACTCAACTAAGCCTACTTCGGCACATCAAATCAAACGAATCATCTTCGTCACTTTATTCAAGATAGAGTAGCGGTCCTCTGTCACATCTCTGTCTGAAAGCTTCAGTGGTCTCAACTCTAAAACTTTGGAGGTGACATCCCATCAATCTCAGCAACATCTGGGTCATCTGTCTGTAGGTAGACAACATCGCGACCTCTGGGGTAGGTTGTACAACAACATCCCTCTCAATCTGGCAGCCTCTATCAATGGCCCAATCATCCAGTACAAATCCGAAAACTCGCCTCAAACGAGAGATCTCAACACAAACACTATACCTACACGTTCCTATGTTACCAGAAAACATCATGGTCAGTACTCGTCCGTGATGAGCTCGCTCTGACTGCATCTCTAGCAGCAGCTCAATCTGCGCTCAAACCATGGTGACAGGAACCTTAAGAAGGTATCGAAGAAGATAGATCAAAGGCATGAAAGGAATCAACAGATCCAAAATGGATATATGATCATAGTTAGAATAGAATCACAGATCTCATGATATGTACATCCTAAGGTTACTTAAGCGAAGCATCGTATCGTAAGTATGCCGTGGAATATACGCACGGTACGTCACTCTACTCAAGCTACCTATTTAATCAATCAAGGTCAACCTATGAAACAAAAGTTCGGGTCTAATACCCCCTCGGTCAAGTCTAAGTTCCGTAAGGTCAAGTCTAGGTTCCGAAATATATTACGCCCTAGACTTCGCATTGTCAAACCTAGACTCGAACCAAGGTTAAACCGAATGCTCTGATACCTACTTTGTCACGATCCAGAAAAGGCACATGACCGGCACTTAAATCACGCAATGTCTAAAGGCGTAACGCAACTCAAGTAAGCCGAAGCCCAGAAATCTAAACACTTTTGAGGAAAAAAACGGAGGTGCAGTTTTGAAATAAAGGTATAATGAAATAAATTTTGTCTTTAAATACATAGCTAATTATATAAGAAAATGCAAGTGGAATATACTAAAGTTGAGAACATTTTACGTCCTTTAAAAATTTGGGCAGTACCTTCCTTTTATATTTTGATCCAAAGCCAACTGGCGGAATCACAACCATTTAAAACACATATATACGATGCCCTATGGTGAAGATCAACACAGAAAGAGCAATAAATAAAGCAAGACATCAAAACCTCAATAGAAGCGAACATACACCTATCACTCTAAGTCTCGCCAATACAAGTCTGTCTATGTCTACCAATATACAAAGTCTAGTTTCTGATTGATGGAGTTTATCTAGATACAACAGAATATAAAAGTACGAGAGTGGGCACGATCCAATATGTGTCCCACCTACTAAAGCAAAACACCCAGAATGAAGCTGTGTGCCAGTGATACCGCTACTGATCCCAAGCGGTCAAACCTCCAAGAAAACTATGGCACAATGGGGGTGAGTTTCCAACTCATGAGTAGAAAACATCAGCAGGTAGAAATAAAAAACATAACGATTTCCTAGGTCATACTATATCATGAAGGTAATACTATGATATCTAGGATGACCATGTATGCATATATGTCAACAAACGAGTCAATGCAATGACATATATATATATATATATAAACAACTGAAACATATGCTTGCATGCATGTGGATATCATCCACGTGTGTCCATGAACGACACAATCAATATCATGGATCCTGAGTGTCCAACATCGACACTCGAATCGTCATGAAAACATATGCCTGTATGTATGAGGAAATCAACCAACGTGTATCCATTAACGACACATCAATATCATGGAATCTGAGTGTCCAACATCGACACTCGAAACATCATGAAAACCCGTGTCTAGCATCGACATGTAAATCCTCATACCTCAGGCGCCACATACTCAGATCGGCCCTCAAATCTATCTTATCTCAGGTGCCGCATACTCAGATCGGCCCTCATATCCATCTCACGACTCCAGTCGGTATCCTCCGGATAACTGCCGAGCCCAAAAATATCACCGGTAGATAGTGCTCCCTCGTCCAGGCTCATCGTCTACACCATAAAAATCATTTTTTGCCCCGGGGTACCATACCGGGTCCACCATGTACCCGCAGATGGTGCCACCCAATTCTCCAATCGGGTATGCTCACAACTCAAAACTGAGAAAACACATGGTGGACTCCTCGAAATATCATAACAAGAGAAACTGCGTTTTTTAAAAAATACACCATTTCCTTTAAAATATAACCACGGTTCTCAAATCCAGAGATCTCATAAAAACATCATCTCAATGCATATAACCATAAAGTACGATGTATGCAACATAGGACAGTAATGTGAGCATATCAAGTATATCATGAAAACATGTCATAGGATAGTACTGACAAAGAATGTATTTTACAATTGATTATAATATCTGGATATAGCAGTTCTACAGTGTAAGTGGCATAGCAATTACTAATGATGAATGCGTGTGAGCCGGCAATTCTGTGTAAGTGCAACATGCGCATCATCGATAATCGTGTATGTGTACTAGCAGATGAAGTCAAGTAAACAAAGGGTATGAAACATCGTATATATATATCGTAGTAAAAGAAACGCGAGCGTATGCAGAAATAAGAGATCGTAAGAACGAACAGTATATAAAATATGCAACTACGTAGAAGTCATACAGTTATAGTTTGAAATAGTGCGAATCTTTATTTTTGAAAATAGGGGACTATGATATTGTTTGGAAAAGATACCATCTGAAAAGTTTATAGTGCCTCCTTGAATTCATCATTTAAAAAGGGCATAACGATTCGTTAGTTTTGAAATGGGTATGACTCAAAACGTATCATAATATCCACTTTGTGATATACAATAAAATGTTCTCAAGTCGGATTAAAATATCGGTGATTCGTCTGTATAATATCACGTGCGGAATATCGATCGTACGATATCATCACAACAATAGTACGGATCTATTGTCACTTACATCATCTCAAAACACATCTATCTCAATCTTATCGTATTATCATTCACATGTCTCATCGATATCGATCTCATATCACGCCACTATAAATATAATATTTGTCCTCTTTAAATCACTTATATATATCACGATTCCAATTCTCATTTCATATTCTCATATATCAATCCGAGTCATCCTTATTTATTATATCATTTCACACTAAATCCCTTGATCATATCCGTGGGTTTATACATAGGTTTTCTCCAAACTACAAATAATATATCACTTATCCATATCAATGGTTGCGGGGGTGTTATACGCCATCCACCCGACTTCACCCTTAGATATAAATCTACTCATCTTCTAAACTCCTTGTTTAACCGAAGTTGATGTGCTTCGTCGTCTCGGAAGTCCACACGAGGGTACATACAAATCAACACATATCGCAACGTTATGAAAACTAAGTCCGAAAACCGATACGGCACACGAATTACTTATAGGTTAGAACCTATATCTTACGCATGCAAAAACAACCAAATAACCCTCGTAGTTGACGTATAAACGTCCAACGACCAAATCCAAATTCAAATATCAAAACCAAGTTTCAAATATCGGAAAACATAATACGGCAACTGAGGAAATCACTCCCAGATTCTTGCTCAGATAAATAGGGACAAAACTAACAATACAGTAGCTATGTTATACGGTATGTGAGCTATAGGCAAAACCCCAACACCAATGCCCAATATTTGGCCGACGAGAAGTGATACAGTAACCGTTACCGCCGGCCCTAACTTGGAATTTTAGTCTCTTTCTTGTGTGGTGGTCTTCTAGTGGTCTAACAAGGTCAATGTAGTTATTTTTTCCTTATAAACATCCCAGGTTGCTCCAGATTCCATTTTGAGCATCAAAAATCAATGAAAACCGACACGGGGAAATTCAAAGTTCGTGTATTGGGTCCGATTCTCTGCCCAGGTCAGGAAAATCAACTCTGAGGTCTTACAAACACTCACTACACCTCAATTTACAATTTACAAGTCCATCCATCCACTAAACAACAACTTAGAAAATTCCAAGATCACAAACCATAGTAAAACAAGTTCTAAACTAAACTAGAATAGATTAACACAATAACTTAACCAAAGGAAAGGAAATATACCTCATTTGGAAACTCAAGAAATTTCTTGGGTTGCCCAAAGTCTCCAAAATCCAAACTTGATTGGTCCAATGGGATTAGGAAAATGTTGTGAATCTTTTTAATGAAGGTGGCATGGGGTTTTGGTGATGAATTGGAGATGGTTCATCGAGGTAGAGAAGGGTGAAGGAAGCATGAAGGAGTTGAAGAAGAAAATGAAGTGAAGAGAATGAAAACAAAGGATGAGGGTATTGAGCCATACACCCTCTCTCTCTCTCTCATCTCACTCTCTCTCATGGCATGGCTCATGCCATCATTGTGTCCCCCCTCTCTCTCTCCTCAATAATGATCTCTTTTCTTTTCTTTCTCTCAACTAAAAAAAAACAAATGCAAAGAACAAACATGCAACCAAAATGTAACATGACATGGTGCACTAGCCATGAAAAATGTAAAAAAAATACGGATTTGGCCTAGTCGCGATTAGTAGCGCACTAATCAAGTTTAATTTAAACTTGTATATTATTAATTATAAATATGCCAAAATCCGATAAATATCTTTTTAATAAATAAATCATTTTAATCTCTACTTATATTCCAAATATTGGTATATACTTATACCTTTTTACGAAAAACCCCTATTCGTAAATCGAATAGTTTTCGCGAAATATATTATTTTAATATTTAAATTCCAAAAAAAAATATTTTATATTTTTGAAATGTTACAGAAGCAGGGAAACACTTTGTGTTGGACTCTAAAGACTCAACAGTACGCTGGCAGTGTGTTTAACCACAAGCACGTCAGCGGTACTAGCTGCACGTAACGACTACCTAGGTACCTGTCGAAAAAGAAGGCCGACGTGAAAACTCGTCCGAACTCCTACTGAGCCTATCCGTGACAATCTCCGTACAGTCAGGTCTCTTCGTCTAAGAGTATCGCATACCGGATTTAGGGGGTGGTAAACGTTAGACCCTAATAACCGGATAATTCATGATGATTTGGCTCAGGACAATTCCGGGAAACTACTAATCATCCTATCAGTAAATCCTAACTGCTTTGGCCAAGGTCTTATGATCCTGACCAACAGTGCTTTATCGACTCCCAATAACGAGAGAGAGGAATCCCCAACAATCGTTCACTGCCTCCATGTGGCTTGGGACTATACCCAACCAAAACCTGTTTGCATGACTCAGTAGAGACGTGGTAGAGTAGTGATCAAAGCACAGTGGGGACTTACACAAGACAAATGACGATCTCAGGTCGAAAGACTAACCTGTACACATGTCACCTGAGAACTTCTATCTGACGATAGGTATAGTACCATCTAGAAGTTCTCGGCGAGTCCGTCCAGTGTACTCACACCCAGTGAGCACTTGTATACGATCTTAGGTGCATCATACCCAATGGCTGCGGGACCAACCATTTCCCCTCGTCGGGGCTAGAAACGTATACACTAGTCTACTATGGAGTATCAATGCCCAGTCTCGATACTCACGCGACTAGGGACCATGTAAGGATGTGCTTATGGACTACCCTTGTAACGTTCTGAAAATTTGTTTAAGTTAATTTTTCGGTAATTAGAAATACAATACGTGTTTTCCGTAAAAAAAATCAAAGATATAAATATTTTTCCACATAGACTTAAATATACCAATTTTAGCTATGTAATTTCTAGTATTTGGTATTTATTTAGTCACTCATAAATTGCTAGTTTTCTAAAATATTTTTCTTAATTAATTATTTTTAAATATTATTTTAAGCTTTCACTTATACATTTAATTAGTGATAATTACAAATTAGAATGGGTTAAGTTTACATTAGTGCACCATGACAACTAAATAGCTAGTTTGGAACATGTTCTTTTCTTTATTTTTTTGTTTTCCATGGTTCTAGAGAAGTCTAGGTTTAAATAGAAAATAAAATAATTAGGAAATAAGTTAATAAATGAGATCATAGGAGAGTCTTGGCTTGACACATCACACACACTCACTCACCTCTCTCTCTCTCTTCCATTTCTGGCCGAGACAAGGATGCAACTCACTCCCCATTTTCCCCACCTCATTTCATCATAAAAACCCTCATTTCTTCCTTCAAAAACCCACACAAATACTCACAAATTCCTAGTTAAACCCTCACCCATTTTTCCTTGGCCTAAACTAGCTTGGATCTTGGAGCAAGAAAGCATTTTGGGAGGCTAAGCTTGCAAGTTAGATCTCAAATTTGTTGAGGTACAAATCTTAACCCTATGGTTAAATTGTTGTTTAATTACTTTAATCTAACTTAATTAGGTGTAAATATGGTTCAAATTGCAAGATTTAGTTTTTAAAGAGAAGGGTTTGGGTTCAAGTTAGAGTTTTTATCACTTGATTATGGTTGCAATGTGTAGTTTAACATCTTACGACTTGAAAAATATAATCTAGTTAATTTGCTAATTGTTACTTTTAAATTGTCCTAACTAAATATTCTTGCAAACTAATTTCATGATTAGTGGGTAAATATGTGAGATTAAAAATTGGTTAATATTTATGTAGTCTAATAAGATAATAAATGAACATGGTGGCCACTAGATTTGCTAAAATATCTAGATTTGCACTAAATGGTTAATTGTTTGCTTATAAGGTTTTTATAATAAATAGCTTTTAAGTTAGATTGAGGTGGGGATGATCTATAACCTAATTTCTAAAACATTTAATGCGATGTGAGTGCGCGATTCGTACGATTGGATTCTAGGCTTGGTAGTTGTCATATATAGCGACCCCTAGTTGTGGTTTGTGGGGTTATCGCGAGCGCGTTTTGTGCACTAAGTGCATGCGCGTCTAGTTAGTGCGAGTTGGTTGTCTTGTATCGTTTGTGTCTGTGATTATTTACCTATCTATCCTCTTATTTACTTTTGTGCGATTCTAGGATCCGTTGCAGAGACATTGACCGGGCTCGGAAAAGAAAGGCTGTGATCGAATCAGTTAAGCCGTGGTGTCCCGGTGAGTAGATGTACACATCTATGGAGGGATCGTCTGGATGGTGCGATGCACCCGATAGTCAGGATTACTAGTAGTGCTTGTATTTATATGCGTAGTCTCCTAATCATTCATCTCATTGCATTGCATCATCTTATATATATATGATATTATCTCACAGGACACTTGCACCATTACCATTAGTCCATGCCGCACGTGCACTACTTTTTGTGAACACACACGCCATTGGTAATTGCAATGTCACGAACACTATAGAACTTGCTTAGAATAGGTATCTGTGCATTTTCCTCATATATGATCTGTAGACTTGTACTTGCATATTCATTTCATAAGGATGGATACGTAAGATTGTTATTCATATATACATACCTTATTGCATCATGATTCATGCATAGCTTCTGGCCGTACTTCGCATGGTATATACTATCGTATCGTAGACATCCATCATTACCGACATGTTTACATATTGTATTTCTTCTCGAGGATTTCAGTATTGATGAGATTTCTGGATTTTGGGGAAAACCACAAGAATTTTATAAACCTATTATCATTTTTAAAATAGAAATTTGCGGTTTTCTCATGATATGATGTGTGTGGCATCCACCATGTGTTTTCTCGGTTCTTGAGCAGTATCATATACCCGATTCGAGGAGGGGGATGCACCGTCTGATGGTACATGATCGACCAGGTGAGGTACCCCGGGGCAAGATGGACGTATTGAGAAGGCGTTGAGCCCGGCAGGGGAGCACTACCGACCGGTTGTTATTGACGCGGCAGATATCCGGAGGATACCGACATAGTCATGAGATTTGATGATATGGGTCGATACGGACCGACGGAGCTCGAGATATTGAGATATTAAGACTTTGAGATATTTAGACATTGAGATATACATATTTTGTGTCGATATTTGACACGGATTTCTGTTGATTTCACTGTTGATAATCCAGTTTTTATTTTACAAAAGGTTTTACTAAGTTATAGATACAGATCTTCTCATATCAGATAGATCATGATTTCGTGTTGATTATAGAACCTTGTTGCATTCATACTTGTGCATCGCATCATATTAGTATATCAAGGCTGTGACGCATATGCGTGCATGCATACGATACCCTTATTAGTTGTTACTTACTACTCACGAGCTGGCAACTCACCCCCGTTGTGCCACAGTATCTTGCAGGTCCGAACCGTTAGCATAGTAGCGACGGGCATATTTCTTCTTTGCTTGGACTTGCGGCTTTGCTCGTAGGTGGGTTGCGATGATACTTTTGTTTCCACCTTGTATTATTATTTGTATCTAGTATTCTCCATCTACCTCTTCTACCATTGTATATGTGACCTAGAGATGTGATAGTGAGATTAGTTTATGTGTTGTTCTCTGGTGTCGAGCTCACTTGAGCCGACGTGATGTTTTCCTTTCCTCGTGCTTTTATATGCTTATTCACTCTATTATGATATATATATATATATATATATATATATATATATATATATATTGCATGTGGTTGGGATTTCGCCTTTGGCAAAGATCTAGCTACCGCTTGGGGATGCCTTTATTCTTTACTTGTGTATATTCTGTAGGGTTCCCTAGGTGGGCAACAAGGTTTCGGGAGGCATCGCCAATGCCGTTTTCAAATTTTTGCCGATCAAAAGAACCCTAACCCTAGAATCTTAACTAGAGATTTAAACAAACTAGCAATGCAAACACTTTATATCTAAGTGAATGAGAAATACAACCTTTGTAGACCGGTCCTTCACTTCTAAAGCTCCGTGTAGTAGTCCCTTCGCTCCAAGTAGTGAACACCCGAACTCTAGTAAGGGTTCACTTGAAGAACTGAACAAGCTTGCTCGAAGTCATCGAGGCCGAAGATGATCTACGTCAAGGAGACTCAACCTCATGCTACCTCTTCACTAAATTAGGGTTTAGTGAAGCAAACACCCTAAATAAATGGCTAAAAGTAGAGGATGATGAAGTAGGAAATGGGCTCACTTTAGATTTAATTTTCTCACAATATTTTCTCACTTTGAAAAAAACTAGTGAGCTTTTTCATGAGGAAGAAGAAGCTCAAGTGAAGAATGAGAGAATGAACTCATGAGGTGAGAATAGAAAACATGGGTAAGTTAGTGTCATACACTAACTCATGTAGAGAATAAACCATATCTAACAATAATGGTTAGGTTAATAGATATCTATAAGTAAAACAAAAATAGTGGACTAATCAAAGATGCTTCAAGCTTCTCTAAGCTTCCAATCATGACAATTTCCAACGAATATTGAATTACTTTAAATAAATAAAACCTCACATTATTATAAGCATGGTGTGAGTCTCATACACCCATGTAGCATGTGGCATCTAGCACGACACAAAATAATGTACATTAATATATATCACATATATACTATATGCACACAAGTGAGAAAAAGAAATGTTTAAGTGAGCTAAAATTAGTTAATGTAAATTAATATATCAAATATATAATTATACATTAAATTATTAAATCAACATTTGATTTAATAATCCGGCTATATCACATACAACCGACTAATATCAATTATAACAACCTATCGAATAAACACTTGATCCGATAACCCGGCTATATCACATATAACCGACCGATATCACATATCGCGAGAATAGAATGCTGTATCACATACGCGCATTAATCTCGGTCCCGCACATATCACATATGTGCTCCTACTTCATTTCGCATGAACCAGGAAACCTCTGTGTAGGACTCTAAAGACTCGTCAATACGCCGGCAGTAGGTGATGATCATATCAAACACCCACAAGCCGCAAGCTGTCTGCTAAACGTAACGGCCACCCGGGTATTGAGCAATCAGAAGATCAACAAGCAAGCATGCTCGTACTCCTGTGAATCCAATCACTAACACTACAGTACAGTCCTGTCTCTTCGTCTGATATGTCGCATATCAACAGCCTGGGGGTGGTATAACGTCAGACCTAAATAGCCTGATAAGTCATGCCGATGCAAGATCCATAACGGTTCGAGAAACTAATGATAACTCTTACCTGTAAATCTCAGCAAACCTGACCAGGGATTTCCTGTTATGGCTAATCAAGCATAGCGCAACATCAACTCCCAATACCGGGAGAGACGAATCCCCTCATATCGCTCATTACCTCCATGTGACTCGGAACTGTACCCAAAAAACACCTTCTTGCACGATCTATTGACCGTGGTATGGTGGAAATCAAAGCACTGTGGGAATCACACAAGACTCTATGACGATCTCGGGTCGACAGACTAACATGTACCAATGTCACCAGAGAACTGCTATCTGATGATAGGTATAATACCATCTAGGAGTTCTCGGTGAGTCCGTTCAGTGTACCCAGTCTCCACTGAGCACCCGTATACCTTCTCTGATGTCAAACACAAATGGATGTGGGATCATCCATCGCCCATCATATGGGTCAAGAAGCACATACGCTAGTCTACTCTGGAGTATCGATGCCCTGTCTCGATACTCCCACGACAAGAAACAATTATAGGGTGTACTTATGGACTACCCTTGGCCCCATCAATATGATCTCCATCATAGTCCTGGTAGTCAAGTACATAACCTAAGGGCTTTATCAACATGTAAGAGCAAGACAACATCACTTATACAAGTCAACATGTTAAGACAAAGTGCAACCAGATAGCATACTATCATGTCGAGAAAGAAAGTCCTCCCTTATATATGTCCAAGCATCCACTACAATATACATCCCATGTACAGTAATGGCCTCTAGGGCATACATATAACTAACAATCTTCCACTTGCACTAAGACTATCTGTTGTAGTATCAAATACCCAACAATATAGCAGTGGTTGTAGTATCCTATACTCAACCATCCCAAAATCTATCAAATAGTATTTGGGAAAGCAGGACTTGGTGAGTGGATCCGCCGTGTAATCCTTCGTGTCAACTCTCCTGACCTCGATCCCTTGGAGATCAACCATCTCCCTGGTCAGGTGATACTTGCCTCAGAATATTTCTGGATCGCTGATGGGACCAGTGTTCCTAGGCTAACGCCACAACTCCATTGTTGTCACAATAACAATTATTGGACGCTTAACGGTAGGAACCATGTTCATCTCATGAACAAGAAATGTCCAGACAACCACTTTGGTAGTATCTTTGGTAGCAATGTATTCAGCCTTTATCGTCTAGTATGTCACGGTATCTAGTTTGGAACTCTTCCAACATACCGTCCCTCCACTGAGGGTAAAGACAATGCCTGTGACTAACTCCCAGTCGACCTTATCAATTTGGAAGCTCGAACACCGAACACTCATTTAGTGCTTCTAAAGTACTTAAGAATGTCCTCCACAGCTGTCCAGTGATTCTCCCAAGATCCGATTGATTCCTGATCACTACACCTAGTGAGTCATCTACATCTGGACTGGTACATAACATCGCATACATGATAGAGCCTACTGTCGAAGTATAGGGTATCTCTTGCACGCGAGCTCTCTCCAAATCAGTCTCGGAAGACATCTTTTTGGAGAGAGTGATTCCTGAGTAAGTGGGCGAACCACCACGCTTAGAATCCTCCATACTAAACCCCTTTAGTATTGTGTTAATGTACCTTGATTTGGGACACTCCCAATATCCTCTTAGATCTATCACCATAGATCATTATCCACAAGATGTAGTAGGTATCATCTAGATCTTCCATGGAGAATCCTCGTGATAAGAGGAGCTTGACCGAGTGTAGCATAGGAAACCATTTCCTATCAAGAATATGTCATCTGCGTACAATACGTAGAGGAAAACCTTACTCTCTACAACCTTCTTGTATATACAAGGTTCATCTACCTTTTTGATGAAGTCAAACTCTTTGACTGCCACATCAAAATAGATGTTCCAACTTCGCGATGCTTGCATTGATCCTGATGGAATTAAGCATAGCTTTGAAAGTCTCAACTTTTCCATTTACACCAAGAATCTTCTCAAGATCCATTTGCTCACGATAGGTTTTACCCCTTTAGGTGCAACATTCAAAGTCATACTTTGTTGGTGTACATGGAATCCATCTTTGACCGCATAGCATCCAGCCATTTCACAAAGTCTCTACTTGTGATGGCCTGTCTGAACCTAGTTGGGCCATCATCTACCATGATGCAATCCTTTTTCTCACTGTCACCGAGAAGACTGTATTATCTCTTAAGTGGATGAGGAACCCTACCAGATTCGCGGAGAGGCTGAAGTTCGTTGGAGACTATTGAATCCTTTGGTTTCACCAAATCATCAGCTGTTAGTTTGTCTAGCTGGAACTCCTTCCAGTTCTTCCTTATGTCCACTAATTTCTTCACAAGAAATTTCTTTTTAAAAAGGGTGGCATGCTGAGAAACAAAACACCTTTTGCTCCTCAGTTAGGTAGAAGATATACCCTCGCAAATGTTTGGGATATCCAACAAACTTATACAGAACTGACCTTGTCTCGAGCTTGTCCGGATTTTGCTTTTCAACATAGGCCGGACAACCCCATATCTTAACTCGTTTAAGACATGGTGTTTTACCATTCCATATCTCATATGGAGCGGTATGCCTTGATTTGGATAGAACCCCATTCAATAGGTATGCAGCTTCTCAAGTGCATAACCCTAAAAGGAAACAGGCAACTCAGCAGTACTCATCATAGAGCGCGCCATATCTCATAGGGTGCGATACCTCCGCCCCGATACACCGTTGTGCTGTGGTGTACTCGAAGGAGTAAGCTGAAAGAGAATCCTATTCTCCTTTTAGAAACTCTAGGAACTCCATGCGCAAGTATTCTCCTCCTCGATCACATTGAAGGACTTAATACTTCTACCCTTCTGGTTCTTAACATCAAGCTTATATTCCTTGAATTTCTCAAAAGTTTGAGACTCGTGTTTCAACAGGAATACATGTATGAATCTTGAGAGATCGTCGATGAATGTAATGAAGTACAAAGAACCAACCCTGGCATTTGTAGACATCGGACCGTATACATCATCATGTATCTGTCCCAAGAGTTCAGTAACTCTATCTCTGTTTCCAGTAAACGGAGTATTGGTCATTGTACCTTTGTGACAAGACTGGCAAGTGTCATAAGATGAACAGATTCTCATATTCATCCTTATGCAACTTAGCTGATCGTGTCCTATTGATATGACCTAGTCTACAATGCCTGAAGAAGGATTCATTCATTTCTGAACTACTCCTCTTGTGTGTGTTATAGATACTTTGAACTGTGGTTTGATTTAGAACGTATATGCTATTATATAACGTGCCTGATCTAATCAACTCTTGATTCAGGAAAATGTTCACAACATTATCCTCCAATACATAATTATATCCTTCTTTAACTCGTTAAAGAAACTGATGTAATGTTGTATATCAGGTTCGGTATGTAATAACATTCATTCAGAATCAATGTATTAATACAAGGTTATATTTGCCAACTGATTTGGCTGCAACACTTGCTCCATTCATTACACTTAGAGACATATCACCCATTCCCAGTTCTATAACTATCTGTAGCCCATGTAACATAGTACATATGCGGGATCCTGATCCGGTATCACATACCCAAGACGTAGAGGATACTGAAAAACAGTTCTCGGTAATGAACACACCCGAAGAAGATGCATCAACATGCACTTTTTCGATTGGGTGGCACGGGAATCCGGATATTCCCCTATTTCCTGCTCGGAATTATAAAAATTATAAGATTGAGCGGAACCAATGTTCCCAGGCTTAGTATAATAAGAACGTTCGGTCAATGCATCTATATTATTATCTTGATTAAGGCGTGACATGGTCGCTACTAGGAGAGAGAGAGAGAAGAAAACACGCTGCGTGCACTGTTATAAGATTAGATTGGTTATTAGTTTATCTAATCAGGATGCCTCCCACTGTTTTTATCAAATCTTCCTTCAAACCCTAAAAGGTAAGACTAGCCGGGATTAATTACACCCTACAAGTTCGGCAATCTTTTGGCCAGGGCAGTGTCGGTACTTTGAGGGAGGTTCCCCGTGCTTTTGCATGGACATAATTAAAAATAAACCTTGTTTTCCCAGGGGCGTAACCCCGTTAACACTTTTCTAGACACCTACTTGATCGGCTAATTGTAATGTGTAAAACTCTCCCAGGAGTAACTCTTACTCGCAGTGGGTATCTGGATCCAACTATCTCATAGAAGGTATGCAATCTTATTGCAAATTTCAACACTTGAAATTCCCGATAATATTTTACCCCTAGTGTCCTATGACCTTGGCGGAGGTCAACAAACCATTGGTTGCTAGCCATGTTCTACCCGTACATTTCATGATTGAATTAAACCCACCCGCACGCCCCTTGACAGAGGTCAACAAGGCCGCACGACTACCCTAATCCAATCGCATCTCATGCTTTAGCAGATAAGCGCAAGTTAGCTACCGCACACTACGCCTTGACGGATGTCAACAAACGTAGCACGAATACTATGTAGCACTTATCTGAAATGTCGGAGGGCTACGACAGGTTTTTATGAAAACCTTTTGCGTAATGAACTTGATATCGTTGTAGAATCGAGTGATTTTGAAAAGGAGTGTTTTTGAGGCTTTTACAAGTTTTGCTAAAGAGGTTACTCCCGGTGAAGGGATCTCGTCTCTTTCCTTATCGAATAAAGTGCAGGATATTTCATAAATACCATTATGCAAAGAAAAAACTATAGAAGCAATCAAAAGACAAACCGAGTGGGTTGTAGCATCTGCTAGTTTCGCTAAAGAGGTCACTCCAAGTGAAGGGATCTCGGCTCTTTCCTTATCGAATAAGGAGTTGGATATTCTAAAATGAATACCTCTATGCAAAGCAAGAACTGGAGCTACCATTTTTTAAAACAAGTTTCTACAATATCTTTAGATTTCTTTTTATTTCATTAATCTCATTAATGAAGTCCCATCAAATTATGCTTCCTAAGCATCACAGAAGAAACGAAAGCAAAAATAGTTATTATATATCATATATATAATATAGACATTCGTCTCAGAACATATCAAGTTATCACATCACAGAATATCAACAGCAGAAGAACACATATGAAATATTGGATATACTAGGATTTCCGTGTTTTAGATTAAGCCAGTATAAAACACGGATTCTATGGTTGTGATGAATATCCAAACCCACATCCCTAGACCCCTACGAGAGCGGCAAGCAACCCTCCCAGAGTTAGGAGACCCGGAATCGACTCCTTGAGATGGTCTCCCACTGGACTCTAGAACTCGGTTACTTGTGCTCCCCTCCTTAGGTCTATCCTAATGCGGAAAAGTAAATAATATACATCAATGGTGACATCATCCTCTACCCGGAAGTGTCCCAATAAAAGAATATTACATAAATGCTTTTACATGAATGAAAAAGAAAAACCCTCATCTCACAGAAAACCCCCGGCTATTCAAAACACGACAATCCAATATAACATATCACAGCAACATAACATCATATGTCATCAACGTAAGTAAATATGCGTATCCCAATTGTCGTTGACATATAGCAACGAAACCGGCGATACACCACATATTACACTTACGGTCGCAGAAAAGAAAGTGAAAAACTACAACAATTGGAATCCGCAACCACCTTAGACATCATAAACCCAATGCATCACATACTTTGGATTTCATGCCCAACAAATGAATTCCTTAGACATCACATGCCTAACAATTATAAACCCTTTATTTTAGTCTCGATATTGAAAACACTTTCCAATAACCTGTCGGGTAATTCAACAAGATTCCCGATAACCTGATCAAATGATCCTCGGAAAATTTAGTAGATGGGCGCACACCCGATGCCGTCGACGAAGTGCACTAAGGCGGAACACCGCGGCCGCGAGCACCGGAACGGATGCTTTTGGCGACGGGGTTCTCCTACAGTCACTTGGTCGGGGCTATGGGGCATGGCTATCTAGTAAGGTTACCCAGCGAGTATCCGCATACACTACGTAATTGCGACGGACTTTTGATCCACATCAAAATTCCGTGGCAACCGATCAAATGAGACTAAACTGCTAGATTTATAAAATTCAAACTAGTTATCTAATAACTAATTATGTGGATTCCAGATATTGTATCACAATCACAGATAGCTAGACGATGTTAAACTTTTCGATCGAATAAGCAAACACCCAAAATTTCCCGAAAAGCTCAACACTTGAGCGGAGTTCAAAATGTACCCAGAAACTGCCATAGCTCCTATGAACCATCCGTAGAAGGGCCGATCCATGCCTCACTCAGGTCGCCACGGAACTGCCGCAAACACTACGGTGTCACCGCGGTTCCGCGATCCAAAAATTCGAGTTTGGGTATCGTTCTTCTAGAGGGTCCACAGAATCGCTTGCATGATTTTCTGAAGATTTAAAACTCGGAAAAAAATCCAACTCTTGGAAAATTTCCAGCGAGGGAAAATATAGGTTATTTATTTTCGTTCGAACTTTTTAACATCGTCTAAATAACCCGAATAATTGTTAGAATTACGTTTACGAAACACTCTGAATTGCCTTTGCAGAAAGTTAACATCACATGAAAATTTAGCAAAAACAAACAACACCTGAAACACCAAAACCCAGAGATTTGAACACCAGGAAAATTTGAAGCCCAAAATCCACAAATGACCCGGTGAGCTCGGTTTTTAAGGACGTGTGGCAGGCCAAAAACATGTGGATTTGCTTCAAATTTGGATGGTGTTCATGTTATATCACATACAACATTCTGCAGTTGCTAAAAAATTTTTTTTACACCTTTAAAAATTCGACAGAAACCAGATTTGTGTGTTTCAAGTTTCGGAGTAGTTTCGGATTCGTAACCTAACAAACATCGTTTAAATCTCTAGCTTGGCTCTGATACCACTGTAGGGTTCCCGAGGTCGGCAGCGAGGTTTCGGGAGGCATCGCCGATGCCGTTTTTGTAGGGTTCCTAGGCACACTATAGAGGTCTCACAAGGCATCAACCATGCCAATATAAAATTTTATGGGCGCCGAGAAACCCTAATACGGATCGTCGGCTAGAATTCTAGGCGAAAAACGAATCTAGTTTACACTTTAACTAAAGGAGAGAGGCTACAACCTTTGTAGATCCGGTTCTCTACTTCCTTAGCTCCACGTGGGTGTCCTCTCGCTGTCCATCATGAATCCCGAACTCATTCGTCGGCTTCATCGGAGAAACGGGCGAGCTAGGTCGTCGGCTTCGTGTCAAAGACGATCTACGTCGAGGCATCACAAGTTCAAGCTCCGACTTCACAAAGTTGTGAAACTTGTGAAGAAAACACCCAAAACAACTTGGCAAGAGGTAGAGGGTGAAGAAATAGGAGGTGGGTTCACTTTAGAATTGGATTTCTCTCACTAGAACTCAAGTTGCCATTGATGGCATCAAGGTTTCTATCTTGAAGATGAAGAAGAAGAAGTAGATAGAATATGATAAGTCTTATGAAAAAAGAATAATAAAATCAACACTTATCATCTTCTAACCTAGGTTAAGTGTAGAGAATAAACCATGGTCAAATGAGAATGGTTAGGGTTAAGGATGATGACAAAATAGTCACTTTAGTCAAAGCTTCATGAAGCTTCATAAAGCTTCATGAAAGAAACCATTTTGTTATCATATATATTTATTTATCAAAAAGAATAGATAAATAAATAAGTAAATAAATAAAAACCCTAACTATTATCATAACCATGGTTTAAGTCTTAACACAACACCAAACTACATGTATCATCAAACATGACACAAAGTAGTGCACAAAAGTATATCATATATACTTCATGCACATCGAGTGAGAAAATCCATATAAAGTGAACCAATACTAGCTAATGCAAAGTAATATATCAAATATATAATTATACATTAAATCATTAAATCAACATTTGATTCAATGATCCGGTCATGTCGCACATAACCGACTAGTATCCAATGTATCGACTTATCGAATCAATGATTCGATAACTAGGTCATATCGAATATAACAAATCGAAACATTTATCGCGAGAATGAAATGCGGTATCACATACACGCATTATTCTCGGTCCCGCACATATCTCATATGCGCTCCTATTTCGTTTCGCTTGAGCCAGGAAACCTCTGTGTAGGACTCTAAAGACTCGTCAATACGCCGGTAGCAGATGATGATCATATCAAGCACCCACAAGCCGCAAGCGGTCTGCTAAACGTAACGGCCATCCAGGTATTGAGCGATCAGAAGATCGACGAGCTAGCCCGCTCACACTCCTGTGAATCCAACCAGTAACACTTACCGTACAGTCCGGTCTGTTCGTCTGATACGTCGCATATCAAGTCTAGGGGTGGTAAACGTCAGACCCCAATAACCGATAAGTCGTGCCGATGTGAGGCTCATAACGGGTCGAGAAACTACTGGTAACACTTACCAGCAAATCTCTGATCAGCCCTGGCCAGGGACTTCCCTGTTACGGCCAATCGAGCACAGCGCAACATCAACCCCCAATACCGGGAGAGACGAAACCCCTCCTATCGCTCATTGCCTCCATGTGACTCGGGACTGTACCCAAAGACCACCGTTTTGCACGCCCTCATGGACGTGGTAAGGTGGAGATCAAAGCACAGTGGGAATCACACAAGACTCTATGACGATCTCGGGTCTACAGACTAACCTGTACAAGTGTCACTTGAGAACTGCCATCTGACGTGAGGTATAATACCATCTGGGAGTTCTCGGCGAGTCCGTCCAGTGTACCCAGTCTCCACTGAGCACCCGTATACCATCTCTGATGTCAAACACCAATGGATATGGGATCATCCATCGCCCATCTCATGGGTCGAGAAGCGTATACGCTAGTCTACACTGGTATATCGATGCCCTGTCTCGATACACCCACGACTAGGGACCTTGAAGGATGTACTTATGGACTACCATGTCCCCACTAGTATGATCTGCATCATAGTCCAGGTAGTCAAGTACACATCCTAAGGGCTTTATCAACATGTAACTATAAGGCAGTTTAAAGAGACAAGTGTACATGTTAAGATAAAGAGTAACCAGATAGCATACTATCATATCGAGCAAGAAAGTCATCTCTATATATGTCCAAGCATCTAATATAATATACATCATCTGTACAATACTGGCCTCTAGGGCATACATACAACTAACAATCTCCCACTTGCACTAGGGCCAGCTGCTGTAGTATCGCATACCGAGCATCCCGAAGAGTCTCTCAAACTGTATCTGGGGAATGGCCTTCGTGAGTGGATCCGCCGTGTTGTTCTTCGTGTCAACCCTCCTGACCTCGATCTCCCGGCGATCAACTATCTCCCGGATCAGGTGATACCGCCTCAGAATATGCCTGGACTGCTGATGGGACCTGGGTTCCTTGGCCAAAGCCACCGCTCCATTGTTATCGCAATACAAAGGTATTGGATGCTCAATGGATGGAACCACTCCAAGTTCAGTAATGAACTTCTTGATCCAGACAGCCTCTTTGGCAGCATCGTTGGCAGCGATGTATTCAGCCTCCATCGTCGAGTCTGCCACGGTTTCCTGCTTGGAACTCTTCCAGCTAACCGCCCCTCCGTAAAGGGTAAAGACAAAGCCCGACTGCGACTTAGAGTCGTCCTTATCACTCTGGAAGCTCGAATCGGTAAAGGACTCCACTTGGAGTTCTCCGTTACCATACACCAAGAACATATCTCTAGTCCTTCGTAAGTACTTGAGAATGCTCTTCACAGCTGTCCAGTGACTCTCTCCAGGATCAGCTTGATACCTGCTCACTACACTTAGTGAGTATGCAACATCGGGTCTGGTACATAGCATCGCATACATGATAGAGCCTACAGCTGAAGCATAGGGTATCCCTTGCATGCGAGCTCTCTCCAAATCAGTCTTGGGAGACATCTCTTTGGAGAGAGTGACTCAAGAGATCGTGGGTAAGTTCCCACGCTTGGATTCTTCCATACTAAACCTCTTTAGTATGGTGTCAATGTACCTGGATTGGGACAATCCCAGTATCCGTTTGGATCTATCTCTATAGATCTTGATCCCCAATATGCAGGAGGCATCACCAAGATCTTTCATTGAGAATCTTTGTGATAAGAAGAGCTTGACCGATTGCAGCATAGGAATATCATTTCCTATCAAGAGTATGTCGTCCACGTACAATACGAGGAAGACAACCTTACTCCCTGCCACCTTCTTGTAAATACAAGGTTCATCTGGGTTTTTGACGAAATCAAACTCTTTGATAACGACATCAAAGCAGATGTTCCAACTCCGCGATACTTGCTTTAATCCATAAATGGATTTAAGCAGCTTGCACACCTTCCCGCTGCTCCCACTGTCTACGAAGCCCTCTGGCTGAGTCATGTACACGCACTCTTCTAAATCACCATTTAGAAAAGCGGTCTTAACATCCATTTGCCAGATTTCGTAATCATGATATGCAGCGATGGCAAGCATGATCCGGATGGATTAAGCATAACCACTGGAGAAAAGGTCTCGTCATAGTCCACACCTGGTCTTTGACGAAAACCCTTTGCTACAAGTCTAGCTTTGAAAGTCTCCACTTTCCCATCTACACCAAGTTTCTTCTTGAAGATCCACTTGCTCCCAATGGGTTTTACCCCTTCAGGAGCAACTTCCAAAGTCCATACTTTGTTGGTGTACATGGATTCCATCTCGGACCGCATAGCATCCAGCCATTTTACCGAGTCCCTACTCGTGATGGCCTGCTCGAAGCTAGTTGGGTCATCATCCTCCATGATGCAATCCTCGCTTCCACCGTCAATGAGAAAACCGTAGTATCTCTCAGGTGGACGAGATACCCTACTAGATCGGCGAAGAGGCTGGGGTTCGTCAAGTTCTACTGAACCTCTGGTTCTACCAAGTCTTCTGTTGCAGTTTGTGTTGCTGGAACCTCTTCCAGTTCTACCTCAATGCCACTAATCTGTTTCATAAGAAAACCTTTTTCTAAGAAAGTGGCATGTCGAGAAACAAACACCTTTTGTTCCTCGGGGTGGTAAAAGATATACCCTTGTGAATTTTTGGGATATCCTACAAACTTACATAAGACAGATCTTGCCTCGAATTTGTCCGGATTTTGTCTTTTGACATAGGCTGGACAACCCCATATCTTAACATACTTAAGAGATGGTCTCTTCCCTTTCCATATCTCATATGGAGTGGTAGGCACTGATTTGGTAGGAACCATATTCAATAGGTGTATGGCTGTCTGAAGCGCATACCCCCAGAAGGAAATAGGTAACTCAGCTGTACACATCATTGAACGCACCATATCTAATAGGGTGCGATTCCTTCGTTCCGATACACCGTTGTGCTGTGGTGTATAAGGTGGAGTAAGCTGAGAGAGAATCCCATTCTCTTTTAGATAATCTTGGAACTCATTGCTTAAGTATTCTCCTCCTCGATCAGATCGAAGGATCTTAATACTTTTGCCCGTTTGGTTCTCTATTTCGTGCTTATATTCTCTGAATTTCTCAAAAGCTTCAGACTTGTGTTTCAATAGGAACACATGCCCGTATCTAGAGAGATCGTCAGTGAATGTAATGAAGTAGGAAGAACCGTTGGCAAGGGTAGACATGGGACCGCATACATCACTATGTACCAGTCCTAAGAGTTCAGTAACTCTTTCTCCGTGTCCACTAAACGGAGCTTTGGTCATTTTTCCTTTGAGACATGAATGGAAAGTATCATAAGATGATAATTCGAACGGATTCAAATAACCATCCTTATGTAACTTACCCAGTCGTGTCGCATTGATATGACCAAGTCTACAATGCCACAAGAAAGATTCGTTCATTTCTGAACTCTTCCTCTTGTGTGTGTTTTGTATATTGAGGACTGTATTTTGATTTAGAATGAATATGCCATTATGTAGCGAGCCTGATGCAATCAACTTTTGATCTAGGAATATGTTCATAACATTTTCCTTTACTACAAAATTATATCCTTCTTTACTCAATAAAGAAACTGATATAATGCTGCACATCATGTTTGGTATATAATAGCACTCATTCAGAATTATTGTATCACCACTTGGTAATACAAGATGATATTCGCCAACTGCTTTGGCTGCAACATTTGCACCGTTCCCTACTTGAACGGAATGATCACCTTTTCCCAGTTCTCTACCTTTTCGCAGCCCATGTAACATCTTACATATGTGGGATCCTGATCCGGTATCTAATACCCAGGACGTAGGGTGAACTGAGAAACAGTTCTCAATGACAAACACACCCGAAGATGATGCATCAACATGCATGTTCTCCGTTTGGGCGGTGTGAGAATCCAGATATTCTCCTGTTTCCTGTTCATTCTTATAACACTTATAAGATAGAACGGGTTCAACGTTCCCCTGCACAGTATAACATGCGGGTTCGGTCAATACATCCATATTATTATCTTGATTAAGGCATGAACTGGTCGCTACCTGGAGAGAGAGAGAAGAAAACACTTTAGCGTATGCTCGTGCAAGATCAGATTGGTTATTATCTTATCTAATCAGGATGGCTCCCACTGTTTTTATCAAATCTTCCTTCAAACCCTAAAAGGAAAGACTAGCCGGGATTAATTACACACTACAAGTTCGTCAATCTTTCAGCCAGGCCAGTGTCGGTACTTTGAGGGAGGTCCCCCGTACTTTCGCACGAAACTAATTAATGTAAACCTCGTTTTCCCAGAGGCGTAACCTCGTTAACACCTTTCTAGACACCTACTTGATCGGCTAATTGTAATGTGTAAAACTCTCCCAGGAGTAACTCTTACTCGCAGTGGGTATCGGGATCCAACTATCTCATAGAAGGTATGCAATCTCATTGCAAATTTCAACACTTGAAATTCCCGATAATATTTTACCCCTAGTGTTCTATGACCTTGACGAATGCCAAACAACCCATAGTCCACTAGTCAAGTTCAACCCGTACATTTCTTGATTGAATTAAACCCACCCGCACGACCCTTGACGAATGCCAAACAACGCCGTACGAATACCCTAATCCAATCTGCATCATATGCATAAGCAGATAAATACTAGTTTGCTACCGTACACTACGCCTTGACGAATGCCAAACTACCGTAGCACGAATACTAAGTAGTACTTATCTGAAATGACGGAGGGCTACGCAGGTTTTCATAAAACCATGAGCGTAATGAACTTGATATCGTTGTAGAATCAAATGAAGTTTTGAAATGGAGTGATTTTGAGGCTTTTCTAGTTTTGCTAAAGGAGTCACTCCCGGTGAAGGGATCTCGGTCCTTTCCTCGTCGAATGAGGTGCGGGATATATCATATATATCACTGTGCAAAGCAAAAACTCTTAAAAGCAATCAAAACCAAGCCGAGTGTGTAGCATCTGCCAGTTACTGCTAAAGGAGTCACTCCCGGTGAAAGGATCTCGGTCCTTTCCTCATCGAATAAGGTGCAGAGTATATCATATATACCGCTATGCAAAGCAAGAACTGTAGCTACCTGTTTTATTTTAAAATTCGATTCCACAACATCTTAGGTTTCTTATCTTTCATTAATCACATTAATGAAGTCCCATCATTTAAATACCTAAACATCACAGATAGATATGACGTACACTTATGCCATCCGCATTCGCCTCGATGTCCCCTCGTGCACCGTTAGGTTAGGTAACTAACGACAGAGCAGGGCAGGGCTAGCGCGGGTGTAAAACATAAGTAACGTCTATATAATATATCATATATACTATATACTGTATCCATCACAGAACATCACATGATCACATCACAGATATCGCAGCAGAAGAAACATATGAAATATTGGATATACTAGGACGTCCGTGTTTTCAATACGAGCCAGTATAAAACACGGATTCCACGGTCGTGATGAATAGCCAATCCCACACCCCTAGACCCCTACGAGAGCGGCAAGCAACCCTGCCAATTCTAGGGTTAGGAGACCCGGACTCGACTCCTCGAGTTGGTCTCCCACTGGACCCCAGAACCTGGTTACTTGTGTTCCCCTCCTTGGGTCTATCCTAATGCGGAAAAGTAAATAATATACAAAAGGTGACAACTTCCGCTACCTGGAAGTGCCCCAAATAAAAGAATATTACATACAAGTTTTTACATGAATGTAAATGAAAAACACTCATCTCACATAAAAAAAAACCCGGCTATTCAAACACGACGATCCAATATAACATATCCAGCAACACATAACATCACATGTCATCAACGTAAGTAAGTATGCATACCCCAATTGTCGTTGACGTATAGCAACGAAACCGGCGATATGAACATACTACACTTACGGTCACAGAAAAGAAAGTGTAAAACTATAACAATTGGAATCCGCAACCTCTTTAGACATCATATGCCTAACAGTTATAAACCCCGCATTTTAGTCCCATTATCGAAAACTCTTTTCGATATCAAGTGAAACTAAACCGCTAGATTTATAACATTCATTCAGTTATCTCATAACTGTTTGTGAATTCCAATTATTGTATCACATTCCAGATAAACAAAAAATGTTAAACTTTCCGATCGAACATTCGAATACCCAAGTTTTCCCGATACAGCTCAACACATGAAATAAGTCTAACAACATTCAGTTCGTGCCTCAGTACCAACGGTCCAGCCGTAGAAGGGTCAAGCCAACGCCTCACATGTGGCACGCCGTACTGCCCCAAACCCGAAGGTTCAAAGGGCAGTTCAAGACGGTCACATAATCGAGTTAAGGTTTGTTGTCTTCTAGAGGGTCCATCGCGTTACTTGCACTACTTAGAACGTCGTTAAACTAGGGAAAAATCCAACACTTGGGAAATTTCCCGACAGGGGAAAAATTGGGTATTTATATCCGGTCGAACTTTTTAACATATTCTAAAATTTATCCGGAAAGCCACATAGACAAAATCTGATACTCCGATCGAAACACCGAATCCCCAAAACAATCCCAGAAAATTCAACTCTTGAATAAATATTAAAAATTCCCAGAAAATCCAGCACTGCAAAGTAAGAATTACTGTGTGAAAATTTTTGAACAGTGGGGCCGTACGGCCGCGGAACCGCCGAACGAGCCATGCTCGTGCCGCGGAACCGCGGCAGTTTAATTGAATTATACCATCGAATTTCACAGTAAATCTTACAATCTCCTGCTGATTTCTCTGCATATTTTTAATATGGAAAAAACCCCATTTTTGGAAAAAGTCCAGAGAGCTCATGGGTTTTAGGGTTTCGGGTTCGTTCGGACTTCAAACTCCGTCTAGACTTCGCCTAAGGCTCTAGCTTGGCTCTGATACCACTGTAGGGTTCCTAGGCACACTATAGAGGTCTCACAAGGCATCAACCATGCCAATATAAAATTTTATGGGTGCCGAGAAACCCTAATACGGATCGTCGGCTAGAATTCTAGGCGAAAAACGAATCTAGTTAACACTTTAACTAAAGGAGAGAGGCTACAACCTTTGTAGATCCGGTTCTCCACTTCCTTAGCTCCACGTGGGTGTCCTTTTGCTGTCCATCATGAATCCCGAACTCATTCGTCGGCTTCATCGGAGAAACGGGCGAGCTAGGTCGTCGGCTTCGTGTCAAAGACGATCTACGTCGAGGCATCACAAGTTCAAGCTCCGACTTCACAAAGTTGTGAAACTTATGAAGAAAACACCCAAAACAACTTGGCAAGAGGTAGAGGGTGAAGAAATAGGAGGTGGGTTCACTTTAGAATTGGATTTCTCTCACTAGAACTCAAGTTGCCATTGATGGCATCAAGGTTTCTATCTTGAAGATGAAGAAGAAGAAGTAGATAGAATATGATAAGTCTTATGAAAAAAGAATAATAAAATCAACACTTATCATCTTCTAACCTAGGTTAAGTGTAGAGAATAAACCATGGTCAAATGAGAATGGTTAGGGTTAAGGATGATGACAAAATAGTCACTTTAGTCAAAGCTTCATGAAGCTTCATGAAGCTTCATGAAAGAAACCATTTTGTTATCATATATATTTATTTATCAAAAAGAATAGATAAATAAATAAGTAAATAAATAAAAACCCTAACTATTATCATAACCATGGTTTAAGTCTTAACACAACACCAAACTACATGTATCATCAAACATGACACAAAGTAGTGCACAAAAGTATATCATATATACTTCATGCACATCGAGTGAGAAAATCCATATAAAGTGAACCAATACTAGCTAATGCAAAGTAATATATCAAATATATAATTATACATTAAATCATTAAATCAACATTTGATTCAATGATCCGGTCATGTCGCACATAACCGACTAGTATCCAATGTATCGACTTATCGAATCAATGATTCGATAACTAGGTCATATCGAATATAACAAATCGAAACATTTATCGCGAGAATGAAATGCGGTATCACATACACGCATTATTCTCGGTCCCGCACATATCTCATATGCGCTCCTATTTCGTTTCGCTTGAGCCAGGAAACCTCTGTGTAGGACTCTAAAGACTCGTCAATACGCCGGTAGCAGATGATGATCATATCAAGCACCCACAAGCCGCAAGCGGTCTGCTAAACGTAACGGCCATCCAGGTATTGAGCGATCAGAAGATCGACGAGCTAGCCCGCTCACACTCCTGTGAATCCAACCAGTAACACTTACCGTACAGTCCGGTCTGTTCGTCTGATACGTCGCATATCAAGTCTAGGGGTGGTAAACGTTAGACCCCAATAACCGATAAGTCGTGCCGATGTGAGGCTCATAACGGGTAGAGAAACTACTGGTAACACTTACCAGCAAATCTCTGATCAGCCCTGGCCAGGGACTTCCCTGTTACGGCCAATCGAGCACAGCGCAACATCAACCCCCAATACCGGGAGAGACGAAACCCCTCCTATCGCTCATTGCCTCCATGTGACTCGGGACCGTACCCAAAGACCACCGTTTTGCACGCCCTCATGGACGTGGTAAGGTGGAGATCAAAGCACAGTGGGAATCACACAAGACTCTATGACGATCTCGGGTCTACAGACTAACCTGTACAAGTGTCACTTGAGAACTGCCATCTGACGTGAGGTATAATACCATCTGGGAGTTCTCGTCGAGTCCGTCCAGTGTACCCAGTCTCCACTGAGCACCCGTATACCATCTCTGATGTCAAACACCAATGGATATGGGATCATCCATCGCCCATCTCATGGGTCGAGAAGCGTATACGCTAGTCTACACTGGTATATCGATGCCCTGTCTCGATACACCCACGACTAGGGACCTTGAAGGATGTACTTATGGACTACCATGTCCCCACTAGTATGATCTGCATCATAGTCCAGGTAGTCAAGTACACATCCTAAGGGCTTTATCAACATGTAACTATAAGGCAGTTTAAAGAGACAAGTGTACATGTTAAGATAAAGAGTAACCAGATAGCATACTATCATATCGAGCAAGAAAGTCATCTCTATATATGTCCAAGCATCCAATATAATATACATCATCTGTACAATACTGGCCTCTAGGGCATACATACAACTAACAGTTTTCACATTTTTGCCGAACTAAAGAACCCTAACCCTAGAATCTTAACTAGAGATTTAAACAAACTAGCAATGCAAACACTTTACATCTAAGTGAATCATGAATACAACCTTTGTAGATCGGTCCTTCACTTCAAAAGCTCCGTGTAGTATTCTTTTCGCTCCAAGTAGTGAACACCCGAACTCTAGTAAGGGTTCACATGAAGAAATGAACAAGCTTGCTCAAAGTCTTCGAGGCCGAAGATGATCTACGTCGAGGAGACTCAAGCTCATGCTACCTCTTCACTAAGTTAGGGTTTAGTGAAGCAAACTCCCTAAACTAAATGGCTAATAGTAGAGGATGATGAAGTAGGAAATTGGCTCACTTTAGATTTAATTTTCTCACAATATTTTCTCACTTTGAAAAAAGCTAGTGAGCTTTTTCATAAGGAAGAAGAAGCTCAAGTGAAGAATGAGAGAATGAACTCATGAGGTGAGAATTGTAAGTCGATGTACAACACCCCACGACTTGCGGGGAGGCGGAATAATGAAAAACGATCTTGTTTTATGCGTAAACATCGACTAACTGATAATCTTTGCTTAAACAATAACTAACAAGAAACCATAGAAGAGTTAACTACTATGATAAGTGATTATACCTAAAGAACCGAGTCCTTCGTGTTGTCGTTCTCCACGTCCTCTCCGGCCTTCTCTGTGTAGTAGAAGATCCACCCGAGAGTTAAACATCAAGCTTCACCTCTAACTTGAGGTTACTAGGTTTCTTAAATCGCTAATCTAAGTAACCTAAGTGATATAGAGAATGGTTAAGGATTAAGTAGTCTACTCTAATCCTTGGTCTCAACACTTTGAGAGGGGAGGATTAGGGTTTGAAGAGAGAGAGCTTGAGGAGAGAGAAAGTGAGCAAGAGAATGAGATGAGATAATGAGCTATCATAATATATATCAAGCATTATCATTTATCCAATAAAAGAAAATAAATGATTAATAATCATGCTTCATAAATACAAGAGGGTGATTCACATCCATGAGTCATTAAGCATTTATGATGCATTAATGACATGGATGAATCACTCAAATGACTCACTAATCTCATTTAATGCATATGCCACCTTAACCCCCAAGTCATCATCTTCTAGAAGCTTCTCGCGTAATTACGAGAACGCCCCTCCTATCCGTGAAAACACGGAAAAACTTTAGACTGTATAAATCCAATAACCGGATACTAGAAACTGGCTTAAACCAAAGCCGGCTAGTAAAAACTGTCCGGATGTCGTACGTGCATAAACACACGTATGCGTCCGAACCCTTGTCGTAAAACCATACGACCTCTATATCGTTTCGCCTGGAGTAGGGAAACTCTCTGTGTGGAACTCTAGAGACTCGACTACTATGCTGGCAGTGGATTTAACCACAGACCGCAAGCGGCACTAGCTGTACGTAACGGTCCCCAGGTAGATGTCGATAAGAAAGCCGATGAGGAAACCCATCCGAACTCCTACTGAGTCTGATGTGACAATCTCCATACAGTCCGGTCTGTTCGTCTAAGACTGTCGCATATCGGGCCGAGGGGGCGGCAAGCGTCAGTCCCCTAATAGCGGTATAAGTCGTGTCGGAGTGAAGCCCATTACACCCTGAGAAACTACTGGAACCTACCAGCAAATCTCGCTTGCCCTGGCCAGGGACTTTGCGTAATGGCTCTCTGACACAGCACGATATCAACTCCCAATACCGGGCGAGACGAATCCTGTCTAACCGCCACTGCCTCCAAGTGCTCGGGACTGCACCCAACTGCTACCTGTTTGCACGACTCCTTTGAGTCGTGGTAGGGTAGCAATCTAAGAACAGTGGGACACACTTGAGGCGAAGTAGCAGTGTCAAGTCTGTGGACTATACTATACTCATGTCACCTGGGAACTGTTAACTGACGACTGGTATAAAACCAACCAACAGTTCCCTGTGAGTCCTGTCCGGTGTACCCGTAACCCAACGAGCACCTGCATACTATCTCCAGTACAACGTACTGACGGCTGTGGGACAGACCATCTCCCCAACTGGGATGAGAAGCGTACACACTAGTCTACTCCGGAGTATCGATGCCCTGTCTTGATAATCCTACGACTAGGGACCTGTATAAGGATGTGCTTGTAGACTACCCAGCCCCCACTAGTGTGACTGCCATCACAACGCTGGTAGTCAAGAAAGATCCTAAGAACTCTATCAATACGTATACTTACATATTAAGATAGAAAAACCAAGTAGCATACTACCATGTTTTGCAAGACTGTTATATACATGTGAATATCCCAAGCTTCCATTAAGTAATATACAAACTAGTATGATACAGTAATGGCCCCTAGGGCATATACACTAACAATCTCCCACTTGCACTAGGGCCATGTACTGGCATATCGAAGACCGATGATCTCGAGTAGCCTCTCGAACTGAATCTGTGGTAGGGCCTTCGTGAATGGATCAGCAATGTTCTCTTCAGTAGCAACTCTCCGAACCTCGATCTCCCGACGATCTATGATCTCCCTGATCAGGTGATTCCGCTTTAAGATGTGTCTGGACTTCTGATGGGACCTTGGTTCCATCGCTAAAGCTATAGCTCCGTTGTTGTTGCAATACAGAGGTATTAGATCAACAATGGTAGGAACCACCTGAAGTTCTGTTAGGAACTTCTTCATCCAGACCGCTTCTTTTGCGGCATCGCAAGCAGCAATATACTCCGCTTCCATCGTCGAGTCAGCAACGGTGTCCTGCTTGGAACTCTTCCAGCACACCGCCCCTCCATTGAGGGTAAAGACATAACCTGACATGGACTTGGAATCATCCTTATCACTCTGGAAGCCGGAATCAGCATAGGACTCCATCCTGAGGTCTTTTCCGCCGTAAACCAAGAACATCTCCTTAGTCCTCCTCAGGTACTTGAGAATGTTCTTTACTGCTATCCAGTGCTTCTCCCCTGGGTCTGACTGATACTGGCTTACCACGCTCAGTGTGTAAGCTACATCTAATCTGGTGCACAACATCGCATACATTATAGAGCCTACCGCAGAAGCGTATGGTATAATAGACATGCGTTCCCTTTCCAAATCAGTCTTGGGAGACATCTCATTGGATAGGGTGATTCCGTGACAAGCCAGTAGATTACCGCGCTTAGAATCTTCTATACTGAATCTTTTCAGTACAGTGTCGATATCCCTGGACTGCGAAAGTCCCAACATCCTCTTGGATCTATCACGATAGATCCGGATCCCCAGAATGTAAGAGGCATCACCCAGGTCTTTCATGGAGAACCTGTGTGACAAGAATCCTTTGACAGATTGTAGCATAGGAATGTCATTTCCTATCAATAGAATGTCATCCATGTACAAGACGAGGAATACGACAGTTCTTGCTACAACTTTACTATATATGAACGGTTCATCTGGATTTTTGATAAAGTTATATTCTTTGACTGTTTCATCAAAACAGATGTTCCAACTCCGCGATGCCTGCTTTAGTCCATAAATGGACTTAAGCAACTTGCATACTTTCCCGCTGCTCCCACTCTGATTGAAACCCTCTGGCTGATCCATATAGACGCATTCTTCTAAATTTCCATTCAGAAAAGCCGTCTTTACGTCCATCTGCCAGATTCCATAATCAAGGAAGGCAGCAATAGCAAGAAGGACCCGAATGGATTTGAGCATAGCCACTGGAGAAAAAGTTTCGTCATAGTCCAAACCAGGTCTTTGACGAAAACCCTTTTGCAACAAGTCTAGGCTTATAGGTTTCCACCTGTCCATCTACACCAATCTTTTTCTTGAAGATCCATTTGCATCCTATGGGTTTTACCCCATCTGGAGCAAAGTCCAAAGTCCATACTTTGTTGGTGTACATGGACTCCATTTCGGTCCGCATTGCATCTAGCCAGCGTACCGAGTCGCTGCTTTGGATGGCCTGCTTGAAGCTAGTAGGTTCATCATCATCTATGATGCAATCCTCTCTATCCCCATCTATAAGAAAACCGAAATATCTCTCAGGCGGATGAGACGGCCTACTACTCCTGCGGAGTGGTGCGGGAATGTCCTGTTCTTCTTGAACTACTGGTTCTACCAAACTTTCAGTATTAGTTTGTGGTTCTGGAATTTCTTCCAGTTCTATTTCGCTCCCACTTATTTCCTTTTCTAAAAACTGCTGTTCTAGAAAATGAGCATTACGAGAAACAAAAACCTTTTGTTCCTCTACGTAATAGAAATAATATCCCTTGGAGTTCTTTGGATATCCCACAAACATACACTTTACTGATCGTGCCTCGAGCTTGTCCACATGCTGCTTTTTAACAAAAGCTGGACATCCCCAAATCTTCATATGCTGAAGATGGGGTTTCTTCCCACTCCACATCTGATATGGGGTGATAGGCACAGTCTTGGTAGGAGCCCTGTTCAGAAGATATGCCGCTGAATCTAGCGCATAACCCCAGAAAGATCGTGGTAACTCAGCATTACTCATCATGGAACGTACCATATCCAATAGGGTTCGATTACGTCTCTCCGATACACCATTATGCTGTGGAGTGTATGGAGGAGTAAGCTGAGAGAGAATTCCTTTCTCTTTTAAGTAACCTAGGAACTCGGCACTCAAGTATTCACCACCTCAATCAGATCTTAGTGTCTTGATACTTTTGCCGGTTTGGTTTTCTACTTCATTCTTAAACTCTTGGAATTTCTCAAAAGCTTCGGATTTATGTTTCATCAGATAAATGAATCCGTACCTTGAGTAATCATCCGTGAAAGTAATGAAATAAGAAAAACCACCTCTTGCATGTGTAGACATTGGACCACATACATCGCTGTGTATGAGTTTGAAGAGCTCGCTCGCTCTTACTCCATGTCCAGTAAATGGAGTCTTTGTCATCTTTCCTTTGAGACAAGATTGACAAGTGGCATAAGTTTGATATTCGAACGAGTCCAAATATCCTTCTCTATATAACTTAGTCAACCTTCTCTCATTGATGTGACCCAGTCTACAATGCCATAAGAAAGCTTTATTTAAATTCGGAGACTTTCTTTTTAGTGTGTTCTGGACGTTGAAAATTTGGAGTTGGTTTAACACATATATACCGTTATCCAGTGTACCGGACCCAATCAAACTATGATTAAGGTGGATGTTAACTACATCACTTACAAACGTGAAATCATAACCTTTATTTGATAACAAGGAAACAGATATGATATTACACGTTAAGCTGGGTACACAAAATCAGTTATGTAAAACCAAAATGTGTCCACTCGTCAATCCCATGTGATAATCCCCTACGGACACAGCTCCCACGCTAGCTCCGTTAGCAACCATCAGGGTCATATCACCTTCCTTCAGCACTCTACGGTTTCTCAGTGCCTGCAATGAATTGCAAATATGAGATCCTGATCCGGTATCCAATACCCAGGAAGTAGAGTTGATTGACAAACAATTCTCAATTACAAACACACCTGAAGTCGAAGCCACAGCTTGCTTCGGTTCCTGGTTCTTGGCGTTCCACGCCTTGCAATCCTTCTTCCAGTGCCCTTTCCTGTGACAATGGAAGCACTCATCCTGGCCCAGTACCGGTACTGCAAACTTTTTCTTTCCCTTCCCTCCCACCTTACTTACACCTCCTCTAGGTTTGGTGGCGGCCTTCTTTTTCCTTCCTTTGGCCCTAGCCTTAGACCCGGAAGAAGAAGCACCGCTAACAAACATAGCGGGTGTTCCCTTGCCTTCTGCAAGGTGCCCTCTGCACTCCTTAACATGTTAAGGAGTTCCGGAAGTTCAACTTCTTTTCTTTGAATGTTGAAGTTCAGAATAAACTGGGCGTAGGTGGAAAGAAGGGACTGGAGAATAAGGTCTGTATAGAGCTCATTATCAGAAGTCGTCCCAAGGTCTGCGAGCTCTTCTATGTAGCCAATCATCGTTAGGACATTTTCTCCTACCGATGATCCGACAGCCAACCTCGCTCGAAACAAGTTCATAGAGGTCTCGTATCCTGCTATACGAGATTGCTCTCCATAAAGTTCCTTTGTATGGAGAAATATAGCGTCTAGTTCCATATCCTCGTGCCTCCTCTGATGTTCATTGTTCATCGAGGCAAGCACGATGCACTTGGCTTTCGCGCAATCATACTCCTAGGTTTTGCGGATTTCCTTATCCGCATTACTGGATTTGGGACCTGGGACTGCAGGTGCCTTAGCGGTGAGGACGTACCCCAATTTGTCATAGGTCAAAGCCATTTTGACATTCCGCAGCCAATCTTTATAGTTTGGCCTTGTCAGTATATTTTTCTCTAAAAGTAACTTAAGTCCAGTCATTTTCAGGGTCGCTGGAATTAGGAGAGAGAGAAGAAAACTCTTTTAGCATGATGCTCTTGCAAGTTTAGAGTGGTTTTTAGTTTATCTAAACTGGATATCTCCCACTGTTTCTCGAATCTTTCCTCAAATCATAAAAGAAGAATTAGCCAGGACTATTCTCACTGTACAATACTTGCTTACCGTTCAGCCAGGCTGGTGTCGGTACTTTGAGGGAGGTTTTCCAACGCTTTCGCGAAGTTTCTTAATTAAATAACCTCTTTTCTCTGGGGGCGTAACCCCGCTGACACCTTTCTTGACACCTACTTGGTTTATAACATTGATCGTTAAGTGACGAATATCCTGATGAGTAACATATACTCACAGTAGCATCGGGATAAAAATATCATCGTATGATAATATTGAAGGAATCTTACCAACATTCATCAAACTCCAAATGGTATGCAACTATTTGCAAATTTCAGTTTCTTTAGAAATTCCCGATATATATTTTTGCCCCATGCTCTTTTGACCTTGGCGTTGGTCAAAATGTCATAAGTCACATGTCAAGTTCTACCCATCATTATCTTGTTAATTTGAACCCATCCGTACATATCCTTGACGTTGGCCAAATTGATAATACGACTGTCCCAAACCAACTCATCTATCTATGCAACAAATGAATACCCAGCGCTACCAAACACTATGTTAGTGTATATGCCCTAGAGGCCATTACTGTATCATACTAGTTTGTATATTACTTGATAGAAGCTTGGGATATTCACAGTTGTATATACAATCTTGCTCGAAATGGTAGTATCCTACTTGGTTTGTCTCTGCTTTAATATGTGCATGTGTTTCTTTTAGCATATCGCTGATATACATATTAATAGAGCCCTTAGGATCTTTGCTTGATTACCAGCGTTGTGATGGCGCACACACTCGTGGGAGCTGGATGATCTATAAGCACATCCTTATACAGGTCCCTAGTCGTTGGACTATCGAGACAGGGCATCGATACTCCGGAGTAGACTAGCGTATGCGCTTCTCATCCCAGTGTGGAAGACGGTCTGTCCCACAGCCGTCAGTACGTCGTACTTGAGATAGTATGCGGGTGCTCGTTAGGTTACGAGTACACTGGACAGGACTCGTCGGGAACTGATGGTTGGTATTATACCTATCGTCAGTTATCAGTTCCCAGGTGACATGAGTACAGCTTAGTCCGCTGACTTGACACTGTCACTTCGCCTCGAGTGTGTTCCCACTGCACTTTGATTACTACACTACCACGGCTCAAAGGAGTCGTGCAAACAGGTAGTTTTTGGGTGCAGTCCCGAAGCACTTGGAGGCAGTGACGGTTAGACAGGATTCGTCTCTCCCAGTATTGGGGGTTGACATCGCGCTGTGTCTGTTAGTTATATGTATGCCCTAGAGGCCATTACTATACATAGGATGTATATTGTAGTGGATGCTGGGACATATATAGGGAGGACTTTCTTGCTCGACATGATAGTATGCTATCTGGTTGATCTTTACCTTAACGTGTATACTGATTGTCTCTCTGTTACATGTTGGTAAAGCCCTTAGGATCTGTACTTGACTACCTAGACTATGATGCGGATCATACTAGTGGGGACATGGTAGTCCATAAGTACATCCTTCAAAGTCCCTAGTCGTGGGTGTATCGAGACGGGGCATCGATATACCAGAGTAGACTAGCGTGTACCTTCTCGACCCATACAGATGGGCGATGGATGATCCCATATCCATCGGTGTTTGACATCAGAGGAGATATACGGGTGCTCAGTAGAGACTGGGTACACTGGACGGACTCGCCGAGAACTCCCAGATGGTATTATACCTCACGTCAGATGGCAGTTCTCTGGTGACACTGGTACAGAGTAGTCTGTTGACCCGAGATCGTCATAGAGTCTTGTGTGGTTCCCACTGTGCTTTGATTTCCATCTTACCACGTCCAAGAGGGCGTGCAAAACGGTGGTTTTTGGGTACAGTCCCGAGTCACATGGAGGCAATGAGCGATAGGAGGGGATTCGTCTCTCCCGGTATATGGGAGTTGATGTTGCGCTGTGTTCGATTGGCTATAACAGGAAATTCCTGGCCAGGGTTGCTGAGATTTACTGGTAAGTGTTACCAGTAGTTTCTCGAACAGTTATAGACCTCATATCGACACGACTTATTGAGCTATTGGGGTCTGACGTATACCACCCCTAGGCGAGATATGCGACATATCACACGATCAGACCGGACTGTACGGTAGTGTTACTGGTCGGATTCACTGGAGTGTGAGCGGGCTTGCTCGTCGATCTTCAGATCGCTCAATACCCGGGTGGCCGTTACGTTTAGCAGACCGCTTGCGGCTTGTGGATGTTTGATATGATCATCATCCGCTGCCGGCGTATTGACGAGTCTTTAGAGTCCTACACAGAGGTTTCCTGGCTCAAGCGAAACGAAATAGGAGCGCATATGAGATATGTGCGGGACCGAGAATAATGCGTGTATGTGATACCGTATTCTATTCTCGCGATAAATATATCGAATGGTTGTATGCGATATAACCTAGTTATCGATTCAAGCGTTGATTCGATAAGCCGATATATAAGATACCAGTCGGTTATGTGCGCATGACCGGATCATTGAATCAAGTGTTGATTTAATGATTTAATGCATATTTATATATTTGATATATTGCTTTGCATCAACTAGTATCGGTTTACTTAAGATGGATTTTCTCGCTCGGGTGTGCACATTACATATGCGATATGATTTTGTGCACTTGATTGTATCATGTTTGATGATACAAGTTTACTTGGTTAAGTGCAAAGAATAAACCATGGTTAAAAGAATGGTTAGGGTTTTATTTTCCATTACTTATTTATTCATTTATTTATTTGTTTATTCACTTTGGAAAATAAAAAGAAAACAGAAAAGAATGGTTGCTAGATTTGGAGTTTAGTTGAAGCTTCATGAAGCTTTGATAAAGTCAACCATACTTATCTCATCCTTAACCCTAACCATTCACACTAACCATGATTCATTCTCTACACTTGACCATGGTTAGAATTATGATAAGAATTCATTTTTCTTTTCTTTTTCTATTAACTTATCATAATATCTTTCTTCTTCTTCTTCATTCTTCAAGTGAAGAAAAGCAAGGTCCATCAATGGTGATTGTTGGAAATGAGTGAGAAATCCAATTCTAAAGTCTACCCACTTCCTATTTCTTCATCCTCTACCTCTTGCCAAGTAGTAGAGTGTGTTTCCTTCACAACTTTTCACGGTTTGGTGAAGGTGGAGCTTGATTCATCGATGCTTCGACGTAGATCATCTTCGGCACGGACATCGACGACCTAGCTTGCCCATTCTCCGACGAAGCCGATCCTAGAGCCCGGATTTGATTTGGACAGCGGAGAGGACCTCGTTGCGGAGCTATGGAGGTGGAGCACCGGATCTACAAAGGTTGTATTTCCGTATTTTTAGTTAACTGTTAACTAGTTCTATGTTCGCCTAGAAATCTAGCAAACGATCCGTAGTTTAGGGTTTGTAGGCACCGTAAAATTTGAAACGGGCATGGTTGATGCCTTGTGAGACCTCTTGAGGATGCCTAGGAACCCTTCAGTGGTATCAGAGCCTAGCTAGAGCCTTAGGCGAAGTCCAGACGCGATTTGAAGTCCGATCGAACCGAAACCCTACCCGGAAAATTGCTCTCTGTCCAATTTTTAAAATCTGGTCTTTTTCCACATTAAAAATGTTCAGAAAAATCATCAGCTGAATATGTGAAATACTGTGAAATTCGTGCCCCTGATTCCTCCATCTTGCCGCGCTTCCGCGGCACGAGCTAGCCTCGTGCGGCGGTTGCGCGGCGGTAAGGGCACTGTATACAATATTTTTTGCACAGTATCTCATAATTATTAATACTGGTTTTTCTGGGAATTTTTAATATTTATTCCAGAGTTGGTTTTTTCTGAGTTGATTTGGGAATTCGGTGTTTCGATCGGGGTATCAAATTTTGTCTGTGTGGCTTTCCGGATAAATTTTAGGATATGTTAAAAAGTTCGACCGGATATAAATACCCAATTTTTCCCCTGTCGGAAAATTTCCAAGTGTTGGATTTTTCCATAGTTTGACGACGTTCTAAGTAGTGCAAGTAACGCGATGGTCCCTCTAGAAGACACAAACCTTAACTCGATTATGTGACCGTCTTGAACTGCCCTTTGAACCTTCGGGTTTGGGGCAGTACGGCGTGCCACATGTGAGGCGTTGGCTTGACCCTTCTACGGCTGGATCGTTGGTACTGAGGCACGAACGGAATGTTGTTAGACTTGTTTCATGTGTTGATCTGTTTCGGAAAACTTGGGTGTTCGATTGTTCGATCGAAAAGTTTAACATTTTCTGTTTATCTGGAATGGGATACAATAATTGGAATTCACAAAAGTTATGAGATAACTAAATGAATGTTATAAACACAGCAGTTTAGTCTCACTTGATCGGTTGCCACGGAATTTTGATGTGATCAAAAGTCCGTCGCAATCACGTAGCGTACGCGGATACTCGCCGGGTAAACTTAATAGACAGCTTCACGCCATTGCCCCGACCAAGTGACTGTAGGAGAACCCCGTCGCCGAAAGCATCCGTACGGGTGCTCGCGGTAGCGGTGTTCCGCCTTGGTGCACTTCGTCGACGGTAACGGGGGTGCGGCCGTCTACTGAAGTTTGCGACGAGCATTCGATCAGGATGTCGGGAATCTTGTTGAAATTGCCCGACTTGATATTGAAAAGAGTTTTCGATAATGAGACTAAAATGCGGGGTTTGTAATTGTTAGGCATGCGATGTCTAAGTAATTCATTTGGTCAGGCATGCGATGTCTGAGGTGGTTGCGGATTCCAACTGTTGTAGTTTTACACTTTCTTTTCTGTGACCGTAAGTGTAATATGTGTTATCGCCGGTTTCGTTGCTATATGTCAACGACAATTGGGATGCGCATGTTTACTTACGTTGATGACATGTGATGTTATGTGTTGCTGGATATGTTATATTGGATCGTCGTGTTTGAATAGCCGGGGGTTTTTATGTGAGATGAGTGTTTTTCATTTTCATTCATGTAAAAACTTGTATGTAATATTCTTTTATTGGGGCGCTTCCAGGTTGCGGGAGTTGTCACCTGTTGTATATTATTTACTTTTCTGCACTAGGATAGACCCAAGGAGGGGAGCACAAGTAACCGGGTTCTGGAGTCCAGTGGGAGACCAACTCGAGGAGTCGAGTCCGGGTCTCCTAACTCTAGAATTGGTAGGGTTGCTTGCCGCTCTCGTAGGGGTCTAGGGGTGTGGGTTTGGCTATTCATCACGACCGTGGAATCCGTGTTTTATACTGGCTCGTATTGAAAACACGGACGTCCTAGTATATCCAATATTTCATATGATTCTTCTGCTGCGATATCTGTGATGTGATCATGTGATGTTCTGTGATAGATACAGTATATAGTATATATGATATATTATATAGGCGTTACTTATGTTTTACACCCGCGCTAGCCCTGCCCTGCTTTGCCGTTAGTTACCTAACCTAACGGTGCACGAGGGGACATCGAGGCGAATGCGGATGGCATAAGTGTACGTCGTATTTATCTGTGATGTTTAGGTATTTAAATGATGGGACTTCATTGATGTGATTAATGAAATAAAAGAAACCTAAGATGTTGTAGAATCGAATTTCAAAATAAAACAGGTAGCTACAGTTCTTGCTTTGCACAGCGGTATATGCGATATATCCTGCACCTTATTCGATGAGGAAAGGACCGAGATCCCTTCACCGGGAGTGACTCCTTTAGCAATAACTGGCAGATGCTACACACTCGGTTTGTCTTTTGATTGCTTTTAAGTGTTTTTGCTTTGCACAGCGATATATATGATATATCCCGCACCTCATTCGACGAGGAAAGGACCGACGATCCCTTCACCGGGAGTGACTCCTTTAGCAAAACTAGAAAAGCCTCAAAAGCACTCCATTTTAAAATCATTTGATTCTACAACGATATCAAGTTCATTACGCAATAGGTTTTCAGAAAAACCTGTCGTAGCCCTCCGTCATTTCAGATACGTACTAGTTAGTATTCGTGCTGCGGTTGTTTGGCCTCCGTCAAGGCGTAGTGTACGGTAGCTAACTAGTGCTTATCTGCTAGCATATGATGCGATTGGATTAAGGTATTCATACGGCGTTGTTTGGCCTCCGTCAAAGGTCGTGCGGGTGGGTTTAATTCAATCAGGAAATGACGGGTTGAACTTGACTAGCGGACTATGGGTTGTTTGGCCTCCGTCAAGGTCATAGCGAGCTAGGGGCAAAATATTATCGGGAATTTCAAGTGTTGAGATTTGCAATGAGATTGCATACCTTCTATGAGATAGTTGGATCCCGATACCCGCTGCGAGTAAGAGTTACTCCTGGGAGAGTTTTATACATTACAATTAGCCGATCAAGTAGGTGTCTAGAAAGGTGTTAACGAGGTTACGCCTCTGGGAAAACGAGGTTTACATTAATTAGGTTCGTGCGAAAGCACGGGGGACCTCCCTCAAAGTACCGACACTGGCCTGGCTGAAAGATTGGCGAACTTGTAGTGTGTAATTAATCCCGGCTAGTCTTTCCTTTTAGGGTTTGAAGGAAGATTTGATAAAAAGCAGTGGGAGCCATCCTGATTAGATAAAATAATAACCAATCTATTCTTGACAGAGCGCACGCTGAGTGTTTTCTTCTCTCTCTCTCCTGGTAGCGACCATATCACGCCTTAATCAAGATAATAAAACGGAATATTGACCGAACCCGCTTGTTATACTGAGCTGGGGAACGTTGGTCCCGCTCCAACTTATAATTGTTATAAGACAGAGCAGGAAATTGGGGAATACCAGATTTCCCGTGCCGCCCAAACGAAGAGAGAGCATGCTGATGCATCATCTTCGGGTGTGTTCGTTACAAAGAACTGTTTCTCTGTATCCTTTACGTCCTGGGTATGTGATACCAGATCAGGATCCCAGATATGTAATCTGTTACATAGGGCTACAGAAAGGTAGAGAACTGAGAACGGGTGATAAGTTTCATGAGGCAGAAAACGGGGCAAGTGTTGCAGCCAAGTCTGTCGGTCACTGTCACCCTGTATTACCGATACATTGATTCTGAACGAATGTTATTAGATACCGAACCTGATATACAAAATCATATCTGTCTCTTTATTAGTAAAGAAACGATAAAATTTTGTATTGTTGGATAATGTTTTGAACATTTCCTATATCAAAAGTTGATCGGTTCAGGCACGTTATCTAAAAGCATTAATGTTCTAAATCAAACTACAGTTCTTAGTATATGGAACACACATAAGAGGAAGAGTTCAGAAATGAACGAATTCTTCTTAAGGCATTGTAGACTAGGTCAGATCAATGTAACCCGACTAGCTAGAGTTACATAAAGATGCATATTTAAATTAGTTTGAATTTACATCTTGTGAAACTCGCCAGTCATGTCACAAAGATAAGATGACCATAGCTCCGTTTACTGGAAACAGAGAAAGAGTTAGTGAACTCTTGGGATCATACATGTTAATGTATGTAGGTCCCCTGTCTACACATGCCAGGACTGGTTCTTTATACTTCATTACGTTCTCTGATAATCTTTCGAGTTTCAGACCTATGTTCCTGTTGAAACACAAGTCCGAACCTTTTGAGATATTCACAGAATATAAGTTAGAAGTAGAGAACCAAAATACGGGTATAAGTATTATGTCCTATGATGAGATCAAGAAGGAGAATACTTGAGCACGGAATTCCTGGACTATTCTAAAGGAGAATGAGATTCTCTCTCGGCATTACTCCTCCGTATACACCATAGCTAGATGGTATATTGGGGCGGAGCAATCACACCCTATTTGATATGGTGTGCTCTATGATGAGTATTACTGAGTTACCTATTTCCTTTTTGGGGATATGCACTTGAGAAGCTGCATATCTATTGAATAGGGTTCAAATCAAATCAGTTGCATACCACTCCATATGAGATATGGTATGGGAAGAGCCCATGTCTTAAGTCAGTTAAGATTTGGGGTTGTCCGGCCTATGTCTAAAAGCAAAATCCGGACAAACTCGAGGCAAGGTTAGTTATGTAGAACTGGAAAGGTTCCAGCTATGCAAACTACAGAAGATGATTTGACAGAACCAAAGGATTCAGTAGATACCAACGAACCTCAGCCTCTCCGCCGATCTAGTAGGGTTCCTCACCCACTTGAGAGATACTTCGGTTTCTCTATGATAGTGGGAGCGAGGATTGCATCATAAGATGATGACCCAACTAGTTTCGAGCTGGCCATCAAGAGTGAGACTCTGTAAGAATGGCTGGATGTTTAGCGATCTGAGATGGAATCCTGATACACCAACAAAGTATGGACTTTGGTTGCTATATCTGAAGGGTTAAATTCCCATCAGGAGCAGGTATATCTTGAGAAGATTACTTGGTGTACATGGAAAAGTTGAGACTTTCAAAGCTAGACTTGTTAAAGCTTTTCGCCATCGACCAGGCATGGATCATGATGAAACCTTTTCAAGTAGCTATGCTTAAGTCCATCCAGATCCTACTTACCACGGCTACATACCATGACTACGATATTTGGTGGTTGGGTGTCTTGACTGCTTTTCTAAATGATGATTTAGAAGAGAGCGTCTATAAGTACACAGCCAGAGGGCTTCGTAGACAGTGGAAGCAGCGAAAACGTGTGCAAGATGTTTTATATGATAAAGCAGGCATCGCGGAGTTGGAACATCTGTTTTTGATGAATTAGTCAAAGAGTTTGACATCATCAAAATGGTAGATGAACCTTGTATAAACAAAAAGGTAGTAGGGAGTATGGTGACGATCCTCGTAGAGTACGTGGATGACATACTCTTGATAAGGAAGGAGTTTCCTATGCTACGCTCGGTCAATCTCCGTTTATCACCAAAATTCTCCATATAGGATCAAAGTGATACCTACTAAATCCTGGATTTTGGATCTATGAGATAGATTTAATTGGATGTTAGGATTCTCACTAGTTGTAGTGAGATGGTATCAATCGATCCTAGGGAGAATCACTGGAAGTGTTCCAGGGTGATAAAGACGACTGAGTGTCAGTCACAGGCATTGTCTTTACCCTCAGTAAAGGGACGGTATGATGGAAGAGTTCCAAGCTAGATACCGTGACAAACTAGACGATAAAAGCACGATACATCGCTCCTTAAGATGCTACCCTAGAAGCTGTTTGGGTGTATAATGGTTCATGAGATGAACTATGTTCCTCCCATTGTGTGACAATGGAGTTGTGGCTTATGCCAAGGAACGCAGGTCCCATCAGTGATCCAGACATAAGGCAGTATCACTTGATCATGGAGATGGTTGATCTCCAGGGAGATCGAGGTTAGGAGAGTAGACTCAGAGGACAACAAAGCGGATCCACTCACAAAGGCCTGTTCCCAGAGAGAGACTTTTATGGGATGGTTGAGTATGAGATACTTCAAACCACTGCTACAGATGGCCCTAGTGCAAGTGGGAGATTGTTAGTTATATGTATGCCCTAGAGGCCATTACTATACATAGGATGTATATTGTAGTGGATGCTGGGAAATATATAGGGAGGACTTTCTTGCTCGACATGATAGTATGCTATCTGGTTGATCTTTACCTTAACGTGTATACTGATTGTCTCTCTGTTACATGTTGGTAAAGCCCTTAGGATCTGTACTTGACTACCTAGACTATGATGCGGATCATACTAGTGGGGACATGGTAGTCCATAAGTACATCCTTCAAAGTCCCTAGTCGTGGGTGTATCGAGACGGGGCATCGATATACCAGAGTAGACTAGCGTGTACCTTCTCGACCCATACAGATGGGCGATGGATGATCCCATATCCATCGGTGTTTGACATCAGAGGAGATATACGGGTGCTCAGTAGAGACTGGGTACACTGGACGGACTCGCCGAGAACTCCCAGATGGTATTATACCTCACGTCAGATGGCAGTTCTCTGGTGACACTGGTACAGAGTAGTCTGTTGACCCGAGATCGTCATAGAGTCTTGTGTGGTTCCCACTGTGCTTTGATTTCCATCTTACCACGTCCAAGAGGGCGTGCAAAACGGTGGTTTTTGGGTACAGTCCCGAGTCACATGGAGGCAATGAGCGATAGGAGGGGATTCGTCTCTCCCGGTATATGGGAGTTGATGTTGCGCTGTGTTCGATTGGCTATAACAGGAAATCCCTGGCCAGGGTTGCTGAGATTTACTGGTAAGTGTTACCAGTAGTTTCTCGAACAGTTATAGACCTCATATCGACACGACTTATTGAGCTATTGGGGTCTGACGTATACCACCCCTAGGCGAGATATGCGACATATCACACGATCAGACCGGACTGTACGGTAGTGTTACTGGTCGGATTCACTGGAGTGTGAGCGGGCTTGCTCGTCGATCTTCAGATCGCTCAATACCCGGGTGGCCGTTACGTTTAGCAGACCGCTTGCGGCTTGTGGATGTTTGATATGATCATCATCCGCTGCCGGCGTATTGACGAGTCTTTAGAGTCCTACACAGAGGTTTCCTGGCTCAAGCGAAACGAAATAGGAGCGCATATGAGATATGTGCGGGACCGAGAATAATGCGTGTATGTGATACCGTATTCTATTCTCGCGATAAATATATCGAATGGTTGTATGCGATATAACCTAGTTATCGATTCAAGCGTTGATTCGATAAGCCGATATATAAGATACCAGTCGGTTATGTGCGCATGACCGGATCATTGAATCAAGTGTTGATTTAATGATTTAATGCATATTTATATATTTGATATATTGCTTTGCATCAACTAGTATCGGTTTACTTAAGATGGATTTTCTCGCTCGGGTGTGCACATTACATATGCGATATGATTTTGTGCAGTTGATTGTATCATGTTTGATGATACAAGTTTACTTGGTTAAGTGCAAAGAATAAACCATGGTTAAAAGAATGGTTAGGGTTTTATTTTCCATTACTTATTTATTCATTTATTTATTTGTTTATTCACTTTGGAAAATAAAAAGAAAACAGAAAAGAATGGTTGCTAGATTTGGAGTTTAGTTGAAGCTTCATGAAGCTTTGATAAAGTCAACCATACTTATCTCATCCTTAACCCTAACCATTCACACTAACCATGATTCATTCTCTACACTTGACCATGGTTAGAATTATGATAAGAATTCATTTTTCTTTTCTTTTTCTATTAACTTATCATAATATCTTTCTTCTTCTTCTTCATTCTTCAAGTGAAGAAAAGCAAGGTCCATCAATGGTGATTGTTGGAAATGAGTGAGAAATCCAATTCTAAAGTCTACCCACTTCCTATTTCTTCATCCTCTACCTCTTGCCAAGTAGTAGAGTGTGTTTCCTTCACAACTTTTCACGGTTTGGTGAAGGTGGAGCTTGATTCATCGATGCTTCGACGTAGATCATCTTCGGCACGGACATCGACGACCTAGCTTGCCCATTCTCCGACGAAGCCGATCCTAGAGCCCGGATTTGATTTGGACAGCGGAGAGGACCTCGTTGCGGAGCTATGGAGGTGGAGCACCGGATCTACAAAGGTTGTATTTCCGTATTTTTAGTTAACTGTTAACTAGTTCTAAGTTCGCCTAGAAATCTAGCAAACGATCCGTAGTTTAGGGTTTGTAGGCACCGTAAAATTTGAAACGGGCATGGTTGATGCCTTGTGAGACCTCTTGAGGATGCCTAGGAACCCTTCAGTGTCCAGGAGAGCCATTACACGAGTAGTCCCTGGCCAGGGCAAGCGAGATATACTGGTAGGTTTCCAGTGTTATCTCAGAGTGTTCTGGGCTACACTCCGACACGACTTGTACCGCTATTAGGGGACTGATGTTCACCGCCCCCTAAGCCCGCCATGCTAAGTATCAGACGAACAGACCAGACTGTACGGAGATTGTCACATACAGGCTCAGTAGGAGTTAAGATGGGGTTCACCTCGTCAGTCTTCTTATCGACATCTACCTGGGGACCATTACGTACAGCTAGTGCCGCTTGCGGTCTGTGGTTAAACCCACTGCCAGCGTAGTGTCGAGTCTTTAGAGTCCCACACAGAGAGCTATTCGCCTTTAGGCAAAATGAGTAGAGGTCGCATGGTTTTGCGACAGGGTTCGTTCACATCCGTGCACTTGTGCACGTTTGCTGTCCGGACAGCTTATACTAGCGGGCTTTGGTTTAAGCCGGATCCTAGTATATGATTTGGGATTGGCTTTTTCTCATTGTATTCGTGTTCCTCGGATCACGAATACGGGTGCGTATGCACAGTTGCTTGAGACAGAGGGAGAGGACTTTGATTAGGGTTAATGACTATTGTCATTTTTATTAACCCTAATGCTTATGTGTGAATTATTGTAATTGATATTAGTTTAATAATTGTGCATGGTTATGATTGTTGACCATTTGACCTTCTTGACTTGTTGACCTTGGTTGACACTTTGACCATCATCATTTCATTTGGAAGATGCTCTTTGATCCTTGCAATTTGCATTAAAAATGAAATGATAATGGTCATGTCTTGATTAACCATGAAAATTATTTAGCTAATTATCTAATTACAATAATTCACATATATGAGAGAATGCTTCATATTATTCTCTCATTCTATTATTCACATTCTCTCTCTTGTTCTTCCTCTCCCTCAAGCTCTTCCCTCTCATGTGTTGAGAAACACTTGAGCTTGAGAAAAACCCTCTCTTGATAATCTCTACTCTCATCTAGGGTTCAAGGATTAGCACTTCTTGCACCCTAGTTACTTCTAGCTTGGAGTTGAATCCGAAGGTCGAGGCTTTCGGGTTGATCTTTCTTCGACGTGAGAAGACGACTAAGGTGACCTCCTTCCACCACTCCAAGGAGCAAGGAGAGAAGGACATAAAGCCCAAGGTATAACCTTTCTAGCACTTAGCTAGTTTCTAGTTAGCTTTAGCTTGTTTTTGTTTAGCAAAGATCCTTCATAGTGTAGTCCATGTTGCCTAAGCTCATAAAAATTCGATTTTTATTCCGTTTTCCGCCTCCCCGTAAGCACCGGGGTGGGCAACGTGGACTTACAGTGGTATCAGAGCATAACTAAACATAAACTAGCTAGGTAGTAGAGTGTATCGAAGTTCGAATCGGAAAAATCGAAAAACTGAGTTTTCAAAACCCTAAGTTTCTGTTGATTTTTTTCTGTTCAAAACAAAATTTGTTATACTCCAAAAATCATCTCAGGATTTTGTGAAGAAAGCCACCAAAAACGAACCAGTGATTCGACCAAAGGGCCGCGGTTCCGCGGCAATAGCAAGCTATTGCCGCTCAACCGCGGCCGTCTTGGCTCTTCACTGGGTCGATTTTGGTGCAGTGTATTTCTGTCTTGGTTTTAGGATTTTTAAGATGGTTTATATGTGCCCAGATTTTCCAGAATAGAAATTTGTTTTTGGGGGCCTATAAATCCGTATTTTTTTTTCCGGAACTTCAATACACTTTGACTAAAAGGTTATATCTGTGATGTTTATATGTATTGAACGTCGGCTAATCGCTATATGTCGATTAGTCGGGGTTATACATATCTGTGATCTGTGATTGATAATGGTATGTGTATATGAATGGGTTGGATTGTCGCGGATGAATAGCCGGGGTGGATGTGAGATGAGTGTTGCTTTTTCTTTCATTCTTGTAACATGTAAATTGATGTAATATTATTTATATGGCCGCACAACCGGGTCGGGGTTGTAGCCGTCATTGTATAATTCTTTTTAATGTTTTTTCTCCTAGGATAGACTCATGGAGGGGGTGCACAAACTACCGGGTATCTCGAAGTGCCGAGTGGCCTACTCACGGTGTTGAGGGAGGTTGCTTCGCTTCGGGTGCTTGGCGGGTAGTTTGCCGCACCCGTAGGGGTCTTGGGTGGGGTATTGGCTATTCACCGCGACCGTGTAATCCGCTTTTCGTTGCAGGCTCGAACGGATTGCGGATTCCTAGTATATCCAATGTATTCATCTGTGATCTGTAATGTCTATCATTGCTATATATTTATATATGATAACTATTTAGGCGTTGCTTATGTTTTACAGCCGCGCTAGCCCAGCCCCCGCTCTGTCGTTAGTTAAGTAACCTAACGGGTGATGACGGGGCCCCGTGACGAATGCGAATGGCATAAGCATACGTCATATTTTGGTTGTTTTCTGCAATGGTAGGATTAAATGATGGGACGCATTAAAAGAACTAATGCAAGGAAATAAACCAAGTAAAAGTCGATTGGAACACTTTGAAAACCACTCGGTTCTTTTCAAAACTAAACTTTTAAACGCGGAGCTTGAACCACTCCTTTTAAAAGCTATCTCGTTCCATCGATTATATCAAGTTCACTACGTTCACGGTTTCGCCAAAACCATCCGTAGCCCTCCGTCGTTTCGTATGGATAGTCAATAGTATTCAAGCTGTGTTTGTTGGCCAAAGTCAAGGCACAGTGTTTGGTAGCTATTGGGTATTCATATGTAGCATAGATAGATGCGTTGGTTTGGGACAGTCGTACTATCTTGTTGGCCAAAGTCAAGGGTATGTGCGGGTGGGTTCAAATTAACCTGGATAATGACGGGTAGAACTTGACATGTGACTTATGATTTGTTGGCCAAAGTCAATGTCATAAGAGCATAGGGCAAAAATCCACATCGGGAGTTTAATAAGTACTGAAACTTGCTAGCGCTGCATACCATTTGGAGTGTGATAATTCTAGTAGGATTCCTTCGGTTTTATCACGCGATGATATTTGGATCCCGATCCTACTGTGAGTATATGCTACTCCTCGGGAAAACTCTCACTTAACGATCAATGCTATAAACCTAGTAGGTGTTTAGAAAGGTGTTAGCGGGGTTACGCCCACAGGGAAAAGAGGTTACTTAATTAAGGAACTTCGCGAAAGTGTTGGAAAACCTCCCTCGAAATACCGACACTAGCCTGGCTGAACCGTTAAGCAAGTATTGTACGGTGAGATTGATCCCGACTAATTCTTTCTTTACGGTTTGAGAAGGAATTCGAGAGACAGTGGGAGCTATCCTGTTTAGATAAATTAAAAACCAATCTAAACTTGCAAGAGCATCATGCTAAGTGTTTTCTTCTCTCTCTCTTAATTGCAGCGACCCAATGACCGCACCTAGGTTACATCTAGATAATAACATGACTGAATCTGACTTTTATGACTGGCAAAGGTCTGTCCAGATGTCCATTGCCCAGGACAAGCTGGGACACCTCTTGACTGATCCTACCCCTGCCGTCTCAGGTCCAGTTTCCCCTGTCATGGATATTGATATCCGTAGGACATCGGAAGAAGACTGTGCGAAAGCCAAGTGCCTCGTGTTAGCCTCAGTTGATGGTATATACCAGAGGCAGCACGAGAAGATGGACTCAGCTTCTATCTTCCTCCATAACAAAGTTTTATATGGAGAGCAATCTCGTATCGCAAGATATGAGACCTCGAACGAATTGCTTCCAGCGAGGTTGGCTATCGGGTCATCTGTAAGGGGCAACGTCCTTACAGAGACCAGCTCTTTTGAGCTCTCGGACCTGAAGACCACGTTGAAGAACGGGTCAGATGCTGACTTAGTTTAACAGTCTCTACCTACTACCCTGAAGGAAACCAGGGAAGTAGAAAGAAAGAGAAGGGCAGAAGTTTCGGGAATGGATGCAGTAAAAGAGGGATGTTCCTATTGTTACGGGAATGAACTTGGACAGAAGGATTGCAGGGCTTGCAAAGCCAGTAGCCAGAATTCGAAGCATGTTGTGGCTTCGGCTTTGGGTGTGTTTGTAATAGAGAACTGTATGTCAGTTAACCCTACTTCCTGGGTATTGGATACCGGATCAGGATCTCATATCTGTAATTCGTTACAGGCTCTGAGAAACCGTAGGGTTATCAGGAAAGGTGATATGACTCTCAGGGTTGCTAACGGAATGAGCATGTATGCTGAATCCGTAGGGGAATATCATCTAGGACTGACAACTGGGCAGATATTGATTCTGCGTGACTGTTTTTATGTACCAGGTGCGACTTGTAACATCATATCTGTATCCTTACTTTCTAAGGAAGGATATGATTTTACTTTTGTAAGCGATGTAGTAAACATCCACCTAAATCAAGTGCTGATTGGGTCAGGTACATTGAAATACGGTATATACGTTTTGAATCAAGCTCAGGTCTTCAGTGTCCAGAACACACTTAAAAGAAAGTCTCCGGAATTAAATCAGGCTTTCTTATGGCATTGTAGACTGGGTCACATTAATGAGACACGGTTGACAAAGTTACATAAAGAAGGATACTTGGATCCATTCGAGTACCAGTCTTATGCCACTTGTGAATCTTGTCTCATGGGAAAGATGACAAAGACTCCGTTCACTGGACACAGAGAAAGAGCGAGCGAGCTCTTGGGACTCATACACAGTGACGTGTGTGGTCCAATGTCTACACATGCGCGAAGTGGTTATTCTTACTTCATTACTTTCACAGACGATTTCTCTAGGTATGGATATGTCTTCTTGATGAAGCACACATCCGAGGCCTCTGAGAAATTTCAGGAATACAAGAATGAAGTTGAAAAACAAACAGGCAAAAGTATCAAGACACTGAGATCTGATCGAGGTGGTGAATACTTGAGTGCCGAGTTTCTGGGCTTCTTAAAAGAGAATGGAATTCTCTTTCAGCTTACTCCTCCATACACACCACAACACAACGGTGTATCAGAAAGGAGGAATCGAACTCTATTGGATATGGTTCGTTCCATGATGAGTAAGGCTGAGTTGCCGCGATCCTTCTGGGGTTATGCACTAGAATCAGCTGCATACCTTTTGAACCGAGTTCCAACTAAGACTGTGCCTACTACACCATATCAGATGTGGTGTGGGAAGAAACCCTATCTTAATCACATTAAGACATGGGGATGTCCAGCTTTTGTAAAAAAGCAGCATGCGGACAAGCTCGAGGTACGTTCAGTACAGTGTAAGTTTGTGGGATACCCAAAGAGCTCCAAGGGGTATCTTTTCTATTGCGCAGAAGAACAAAAGGTTTTTGTTTCTCGTCATGCCCGCTTCTTGGAAACTGAGTTTTTGGAAACCCAGATAAGTGGGAGCGCAATAGAACTGGAAGAAATTCCAGAACCACAAGCTATTACTGAAAGCTTAGTAGAACCAGAGGGTTCGAAAGAACAGGACATTCCTACGCCACTCAGCAGGAGTAGTAGGCAGTCTCATCCGCCCGAGAGATACTATGGTTTTCTCATAGACGGGGATAGAGAGGATTGCACCATGGATTATGGTGAGCCTACTAGCTTCCAGCAAGCCATTCAGAGCGGTGACTCGGTAAAATGGCTAGATGCAATGCGGGCCGAGATGGAGTCTATGTACACCAACAAAGTTTGGACTTTGGACTTTGCTCCAGAAGGGGTAAAACGCGTAGGCTGCAAATGGATCTTCAGAAAAAAGATTGGTGTAGATGGGCAGGTTGAGACCTATAAAGCTAGACTTGTTGCAAAGGGTTTTCGTCAAAAACCTGGCTTGGACTATGACGAGACCTTTTCTCCAGTGGCTATGCTGAAATCCATTCGGATCCTTCTTGCCATTGCTTCCTTCCACGATTATGAAATCTGGCAGATGGACGTAAAGACGGCTTTCCTAAATGGAAATTTGGAAGAGTGCGTCTATATGGATCAGCCGGAGGGATTCATTCAGAGTGGGAGCAGCGGTAGAGTGTGCAAGTTGCTAAAGTCCATCTATGGACTTAAGCAGGCATCGCGGAGTTGGAACATCTGCTTTGATGATACTGTCAAAGAATTCGACTTTATCAAAAACCCAGATGAACCATGCATTTACAGTAAGATTGTAGGGAGAACTGTAGTTTTCCTCGTCTTGTACGTGGATGACATTCTCCTAATAGGAAATGGTATTCCTATGCTACAGTCAGTCAAAGGATTCTTGTCGCAGAGGTTCTCCATGAAGGACCTGGGCGATGCCAACTACATTCTGGGGATCCAGATCTATCGTGATAGATCTAAGAGGATGTTAGGACTTTCACAGTCAAGGTACATCGACACCATACTGAAAAGATTCAGTATGGAAGATTCCAAGCGCGGTAATCTACCGGCTTGTCACGGGATCACCCTCTCCAAAGAGAGGTCTCCCAAGACTAATTTGGAAAGGGATCGCATGTCTATTATACCCTACGCTTCTGCGGTAGGCTCTATAATGTATGCGATGTTGTGTACCAGACCAGATGTAGCATACGCATTGAGCGTTGTAAGCCGGTATCAGTCAAACCCAGGGGAGAAACACTGGATAGCGGTAAAGAACATTCTCAAGTACCTGAGAAGGACTAAGGAGATGTTCTTGGTGTATGGCGGAAAAGACCTCCAGCTCGAGGCCTTTGCTGACTCCAGCTTCCAGAGTGACAAGGATGACTCTAAGTCCATGTCGGGTTATGTCTTTACCCTCAATGGAGGGGCGGTTTGCTGGAAGAGTTCCAAGCAAGAGACCGTTGCTGACTCAACTATGGAAGCGGAGTACATAGCTGCTTGCGATGCCGCAAAGGAAGCTGTCTGGATGAAGAAGTTCCTCACGGAGCTTCAGGTGGTTCCTACCATTGTTGATCCAATACCGCTGTATTGCGACAACAACTGAGCTATAGCTTTAGCGAAGGAACCCAAGTCCCATCAGAAGTCTAGGCACATTTTGAGGCGGTACCACCTGATCAGGGAGATCATAGATCGCCAGGAGATCGAGGTGAAGAGAGTAAATATGAAGATAACACAGCAGATCCATTCACCATGGCCTTACCTCAGACTCAGTTCGAACGGCTGATCGAGATGATTGGTCTTCGATATGCCAGTACATGGCCTTAGTGAAAGTGGGAGATTGTTAGTGTATATGCCTTAGAGGCCATTACTGTATCATACTAGTTTGTATATTACTTGATGGAAGCTTGGGATATTCACAGTTGTATATACAATCTTGCTCGAAATGGTAGTATGCTACTTGGTTTGTCTCTGCTTTAATATGTGCATGTGTTTCTTTTAGCATATCGCTGATATACATATTAGTAGAGCCCTTAGGATCTTTGCTTGATTACCAGCGTTGTGATGGCGCTCACACTCGTGGGAGCTGGATGATCTATAAGCACATCCTTATACAGGTCCCTAGTCGTTGGACTATCGAGACAGGGCATCGATACTCCGGAGTAGACTAGCGTATGCGCTTCTCATCCCAGTGTGCAAGACGGTCTGTCCCGCAGCCGTCAGTACATCGTACTTGAGATAGTATGCGGGTGCTCGTTAGGTTACGAGTACACTGGACAGGACTCGTCGGGAACTGATGGTTGGTATTATACCTATCGTCAGTTATCAGTTCCCAGGTGACATGAGTACAGCTTAGTCCGCTGACTTGACACTGTCACTTCGCCTCGAGTGTGTTCCCACTGCACTTTGATTACTACCCTACCACGGCTCAAAGGAGTCGTGCAAATAGGTAGTTTTTGGGTGCAGTCCCGAAGCACTTGGAGGCAGTGACGGTTAGACAGGATTCGTCTCTCCCGGTATTGGGGGTCGACATCGCGCTGTGTCCAGGAGAGCCATTACACGAGTAGTCCCTGGCCAGGGCAAGCGAGATATACTGGTAGGTTTCCAGTGTTATCTCAGAGTGTTCTGGGCTACACTCCGACACGACTTGTACCGCTATTAGGGGACTGACGTTCACCGCCCCCTAGGCCCGCCATGCGATGTATCAGACGAACAGACCGGACTGTACGGAGATTGTCACATAGTACAGGCTCAGTAGGAGTTCAGATGGGGTTCACCTCGTCAGTCTTCTTATCGACATCTACCTGGGGACCGTTACGTACAGCTAGTGCCGCTTGCGGTCTGTGGTTAAACCCACTGCCAGCGTAGTGTCGAGTCTTTAGAGTCCCACACAGAGAGCTATTCGCCTTTAGGCAAAATGAGTAGAGGTCGCATGGTTTTGCGACAGGGTTCGTTCACATCCGTGCACTTGTGCACGTTTGCTGTCCGGACAGCTTATACTAGCGGGCTTTGGTTTAAGCCGGATCGTAGTATATGATTTGGGATTGGCTTTTTCTCATTGTATTCATGTTCCTCGGATCACGAATACGGGTGCGTATGCACAGTTGCTTGAGACAGAGGGAGAGGACTTTGATTAGGGTTAATGACTATTGTCATTTTTATTAACCCTAATGCTTATGTGTGAATTATTGTAATTGATATTAGTTTAATAATTGTGCATGGTTATGGTTGTTGACCATTTGACCTTCTTGACTTGTTGACCTTGGTTGACACTTTGACCATCATCATTTCATTTGGAAGATGCTCTTTGATCCTTGCAATTTGCATTAAAAATGAAATGATAATGGTCATGTCTTGATTAACCATGACAATTATCTAGCTAATTATCTAATTACAATAATTCACATATATGAGAGAATGCTTCATATTATTCTCTCATTCTATTATTCACATTCTCTCTCTTGTTCTTCCTCTCCCTCAAGCTCTCCCCTCTCATGTGTTGAGAAACACTTGAGCTTGAGAAAAACCCTCTTTTGATAATCTCTACTCTCATCTAGGGTTCAAGGATTAGCACTTCTTGCACCCTAGTTACTTCTAGCTTGGAGTTGAAGCCAAAGGTCGAGGCTTTCGGGTGGATCTTTCTTCGACGTGAGAAGACGACTAAGGTGACCTCCTTCCACCACTCCAAGGAGCAAGGAGAGAAGGACATAAAGCCTAAGGTATAACCTTTCTAGCACTTAGCTAGTTTCTAGTTAGCTTTAGCTTGTTTTTGTTTAGCAAAGATCCTTCATAGTGTAGTCCATGTTGCCTAAGCTCATAAAAATTCGATTTTTATTCCGTTTTCCGCCTCCCCGTAAGCACCGGGGTAGGCAACGTGGACTTACACACTATGCCTTGGCGTTGGTCAAAATAAATAGGTTGAATACTACTCAATACCCAAATAAAATGACGGAGGGCTACGAATGGTTTTGGCGAAACAGTGAACATAGTGAACTTGATATGACCGAAGGAACCTGATAGCTTTTAAAAGGAGTGGTTAAAGCTCCGCAATTAAAAATATCATCTGTTTTAAAATAACCGAGTGGTTTCTTTTAAATTGTTCCAACGATTCATCTTTTGGTTTATTTTCTTTGCATTATAAATAATGCGTCCCATCATTAACCTATCATTGCAGAAAACAACGAAAAAACAACGTCCTCTTATGCCATCCGCATTCGCCACTGGGTCCCGTCATCACCCGTTAGGTTACTTAACTAACGACAGAGCGGGGGCTGGGCTAGCGTGGGTGTAAAACATAAGTGACGTCTAAATAGCTATCATATATAGATATTGTACATTCGTCAGACGCAATAATAGGCATTCCAGATCTCATATGAACTTTATTGGATCTGCAAGAAATCCGCGTTTGTTTAGAGCCTGCAACAAAAGACGGATTACACAGTTGTGATGAATAGCCATTACCCCACCCTAGACCCCTACGGGTACGACAAACTACACGCCAAATACCCGAAGTGAAGCGGTCTCCCTCAACAAAGTGAGTAGGCCACTAAACACTTCAAAGTACCCGGTAGTTTGTGCACCCCATCTTGGGTCTATCCTAGGAGCAAACACAGTAAAATGAAATAATACAACGGTGGCTACAACCGCAACCTGGATGTGCCCCGCAAAATAATATTACAACATATTACAATTACATTGAATGAATGAATATAACAACCCATCTCAAACCCCGGCTAATCATCACAACATTCCAATACAGTTCACAACCACAAACAGTAAAAACCATTACAGAAATGTGCAACCCCCTGCCAACCGACATACTAGCAATTAGGGGAGGTTTACGAACACATAAATACAAACACAGATATAATCATATTAGCAAACTTCGTATAATTTCGATCGAGCAAACATATCAGATTCTACTCCCAAAACTTCTCTATGCACCTGAGACTTGAGCAGAAAATAAACATTCCAGAAAATATACAAATATCACAGAAGAGTTACTGGTGGAAATTGGGTTGAATCGGCCCCAACTCGGCCGCGGATCTGCGGCGGATCGGTGGGATCGGCCGCGGTTCCACGGCTGTATGGCCGATTCATTAACCCATTTTTCACCAGTGTTCTTACAATTCTCTGTAGCTTATACTGCAGCAACCTGAAAAAATTTTAGAGCCCTTTTTAAATTGGACAGAAACTTGTGATATCGATGTCGTTTTCTGGTTCGTTTTGCGTTCGAAATTCATACGACTTTGCTAATGAGTTAATTATTGTTTAGCGAGGCTCTGATACCACTTTAAGTCGATGTACAACACCCCACGACTTGCGGGGGGGGGGGCGGAATAATGAAAAACGATCTTGTTTTATGCGTAAACATCGACTAACCGAGAATCTTTGATTAAACAATAACTAACAAGAAACCATAGAAGAGTTAACTACTATGATAAGTGATTATACCTAAAGAACCGAGTCCTTCGTGTTGTCGTTCTCCACGTCCTCTCCGGCCTTCTCTGTGTAATAGAAGATCCACCCGAGAGCTAAACTTCAAGCTTCACCTCTAACTTGAGGTAACTAGGTTTCTTAAATCGCTAATCTAAGTAACCTAGGTGATATAGAGAATGGTTAAGGATTAAGTAGTCTACTATAATCCTTGGTCTCAACACATGAGAGGGGAGGATTAGGGTTTGAAGAGAGAGAGCTTGAGGAGAGAGAAAGTGAGCAAGAGAATGAGATGAGATAATGAGCTATCATAATATATATCAAGCATTATCATTTATCCAATAAAAGAAAATAAAGGATTAATAATCATGCTTCATAAATACAAGAGGGTGATTCACATCCATGAGTCATTAAGCATTTATGATGCATTAATGACATGGATGAATCACTCAAATGACTCACTAATCTCATTTAATGCATATGCCACCTTAACCCCTAAGTCATCATCTTCTAGAAGCTTCTCGCGTAATTACGAGAACGCCCCTCCTATCCGTGAAAACACGGAAAAGCTTTAGACTGTATAAATCCAATAACCGGATAGTAGAAACTGGCTTAAACCAAAGCCGGCTAGTAAAAACTGTCCGGATGTCGTACGTGCGTAAACACACGTATGCATCCGAACCCTTGTCGTAAAACCATACGACCTCTATATCGTTTCGCCTGGAGTAGGGAAACTCTCTGTGTGGGACTCTAGAGACTCGACTACTATGCTGGCAGTGGGTTTAACCACAGACCGCAAGCGGCACTAGCTGTACGTAACGGTCCCCAGGTAGATGTCGATAAGAAGGAAGATGTGGAAACCCATCCGAACTCCTACTGAGTCTGATGTGACAATCTCCGTACAGTCCGGTCTGTTCGTCTAAGACTATCGCATATCGGGCCTAGGGGGCGGCAAGTGTCAGTCCCCTAATAGCGGTATAAGTCATGTCGGAGTGAAGCCCATTACACCCTAAGAAACTATTGGAACCTACTAGCAAATCTCGCTTGCCCTGGCCAGGGACTTTGCGTAATGGCTCTCTGACACAGCGCGATATCAACTCCCAATACCGGCAGAGACGAATCCTGTCTAACCGCCACTGCCTCCAAGTGCTCGGGACTGCACCCAACTGCTACCTGTTTGCACGACTCCTTTGAGCCGTGGTAGGGTAGCAATCTAAAAACAGTGGGACACACTCGAGGCGAAGTAGCAGTGTCAAGTCTGCGGACTATGCTGTACTCATGTCACCTGGGAACTGTTAACTGACGACTGGTATAAAACCAACCAACAGTTCCCTGTGAGTTGTTAGTTATATATATGCCCTAGAGGCCATTACTATACTTAGGATGTATATTGTAGTGGATGCTGGGACATATATAGGGAGGACTTTCTTGCTCGACATGATAGTATGCTATCTGGTTACTCTTTACCTTAACGTGTATGCTGACTGTCTCTCTGTTACATGTTGGTAAAGCCCTTAGGATCTGTACTTGACTACCTAGACTATGATGCGGATCATACTAGTGGGGACATGGTAGTCCATAAGTACATCCTTCAAAGTCCCTAGTCGTGGGTGTATCGAGACGGGGCATCGATATACCAGAGTAGACTAGCGTGTACCTTCTCGACCCATACAGATGGGCGATGGATGATCCCATATCCATCGGTGTTTGACATCAGAGGAGATATACGGGTGCTCAGTAGAGACTGGGTACACTGGACGGACTCGCCGAGAACTCCCAGATGGTATTATACCTCACGTCAGATGGCAGTTCTCTGGTGACACTGGTACAGAGTAGTCTGTTGACCCGAGATCGTCATAGAGTCTTGTGTGGTTCCCACTGTGCTTTGATTTCCATCTTACCACGTCCAAGAGGGCGTGCAAAACGGTGGTTTTTGGGTACAGTCCCGAGTCACATGGAGGCAATGAGCGATAGGAGGGGATTCGTCTCTCCCGGTATATGGGGGTTGATGTTGTGCTGTGTTCGATTGGCTATAACAGGAAATCCCTGGCCAGGGTTGCTGAGATTTACTGGTAAGTGTTACCAGTAGTTTCTCGAACAGTTATAGACCTCATATCGACACGACTTATTGAGCTATTGGGGTCTGACGTTTACCACCCCTAGGCGAGATATGCGACAGATCAGACGATCAGACCGGACTGTACGGTAGTGTTACTGGTCGGATTCACTGGAGTGTGAGTGGGCTTGCTCGTCGATCTTCAGATCGCTCAATACCCGGGTGGCCGTTACGTTTGGCAGACCGCTTGCGGCTTGTGGATGTTTGATATGATCATCATCTGCTGCCGGCGTATTGACGAGTCTTTAGAGTCCTACACAGAGGTTTCCTGGCTCAAGCGAAACGAAATAGGAGCGCATATGAGATATGTGCGGGACCGAGAATAATACGTGTATGTGATACCGTATTCTATTCTCGCGATAAATGTATCGATTGGTTGTATGCGATATAACCTAGTTATCGATTCAAGTGTTGATTAGATAAGCCGATATATTGTATACTAGTCGGTTGTGTGCAACATAACCGGATCATTGAATCAAGTGTTGATTTAATGATTTAATGCATATTTATATATTTGATATATTACTTTGCATCAACTAGTATCGGTTTACTTAAGATGGATTTTCTCACTCGGGTGTGCGCATTACATATGCGATATGATTTTGTGCACTTGATTGTATCATGTTTGATGATACAAGTTTACTTGGTTAAGTGCAAAGAATAAACCATGGTTAAAAGAATGGTTAGGGTTTCATTTCCTTTATTTATTCATTTATTTATCTATTTATTTATTCATTTTGGAAAAGAAGAGAAAAGAATGGTTGCTAGATTTGGAGTTTAGTTGAAGCTTCATGAAGCTTTGATAAAGTCAACCATACTTATCTCATCCTTAACCCTAACCATTCCCACTAACCATGATTCATTCTCTACACTTGACCATGGTTAAAATTATGATAAGAATTCATTTTCTTTTCATTTTTCAAATAACTTATCATATCATTTTCCTTCTTCTTCTTCATTCTTCAAGTGAAGAAAAGCAAGGTCCATCAATGGTGATTGTTGGAAATGAGTGAGAAATCCAATTCTAAAGTCTACCCACTTCCTATTTCTTCATCCTCTACCTCTTGCCAAGTAGTAGAGTGTGTTTCCTTCACAACTTTTCACGGTTTGGTGAAGGTGGAGCTTGATTCATCGATGCTTCGACGTAGATCATCTTCGGCATGGACATCGACGACCTAGCTTGCCCATTCTCCGACGAAGCCGATCCTAGAGCCCGGATTTGATTTGGACAGCGGAGAGGACCTCGTTGCGGAGCCGTGGAGGTGGAGCACCGGATCTACAAAGGTTGTATTTCCGTATCTTTTAGTTAAGAGTTAACTAGTTCATTTTTCGCCTAGAAATCTAGTTATCGATCCGTAGTTTAGGGTTTGTAGGCACCATAATTTTTGAAATTGCCATGGTTGATGGCTTGGGAGACCTCACTAGTGTGCCTAGGAACCCTGCAGTGGTATCAGAGCCTAGCTAGAGCCTTAGGCGAAAACCAGACGGAAATTGAAGTCCGATCGAACCGAAACCTCACCCGGGAAATTGCTCTCTGTACAATTTTTAAAATCTGGGATTTTTCAACATTAAAAATATTCATAAAAATCAGCAGGTATTTCTAAGAAAGACTGTAAAATTCGGCTGGCTAATTCCAACAGTGCGCCGCGCTTCCGCGGCACGAGCATGGCTCGTGCGGCGCAAGCGCGGCCATTTTGTCGTATATGGCATCCAAATTTCTACAGTAATTCATAGTATTCTGTTCTGGTTTTCCTGGGTATTTTTGATATTTTTTTCAAGAGTTGAATTTTCTGGGTTGTTTTGGGGATTCGGTGTTTCGATCGGGGTATCAAATTTTGTCTGTGTGGCTTTCCGGATAAATCTTAGAATATGTTAAAAAGTTCGACCGGATATAAATACCCAATTTTTCCCCTGTCGGGAAATTTCCAAGTGTTGGATTTTTCCGTAGTTTAACGACGTTCTAAGTAGTGCAAGTAACGCGATGGTCCCTCTAGAAGACACAAACCTTAACTCGATTATGTGACCGTCTTGAACTGCCCTTTGAACCTTCGGGTTTGGGGTAGTACGGCGTGCCACATGTGAGGCGTTGGCTTGACCCTTCTACGGCTGGATCGTTGGTACTGAGGCACAAACGGAATGTTGTTAGACTTGTTTCATGTGTTGATCTGTATCGGGAAAACTTGGGTGTTAGAATGTTCGATCGAAAAGTTTAACATTTTCTGTTTATCTGGAATGGGATACAATAATTGGAATTCACAAAAGTTATGAGATAACTGAATGAATGTTATAAACGTAGCAGTTTAGTCTCACTTGATCGGTTGCCACGGAATTTTGATGTGATCAAAAGTCCGTCGCAATCACGTAGCGTACGCGGATACTCGCCGGGTAAACTTAATAGACAGCCTCACTCCATAGCCCCGACCAAGTGACTGTAGGAGAACCCCGTCGCCGAAAGCATCCGTTCGGGTGCTCGCGGTAGCGGTGTTCCGCCTTGGTGCACTTCGTCGACGGCGTGAGGGGTGCGGCCGTCTACTGAAGTTTGCGACGAGCATTCGATCAGGATGTCGGGAATCCTGTTGAATTGCCCGACTTGATATTGAAAAGTGTTTTCGATTTTGAGACTAAAATGCGGGGTTTATAATTGTTAGGCATGCGATGTCTAAGTAATTCATTTGGTCAGGCATGCGATGTCTGAGGAGGTTGCGGATTCCAACTGTTGTAGTTTTACACTTTCTTTTCTGTGACCGTAAGTGTAATATGTGATATCGCCGGTTTCGTTGCTATATGTCAATGACAATTGGGATGGACATATTTACTTACGTTGATGACATGTGATGTTATGTGTTGCTGGATATGTTATATTGGATCGTCGTGTTTGAATAGCCGGGGGTTTTTATGTGAGATGAGTGTTTTTCATTTTCATTCATGTAAAAACTTGTATGTAATATTCTTTTATTGGGGCGCTTCCAGGTTGCGGGAGTTGTCACCTGTTGTATATTATTTACTTTTCCGCACTAGGATAGACCCAAGGAGGAGGGCACAAGTAACCGGGTTCTGGGGTCCAGTGGGAGACCAACTCGAGGAGTCGAGTCCGGGTCTCCTAACTCTAGAATTGGTAGGGTTGCTTGCCGCTCTCGTAGGGGTCTAGGGGTGTGGGTTTGGCTATTCATCACGACCGTGGAATCCGTGTTTTATACTGGCTCGTATTGAAAACACGGACGTCCTAGTATATCCAATATTTCATATGATTCTTCTGCTGCGATATCTGTGATGTGATCATGTGATGTTCTTTGATAGATACATATATAGTATATATGATATATTATATAGGCGTTACTTATGTTTTACACCCGCACTAGCCCTGCCCCGCTCTGTCGTTAGTTATCTAACCTAACGGTGCACGAGGGGACATCGAGGCGAATGCGGATGGCATAAGTGTACGTCATATCTATCTGTGATGTTTAGGTACATAATTGATGGGACTTCATTAATGTGATTAATGAAATAAAAGAAACCTAAGATGTTGTAGAAACGAATTTCAAAATAAAACAGGTAGCTACAGTTTTTGCTTTGCACAGCGGTATATACGATATATCCTGCACCTTATTCGATGAGGAAAGGACCGAGATCCCTTCACCGGGAGTGACTCCTTTAGCAATAACTGGCAGATGCTACAACCCTCGGTTTGTCTTTTGATTGCTTTTAAGAGTTTTTGCTTTGCACAGTGATATATATGATATATCCCGCACCTCATTCGACGAGGAAAGGACCGACGATCCCTTCACCGGGAGTGACTCCTTTAGCAAAACTAGAAAAGCCTCAAAAGCACTCCATTTTAAAAATCATTTGATTCTACAACGATATCAAGTTCATTACGCAATAGGTTTTCAGAAAAACCTGACGTAGCCCTCCGTCATTTCAGATAAGTAGTAGTTAGTATTCGTGCTGCGTTTGTTGGCCTTTGTCAAGGCGCAGTGTGCGGTAGCTAACTGGTGCTTATCTGCTTATGCATATGATGCAGATTGAGTTAGGGTAGTCGTGCGACCTTGTTGGCCTTTGTCAAGGGCCGTGCGGGTGGGTTTAATTCAATCAGGAAATGACGGGTTGAACTTGACTAGCATCCTATGGTTTGTTGGCCTTTGTCAAGGTCATAGGAGGTTAGGGGCAAAATATTATCGGGAATTTCAAGTGTTGAAATTTGCAATGAGATTGCATACCTTCTATGAGATAGTTGGATCCCGATACCCGCTGCGAGTAAGTGTTACTCCTGGGAGAGTTTTATACATTACAATTAGCCGATCAAGTAGGTGTCTAGAAAGGTGTCAACGGGGTTACGCCTCTGGGAAAACGAGGTTTACATTAATTAGGTTCGTGCGAAAGCACGGGGGACCTCCCTCAAAGTACCGACACTGGCCTGGCTGAAAGATTGGCGAACTTGTAGTGTGTAATTAATCCCGGCTAGTCTTTCCTTTTAGGGTTTGAAGGAAGATTTGATAAAAAGCAGTGGGAGCCATCCTGATTAGATAAAATAATAACCAATCTATTCTTGACAGAGCGCACGCTGAGTGTTTTCTTCTCTCTCTCTCCTGGTAGCGACCATATCACGCCTTAATCAAGATAATAATACGGATTATTGACCGAACCCGCTTGTTATACTGAGCTGGGGAACGTTGGTCCCGCTCCAACTTATAATTGTTATAAGACAGAGCAGGAAATTGGGGAATACCAGATTTCCCGTGCCGCCCAAACGAAGAAAGTGCATGCTGATGCATCATCTTCGGGTGTGTTCATTATACAGAACTGTTTCTCAGTATTCTTTACGTCCTGGGTATGTGATACCAGATCAGGATCCCAGATATGTAATCTGTTACATAGGGCTACAGAAAGGTAGAGAACTGAGAACGGGTGATAAGTTTCATGAGGCAGAAAACGGGGCAAGAGTTGCAGCCAAGTCTGTCGGTCACTGTCACCCTGTATTACCGATACATTGATTCTGAACGAATGTTATTAGATACCGAACCTGATATACAAAATCATATCTGTCTCTTTATTAGTAAAGAAACGATAAAATTTTGTATTGTTGGATAATGTTTTGAACATTTCCTATATCAAAAGTTGATCGGTTCAGGCACGTTATCTAAAAGCATTGACGTTCTAAATCAAACTACAGTTCTTAATATATGGAACACACACAAGAGGAAGAGTTCAGAAATGAACGGATTCTTCTTGAGGTATTGTAGACTAGGTCAGATCAATGCGACCCGACTGGCTAGAGTTACATATAGATGTATATTTAAATCGTTTTGAATTTACATCTTGTGAAACTCGCCAGTCATGTCACAAAGATAAGATGACCATAGCTCCGTTTACTAGAAACAGAGAAAGAGTTAATAAACTCTTGGGATGATACATGTTGATGTATATAGGTCCCCTGTCTACACATACCAGGACTGGTTCTTTATACTTCATTACGTTCTCTGATGATCTCTCAAGATTCAGACATATGTTCCTGTTGAAACATGAGTCCGAACCTTTTGAGATATTCACAGAATATAAGTTAGAAGTAGAGAACCAGAATACGGGTATAAGTATTATGTCCTTTGATGAGATCAAGGAGGAGAATACTTGAGCACGAAAATCCTGGATTATTCTAAAGGAGAATGAGATTCTCTCTCAGCATTACTCCTCCGTATACACCATAGCACGATGGTATATCGGGGCGGAGCAATCTCACCCTATATGATAAGGTGTGCTCTATGATGAGTACTACTGAGTTACCTATTTCCTTTTTTAGGAGTTATGCGCTTGAGAAGCTGCATACCTATTGAATAGGGTTCGATTCAAATCTGTTGCCTACCATTTCATATGTGATATGGAAAGGGAAGAGCCCATGTCTTAAGTCAGTTAAGATTTGGGGTTGTCCGGCCTATGTTTAAAAGCAAAATCCGGACAAGCTCAAGGCAAGATCTGTAATGTAGAACTGGAAAGGTTCCAGCTATACAAACTACAGCAGATGATTTGATAGAACCAAGGGATTCAGTAGATACCAACGAACCTCAGCCTCTCCGCCGATCTAGTAGGGTTCCTCACCCACCTGAGAGATACTTCGGTTTCTCTATGACAGTGGGAGCGAGGATTGCATCATGAGATGATGACCCAACTAGTTTCGAGCTGGCCATCAGGAGTAAGACTCTGTAAGAATGGCTGGATGCTTAGTGATCTGAGATGGAATCCTTATACACCAACAAAGTATGGACTTTGGTTGCTATATCTGGAGGGTTAAATCCCCATCAGGAGCAAGTATATCTTGAGAAGATTACTTGGTGTACATGGAAAAGTTGAGACTTTCAAAGCTAGACTTGTTAAAGGTTTTCGTCATCGACCAGGCGTGGATAATGATGAAACCTTTTCAAGTAGTTATGCTTAAGTCCATCCAGATCCTACTTGTCACGGCTACATACCATGACTACGATATCTGGTGGTTGGGTGTCATGACTGCTTTTCTAAATGATGTTTTAGAAGAGTGCGTCTATAAGTACACAGCCAGAGGGCTTCGTAGACAGTGGGAGCAGCGGAAACGTGTGCAAGATGCTTTATAGGATTAAAGCAGGCATCGCGGAGTTGGAACATCTGTTTTGATGAATTAGTCAAAGAGTTTGACATCATCAAAATGGTAGATGAACCTTGTATATACAAAAAGGTAGTAGGGAGTATGGTGACGATCCTCGTAGAGTACGTGGATGACATACTCTTGATAAGAAAGGAGTTTCTTATGCTACGCTCGATCAATCTCCGCTTATCACAATGATTCTCCATATAGGATCAAAGTGATACCTACTAAATCCTGGATTTTGGATCTATGAGATAGATCTAATTGGATGTTAGGTATCTCACTAGTAGTAGTGAGATGGTATCAATCGATCCAAGGGAAAATCACTGGAAGGGTTCCAGGGTGATAAAGACGACTGAATGTCAGTCGCAGGCATTGTCTTTACCCTCAGTAAAGGGACGGTATGTTGGAAGAGTTCCAAGCTAGATACCGTGACATACTAGACGATAAAGGCAGGATACATCGCTACTTAAGATGCTACCAAAGAGGCTCTTTGGGTGTATATTTGTTCATGAGATGAACTTTGTTCCTCCCATTGTGTGACAATGGAGTTGTGGCTTATGCCAAGGAACGCCGGTCCCATCAGTGATCCAGACATATTCTATGGCAGTATCACTTGATCATGGAGATGGTTGATCTCCAGGGAGATCGAGGTTTGGAGAGTAGACTCAGAGGACAAACACAGCGGATCCACTCACAAAGGCCTGTTCCCAGAGAGAGACTTTTATGGGATGGTTGAGTATGAGATGCTGCAACCACTGCTACAGATGGCCCTAGTGCAAGTGGGAGATTGTTAGTTATATATATGCCCTAGAGGCCATTACTATACATAGGATGTATATTGTAGTGGATGCTGGGACATATATAGGGAGGACTTTCTTGCTCGACATGATAGTATGCTATCTGGTTACTCTTTACCTTAACGTGTATGCTGACTGTCTCTCTGTTACATGTTGGTAAAGCCCTTAGGATCTGTACTTGACTACCTAGACTATGATGCGGATCATACTAGTGGGGACATGGTAGTCCATAAGTACATCCTTCAAAGTCCCTAGTCGTGGGTGTATCGAGACGGGGCATCGATATACCAGAGTAGACTAGCGTGTACCTTCTCGACCCATACAGATGGGCGATGGATGATCCCATATCCATCGGTGTTTGACATCAGAGGAGATATACGGGTGCTCAGTAGAGACTGGGTACACTGGACGGACTCGCCGAGAACTCCCAGATGGTATTATACCTCACGTCAGATGGCAGTTCTCTGGTGACACTGGTACAGAGTAGTCTGTTGACCCGAGATCGTCATAGAGTCTTGTGTGGTTCCCACTGTGCTTTGATTTCCATCTTACCACGTCCAAGAGGGCGTGCAAAACGGTGGTTTTTGGGTACAGTCCCGAGTCACATGGAGGCAATGAGCGATAGGAGGGGATTCGTCTCTCCCGGTATATGGGGGTTGATGTTGCGCTGTGTTCGATTGGCTATAACAGGAAATCCCTGGCCAGGGTTGCTGAGATTTACTGGTAAGTGTTACCAGTAGTTTCTCGAACAGTTATAGACCTCATATCGACACGACTTATTGAGCTATTGGGGTCTGACGTTTACCACCCCTAGGCGAGATATGCGACAGATCAGACGATCAGACCGGACTGTACGGTAGTGTTACTGGTCGGATTCACTGGAGTGTGAGCGGGCTTGCTCGTCGATCTTCAGATCGCTCAATACCCGGGTGGCCGTTACGTTTGGCAGACCGCTTGCGGCTTGTGGATGTTTGATATGATCATCATCTGCTGCCGGCGTATTGACGAGTCTTTAGAGTCCTACACAGAGGTTTCCTGGCTCAAGCGAAACGAAATAGGAGCGCATATGAGATATGTGCGGGACCGAGAATAATACGTGTATGTGATACCGTATTCTATTCTCGCGATAAATGTATCGATTGGTTGTATGCGATATAACCTAGTTATCGATGCAAGTGTTGATTAGATAAGCCGATATATTGTATACTAGTCGGTTGTGTGCAACATAACCGGATCATTGAATCAAGTGTTGATTTAATGATTTAATGCATATTTATATATTTGATATATTACTTTGCATCAACTAGTATCGGTTTACTTAAGATGGATTTTCTCACTCGGGTGTGCGCATTACATATGCGATATGATTTTGTGCACTTGATTGTATCATGTTTGATGATACAAGTTTACTTGGTTAAGTGCAAAGAATAAACCATGGTTAAAAGAATGGTTAGGGTTTCATTTCCTTTATTTATTCATTTATTTATCTATTTATTTATTCATTTTGGAAAAGAAGAGAAAAGAATGGTTGCTAGATTTGGAGTTTAGTTGAAGCTTCATGAAGCTTTGATAAAGTCAACCATACTTATCTCATCCTTAACCCTAACCATTCCCACTAACCATGATTCATTCTCTACACTTGACCATGGTTAAAATTATGATAAGAATTCATTTTCTTTTCATTTTTCAAATAACTTATCATATCATTTTCCTTCTTCTTCTTCATTCTTCAAGTGAAGAAAAGCAAGGTCCATCAATGGTGATTGTTGGAAATGAGTGAGAAATCCAATTCTAAAGTCTACCCACTTCCTATTTCTTCATCCTCTACCTCTTGCCAAGTAGTAGAGTGTGTTTCCTTCACAACTTTTCACGGTTTGGTGAAGGTGGAGCTTGATTCATCGATGCTTCGACGTAGATCATCTTCGGCATGGACATCGACGACCTAGCTTGCCCATTCTCCGACGAAGCCGATCCTAGAGCCCGGATTTGATTTGGACAGCGGAGAGGACCTCGTTGCGGAGCCGTGGAGGTGGAGCACCGGATCTACAAAGGTTGTATTTCCGTATCTTTTAGTTAAGAGTTAACTAGTTCATTTTTCGCCTAGAAATCTAGTTATCGATCCGTAGTTTAGGGTTTGTAGGCACCATAATTTTTGAAATTGCCATGGTTGATGGCTTGGGAGACCTCACTAGTGTGCCTAGGAACCCTGCATGAGTCCTGTCCGGTGTACCCGTAACCCAACGAGCACCTGCATACTATCTCCAGTACGACGTACTGACGGCTGTGGGACAGACCATCTCCCCAACTGGGATGAGAAGCGTACACACTAGTCTATTCTGGAGTATTGATGCTCTGTCTCGATAATCCTACGACTAGGGACCTGTATAAGGATGTGCTTGTAGACTACCCAGCCCCCACTAGTGTGACTGCCATCACAACGCTGGTAATCAAGCAAGATCCTAAGAGCTCTATCAATACGTATACTTACATATTAAGATAGAAAAACCAAGTAGCATACTACCATGTTTAGCAAGACTGTTATATACATGTGAATATCCCAAGCTTCCATTAAGTAATATACAAACTAGTATGATACAATAATGGCCCCTAGGGCATATACACTAACAAGAATAACAACCATGGGTCAGTTAGTGCCATACACTAACTCATGTAGAGAATAAACAATGGCTAACAATAATGGTTAGGTTAATAAATATCTACAAGTAAAACAAAACTAGTGGACTAATTCAAATATGCTTCAAGCTTCTCCAAGCATCCAATCATGACAATTTCCAACTAATTTTGAATTACTTTAAATAAATAAAACCTCACTTTATTATAAGCATGGTGTGAGTCTCATACACCCATGTAGCATGTGGCATCTAGCATGACACAAAATAATGTACATTAATATATATCTCATATATACTATATGCACACAAGTGAGAAAAAGAAATGTTTAAGTGAGCTAATATTAGTTGATGTAAATTAATATATCAAATATATAATTATACATTAAATTATTAAATCAACACTGGATTTAATAATCCGTCTATATCACATACAACCGACTAATATCAAATGTAACAACCTATCCAATCAACACGTGATCCGATAACCCGGCTATATCACATATAACCGACCGATATCACATATCGTGAGAATAGAATGCGGAATCACATACGCGCATTAATCTCGGTCCCGCACATATCACATATGTGCTCCTAGTTCGTTTCACATGAACCAGGAAACCTCTGTGTAGGACTCTAAAGACTCGTCAATACGCCGGCAGTAGGTGATGATCATATCAAACACCCACAAGCCGCAAGCGGTCTGCTAAACGTAACGGCCATCCGGGTATTGAGCGATCAGAAGATCGTCAAGCAAGCATGCTCGTACTCCTGCGAATCCAATCACTAACACTACCGTACAGTCCCGTCTGTTCGTCTGATATGTCGCATATCAACTGCCTGGGGGTGGTATAACGTCAGACCCCAACAGACTGATAAGTCATGTCGATGCAAGGTCCATAACAGTTCGAGAAACTACTCATAACTCTTACCAGTAAATCTCAGCAACCCTGGCTAGGGATTTCCTGTTATGGCCAATCAAGAATAGCGCAACATCAACTCCCATTACCGGGAGAGACGAATCCCCTCCTATCGCTCATTGCCTCCATGTGACTCGGGACTGTACCCAAAAACTACCTTTTTGCACGATCTATTGACCGTGGTATGGTGGAAATCAAAGCACAGTGGGAATCACACAAGACTCTATAACGATCTCGGGTCGACAGACTAACCTGTACCAGTGTCACCAAAGAACTGCTATCTGACGATAGGTATAACACCATCTAGGAGTTCTCGGCGAGTCCGTTCAGTGTATCCAGTCTCCACTGAGCACCTGTATACCTTCTCTAATGTCAAACACCAATGGATGTGGGATCATCCATTGCCCATCATATGGGTCAAGAAGCGCATACGCTAGTCTACTCTGGAGTATCGATGCCCTGTCTCGATACTCCCACGACTAGGAACAATTATAGGGTGTACTTGTGGACTACCCTTGGCCCTACTAGTATGAACTCCATCATAGTCCTGGTAGTCAAGTACACAACCTAAGGGCTTTATCAACATGTGAGAGCAAGAAAGCATCACAAATACAAGTCAACATGTTAAGACAAAGTGCAACCAGATAGCATGCTATCATTTCGAGTAAGAATGTCCTCCCTATATATGTCCAAGAATCCACTACAATATACATCCCATGTACAATAATTGCCACTAAGGCATACATATAACTAACATATTCATGTGTTGTACCCGTTTGGGGCCAGTTTTTACGAAGGAAACCCTGCCGAAATTTTTGGGAAACTTTGATATTTTATGTTGCTTCTAATATGACTTTATTTTACTAAAAACTACATTTTTAAGCTATGTTTTCCTTCACTTTATTTCTTAAAGTGGTTTAGATATCTGGGCTTTGGCTTACTTAGATTACGTTAAGCCTTTAAACGTTTCGTAATTTAAGTGCCAGTCACGTTCCGTACCCTCAGGTCGTGACAAAGTTGGTATTAGAGCGTTAGGTTTTACCTTTCTGAGTGTAGGATGACCCTTGGTAGATGTAGTAGGTGACTTAAGCAGAGTGACGTAGCGTGTGTATGTTCCGCGGCATACTTACGATACGGTATTCCGTCTAAGTGACCTTAGGATATATGATTGCCTGTACTTCCTTCCTTGATTCCATATGTCCTCTTGTTTCGATCGTAATGTTCATATCAATCCTGTTTCTTGTTCCAGCCACTATGCCGCCGAAGACAACGAGGGCCAAGAAGGCTGCCGCCGGGGATGATATTGGAGCGGGCTCGTCTAAGATGAGGACCGATCAGGGTGGTATGCCGACCCCTCAGGGACAAAGGGATCCGCATTCTCCAGGACGGATAATTAGGCTGGATTCGAGTATTTAGGACATATGACAAATGGTTGGATTGTTAGTTGAGGCTCGCCGAGCTCCGAGAGCCGATGATGTCCCTCCTACTGTGGGGACTACGATTGTACCTGCTGCTCAGGCAGCTGTTCCTGTTGTTACCGAGATTATTTTCGTATCCTTGCAGGAATTTATAAGGCTGATACCTCCGGTTTTTTTACCAACCCAGATGCAACGGAGGATCCGCGACATTCCTCGACAGGATGGCTAGGATTTTTCATTCTCTGAGATGTTCTGACGAGAGATGGGTTGAGCTTGCGAGTTTTCATCTAGAGGGTCTTGCTCAGACGTGGTGCGAGTCGGTTGAGAGACGCCGAGCTGCAGATCTACTTCCTATAACTTGGGATGAGTTCATCGCTGTATTTCTTGCTCGTTTCCTTTCGGAGGGCGTTCGAGATGCCCGAGCTCGTAGTTTCGAGTCTTTGCGTAAGACTCCAGGGATGATAGTGTCCGAGTACGACATTCAGTTTTACTCAATTTTCCCGATATGCTCCTTACCTGGTGGGCACTGAAGAGAAACGCATAAATAGGTTTATGCGGGGACTTGACGCGCAGTTATTTCTTGCCATCGGCATCTGGCATTTTGACACTTATGCAGCCGCGATGGATGCGGGCTTAGTTTTGGAGGAGCGCATTTCTGAAACTTCGGTCGTTTCTGGACCGAAGCGGATTCGTACCAGTATGCCATTTCAGAGGCGATTATGTAGAGTAGAGACTGGTGTTATTTCAGTATTTTCTTTCGACGCGCGTATTTATTTTTTTGTTTGAACCTGTATCTACGCACTTGTACATAGTTTGGACCGAGAGACGTCCTTGCTTGATCTGCCGCTGATTGTTATTACTCTAGTAGGCGTGTCTTTTGTCGCTCGATATTTTTTTCGTTCATGTTTGTTTTGTTCGTATCGGAGATAGGGATTCTTCTGTCTATTTTATTCTTCTCAATATGTTTTACTTCGAAGTTCTCCTAGGCATGGATTGGTTAGCCACGTGTTATGCGTCCGTGGACTGCCGTGGCAAGGAAGTCAGATTTAGTTTTTCCAGGTGTGCTAGTTCTAATTATTCAAGAAGACCGTAGCGCCGCCCTTTCTAGCTTAATTTCTTCTCTTCGTGATAGTTAGCTTTTGAGAAAAGGGTGTCAGGGATTCTTGGCGTATGTTTGTGATGTTAGAGCCGGAGAAGTCCCTTTGGACCAGGTCCAGATTGTGAGGGAATTTCAAGATGTCTTTCCTGACGAGCTGCTTGGTTTGCCGCCAGAGCGCGATATTGAGTTCTGCCTTGACTTGATCCCCGGCACGGGGCCTATTTCTATACCATCTTATCGGATGACCCCGGCAGAGCTTAAAGAACTGAAGGATCGGTTGCAAGATTTGTTGGATAAGGGCTTATTCGTCCAAGTGTGTCACCTTGGGGAGCTCATGTCCTGTCCATCAAGAGGGAAGACAGTAGTTTGCGATTATGCGTTGATTATCGTCAGTTGAATCGAGTGATTGTGTGGAACAGATATCCCTTACCTCGTATTGAAGATTTGTTCGATTTGCTCCAGGGTGCGCGGAACTTCTCGAAGATTGACTTGCGACCAGGTTACCATCAGTTGCGGGTTCGAGAGGATGATATTCCGAAGACTGCTTTTCACACACGTTACGGGCGTTATGAGTTCTTGGTGATGTCGTTCGGGCTCACCAATGCTCTAGCAGCGTTTATGGATCGGATGAACCACATATTCAGGCCATTTCTTGACCAGTTAATATCGTGTTCGTTGATGACATTTTAGTATACTTTTGGAGCCGAGTGGAGCCTGGGCAGTAATTGAGGATTTCGTTGCAGACTTTGAGAGAGCACCAGCTATTCGCTAAATTATCCAAGTGTGTCTTCTGGTTGGATAGTGTTGACTTCTTAGGCAACGTAGTTACGAGAGATGGTAAGTATGGAAACGAAGAAGATCGAGGCCGTTCAGCACTGGCCTAGACCTGTATCAGTGACGGAGGTTCACAGCATTTTAGGTTTGGATGGATTCTATTGATGTTTCGTACAGGATTTTTCTCATATAGCTGCAACGTTGACCGGGTGACCCAGAAGGGAGTTCCTTTTTCTTTGGACTGAGGCATACGAGCAGAGCTTTCAGCCGTTGAAGACGCGTTTCACGAATGCACAGTATTATCTTTGCCTTCAGGATCAGGCGGTTTTGTTGTTTATTGCGATGCTTCTCGGCAGTTGAAGAAGCACTAGCAGAACTATCCCACCCATGACTTAGAGATGGCTGTGGTGGTTTTACACTTACGATCTGGAGGCACTACAACTTTCAGCAGCGAGATCTAAATTTGAGACAGTGCCATTGGATGGAGCTAGTGAAGGACTATGACTGAGAGATTCTTTATCATCCGGGCAAGGCGAATGTTGTGGCAGGTGCTTTCAGTCGGAGGCCTAGAGGTAGCTTGTCTTGTTTGAGCACAGTTCAGAGACAATCGACGGCAGATTGGCAGATTCTATTTGACAGCCGAGTACAATTTGAGTTTACTTTGTGTGACGACCCGAAAAGTACGGAACATGACCGGTACTTGAATTACGAAACGTCTCGAGGCGTACGTAATCTAAGTAAGAAAAATCCCAGAAATCAAAACCAATTTAAGAAGTAGAGTGAAGGAAAAACCAATTTAAAGCAAGTTGTTTTAATAGCATAAGCCGAATTATGCGTTTTAAAAACATCAAGTCATTCCTAAAAATTTCGGCAGAGTTTCCTTTGTAAAAACTGGCCCCAAACGGGATACAACATGAATAGTATACGAAATGATGAATAAAAGGCATCCCCAAGTGGGAGCTAGCTCTTCGTCAAACGACGGGCACAACCACGCAAGCAAAATAATATACAACGCCGAAGGGCGAGGATCAAAACTCAAAAGGAACTCAAAAACAGCATGAAAACCCCGTAATAATACAACGCCCAACTCTAAGGTCGAAATAATACACTGGTCTTTTATCTCTATCAAATATACAAGTCTGGTTGATGGAGTTACTAGATACAACTGAAAATACATATAAATACAATGGTGGTCATGATGCAATGGAACCACCTACCAAAGCCATCGCCCAAAAGGAACACTGTGCCAGCAAAGTCGCAACGAAACCTGTACGGCAAAACTTGCAAAGAATTGTGGCACAACGGGGGTGAGTTGCCAACTCGTGAGTATAAAACATCTACCAGCAGAAATCGAATGTATGACGCTATCCTAGGTCATACGATCAATAATATCCACAAATAATAATAATATGGTCTGGAGCAATATAATGCTAAGGGTAATCATCTATCCCTAAGTGTAATACCATGTACTCGTGTCAGTGCCTCAGGTAACAACATGTCAATAATATGATGTACAAATGTCAGGTAGCAATATGTCACTAAAATGATGTGCAATGCATATAATGGAACAGAGTACATAATGAATCGAAGAACTGTTTTTCTTTATTTAATGAGATGTCTGTATGTATATAAATCGAGATATCATCAACGAAATCAACATAGAATCCGTGTCAAGCATTGACACAAAACACAAATCTCAATATCTCAACACCTCGGGCTCCGTCAGCCCGGATCGGCCCATATCATCAATCACACGACCACGAATGGTATCCTCCAGATATCCGACGCTCCAAACAATCACCGGTAGGCAGTCTGTCCTTGCCGGGCTCATCATTCTCCATGAAATCATTCTAGCCTCGGGGTACCATACCGGGTCTACCATGTACTCGCAGACGGTTCATCCAACTCCTCGAATGGGGTCTCGAAAACCATCTCAGAACCAAGAAAATATCATGGTGGACAAGACTCATCATATCAATATAAACCACATTTTTCTCTTTAAAATAATTCATCAGTTTATAAAACTTTCACAGGCGGCTTCCAAATCCGGAAAATCTCAACAAGAATCCGAAATCATCAAATCACCATGTCAATAAACGGTGAAAACCATCATAAATCTCCATAACACTGCATAACCAATGAATATATTGTTGGATATAGTGCCCTCAGAGTCAATTATTGGATCGCAAGCACGTGATTGCATTGATTGAGAGAGGACCTATACCGGTAGGACAGTCTTACTCAAGATGATAGTATGCTATCTGGTTTATCTTTATCATCGTGTACTGCTTTAGGTGACCTTACAGGTCGCTATTACACGTTGATAGAGCCCTTAGGATTCTTTCTTGACTGCCAGCAGTATGATGGCGATCATATATGTTGGAGCTGGGGTCTATAAGCACATCCTTAAAGTGGTCCCTAGTCGTGGGAGTTTCGAGACTGGGCATCGATACTCTATTAGTAGACTAGTGTATACAGTCGAGACCCCGACGAGGGGCGGTGGCCGGTCTCACAAGCCATTGGTGTCAGTTGGTTCACCTAAGATGTAGACAGGTGCTCATTGGGTTATGAGTACACCGGACAGCACTCGCCATGAACATGCTAGATGGTATTATGCCTGACGTCAGATAGCAGTTCCCTGGTGACATGTGTATAGGTTAGTTCATCGACCTGAGATCATCATTTGTCTCGTGTGTGTTCCCACTGTACTTTGATTACTACCCTACCACGTCTCAAAGGAGTCGTGCAAACAGGTTTTAGTTAGGTACAGTCCCGATCCACATGGAGGCAGTGAGCGGATCAGCAGGGGTTCCGTCTCTCCCGGTATTTGGGGTGAGATCGCGCTATGTCTAGGAGAGCCATTACATGAAGTTCTTGGCCAAGGCAGGAGATTTACTGGTAGGTATTTGATTTGAATGATGTTTTATGATCAAGAATATTTACCGCAATCAAGAACGGTGTCGCATAAAGCTAGCCGGTGAATACGGGTCGGTCCACAGGGATGTGTAAATCTCCTTTAAGTTTTTATGAGTTAATTCCAAATGATGTTGGGAATAAATAAACCTAAAAATTGAAGTTGTATGCTACTAGGATTAGAAACTTGCTAGGATTAGGTTTAGGGAAAATTTGGTAAACAAAGATCTACATCTCTTTCCATTGCCATTAATTAAATCTCTCATATTAGTGTTATGGTAAATATTTATAAAAGGGATTAGGATGATTGGGATGATTGATTCTTCCTCTAGATCCTTGTCCTTCCTTTATTAATCTTTACCCTAACCTCCATGGAAAACCTTAAAATCCGGGGTTTTTAGACTACGGAATCACCGCTACCTCGAGGGTAAAAGTGCCGTAGGGAGCGGAATAAGAAGGTATGCATGGAGTTCTAATGTTCATAAAAGTTTGGCAACGAAAAGAGATGAGAGATCTTCATCTCTCACATCCTTCCCTATTCCTAACCTAACAAGCGAGGAAACTACTCGCTCATTGAGGGGATGAAGAAAGACATGATTTTATTAAAGAGAGAAAACATCTATTGCAAGTTAATAAAAACTAAACTAATTTTTAACTAAGGCAAGAAAGTAATTTACCTAGAGCAGATATGAAAAACTACAACTACTGCAAAAAAAATAACCTACTTACTTTTGATGCGCTCTAACTTCAAGAAAACAGAATTTTATTCATGAGTAGAGGCATTGGGCCGCGGTTCCGCGGCCCATTGAGGAGTTCATTTCATGAATTTTTCTGGGCTGCATCATGGTTCTTTGGTCTTCCTGGTTCTTTATTCCTTTTATCAATTTGGCTTCTGTATTAATTCCAGATCTTCAGTGAACACTTTGCAATGGATCTTTTAACCGTTTTTTTTCTCGCAAATTTGGATCTTGCGTTGCCTTGTTGATGGTGAACCGTTCTTCTGCTGGGCTTTACTAAGATCTTCCTAATTGTTGGTCAAAAGTCCTTCTTTTTTGTCGTCTTTTGTGTTTTTTACTGTTTTCGCTCCAAGAACCTGTAACCTGTAACATGTAGCAGACATGGGTCAAAAGCACCTGTTTTCATTGTAAAATGCATAAGAATGGGGAATACAAAATGCAATATTATGTTATGAACAAATACCCCCAAACTTATCTTTTGCTCGTCCTCGAGCAAACTTATTTTTTTATTCTCGATAAAAATCTAACCTAGCCACACTTTCGCAGGGAAACGCGATTACACTGAGCATGTGCAACAAGCCGTTAAACCTCTAGGTGTCCCTAGTAGGAGGAGTGTTGTCTCCTGAGGGTTTTCAGCGGATTACACCCACAAAATCGTATCAATTTGGTTTTTCGACTTTTGTTCTCTAATTAGGTTTTCTAACAAGGAATTCTATTATCGTCGACCCGCAAATTATCCACCCATATTCTTCACGCTTCCTCATTATTTAACTTAAGATTATATATATCCTGTAGAATTACCTAGCTTTCGGCATTTCTTAAGTTTTCCTTCTAGGGTTCCATCTCCACTTAGGAAATTCTATCAACTCTACTAAAGATACAAGTTCTATTCTTCATTCCTCTCTCTTATCTAAACTCCAATCACATATCCCCACGTGTGTGTATAGATCACCCCTACACTTAGAAATTCAAATCAAGCAATCATACTCTCGTCCATTGTCCAAAGCACTTATTAATTGGTGAATTTTCGCTTTCACATCCTTCATGCGACTGTTAATACTTCTTGAGGTACCAACAACCGATTACAAGATGCGTTAGCATTTTAAAGCGTACTTCCTAGTTTTGCAACACCCAAGGCTTTTAGCAGTGACTCCCAAACCAGTTGGTCTAAGGCACTAGGTGATGAAGCACCCTCGCTAAATATTTTTCTATTTTTACAGCCTTAAGTAATCACAAAAACCAGTGTCCATTTTTTTTCTTTATTCACTTTTTTTCTTTTTATTTTCATTGTGCTAAGGACTTTAGACAAGAGTATTTCAAGGTCTCTTCTACTAATCCAAGTTTCAAGGCGCGTGTTTGTGCATTTTGCAGGGTATATGTTTTCAGAATCTAGACTTAAGCTAGGAATTATTTTTCAAACTTATACTCTAATAAAAGTTTTAATACTTTTCCTTCGTTTCGACTTAGCCCAAGAAGTGAACCCAAAATTTGCCTATTTCTAAATAAACTACAAAGACATATACTTTCTACCGTTAAACTTTAAGGAAGGTTATTTTTAGGGTTTTTAATTTGCTAAGTCTAAGATCTAGTTCTTCCTAGCCATTTAACCTTTTTATCAAACTCAAGTCAATTAGCCAAAATTGAATACAATGATCTTTATAATTTTTGAATTTTTTCCAATTTTTATGGGTTATTCTGTTTTCTAATTTTTTTTTATTTTTCAATCTTTTCAAATTTTTATGATTTTTTATATAAAGATGCAATGCAGAAATTAAATATGCAAAAATAAAATATATACAATATGCAATGCAAAAGATAACTATATACACTACCCTCTCCCCCAAACTTGAGCAAAGCAGTGCCCTCACTGCCCGGCCCCACGTCGCGCTCGTGAGCGTGACCATGATCTTTCCCCTCTAGCCAAAAGGGTTTGAATACCCCTCTCAATTTCCGTCAACCGACGGTCGTGATCTCGTGCAGTTGCCCGAAACTCATCCCTCAAAGAATCGATTCTTCTCACTGTTCTCCGCATCAATCGCGCATGCTCCTGGGGAGTTAGTTCTTCCCTGCTCGAAGTCGAGCTCGAGCTAGGGGTGTGTGCTGGTACATTTTCTGCCGGTTCCGTTCGTTTCCAAATATCAGTTAGTCTAGAGTAGGACGAAGTAACGCCCTCTACGAGTGGTCGAACCGGAACACCGTCTATCATGTATGAGTCAAATTCCTCGACGGGAAGGAAATAACGGCAGAGTTGGGTAACAAGCATGGGACATGGGTATATGGTACCTCGTTTCCCCGTACCTATAGATTGGAGCAAAGCAGTGCACATGTCGAACCTTGGATTTTTCATCATCAGTGTGTGTACGACATGTAATGAAGGGGTGAAAAAAGTCGTGTTGTGGGAACTACCAAAGATATTGTTTTGTGCCCACCGGCACACAGTTAAAACGTTCGCGAAAAGGGTCCGTGCTTGGATACCCTTACGCGGCTCTCGTGCACAGTCATTCCCCATCAAGGGCATATAATCTTCAAAGCGCAAGGGGTGGTCATGTGCGGGTACACGTGGTATGAGTGTAACCTCGTGTATCATGTCCCTATCGATGTGAATTTCACGATTTCCCCAATTTAGTTTAATGTAACCTAAGTTGTCAAGGCTATTATCCTCCATAGATTCGTAAAATAGGGCAACTAGGTTAGGTAGGGCAAACGCAGATGAGTAATTATACAGCAGGAAATTCCAGCCCCTCTGTTCGATTTCATGTGCGAAATATCTACCGTATACTTCGTGTGCGAAAACCGGGGAAAAATCCCTTTCAAACTGCATTTTATGTGCCATCTAGATATTATTATGTTTTTTTCAGGAAAAATATGTAAGAACAGAGAGTAAATACACAGATGTACCTCCCCTGAAAATTACAGGGGCTGAAGCTTCAAAGGTGCGGCGGTTCGGCGGTAGGAGACGGCTACGACGGCGGAAGCGCGGCGTTTTGGTGGCGGCGCTGCGAAATTTTTCTGGAGGGGACAGGAGGTGGCGGCTAGGGTTTTATGAAGATGAAATATTAGGGTTATGAGGACATGAGGGCTCGGGTCTCTTTAAATAGAGGGGAAAGAGGGTTATTTGAAGAAAACACCCTCAAAAATGATGATTTTATATGTAAATTGAAAATTCAGCTCTTAATTCTGAAAATTTGCAATTAGGTCCAAAAATTTTATTTTTTTTATTTTCTTATTTTTTATTTTTTATGGTATTTTGGGAATATATATTTACAAATTATATACACACCCCCAAACTTATAATGTTTTGGAAGAAAGAAAATCTGGGGGTGAAAGTGGAGGAATATTACTTAGTGTAGATCGGCTCCTGCAAGAGCAGGAGCTCCTCCGAAGGGTCCGCTGTGAAAAACGGTTTCAGTCGATGCCCATTCACCTTGAATAAGGTACCGTCTTCAGGATTCTCAAGATCAACCGCACCGTGCGGATAAACGGTGCGGACTACTAAAGGTCCTCTCCATCGGGACCGGATCTTGCCGGGATGAAAATGTAACCGAGTGTCATAAAATAGAACCTGTTGACCAGGTTCAAAAGTTTTTCGCAAAAGGTGTTTATCGTGGAACACCTTAGCTCGGTTTTTAGCAATTATGGCATTATCATATGCCTCATCCCTCAGCTCCTCCAATTCATTCAATTGCAGCTTTCGATTGTTGCCCGCGTCTCCTAAAGATAGATTCAGCTCTTTAATGGCCCAAAATGCCTTATGCTCAATTTCTACTGGGAGGTGGCACGCCGTCCCGTAGACAAGCCGGTATGGAGACATGCCAAGATCGGTCTTATATGCAGTACGGAAAGCCCATAATGCATCGATTAATTTGAGTGACCAATCTTTACGGTTTTTAGAAACCATTTTCTCCAAGATTTGCTTAATTTGCCGATTTGAGACCTCGGCTTGCCCACATGTTTGGGGATGTTATGGCGTTGACAGCTTATGGGTGATAGAGTATTTGCGCATTAGAGACTCAAAAGTCCTATTGCAAAAGTGAGAACCATTATCACTTATTATCGCGCGAGGGTGCCCAAATCGAGAAAAGATGTGTTCTTTAAGAAATCGAACGACGACCTTGTTGTCATTCGTTCGACTAGGCACAGCCTCGACCCACTTTGAAACATAGTCAACAGCCAAAAGAATATACACATTTCCAAAAGAGTTAGGAAATGGTCCCATGAAGTCTATACCCCAAACATCAAAAATGTCTACAACCAAAATTGGTTGGAGCGGCATTTCGTTTCTCCGCGATATCCGGCCCAAGTGTTGGCACCGGGAGCAAGTTTTGCAGTATTCGAATGCATCTTTAAAGAGTCGTGGCCAATAGAAACCACACTGCAAAACTTTCTCGGCTGTCTTCTTTGGGCCAAAGTGCCCGCCACATGCTTGATCGTGGCAAAAAGACAGCACACTCTTGACCTCATTTTCTGGCACACACCGACGAATGATTTGGTCGGAACAATATTTAAAAAGATAAGGTTCATCCCAGTAAAAATGCTTTACTTTGGACAAAAATCGTAGTTTGTCTTGTTTCGACCAATCTTTAGGTATCAAGCCGGTGGCTAAGTAGTTTACAATATCAGCGAACCATGGTTCGCAAGAAACGGTCAAGAGTTGCTCATCGGGGAAAACATCAGTGATAGGAAGTTCAAGTGTAGGTGAGGAAGGAAGTCGTGAAAGGTGATCGGCCACTACGTTTTCACATCCTTTTTTGTCTCTTATAACAAGGTCAAATTCTTGCAGCAAAAGGATCCAACGTATTAGCCTAGACTTAGCATCCTTCTTCGCAAAAAGGTGGGGAAGAGCTGAGAGATCCGTGTACACTATAACTGGAGAGCCGATTAAATAAGGCCGAAATTTTTCAAGTGCAAACACAACCGCTAAAAACTCTTTTTCTGTTGTTGTGTAGTTTAATTGGGCCTCATTTAATGTTCGGCTAGCGTAGTAAATTACATGCGGCATCTTGTTAATGTGTTGTCCAAGAACAGCACCAATGGAAAAATCTGATGCGTCGCACATAATTTCGAAGGGATACATCCAGTCTGGAGATGAAATGATGGGCGCAGAAATGAGTGAGTGTTTCAAAGACTCGAACGCTTCCATGCAAGTTGAGTCGAAAACAAAAGTGGTGTCCTTGGCCAATAAGAGAGTCAGGGGTCTAGCAATCTTGCTAAAGTCCTTGATGAACCGTCTATAAAAACCGGCATGGCCAAGGAAAGCTCGGATATCTTTGACGCATTTAGGAGGAGGAAGATTAGAAATGACTTCGATTTTAGCTCTGTCAACCTCTATGCCGTTTTGCGAGATGACATGTCCTAAGACAATGCCTTCTCGTACCATAAAGTGGCATTTCTCCCAATTCAAAGTTAGGTTCTTCTCCCTACAGCGGGTAAGAACTGCGTCAAGATGTTGTAATTGTTGGAGATAGTGCCCTCATAGTCAATTATTGGATCGCAGGTACGTGATTGCAATGATTGCGGAGGACCTATCCCGGTAGGACAGTCTTACTCGAGATGATAGTATGTTATCTGGTTTGCCTTTATCAGTCGTGTACATGTTCAGGTGACTGATTGCATGTTACACTTTGATAGAGCCCTTAGGATCTTGCTTTACTACCAACAGTATGATGGCGATCATATACGTGAGAGTTGGGTAGTTTATATGCATATCCTTAATTGTGGTCCCTAGTCGTGGGAGTTTCGAGACAGGGCATCGATACTCCGGAGTAGACTAGTGTATACAGTCGAGACCCCGACGAGGGGCGGTGGCCGGTCTCACAAGCCACTGGTGTCAGTTGGATCACCTAAGATGTATACAGGTGCTCATTGGGTTATGAGTACACCGGACAGGACTCGCCGGGAATCTGCTAGTTAGTACTATACCTATCGTCAGATAGCAGTTCCCTGGTGACATGTGTACAGGTTAGTTCATCGACCTGAGGTCGTCATTTGTCTCGTGTGAGTTCCCACTGCGCTTTGATTTCTACCCTACCACGGCTTAAAGGAGTCGTGCAAACAGGTAGCTTTTGGGTACAGTCCCGAGCCATATGGAGGCACGTGAGCGGATCGGCAGGGGATTCGTCTCTCCCGGTATTGGGGGCGAGGTCGTGCTGTGTCTAGGAGAGCCATTACACATAGTCCATGGCCATGGCAGGAGATTTACTGGTAGGTACTCCAGTAGTATCTCAGGGTGTTATTGGGCTACACTCCGACACGACTTATACTGCTATTGGGGGTCTGACGTTACTAGCCCCCTAGGCGGATATGCGATACTCATTGACGAACGGACCGGACTGTATATACATTGTCACTGTTAGGCTCAGTAGGGTTTCTGGATGAGTTTGGTCATCGGCCTCCCTTGAGTACGCTCATCAGCCTCCCTTGAGGTCAGTCCATGGGCAGCCGTTACGCATAGCTAGTGCCGCTGACGGTTTGTGGTTAAACCCACTGCCAGGGTACTGACGAGTCATTAGAGTCCCCCACAGACAGTTTCCCAAGTTCGGGCGAAACGTTGTAGAGGCCGTATGGTTTTATGGCAGGGTTCGGAAAATGCACGTGCGTTTACGCACGTGTCAGTTTTCGGGCAGATGATACTGGTCGGCTTTGGTTTAAGCCGGATCCGAGTATTATATTGAGTAGGTATAATATCTTTGTCTCAGTTGCATTTGTATTTGGTCGTAATACAAATGCGGGTATATTTATACAGTTACGGGGTTATCCTGAAAGTCGTTTCAGGATCACTTTTGGAAGTTGCCAGTTTCTAGTTTTCTATCAGCCGTCTTTTAACATTCGGTTAAAGACGGATTTATCTTTTCTTGGATGAGAGTGACTCATGCTTCTAGAAGGTTCTAGAAGGTTCTAGATTTGGTGAGGTGTCTTGTGACTCATGCTTTGATTTCTAAACATTCTTGTTTTGCTTAAGATCTTTATGCTTGATATTTTCATGTGTTCACACATGATATTTGCTTATGGTCACCCCCCCTCTCCTACGATCACCTCCCTCTTTGCTATAAGAGGCCGGCCCCCCTCCACTCTCTCACTTGAGTTTTCATTTGCTAGAAAAGATTATGATAGGTTTTATCGGTGTATGGAATTTCACAGCTCATTTCATTCCATCACCCGATTCCCTCGGCAACTTCATTAACCGTCCGTCCATAGCTTTGGACGGAACGAGACAAAGTCATCCACTCATTCTCTACATCATTCTTGGTCGTCTCTTTTAGCAAACTTGACGACCGAGTTGCCTCGAGTCAGAGGCGGGAGCCCGTTTAAAGAATCAGTGATGTGGTGCCACCTGGACGAGCAGATCGGAGATCGACGAGATCGGAGCAGCCGCAACGGAGCGTGGGATGATGGTTAAAGAACGAAGGACTCGGATCGTTCGGTTTAACCTTTCTACACTCTTTACAGTTTGTTAGTTTAGCAATAATGGCAGATCCGGGTTAAAGTATACGATAGCGCCAGTTAAAAAGTTTTTGTTCCGCATTTGGCGTCTGTAGACGGCCGGGGCGCTAGCGTAGACTTACAGTGGTATCAGAGCCTCACCATTTTGCTATACTAACTTGTGCTAACGCGTTTAAAACATCGATCGAACCGGAAATCAAAAACCACATTTTTCTTGCTTGACAGTTTCTGTTGTTTTTAAACGGTGTCCTAAAAATATTTCACACATCTCAGAAAACTGTGCAGGGATTTCTAAGACCGCCGTACAAATTTGAGCACGTCAGTCGACAAGACAGCCGCGGAAACGTGGCCAAATCCATTGTTTGGCCGCGCATCCGCGGCCGTTCTGGGCGATCATGCCCCCTAATTTATACAGTGTGTTCTCCTCTGGAAATTGGGGTTTTTGGTATATATCGTTTGGGCCCAGGTTTTGTTACTGTTCTACAGATTTGCGTGGGGCCCACTTTGTGATATTTAGTCGATCGAAATTTAAACATGCTAGTTTACAGTGCTTACATTATATCTCCGACCAGGAATGTCATTTGATCGGTAAACCGCGTCCGATTGCTATAGTTCTTTTAGACGGGTTTGCGAATGTGACATTCGCGTTGATGTTCTGTGTTGTGCTGTGATGTTGCGGATTTGTCGTGGTGGATAGCAGTGTGCAATGGTAGTACAGTTTGAGTTTATTTGTACATTTGATATTGCGGGGCGAGCGTCCAACATGTGGACTGCCGTCACTGCCTGTTGTATAATATTCTTTTGGGGCACGACCAGGTTGCGGTCGATGTACCTGTTGTACTATTTTTTCATTACTGTACTAGGTTTTGCCCCGCGACGGAGTGCACGGATAGCCGGGTTCTGGAGGGCAACGGGTCCGCATCTCATGGCTTTGAGAGGCAGAGGGGTCCCACTCTAGAATTGGCAGACTATTCGCCGCACTCGTAGGGGGTACAGGTTGACCCAAGGAGGGGTGCTCAATTTACCGGATTCCGTGAAGTGCCGGGTGTTCCATTCACTATGCTGTGGGGACTACCTCGCTTCAGGTTTTGGCGGGTAACTTGCCGCACCCGTAGGAGTCTAGGTTTCATTGCACAGGCTATCCACACGACAGGGGAACGTCGGGTTTCAGCAGCGGCTCTGTGAAACCCGGGGATCCCAGATTATCTGTATTGTTCTGTGATGCTTATTACTTTTCTGTAATGTTGCATATTATCACGCCTGGAGCGATTATTGTATATTGGTTTATATACTATTAGATGTTGTATATGTTTTACACCCGCGCTAGTCCAGTCCCCGCTCTGTCGTTAGTTAAGTAACCTAACGGGTGATGACGGGACCCAGTGACGAATGCGGATGGCATATACGTACATTTTATTTTCGTTCTTTTCTGGTGTGATTGATTGATGGGACTGCGTTGATTCTGATCAATGCAAAAAGTTAAACAAACCTGTTTTAGTTGTTGGAACAAATTTAAAAAGTGTTATTGCAAAGACGTTTCCTTTTGTTTTGCATAGCGGTATTCAGTGGAATATCCTGCACCTCATTCGACGGGGCAAGGGCCGATATCCCTTCACCGGGACTGACCCCTTGGGCAGAAGTTTGCGTCAGGGTAATAACTTCATTATAGTCGATTACAAGTTGCTTTGCATAGCGGTATTCAGTGGAATATCCTGCACCTCATTCCACGAGGAAAGAGCCGAGATCCCTTCACCGGGAATGACCTCTTTAGCAAAAGGTTTTCGCCACTATATTTTAAAAAAAGCTATCAGGTTCCTTCAGCGATATCAAGTTCACTACGCTAAAGGTTTTTCGCCAAAAACCAGCCGTAGCCCTCCGTCGTTTCTTATGGATGGTCAGTAGTATTCAAGCTATGTTTGTTGGCATACGTCAAGGCATAGTGTTTGGTAGCTGCTGGGTATTCATTTGTTGCATAGATAGATGAGTTGGTTTGGGACAGTCGTATTACCTTGTTGGCATACGTCAAGGGTATGTACGGATGGGTTCAAATTACCAAGATAATGACGGGCAGAACTTGACATATGACTTATGATTTGTTGGCATACGTCAAGGTCATAAGAGCATGGGGCATAAATCATATCGGGAGTTTCTAAAGAAACTGAAACTTGCCAAGTATGCGCATACCTTCTGGAGTATGAGTAACGTGGATGCATTCCGTCACGTTATCATGCGATGAGAGTTGGATCCCGATTCCCACTGATGAGTTGGTTTACTCTTCGGGTGATCCCGATTGATTCTTCTTTAGGTTTGGGGGAGAATTTGACAGGACAGTGGGAGGTTTCCGGATTAGATAAAGTGATAACCATTCTGATCTAGGTTAGAGTGCACGCAGAGTGTTTCTTTTCTCTCTCTCTTTGGCAGCGACCTTTGACCGACCCTAGACTATGACTCAGTGACCAGGTTGACCGAACCTTCTTAAAATACTGGCTTTTGGATTGTCTATGTTGCATAAGTCATTGCCACTCCTTCTTTTACCCTTTGCATTTCTCAGAACACCCGTTTTACTACGGATATCCACTTCCATTGGATAGACCCATCGTATGGTTATATACGAACTCGAAGGGACTTCTTCGAGGATGGATCCAGGTTCAGGAGAAATAGAATTGGTTTATTCGGTTGTCTTTTATTATCACCTTCTCTCAGGTTGCGAGAGCTCCTTGGTTTAGGAGGGTACACCTATTACGCTTATTGGATAGTCTTATTCCAAACCATAGGCAGGTGCCGAAAGGTAGGGAATGAAGAAAACCAATTAGCCTAAGTAGGGTGTGCAGAAGGCAATATGTAAAGACAAAATATAGGGATTAGAAAGAGGGCAAAGTAAATTGCGACTGATATCATTCACGACCAAAACCGCGTACTTCATCGCCACTTCTATTTCACCTTTAAAGGAATAAGGTATTATTCAGTTGTCTTTTATCATCACCTTCTCTCAAGATATGAGTACTCCTTGGTTTAGGAGGGTACACCTATTATGCTTACTGGATAGTCTTCTTCCAAACCATAGGCTGGTGCCGAACGGTAGGGAAGGAAGAAAACCATTTAGCCTAACGATGGTGTACAGAAGGTAACGACTAAAGACAAATAAAGGGATTTGGAGAGATGACAATAAAATATACGGTTGAAGTCATGAATTGGATTATGGAAGAGGCATTACTATGAATACCAGGATACCCCTAGGAAACATTTTCATGTTTCAGTGCATTGTTAAAGAAAACCTGTTTTCCCGATTAGGCACTTACTCCAAGGGTATGTATTTACCAGGTTTCATTCTCATATCTGTATGGTTTTACAGATGATGAGTGGGAGTAAGTTATTGGGAATAAGGTGATTCTCCTCATTATATCGGAATTCGTTGTAATTGGTGATATTTGAGGAAATCGCCAGGGTACAGTTTTCAACCTACGACGCACAGATTTTGAGTTGTTTAACTCAGCGGACTTATACAGAGTATTGTATGTTGTCCAGTGTCCATCAGGACAAAGGGGTAGGTCCTCGTACTATGTTCTGTTTACTTATAACTTCTCTAGTATTTAGACAAGTGTTTCGTAGAAATACAAGGTCTAAGTTTTGAGAAGTTGTGGGTATAAGAATAAAGTAGAGAACCAGGTATCACAAGTATCGGGATTCTTCAAAGAGATCGAAGATGTAGATTCTTGTGAATGGTATTCAGATGATAGTGATGGTTTTGAGAAACGTGTTTCTCTTTCAGGTTACTCATAATTGGATGGATTCCTAAGTTGAGTAATGCTGATTAGCCTCTTTCCATTAAGTTGATATGCACTGGAGACAGCTGCATGATTTGAATCAGGTTCCAATTAAATTAGTGCCAGAGTTTCTATATTGGATATAGAATGGTTCGTACCTTAAAAGATATTAAGGTACGGGGAGTTGTCCAGCTTATGCTTAAAACCAGACTCTGGATAACTCAGGGCACGTTTCTGTAATGGCTGTTTATGGGTTGACCCTGGCTATGACGAAGGTTGATATTCTACCATTTGGAAGATCAATAGTGATATTGTTCTTGACTCGCCACAGTTTTAGTAAAATGGATCTTTTTCAGAAAACAGTAATGGGAGTATGGTAGAACTGGAAGTGATTCCAGAACCGCGAACGATTACGGAAAATTTAATAGGACCTATATATTCAATCAGGTTTGACATTCCATTAGCCACTCCGCAGATATGGTGGATAACCTCAGACACCCGAGAGGTACTTCGGTAGCTTCAAGGACGGTGACAGGGAGGTTATTATCTACCCAGACTTGACACTACTGTTGTTCCAGGCTATGAGACCCGGTAGGAGGGTTGTCATAGTCAGTGGGAGCAGCGGAAGCATAGTGGGCAAGATGCTTATATCTATTTATAGACTAGAGCAGTTATAGCGGAGAAAGATCATCTATTTTTTATGTGACAGTCATAGGTTTGACTTCAATCAGAATAGGGGATGGATCTGTTAAGAAGGTAGTAGGGTGTGATGTCATGGTATCTGGATGACATACACAAAGTAGGAAGTAAAATTCCTATACTACGATCGGTTGTACTGTGGTCGTCACACAGTTGTTTCTCCAGACAGGATATGGATATAATATTTGACATTCTGGTTTCTGGATCTATGGTTTTAGATCTAGATTTGGGTAGTTTCCCAATGTGGGTACTTTGACAGATATTCTAATGGTTTTTAGAATAGTTGACTCCTAGCATGGTGGTGTACCTGCAGGTGATGGAGTCACCCTCTCTAAAGGTGTCGTATAGACTAAAGGGGAGAGGGCTGTGCATGATTGGCAGATCACTTGCTTAGGCAATTGAGTCAATCATGAGATGTCAAGTACCACACCAGATGTTGTTTTTGCACTAGATGCAATAAGTTTGTATTAATCCAATCCTGGAGAAACATAAGGAAGCAGTTTTAGAACATAAGTACATGTTCTACGGATTTGATGACGGCAGCCTCCTTCGGGAGACGATTATCATTCCAAGCTTCAAAGGTGACATGGTTGACAGAGTGATTGTCAGAGTTATAGTTTTTCCCTATGATGAAGTGGGGCAGTATTATGGACAGGTGGTCCAAGAGGATACTGTGGGTGGCATGGTGCCGGATACTGATTAGGTTCAGTGATCGATACAGTCTGAGAAGTTTGGATTTGGAGTTCATTTATGAACTAGGTCCCATCAGATATCCAGACATATTCTAAGACAGGTATTACTCGATTCGGGAGATGGCTTTCTCCGCGAATTTGAGATTTAGAGAGATATTGAAAGAAACATCTAGGCAGATCCACTCACTGAGGCTATTTCTCGAACACAATAGTTTTACAAACGGGCTTTGTGAAACTGATTAGTAGAGGAGTTGGATGTTCGGTTTCACACGGGCTGTGAGTAGTCGACATCGCAATAATTAGCCTTGAGTGCAAGTGGGAGATTGTTGGAGATAGTGCCCTCATAGTCAATTATTGGATCGCAGGTACGTGATTGCAATGATTGCGGAGGACCTATCCCGGTAGGACAGTCTTACTCGAGATGATAGTATGCTATCTGGTTTGCCTTTATCAGTCGTGTACATGTTCAGGTGACTGATTGCATGTTACACTTTGATAGAGCCCTTAGGATCTTGCTTTACTACCAACAGTATGATGGCGATCATATACGTGAGAGTTGGGTAGTTTATATGCATATCCTTAATTGTGGTCCCTAGTCGTGGGAGTTTCGAGACAGGGCATCGATACTCCGGAGTAGACTAGTGTATACAGTCGAGACCCCGACGAGGGGCGGTGGCCGGTCTCACAAGCCACTGGTGTCAGTTGGATCACCTAAGATGTATACAGGTGCTCATTGGGTTATGAGTACACCGGACAGGACTCGCCGGGAATCTGCTAGTTAGTACTATACCTATCGTCAGATAGCAGTTCCCTGGTGACATGTGTATAGGTTAGTTCATCGACCTGAGGTCGTCATTTGTCTCGTGTGAGTTCCCACTGCGCTTTGATTTCTACCCTACCACGGCTCAAAGGAGTCGTGCAAACAGGTAGCTTTTGGGTACAGTCCCGAGCTATATGGAGGCACGTGAGCGGATCGGCAGGGGATTCGTCTCTCCCGGTATTGGGGGCGAGGTCGTGCTGTGTCTAGGAGAGCCATTACACATAGTCCATGGCCATGGCAGGAGATTTACTGGTAGGTACTCCAGTAGTATCTCAGGGTGTTATTGGGCTACACTCCGACACGACTTATACTGCTATTGGGGGTCTGACGTTACTAGCCCCCTAGGCGGATATGCGATACTCATTGACGAACGGACCGGACTGTATATACATTGTCACTGTTAGGCTCAGTAGGGTTTCTGGATGAGTTTGGTCATCGGCCTCCCTTGAGTACGCTCATCAGCCTCCCTTGAGGTCAGTCCATGGGCAGCCGTTACGCATAGCTAGTGCCGCTGACGGTTTGAGGTTAAACCCACTGCCAGGGTACTGACGAGTCATTAGAGTCCCCCACAGACAGTTTCCCAAGTTCGGGCGAAACGTTGTAGAGGCCGTATGGTTTTATGGCAGGGTTCGGAAAATGCACGTGCGTTTACGTACGTGTCAGTTTTCGGGCAGATGATACTGGTCGGCTTTGGTTTAAGCCGGATCCGAGTATTATATTGAGTAGGTATAATATCTTTGTCTCAGTTGCATTTGTATTCGGTCGTAATACAAATGCGGGTATATTTATACAGTTACGGGGTTATCCTGAAAGTCGTTTCAGGATCACTTTTGGAAGTTGCCAGTTTCCAGTTTTCTATCAGCCGTCTTTTAACATTCGGTTAAAGGCGGATTTATCTTTTCTTGGATGAGAGTGAGTCATACTTCTAGAAGGTTCTAGAAGGTTCTAGATTTGGTGAGGTGTCTTGTGACTCATGCTTTGATTTCTAAACATTCTTGTTTTGCTTAAGATCTTTATGCTTGATATTTTCATGTGTTCACACATGATATTTGCTTATGGTCACCCCCCCTCTCCTACGATCACCTCCCTCTTTGCTATAAGAGGCCGGCCCCCCTCCACTCTCTCACTTGAGTTTTCATTTGCTAGAAAAGATTATGATAGGTTTTATCGGTGTATGGAATTTCACAGCTCATTTCATTCCATCACCCGATTCCCTCGGCAACTTCATTAACCGTCCGTCCATAGCTTTGGACGGAACGAGACAAAGTCATCCACTCATTCTCTACATCATTCTTGGTCGTCTCTTTTAGCAAACTTGACGACCGAGTTGCCTCGAGTCAGAGGCGGGAGCCCGTTTAAAGAATCAGTGATGTGGTGCCACCTGGACGAGCAGATCGGAGATCGACGAGATCGGAGCAGCCGCAACGGAGCGTGGGATGATGGTTAAAGAACGAAGGACTCGGATCGTTCGGTATAACCTTTCTACACTCTTTACAGTTTGTTAGTTTAGCAATAATGGCAGATCCGGGTTAAAGTATACGATAGCGCCAGTTAAAAAGTTTTTGTTCCGCATTTGGCGTCTATAGACGGCCGGGGCGCTAGCGTAGACTTACAGTAAACACTCGTCGAAGGAGTCACCGAAAATGGAGAAATAATCCATAAAGATTTCCAAAAAATTCTCCACCATGTCCGAAAAGATCCCCATCATACACTGCTGAAATGTAGCGGGTGCATTGCATAACCCAAAGGGCATGCGACGGTAAGCAAAAGTGCCAAAGGGACAAGTAAATGTAGTCTTGTCTTGATCCTCTTTGGCTATGGGGACTTGATTATAACCGGAATAGCCATAAAAAGCAGTAGAATTCGTGCCCCGCCAATCGTTCTAGCATTTGGTCAATGAATGGTAAAGGAAAGTGGTCCTTCCTTGTCGCGGCATTGAGTTTCCGGTAGTCGATGCAAACTCGCCACCGAGTTTGGGTGCGAGTGGGAATTAACTCATTTGCCTCATTGGTGATGACCGTGATGCCCGATTTCTTTGGCACGACATGAATGGGGCTAACCCATTGGCTATCCGAGATAGGGTAAATGATACCGCTATCAAGACACTTAACAATCTCCTTCTTGACCGCCTCTTTCATAATGGGGTTGAGGCGTCTTTGTGGATCCCTTGCTGGCTTGGCATCATCCATCAAGTGTATATGATGTTCGACTATGAGGGGACTAATCCCCTTGATGTCCGCTATAGACCAGCCGAAAGCTTGCCGATTATTGTGTAAGACCATTAGAAGGGCCTTCTCTTGCTCAAGGGCTAGAGAGGCCGATATGATAACGGGTAAGGTCTCATTTTCACCTAGATAAGCATATTTTAGGTGCGACGGCAAAAGCTTTAGCTCGAGTTTAGGTGGTGAAACAATAGATGGTAACAATGGAGTAACTGTTTCAAACTCGAAGGATTCCATCAAAGGTTCAAATCGAGTGTACGCTACCGAGTCGGATGGTTCAACTAACTCATCCGAAAAAGCAAAAGACTCAAACTCGGGTGGAGAGTCTTGAGGATCGTCAACAAAGGTGAAACACTCATAATCTTTGTCCGTAGTGAAAGCTGTGTCGGATTCTAGGAGGAACGCACTAGTGGCGTCAACATTGCTGTGATCAAACATGAAATTTTCAAACTCACAGTCCTCCTCCGCGATCTCATTGATCGAGCAAATATCAAGTACGCTAGAATTAGGCTCACAAGGCTGACTTCCTAACTTGAAAATGTTGAGTTCAACTGTCATATTGCCAAAAGATAATTTCATTGAACCATTACGACAGTTGATTACTGCGTTAGAAGTCGCGAGGAATGGTCGACCTAGTATCACTGGAATTTGACTCCGGGGGTTAGCGACAGGCTGTGTATCCATAACAATAAAGTCAACGGGGAAAATGAAATCCCCTACTCTAATTAACACATCCTCCAACTCTCCCCTAGGGTGGGTGATTGATCGGTCGGCCATTTGGAGAGTGCAATGAGTAGGCTTAAGCTCTCCAACGCCTAACTGTTCGTACACCGAATAAGGTAGCAAATTGATGCTAGCACCAAGATCTAATAGTGCTCTATTGATGGTCTTGTTCCCAATTGTGATCGAAATAGTAGGACAACCGGGGTCCTTGTGCTTTGGGGGTAAAGAATTGACAAGAGCATCACTAACAGCACTAGCCACGAAAACTTTCTTTGGTACTTGTGACTTCCTCTTTTTGGTGCATAAGTCCTTTAAGATTTTTGCATATGAAGGAACTTGTTGGATTGCATCCAAAAGAGGGATATTTATGCTAACCTGTTTGAACAACTCTACAATCTTCTCCATCTGTGGAGTTGGTTTATTGGATCTCAACCGATTTGGAAAAGGAACATTTTGAAAAGTTGTTGAGTCCAATTTTTGCGGATCAGATTGTTGAGTTGGAACGGAACCCCGTGTAGATGTGTTCGTGTTGTGAGAAAAGGGTCCGTTCGAGCTAGAAGAAGTAGAGCCATGTGAAGGATGGAGAATAGGCTCTAACGAAGAAGAAGAGGAAGATGAAGAACCACCGGCAGAGGTGTCATGGTGAATACCCACATTGTTTTGCAGCACTTTTCCGGATCTCAACGTAGTCACAGTATTCACGTTATGATTCTGCTGTTCATGTGCAACATGTGCGTGACCAGGATTTGGGAGTGGTTGAGACGGAAGCTTTCCTTTCTTTCGCTCTTTCAATGCTGTGTTGAGTTGTGCAATTTGTGCCTCAATAGCTTTGATGCTTTGATCGTGTGAGGCACTGTTTTGCACCAAAGATTGAACAGAAGTCTCTATCCTAGCCGTGGACTGTGCAGATTGCTTTAGGAATGCTTCTAGACTTCTTTCGAGCGAGCTAACAGCATTTTGAGGGGGGACAAAATTGTTGGGCACAAAATTGTTCATCTGATTAGGGTAAGGTTGCTGTTGGAGAGGTTGCTGAAATTGAGTTTGTGGAGGTGCTTGCTGTTGTGGAGGAGGAGTTCTTTGAAAATTGTTGTTTCCTGGGGATTGTTGATTTTGGTTCCAAGCGAAATTAGGGTGGCTCTTCCAACCCGGATTGTATGTCGAAGAGTATGGATCATTTCTTTGTCGTTGCTGAAAGGCAGCATTGACTTGATCTTGTCCTTGAGTAGATGCAGTGTAAGGACACTCTTCGGTGAGATGTGATGGATCCGAACAATAAGCACAAACAGTTCGTGGAGGCACAACAGGGGCAGGAGAAGGTGCTGAGATTTTGGTCTCAAGCGCTTCTAGCTTTTTCGTAAGAACGGCCATCTCGGCCTTCATAGCAATTGACATCTCTACTTGATGTATGCCTGCCCTAGGTTGACCAATAGAAGAAGATGATGATGTGGTCTTGGTGCTCTCCCACTGAATTGTTTGTTCACTAAGATCCTCAAGAAACTGCCACGCTTCCTCACTAGATTTGGACAGAAACTGACCTTGACTAATGGTTTCTAGCAACTGCTTCGTTGCTGGGTTCAATCCCTCATACAATGTTTGGCAAAGTTGCCATCTTTCGATCCCATGGTGAGGGCATTGAACGAGTAGGTCTTTGAATCTTTCAAAACGATTCCAAAATGGTTCGGCAGGAAGCTGTGAAAATTGTATAATCTCATTACGGATTTTTGCAGTTTTGTGATAAGGATAGAACTTTTTAAGAAAAGCTTTCACAAACTCGTCCCAATTTCTAATTGAGTGTGATGCGGTGCTGTATAGCAACTTCTCGGCTAGGTCACATAAGGTGAAAGGAATGACCCTTAGCCTTATAGCGTCATCACTTAATTGGGTAGTTTTCATCATGGCACAAACGTTTTGGAATTTGTTGATAAAGATATATGCATCTTCGGATTCCAAACCATGAAACTTAGGCAGCATATTGATGAAGTGGGGTTTGATCTCAAAATTGTCACCATTAGCCGGTGGGAGGGAAAGACAAGTAGGAAGGGCGGTGCGGATGGGGTAGAAAAGATCCTGGAGCGCGACTCGTGCGGGCGCTTCAACAGGTGGGTGATTCGGGTTATTCGCACCTAACGGAGGTGGAATCATTCCCGACGGTAAGGTGTTGTTAGGATCGTATCCCGACATACCTTCGGAAGAAGAATGTGATGGTGAAAGTGAAGAAGTGGACAGGATTTCGACTTCGGAGTCGAAAGGTTCGTCGGTCGGTACCAACGAAACACGGACTAATCGGGCGCTAGGGTCCCTAGTCCAACCGGACATACACTAAAAGGGTTAGTGTAGTCGACAGATGATAGACAGAATGTGGAGGTAAGAAAACGTCAATGATAAGAAGTGGTGTAAGTGAGTGCAAAGATTCTTTAGCGAAAAGTTGCAAGTTTTGAAAAGATTTTTTTTTTTATCCTTTTACTTTTTTAATGTGTGCTTTTGCAAAAAGATTTTTATAAAAGAGACTTGTGACACAAATGCAATTAACCACACATGCATAATCAGGCCTAGATCTAGGATCACCTAGGTCAGCTAGACAGCTCCTAACTGTTCCAAAGGGCTAGAGATAGGACCTCCAACCGCCTCTTCACCGTCCGTTACGGCCAGGTAAGTGCCAGGTAAGTGGGAAGGAACCACGCTGTGGGCCTAATTAAAAACCACTAGCCTTGACACACTTTCCTAGGCACCGCAAAGACAGGTTAGGATAAACGGCCGATGCCTATACTAGTCCTCTGTCCTATTGAGCTCGACGTCCTTAGGGCTGAGTCTAATATTTTTTAATTTAAAGTGGTCAATGCAAATGCTTTAAGTGATTTTTGGGGTCCTGGGAAGGGTGATGAAATCCCCACCCAATCTGAATTGGTCAATAGCCCCTTAAAGTCAGATTAAAGTATGCAAAGCAGTAAATCACTTGCAATCAATTTGATATTTAGCGCGGCGCAAAGAATCCTGCAGAAAATCAATTATTGGAAGGGGGAAGAAGATTTTTAGCGCAAAGAATCCTGCAGAAGATTTGACAAAAGATATATGGGGATTTGCAGAGGGGAGAATGAGAAAATAAACAGTGCAAAAATTGCGCAGCGATCTCCACAGGAAGCCGCGGAATCGCGGTCTTGGGTGGGTATATGCTGCGGAATCGCGGTCGGTTAGAAGCTTCAGGTTGCCAAAAAATTTCTGCTGTTCTGTAATCTCAATCCCTCTCTGTTTTGATGTATCCTTTTCTGTTTCCCCTTCTGTGTTGTTTCAGATCCGTCGAACCTGCAAAGATTCACAAAGAAAACCCTTCAAACAATAAAAGATGATAGAATTTTTTTTATTTTTTGATTTTTTCAGATTTTTATGGTTTTTATATTTTATATTAACCCGAAATTACAAAAAGGTAAATTTTACGCCATCCCCGGCAACGGCGCCATTTGATTTGAATGATGTTTTATGATCAAGAATATTTACCGCAATCAAGAACGGCGTCACATGAAGCTAGCCGGTGAATACGGGTCGGTCCACAGGGATGTGTAAATCTCCTTTAAGTTTTTACGAGTTAATTCCAAATGATGTTGGGTCTTATAAATAAACCTAAAAATTGAAGTTGTATGCTACTAGGATTAGAAACTTGCTAGGATTAGGTTTAGGGAAAATTTGGTAAACAAAGATCTACATCTCTTTCCATTGCCATTAATTAAATCTCTCATATTAGTGTTATGGTAAATATTTATAAAAGGGATTAGGATGATTGGGATGATTGATTCTTCCTCTAGATCCTTGTCCTTCCTTTATTAATCTTTACCCTAACCTCCATGGAAAACCTTAAAATCCGGGCCTTTAGACTACGGAATCACCGCTACCTCGAGGGTAAAAGTGCCGTAGGGAGCGGAATAAGAAGGTATGCATGGAGTTCTAATATTCATAAAAGTTTGGCAACGAAAAGAGATGAGAGATCTTCATCTCTCACATCCTTCCCTATTCCTAACCCTAACAAGCGAGGAAACTACTCGCTCATTGAGGGGATGAAGAAAGACATGATTTTATTAAAGAGAGAAAACATCTATTGCAAGTTAATATAAACTAAACTAATTTTTAACTAAGGCAAGAAAGTAATTTACCTAGAGCAGATATGAAAAACTACAACTACTGCATGAAAAATAACCTACTTACTTTTGATGCGCTCTAACTTCAAGAAAACAGAATTTTATTCATGAGTAGAGGCATTGGGCCGCGGTTCCGCGGCCCATTGAGGAGTTCATTTCATGAATTTTTCTGGGCTGCATCATGGTTCTTTGGTCTTCCTGGTTCTTTATTCCTTTTAATAATTTGGCTTCTGTATTAATTCCAGATCTTCAGTGAACACTTTGCAATGGATCTTTTAACCGTTTTTTTTCTCGCAAATTTGGATCTTGCGTTGCCTTGTTGATGGTGAACCGTTCTTCTGCTGGGCTTTACTAAGATCTTCCTAATTGTTGGTCAAAAGTCCTTCTTTTGTGTCGTCTTTTGTGTTTTTCACTGTTTTCGCTCCAAGAACCTGTAACCTGTAACATGTAGCAGACATGGGTCAAAAGCACCCATTTTCATTGTAAAATGCATAAGAATGGGGAATACAAAATGCAATATTATGTTATGAACAGTATTCCAGTATTATTTCGGGGTGTTCTGGGCTACACTCCGACACGACATGTACCGCTTTTGGGGGTCTGACTTTTACCAACCCCCTAGGCCCGCCATGCGATGCTCATAGACGAACGGACCGGACTGTACGGATATTGTCACTGACAGGCTCAGTAGGGTGTCAGGATGAGTTAGCTAATCGACCACCCTTTTGATCAATACCTGGTAGCCCGTTACGTACAGCTAGTACCACTGACATGCTAGTGGTTAAATCCACAGCCAAAGTATTGACGAGCCTTTAGAGTCCCCTACAGACAGTTTCTCAAGTTTCGGGCGAAACGCTGTAGAGGCCGTATGATATATGGCAGGGTCCGATCATATATGTGCAGTAGTGCATGGATCATGATCGGACGGATCATACTAGTGGGCTTTGGTTTAAGCCGAATCCTAGTATTAGATTTGTTGGATTACTATAGTCTCATCGCATTCGCATTCGGTCGGAATGCAGATGCAGGTATGTATATACAGGTGAGGGGTATCCTTGTGATCCGTCACGAGTTTACTTTAGATGTTGCCGTATCTTTTTATTGTTGTAAACATTTGGGTTAATGTTTACTTTGGTGGAAATAGTGAGCTTAATTCATGATGAGGTGCATTAATTGTGACATGGACATGCTTAGTGACTCATGGTCTCTTTTCTTGTGCTAATGTCACATTAGGATTGATTTAATGTGTTGAATTGATAAGAGGAGAGAGAGAGGGAAGCCATATGGCTAAAGTTTGCTCTTGTATTTTCTCATTCTTACTCTCATTTTATCAAAGCAACACATAAGAAAAGAAAATGCACTTCTTCTTCTTCCTCCTCTTGCTTCTTGAGCTCACCATTTCCACCAATGGCTTCATCTTCAACCTCCATCCATGCAATGGATGCAAAAGACTAAGTTGTCACAAACATTCTCTACTTCATCTTGGACACGTCGGCTAGCGAACTTCGTGCCCGAATTGCTTCGGATGAAGCGGGAGCCCGTAAAAAGACTCGAAGATGTGGCGCCCTTTCCGACGAGGAGATCGAGACCGGAGATGCCGCGAGGAGCTTGGGATGGTGGCCAAAGACCGAAGGACACGGATCGATCGGTATAGCTTTCCAACCCTTTCTCTAGTTGCTAGTTGTAGGTTAATCGTTCGATCCGGGTTTTGAGCATACGATAGCGCCGGTTTCTAGTTTATGAAAAAGTTTTGTTTCCGCTTTTTTGCCTCGGAAAGACGGCCGGGGCGCTACCATAGTCTTACATGGTATCAGAGCCATGCCATTAACCATTACTAGCTTGCTCTAACGTGTTTAGAACATCGATCGAACAAAATTTTCCAAAACTGCATTTCCAATCATGAAGTTTCTGTCGAATTTTTATTGTCGTCAAAAAATAATTTTGAGTGTTGCAGAAAATCAGGTAGGCTTTTCTAAGAAAACTGCAGAAATTTTGTAGGCTGATTTCATTGTAGCGCGGTGGAACCGCGGCCTTACCCACGTTTTGGCCGCAGTTCCGCCGCCGTACTGTAACATCAGTCCACCAAAATTTCCACAGTGGTCTCTGACATGGAAATGGGGTTTCTGGTATTTTTTGTTTGGGCCCAGATTTGTTTGAGTACTGGGAATTGTACTTGGGGCCCACTTCGAGAAATTTTATCGATCGAAAATTTTAAATATGTTAGTTCACAGTGCTTACACTATATCTGTGACCGTGAATGTCATTTGATCGGTAAATCTTGTCTAATCGCTATAGCCCTTTTAGACGGATTTGCGAATGTGACATTCACGTTGATGTTCTGTGTTGTGCTGTGATGTTGCGGATTTGTCGTGGTGGATAGCCTAGATGCAATGGTAGTACAGTTTGGCTATATTTCTACATTTGATATTGCGGGGCGAGCGTCCGACATGTGGACTGCCGTCACTGCCTGATTGTATATTATTCTTTTGGGGCACGACCGGGCTGAGGTCAATGTACCCGTTGTATATATTTTCCACTCTGTACTAGGATTACCCCACGGTGTGGTGCACGGATAACCGGATTCTAGAGGGCAACGGGCCCACATCTCATGGCTTTGAGACGGAGGGGGCTTCACTCTAGAATTGGCGGGCTATTCGCCGTACTCGTAGGGGGTACAGGTTGACCCAAGGAGGGGTGCTCAAGTTACCGGATTCCGTGAAGTGTTGGGTGGTCCATTCACTTGTTTGAATGGGGGCTGCCTCGCTTCAGGTTTTGGCGGGTAACTTGCCGCGCCCGTAGGGGTCTAGGATTTCATTGCACAGGCTATCCAAACGACCAGGGGAACATTGGGTTTCAGTTACGGCTTTGTGAAACCCGGTGCTTCCAGATTATCTGTATTGTTTTGTGATGCTTATTACATTTCTGTGATGTTGCATTTTATCACGTCTTGAGCGATTATTATATATTGATATATATACTAGTAGATGTTGTATATATTTTACACCCGCGCTAGTCCAGTCCCCGCTCTGTCGTTAGTTAAGTAACCTAACGAGTGATGACGGGACCCAGTGGCGAATGCGGATGGCATATACATACATCATATTTTCGTTCTTTTGTGGTGTGATTAATTGACGAGAATGCATTGATTCGGATCAATGCAAGCTAAACAAACCTATTCTGATGTTGTTAGAACATTTTTCAAAAAGCTGTTATTGCAAGGACGTTTTCTTTTGTTTTGCACAGTAGTATTCGGTTATGAATATTCAGCACCTCAGTCGACGAGGCAAGGGCCGAGAACCCTTCACCGGGAGTGACCCCATGGATAGAAGTTTGCGTCAGTGCACTTCACTATAGCCGATTGCCTTTTTGCTTTGCATCGTGGTATTCAGTTGGAATATCCTGCACCTCATTCTTCGGGGAAAGAGCCGAGATCCCTTCACCGGGAATGACCTCTTTAGCAAAGGTTTTCGCCACTATATTTATAAAAAGTTATCCGGTTCCTTCAACGATATCAAGTTCATTACGTTAAAGGTTTTTCGCCAAAAACCTGCCGTAGCCCTCCGTCATTTCAGATTAGTATTGCTTAGTATTCGTGCTACGTATGTCGTGCATTGCGAGGCGTAGTGTTCGGTAGCTCTGTAATGCTTTTCTGTCGCATGGATATGTGGATTGGTTAGGACATGTTAGTTATGTATATGCCCTAGAGGCCATTGTTGTACATATGATGTATATTATAATGGATGCTTGGATATATATAGAGAGGACTTTCTTGCTCGTCATGATAGTATGCTATTTGGTTTTCCTTTATCTTAAAGTGTTGACTTATATTAGTTTACTGTCTTACTCTCACATGTTGATAAAGCCCTTAGGATCTGTACTCGACTACTGGGACTATGATGAGATCATACTAGTGGGGCCACGGTAGTCGATGAGTACATCCTATAACTGTTCCTAGTCGAGGGTGTGTTGAGACAGGGCATCGATACAACAGAGTAGAGTAGCGTATACGCATCTTGACCCATATGATGGGCGATGGATGATCCCATATCCATCGGTGTTTTGACATCAGAGATGGTGTACGGGTGCTCAGTAGAGACTGGGTACACAGGACGGACTCGCCGAGAACTCCCAGATGGTGATATACCACACGTCGGATGACAGTTCTCTGGTGACACTGGTACAGGGTAGCCTGTAGACCCGAGATCGTCATAGAGACTTGTGTGATTCCCACTGTGCTTTGATTTCCACCTTACCACGTCCAAGAGGGCGTGCAAAACGGTGGCTTTTGGGTGCAGTCCCGAATCGTATGGAGGCAATGAGCGATAGGAGGGGATTCGTCTCTCCCGGTATAAGGAGTTGATGTTGTGCTGTGTTCGATTGGTTATAACTGGAAGTCCCTGGCCAGGGCTAATATAGAGATTTACTGGTAAGTTTTACCAGTAGTTTCTCGACCCGTTATGAGCCTCACATCGACACGACTTATCGGTTACTGGGGTCTGACGTATACCACCCCTAGACTAGATATGCAACATATCAGACGAAGAGACCGGACTGTACGGGAGTGTTACTGATTGGATTCACATGAGAATGTACAGGCTTGCTTGTTGATCTTCTGATCGCTCAATACCTGGGTGGCTGTTACGTTTAGCTGACCGCTTGCAGCTTGTGGGTGTTTGATATGATCATCACCTGCTACCGGCGTATTGACGATTCTTTAGAGTCCTACACAGAGGTTTCTTGACTCAGGCAAAACGGAGTTGGGGAACATATGTGATATTTGCAGGACCGAGGATAATGCGATATGAGATACCGTATTATATTCTCGCGGTATTTTGAAATGAGCCGGGTCATCTGATCAAGTGTTGATTCGATGAATCGATACATGATATATTTGTCGGTTATATTCGATATAGCCGGATTGCCGGATCAAGTGTTGATTCGATAATTTAATGTATAATAATATAAATGATATATTGCATTACATTATTTAATATTGGCTCGCTTTATTATTTCATTTTCTCACTGGGTAATACATTGATATATATGCGATATATATTAATTGTATTATTTTCTTTTGTTAGAAATAAATAATATATATGTGATATATATTATTGTAACATGATATGATTACAAATGCAACATGTTTAGTGGAGATTAAACAAGGTTAGAGTTTGAATTGGGTTAGTTCTTTCATGAACCTTCTAGAAGGTTTCTTTTTGTTTTGAGCTAAGATATTATGGTTGATATTTTCTTATGACTCATTCTTAACCCAACCCAAACCCTTAGCCTTAGTTAATTCTCTACATGGGTTAGCCTTGTCATAGTTAACCATGGTTACATTATTAATCATATATCATTTCATTATTCATCACAAAAGGAATAAATTCATTATTTCTTCTTCTTCTTCAACCTTGAGCTTTGAGAAAGCTTTCTTGGTTTTCATTTTGTGATGATTAAGAGTGAGAATTTGATAAGAAAAGAAAGCATAAATACTACTCCATCATCATCATCTAATCTAGCCAATTAGATTATGGTGTTCACCTCATTAGAGAGAGAGAGAGAGCTTGAGTTATAGAAAATTCGAGGTAGATCATCGGAGAAAAGGAAGACTACAAGATCGCATGGATCGTTCGAGTTGTGGAGCCTCTCTTGAATCCGGGAGATCATGGATCGCGGTGAAGGGACTTCTACTCGGAGCTTATGAAACGAAGGAGCGGACTACAAAGGTTGTAATCCCTCACACTTAGTTGTAAAGATGTTTACTTGCATGTTAAACCTTAATAATCTAGCAAAGATCCTGGCTTTGGGTTGTTCGGCACGTCTAAATTTTTATTCGGGCATGGTTGATACCTTATTAACCCTTGTAAGAGTGCCTAGGAACCCTACAGTGGTATCAGAGCCTAGCTAGAGCATTAGCCGACATGTATACGAAGTTAAAACTCCGATCGAATCCCGATATGACGAAATAGACCCCCTCTCTGGAAATTTTGTAAAAATGTGATTTTTTCTGCATTAAAAATACTTTAAAAAATCAACAGGGAATTCTAAGAATTATCATGAAACACGAGACCAAAATACCATTAAGTCGCCGAGGAACCGCGGCAGGAACCTGCTTCCCGCGGCGGTTCCATGGCCGAACTTTGGCATTATGGACACGTGTTTGCACAGGATTATCCGTAGGAGTTTCTGCATATTTCTGTGTATTTTTAATCTGACTCAAGTGTTAAGTGTTCTGGGGATTATTTTGAATTCGTTGATTCGATCGGAAAATTTAATTTCGTTCTGTTTTTCGGATAATTTAGAAACTGGTAAAATGTTCGAACGGATATCATTAACTCATTTTTTCCCGGCACAAAAAACATTCAAGTGTTGAATTTTTCTTGAGTTTAAATCTTTCGGAAAAACGTGCAAGAAACGCGGTGGTCCCTCCAGAAGAACACAAATCTTAACTCGATTATGTGACTGTCTGAACCGCCTCTAAACCGTAGGGTTTGGGGCTGTACGGCATGCCACATATGAGGCGTTGGCTTGACCATTCTATTGCTGGACCATTGGTACTGTGACATATTCTGGGATTATTTGAACTCCGCTCAAGTGTTGAGCCATTTAGGAAATCTTGGGTATTTGATTATTCGATCAGAAAGTTTAATATTGTCTATTTATCTGGAATATGATACAATATGTGGAATTCATATAGTTAAGCATGAAATGTAAAGTATGTGATATTTCGGATTTACGATGTCTAAAGAGATTGTGGATTTTAAATGTTGTAGTTTTACACTTTCTTTTCTGTGACCGTAAGCGTAGTATGTGGGGTATCGCCGGCTTCGTTGCTATACATCAACGACAATCGGGATACGCATACTTGCTTACGTTGATGATATGAGATATTATGTGTTGCTGTGATATGTTGTATTGGATCGTCGTGTTCTGAATAGCCAGGGGTTTTATGTGAGATGGGGGTTTTTTATTTTCATTCATGTAAAATTCATTTGTATGTAATATTCATTTATTGGGGCACTTCCGGGATGAGGTTGATGTCACCAGTGTATATAATATTCATATATTATTTACTTTTCCGCATTAGGTAGACCTAAGGAGGGGAGCACAAGTAACCGGGTTCTAGGGTACAGTGGGAGGCAATCTTGAGGAATCGAGACCGGGTCTCCTGATCCTAGAATTGGCAGTGTTACTTATCGCTCTCGTAGGGGTCTAGGGATGTGGGTTTGGCTATTCATCGCGACCGTGGAATCCGTGTTTTATACAGGCTTGTATTAAAAACACGGTCATCCTAGTATATCCAATATTTCATATATGTTCTTCTGCTGCAATGTTCTGTGATGAGATCATATTACTGCCTGAGACGAATGCTTATACTATATATATGCTGATATATAAATATTACTGCTTTTGTTTCTTCTGTGATGCTTAGGAAGCATAAGCTGATGGGTTTTATTAATGAGATTAATAAAAGAAAAGAAACCTAAAAGATGTTGTAGAATCAAAACTTTATAAAAAGGGTAGCTACAGTTTTTCTTTGCATAGCGGTATATACGATATACCATGCACCTTATTCGATGAGGAAAGAGCCGAGATCCCTTCACCGGGAGTGACCTCTTTAGCTAAACTGGCAGATGCTACAAACTCACGGTTTAGTTTTTGATAGCTTATATAGTTCTTGCTTTGCACAGCGGTATATATGATATATCCTGCACCTTATTCGATGGGGAAAAAGCCAAGATCCCTTCACCGGGAGTGACCTCTTTAGCGAAACTAGAAAAGCCTAAAAAACACTCTTTTTCAAAATCACTTGTTTCTACAACGATATCAAGTTCATTACGCCCATGGTTTTCTAAAAAAACTTGCGTAGCCCTCCGACATTTCAGATAGATATTACTTAGTATTCGTGCTATGGTAGTTTGGCATTCGTCAAGGCGTAGTGTACGGTAGCTATTTACTACTTATCTGTTGCATATGATGCGATTGGATTAGGGTATTCGTACGGCGTTGTTTGGCATTCGTCAAGGGTCGTGCGGGTGGGTTTAATTCAATCAAGAAATGTACGGGTTGAACTTGACTAGCGGACTATGGGTTGTTTGGCATTCGTCAAGGTCATAGCACGTTAGGGGAAAAAAGCATTATCGGGAATTTCAAGTGTTGAAATTTGCAATGATATTGCATACCTCCTATGAGATAGTTGGATCCCGATACCCACTGCGAGTAAGAGTTACTCCTGAGAGAATTTACACAAGACAATTAGCCGATCAAGTAGGTGTCTAGAAAAGTGTTAACGGGGTTATACCTCTGGGAAAATGAGGTTTATTTTAATTAGGTCCGTGCGAGAGCACGGGGAACCTCCCTCAAGTACCGACACTGATCTGGCTGAAAGATTGACAAAATTGTAGGGTGTAATTAATCCCGGCTAATCTTACCTTTTAGGGTTTGAAGGAAGATTTGATAAAAACAGTGGGAGACATCCTGATTAGATAAGATAATAACCAATCTAATCTTGCAAGAGCATACGCTAAAGTGTTTTCTTCTCTCTCTCTCCAGGTAGCGACCATGTCAGGCCATAATCAAGATAATAATATGGTTGTATTGACTGAACCCGCTTATTATACTGAGCAGGGGAACGTTGGTCCCGTTCTTTCTTATAAGAGTTATAAGACTGAACAGGAAACATGAGAATATCTGGATTCTCATGCCGCCCAAACTAAGAACATGCATGCTGATGCATCTTCTTCGGGAGTGTTTGTTATTGAGAATTGTTTCTCAGTTCACCCTACGTCCTGGGTATTAGATACCGGATCAGGATCCCACATACGTAAATTGTTACATGGGCTACGTAAAGGTAGAGAACAGGGAAAAGGTGATCATTCCGTACAATTAGGGAATGGTGCAAGTATTACAGCCAAAGCAGTTGGCGAATATCACCATGTATTACCAAGTATTAATACATTGATTCTAAATGAGTGCTATTATATACCGAACATGATGTGTAACATTATATCAGTTTCTTTATTAAGTAAAGAAGGATATAATTTTGTAGTACAGGATAATGTTATGAACATATTCCTGAATCAAAAGTTGATTGGATTAGGCTCGTTACATAATGGCATATTCATTCTCAATCAAAATACAGTCCTTAATATACAAAACACACACAAGAGGAAGAGTTCAGAAATGAACGAATCCTTCTTATGGCATTGTAGACTTGGTCATATCAATACGACACGACTAGCTAAGTTACATAAGGATGGATATTTGAATCCGTTCGAATTATCATCTTATGATACTTGCCATTCATGTTTCAAAGGCAAAATGACCAAAGCTCCATTTAGTGGACACGGAGAAAGAGTTACTGAACTCTTAGGGCTAGTACATAGTGAAGTATGCTGTCCCATGTCTACACATACCAGGAACGGTTCTTCTTACTTCATTACATTCACTGACGATCTCTCAAGATACGGACATCTGTTCCTGATAAGACACAAGTCTGAAGCTTTTGAGAAATTCAGAGAATATAAGCACGAAGTAGAGAACCAAGCGGGCAAAAGTTTTAAAATCCTTCGATCTGATCGAGGAAGAGAATACTTAAGCAATGAGTTCCTAGATTATCTAAAAGAGAATGGGATTCTCTTTCAGCTTACTCCTCCTTATACACCACAGCACAACGGTGTATCGGAACGGAGGAATCGCACGCTATTAGATATGGTGCGCTCTATGATGAGCACTGCTGAGTTGCCTATTTCCTTCTGGGGGTATGCGCTTGAGACAACCATACACCTATTGAATATGGTTCCTACCAAATCTGTGCCTACCACTCCATATGAGATATGGAAAGGGAAGAGACCATCTCTTAAGTATGTTAAGATATGTGGTTGTCCGGCTTATGTCAAAAGACAAAATCCGGACAAACTCGAGGCAAGCTCTGTCTTATGTATGTTTGTAGGATATCCCAAAAATTCACAAGGGTATATCTTCTACCACCCCGAGGAACAAAAGGTGTTTGTTTCTCGACATGCCACTTTCTTAGAAAAAGGTTTTCTTATGAAACAGATTAGTGGCATTGAGGTAGAACTGGAAGAGGTTCCAGCGACACAAACCATAACAGAAGACTTGGTAGAACCAGAGGATTCAGTAGTACCCGACGAACCCCAGACTCTCCGCCGATCTAGCAGGGTTTCTCACCCACCTAAGAGATACTACGGTTTTCTCATTGATGGTGGGAGTGAGGATTGCATCATGGAAGATGATGACCCGACTAGTTTCGAGCAGGCCATCACGAGTGGTGAATCTGTGAAATGGCTGGATGCAATGCGATCTGAGATGGAATCCATATACACCAACAAAGTATGGACTTTGGAAAATGCTCCTGAAGGGGTAAAACCCATTGGGAGCAAGTGGATCTTTAAAAAGAAAATTGGTGTAGATGGAAAAGTAGAGACTTTCAAAGCTAGACTTGTTGCAAAGGGTTTTCGTCAACGACCATGTATGGATTATGACGAAACCTTTTCTCCAGTGGCTATGCTTAAGTCCATCCGGATCTTACTTGCCATTGCTGCATACTATGACTACGAAATCAGGCAAATGGATGTTAAGACCGCCTTTCTAAACGGTGATTTAGAAGAGTGCGTATACATGACTCAGCCAGAGGGCTTCATAGATAGTGGGAGCAACGGAAAGGTATGCAAACTGCTTAAATCCATCTATGGGTTAAAGAAAGTATCGCGGAGTTGGAACATCTGCTTTGATGTTGTAGTCAAAGAGTTTGACTTCATCAAAAATATAGATGAACCTTGTATTTATAAGAAGGTTGCAGAGAGTAAGGTTGTATTCCTTGTATTGTACGTGGATGACATACTCTTGATAGGAAATGATGTTCCTATGTTGCAATCAGTCAAGCTCTTCTTATCACAAAGATTCTCAATGAAATATCTAGGTGATGCCTCCTGCATATTGGGAATTATGATCTATAGAGATAGATCTAAACGAATACTGGGATTGTCTTAATCCAGGTACATTGACACCATACTAAAGAGGTTTAGTATGGAAGAATCAAAGCGTGGGAACCAACCCACGATCTTTGGACTCACTCTCTCCAAAGAGATGTCTCCCAAGACTGATTTGGAGAGAGCTCGCATGTAAGGGATACCCTATGCTTCGGCAGTAGGCTCTATCATGTATGTGATGCTATGTACTGTAGGGTTCCTAGGCACTCTTGTGAAGGATCATAAAGCATCAAACATGCCCAAATAAAATTTTAGATGTGCCGAACAACCCAAAGCCGGGATCTTTACTAGATTATTAGGGTTTAACATGCAAGATAATATCTTTAATACTAAGTGTGAGGGATTACAACCTTTGTAGTCCTCTCCTTCGCTTCAGAAGCTCCGAGTAGAAGTCCCTTCGCCGCGATCCATGATCTCCCGGACTCAAGAGAGGCTCCTCTACTCGAACGATCCATGATAGCTTGTCGTATTCCTTTTCTCCAATGATCTACGTCGAAGTTGCAATAGCTCAAGCTCTCTCACTCTAATGAGGTGAACACCCCAATCTAATGGGCTAGATTAGATGAGGATGATGGAGTAGTATTTATGCTTACTTTTTATATCATTTTCTCACAAGAACTCATCACAAAAGAAATCACAAGTGAGCTCTCTCAAAAACTCAAGAGAGAAGAAGATGAAGAATAATGAGATAATTCCTTTTGTGATGAATAGTAGATAGGAATATATGATTGATAGGGAACCATGGTCAAGGATGATAGGCTTAACCTTTGTAGAGAATAAACTAGAGCTAGGGTTTGGTTAGGTTAAGTATGAGTCAAGGATATGTATCAACCATAATATCTTAACCAAGACAAAAGGAAATCCTTCTAGAATAATCAAGAAGGAGCTAACCCTAATCAAACCCTAATCTCTTTTTATCATCCTTAAACATGTTTCATAATAAATCATATCATGTCACAATAATATATATCACATATATATTATATATCTGCAACAAAAGAAAATAATACAATTAACATATATCGCATATATATCAATGTATTAATCCGGTGAGAAAATGAAATAATAAAGCGAGCCAATATTAGATAATGTAATACAATATATCATATATATCATTATACATTAAATCATCGAATCAACACTTGATCCGAAGATCCGGCTATATCGAATATAACCGACTAATATATCATGTACCGATTCATCGAATCAACACTTGATCCGATGTCCCGGTTCATATCTAAATATCACGAGAATATAATACGGTATCTCATATCGCATTATCCTCGGTCCTGCACATATCTCATATGTGCCTCTACACCGTTTTTCCTGAGCCAAGAAACCTCTGTGTAGGACTCTAAAGAATCGTCAATACGCCGGTAGCAGGTGATGATCATATCAAACACCCACAAGCTGCAAGCGGTCAGCTAAACGTAACAGCCACCCAGGTATTGGCGATCAGAAGATCAACAAGATAGCCTGTCCGTTCTCCTGTGAATCCAATCAGTAACACTCCCGTACAGTCAGGTCTGTTCGTCTGATATGTAGCAAATCAAGTCTACGGGTGGTATACGTCAGACCCCAGTAACCGATAAGTCGTGTCGATGTGAGGCTCATAACAGATCGAGAAACTACTGGTAACACTTACCAGTATATCTCTATATCAGCCCTGGCCAGGGACTTCGAGTTATAGCCAATCGAACACAGCACAACATCAACTCCCTATACCGGGAGAGACGAGTCCCCTCCTATCCCTCATTGCCTCCATGTGATTCGGGACTGTACCCAAAAGCCACCATTTTGCACGCCCTCTTGGACGTGGTAAGGTGGAAATCAAAGCACAGTGGGAATCACACAAGACTCTATGACGATCTCGGGTCTACAGACTACCCTGTACCAGTGTCACCGGAGAACTGCCATCTCACGTGTGGTATATTACCATCTGGGAGTTCTCGGCGAGTCCGTCCAGTGTACCCAGTCTCCACTGAGCACCCGTACACCATCTCTGATGTCAAACACCGATGGATATGGGATCATCCATCGCCCATCATATGGGTCAAGATGCGTATACGCTAGTCTACACTGGTGTATCGATGCCCTGTCTCGATATACCTTCGACTAGGAACAGTTATAGGACGTACTCATCGACTACCATGTCGCCACTAGTATTTTCTCATCATAGTCCCAGTAGTCGAGTACAGATCCTAAGGGCTTTATCAACATGTGAGAGAAAAACAGTAAACCAATATAAGTCAACATGTTAAGATAAAGTGAAACCAAATAGCATACTATCATGACGAGCAAGAAAGTCCTCTCTGTATATATCCAAGCATCCATCATAATATACATCATATGTACAACAATGGCCTCTAGGGCATATACATAACTAACAATCTCCCACTTGCACAAAGACCAGCTGCTGTAGTATCTCATATCTAGCATCCCGAATAATCTCTCAAACTGTATCTGAGGAATGGCCTTCGTGAGTGGATCTGCAGTGTTGTCCTTCGTATCTACTCTCCTGACCTCGATCTCCCGGCGATCAACTATCTCCCTGATCAGGTGATACCGCATCAGAATATGTCTGGATTTCTGATGGGACCTGGGTTCCTTAGCCAAATCCACAGCTCCATTGTTATCGCAATACAGAGGTATTGGATGCTTAATGGATGGAACCACACCAAGTTCACTAATGAACTTCTTAACCCAGACAACCGCTTTGGCAGCATCGTTGGCAGCGATGTATTCAGCCTCCATCGTCGAGTCTGCAACGGTATCCTGTTTGGAACTCTTCCAGCATACCGCCCCTCCATTGAGGGTAAAGACAAATCCCGAGTGCAACTTATAGTCGTCCTTATCACTTTGGAAGCTGGAATCGGTAAAGGACTCCACCCGGAGTTCTCCGTTACCATACACCAAGAACATGTCTCTAGTCCTTCGCAAGTACTTGAGAATGTTCTTCACAGCTGTCCAGTGACTCTCTCCAGGATCTGTTTGATACCGACTCACTACACTTAGTGAGTATGCTACATCGGGTTTGGTACATAGCATCGCATACATGATAGAGCCTACTGCCGAAGCATAGGGTATTCCTTGCATGCGAGCTCTCTCCAAATCAGTCTTGGGAGACATCTCTTTCGAGAGAGTGAATCTAGAGATCGTGGGTTGGTTCCCACGCTTGGATTCATCCATACTAAACCTCTTTAGTATGGTGTCAATGTACCTGGATTGGGACAATCCCAGTATCCTTTTGGATCTATCTCTATAGATCCTAATCCCCAATATGCAGGAGGCATCACCTAGATCTTTCATTGAGAATCTTTGTGATAAGAAGAGCTTGACTGATTGCAGCATAGGAATACCATTTCCTATCAAGAGTGTAGGGTTCCTAGGCACACACATGAGGTTCTACAACTGATCAACCATGCCAAAATCAAAAATTTCCATGTGCCAAAGAACCCTAATGCTAGATCGTTACTAGAGGTAAGGCGAAAGAACATGCAAGTTAACAACTTTAACTAAGAGTGAAAGGGACTACAACCTTTGTAGATCCGGTCCTCCACTTCCAAAGCTCCGTGATGACATCCCTCCGCTGGGATCATCGTATCCCGGACTCTAGCGATGGTTTCGTCGGAGAAATGATCGGGCTAGGTCGTTGACTTCGATGCCGAAGATGATCTACGTCGAGGCAACTCTAACTCAAGCTCCATCTTCACTAGGTCATGAAACTTGTGAAGATAACACACTCTACTACATGGCAAGTGGTAGAGGATGAAGAAATAGGAAGTGGGTTCACTTTGGAATTGGATTTCTCACTTGGATTCATCACTTGGAATTTTCTAGAAATGGCTTTCTTCTTCATGAAGAAGATGAAGAAGAAGAAAGAAAATAATGAAAATGAATTATCTAAAAAAGAAAATCAAGTGATGCTTATCATTTAGCAACCATGGGTGAGATAACTAATGTAGTGAATAAACTAAGGTTTAGGTGAAATGGTTAGGTTAAGGAATAAAAACAAAATGGTTACTTTGTCAAAGATGCATGAAGCATCAATAAGCTTCTTGCATAAAACAAAAGCAGCCATTTAGTTTTTTCTTTTAACCAAAATAAATAAAGTAAATAAAACCCCTGCCATTTACCTAAACATGGTGTATAGCATACACACACCCAAGTTTGCATGTATCATCAAACATGATACAATCAAGTGCACAAAAATATATCACATATACTACTTGTGCACATCAAGTGAGAAAATCAATCTTAAGTGAACAAATACTAGTTAATGTAAAGTAATATATCAAATATATAATTATACATTAAATCATTAAATCAACACTTGATTTAATGATCCGGTCATACCGCATATAACCGACTAATATCAAGTGTATCAATATATCGAATCAACATTTGATTCGGTAACCCGGCTATATCTTTTATAACCGTCCGATGATACAAATCGCGAGAATAGAATCCAGTATCATATAATGGTATTATTCTCGGTCCCTCACATATCTCATATGTGCTCCTATTTCGTTTCGCTTGAGCCAGGAAACCTCTGTGTAGGACTCTAAAGACTCGTCAATACGCCGGCAGCAGGTGATGATCATATCAAACACCCACAAGCCGCAAGCGGTCTGCTAAACGTAACGGCCACCCGGGTATTGAGCGATCAGAAGATCAACGAGCAAGCCCGCTCACACTCCTGTGAATCCAACCAGCAACACTTACCGTACAGTCCGGTCTGTTCGTCTGATATGTCGCATATCTCGCCTAGGGGTGGTAAACGTCAGACCCCAGTAGCTTGATAAGTCATGCCGGTATAAGGTCCATAACAAGCGTGAAACTACTGATAACTCTTACCAGTAAATCACTGCAACCCTGGTCAGGGATTTCCAGTTATGGCCAGTCGAGCATAGCGCAACATCAACCCCCAATACCGGGAGAGACGAATCCCCTCCTATCGCTCATTGCCTCCATGTGAATCGGGACTGTCCCCAAAAACCACCTGTTTGCACGACTCAATAGAGCTGTGGTACGGTGGAAATCAAAGCACAGTGGGAGACACACAAGACTCTATGACGATCTCGGGTCATCAGACTAAGCTGTACCAGTGTCACCAGAGAACTGCCATCTGACGTGAGGTATAATACCATCTGGGAGTTCTCGGCGAGTCCGTTCAGTGTACCCAGTCACTACTGAGCACACGCATACCATCTCTGATGTCAAACACCAATGGATATGGGATCATCCATCGCCCATCACATGGGTCGAGAAGATATACGCTAGTCTACTCTGGAAAATCGATGCCCCGTCTCGATATTCCCACGACTAGGAACATTGAAGGATGTACTCATTGACTACCCAGGCCCCACTAGTATGAACTACATCATAGTCCTGGAAGTCGAGCACACATCCTAAGGGTTTTATCAACATGTAATAGAGAGACTGCAAGTATACATGTTAAGATAAAGAGTAACCAGATAGCGTACTATCATGTCGAGCAAGAAAGTCCTACCTATATATGTCCCAGCATCCACTACAATATACATCCTATGTACAGTAATGGCCTCTAGGGCATACATATAACTAACAATCTCCCACTTGCACTAGGGCCATCTGTAGCAGTGGTTGCTGTATCTAATACTCAACCATCCCATATAAGTCTCTCTCTAGGAAAAAGCCTTTGTGAGTGGATCCGCCGTGTTGTCCTCTGAGTCTACTCTCCTAACCTCGATCACCCTGGAGATCAACTATCTCCATGATCAGGTGATGCTGCCTCAGAATATTTCTGGGTCACTGATGGGATCGGGGTTCCTGGACCAAAGTCACACTTCCATTGTCACACAATGGTAGGAACCTAGTTCATCTTATGAACCAATATACACCCAAACTGCCTCTTTGGTAGTATCTTTGATAGCGATGTCACCAGCCTTTATTGTCTAGTCTGCCACGGTATATAGCTTGGAACTCTTCCAATATACCGTCCCTCCACTGAGAGTAAATACATTACCTGTGACTGACATTCAGTCGTCCTTATCACCCTGGAACCTTTCCAGTGATTCTCCCCAGGATCGATTGATACCATCTCACTAAACCTAGTGAGAATCCTAACATCCATTTAGACCTATCTTATAGATCCAAATCCTAGGATTTATGAGGTATCACCTTTATCCTATTTGGAGAATCCTTATGACAAGAGGAGATTGACCTTGTGTAGTATAGGAAACTCTTTTCCTATCAAGAATATGTTGTCCACATACTGTTGGAGATAGTGCCCTCAGAGTCAATTATTGGATCACAGGCACGTGATTGTAATGATTGAGGAAGGACCTATCCCGATAGGAAAATCTTACTCGAGATGATAGTATGCTATCTGGTTTACCTTTATCATCGTGTGCTGCTTTAGGTGACCTTACAGGTCGCTATTACACGTTGGTAGAGCCCCTAGGATTCTTGCTTGACCACCGGCAGTATGAGGGCGATCATATACGTGGGAGCTGGCAGTCTATAAGCATATCCTTAAATGGTCCCTAGTCGTGAGAGTTTCGAGACAGGGCATCGATACTCCAGAGTAGACTAGTGTATACAGTCGAGACCCCGACGAGGGGCGATGGCTGGTCTCACAAGCCACTGGTGTCAATTGGTTCACCTAAGATGTATACAGGTGCTCATTGGGTTATGAGTACACCGGACAGGACTCGCCGGGAACATGCTAGTTGGTCTTATACCAAACGTCAGATGGCAGTTCCCTGGTGACATGTGTACAGGTTAGTTCATCGACCTGGGGATCGTCATTTGTCTTGTGTGAGTTCCCACTGTACTTTGATTACTACCCTACCACGGCTCAAAGGAGTCGTGCAAACAGGTTTTAGTTGGGTGCAGTCCCGAGCCACATGGAGGCAGTGAGCGCATCTTCAGGGGTTCGTCTCTCCCGGTATTGGGGGTGAGGTCGCGCTGTGTCTAGGAGAGCCATTACACGAAGCCCTCGCCGAGGCAAGGAGATTTACTGGTAGGTATTCCAGTAGTATCTCAGGGTGTTCTGGGCTACACTCCGACACGACTTGTACCGCTTTTGGGGGTCTGACTTTTACCAACCCCCAAGGCCCGCCATGCGATGCTCATAGACGAACGGACCGGACTGTACGGATATTGTCACTGACAGGCTCAGTAGGGTTGTCTGGCTGAGTTCGCTCACAGACGTCCCTTTTAGTCAATACCTGGTAGCTCGTTACGTATTGGCTTATACCTCTGACGTGCTAGTGGTTAAATCCACAACAAAGGTGTTGACGAGTCTTTAGAGTCCCCCACATTCAGTTACTCAAGCTTTCGGGCGAAAAGCTGTAGAGGCCGTATGGAGATATGGAAAGGTCCGATCAGATACGTGCGGTATTGCACGGATCAGGATAGGACGGTTTGTACTACAAGCCGTATAGATATATAGCAGGGTTCGATCCGATACGTGCGGTATTGCACGGATCAGGATTGAACAGATATTACTAGCCGGCTTTGGTTTAAGCCGGATCCTAGTATAGTACAGTGTAGAATTTGTCTCATTGCTTTTGTATTTCGGTCGGAGTACAAATGCGGGTGTGTATGCACAGTATCGGGTTTTTCCTGTAATTTATTACGGGACCAGTTTTCTGGAGTTGCCAGTTTGTTTTCCGTTTCGGCCGATTTCCTTTTTATCGTTCATTGGCCGAAGATTGGTGGAGGAGGGCTTATTTGCATTGTTGCAAATAAGTATTTGTGGAGGGGTTCTTTGCATATTCTTGTGTCATGATAGTTGCACCATTCTTTGACCTTGACTTCTTCTTCTATCATGATTGACTTTGTTTTCATGATGGCTTGACTTTGGATATGATGATGGGAGATGATATGGTTGTTGAGTGTTGGACTTTCCTAGCTATCATTTCTGTTTTTTTTTTTTTGCATTATTGATCAAGCCATTCTCTCTCACTCTCATGTTCTTCTCTCCACTCACCAAGGCCGGCCACTTGAAGAGGTGGGGGTGCCCATTTTATGTGTGGGGATTTTTTGTATCTTTGGTTTTGAAAAAATCCCTACAACTCCATCTCCAAAAAGTTTACTTCATTTCCTCCACCAAAAGGCAAACTCCTACAACCCCAAATGAGACTTGCTCACTACACATTCTACAGCAAATCTTGGGCACGTCGACTAGCCAGCTTCGTGCCCGAGTTGCCTCGGTATTGAGGTGGGAGCCCGTAAAAGATGTAGGCGATGTGGTGCACTTCCGGCGACGAGGTGGAGACAAGACATTCCGCGGGAGATCGGGACGACGACGAGAAGACCGGAGGACTCGGATCAGTCGGTATATCTCTCTTCCCCATCTTGTAGTTAGCTAGGACTAGTTAATGGTTCGATCCGGGTTTTAGTGCGCGGTGGTGCCAGTTCATGAAAAATTAAAGTATATCACCGCTTCCGCATTCTGGCCTCGGGATGGAGGCCGGGGCGCCGCCGTGCACTTACAGTGGTATCAGAGCCTCGCCATTAACTTAGTCTAGCTTTGTTTAATGTGTTTACATTTCCGATCGACCAAAATTCCAAAATCCGCGTTTTTGTTCACATTAGTTTTCTGTTGAAATTTTTTGGAGTCGAAAAATTTTTCAGGTTGTAAAAAACTAATGTACTGGAAGTTCTAAGACTACTGGAGAAATTCGACAAATTGATCATTCAAGGGGAGCGCGGAACCGCGGCCAAACCCCACTTTGGGCCGCGGTTCCGCCGCAGTATGGAATGTTCAATTGGTCAAACTTTTTCAGTGGGCTTCTAGGATGAAAATAGGGGTTTTGGAATATTAATGTTGGGCCCAGAATTTCTTGATGTGCTACAGTAGTACTTGGGGGCCCACTTGTTAAAATTTGATCGATCGGATATTTTAAACACATTTATTTCACAGTATTTACATTATATCTGCGACCGTGAATGTCACTTGATCGGTAAATCCTGTCTAACTGCTATAGCCCGGTTAGACGGATTTGCGAACGTGACTTTCACGTTGATGTTCTGTGTATTGCTGTGATGTTGCGGATCGGTCGTAGGGGATAGCCTGGATGCAATGCTAGTACAGTTCTGTTGTATTATGTACATTTGATATTGCGGGGCGAGCGTCCGACATGTGGACTGCCGTCACTGCCTGTTTGTATTATTATTTTGGGGCACGACCAGGTTGCGGTCAATGTACCCGTTGTATGTATATTTTACTTTCTGTACTAGGATTGCCCCGTGGAGGGGTGCACGGATGGCCGGATTCTGGAGGGCAACAAGCCCGCATCTCATGGCATTGAGACGGAGGGGGCTTCACTCTAGAATTGGCGGGCTATTCGCCGCATTCGTAGGGGGTACAGGTTGACCCAGGAGGGGTGCCCAAGTTACCGGATTCCGTGAAGTGCTGGGTGGTCCATTCACGGTGCTGAAGGGGGCTGCCTCGCTTCATGTTTTGGAGGGTAACTTGCCGCGCCCGTAGGGGTCTAGGTTTTCATTGCACCGGCTATCCACACGACCAGGGGAACGTCGGGTTTCAGTAGTGGCTCTGTGAAACCCGGGGATCCCAGATATCTGTATTGTTCTGTGATGCTGTACATTTCTGTGATGTTGCATTTTATCACGCCTTGAGCGAATATAATATATTGGTATATATATTAGTAGATGTTGTATATGTTTTGCATCCGCGCTAGTCCAGTCCCCGCTCTGTCGTTAGTTAGCTAACCTAACGGGTAATGACGGGACCCAGTGGCGAATGCGGATGGCATATACGTACATCAGTATATTTTCGTTCTTTGTGGTGTGATCAATTGATGGGACTGCGTTGATTCGGATCAATGCAAGTTAAAAACAAACCTAATTTGATGTTGTTGGAACACTTTTCAAAAAGCTGTTATTGCAAGGACGTTCACTTTTGTTTTGCATCGTGGTATTCAGTTGGAATATCCTGCTCCTCAGTCGACAAGGCAAGGGCCGAGATCCCTTCACCGGGAGTGACCCCTTGGACAAAAAGTTTGCGTCAGGGCATTAACTTCACTATAGCCGACTACTTTTGCTTTGCACCGTGGTATTCAGTTGGAATATCCTGCACCTCATTCTACGGGGAAAGAGCCGAGATCCCTTCACCGGGAGTGACCTCTTTAGCAAAGGTTTTCGTCACTATATTTTTAAAAGCTATCCGTTCCTTCAACGATATCAAGTTCATTACGTTAAAGGTTTTCGCCACAAACCATTCGTAGCCCTCCGTCGTTTCATGTGGATGGTCAATAGTATTCAAGCCGTGTATGTTGGCCAAAGTCAAGGCACGGTGATTGGTAGCTATTGGGGTATTCATATGCAGCATAGATAGATGCATTGGTTTGGGACAGTCGTACTGCCATTTTGGCCAAAGTCAAGGGTAGGTACGGGTGGATTCAAATTAACCTGGAGAATGACGGGTAGAACTTGACATGTGACTTATGATATGTTGGCCAAAGTCAAGGTCATAAGAGCATGGGGCAGAAATCACATCGGGAGTTTCAAAAGAACTGAAACTTGCCAGATATGCGCATACCTTCTAGAGTGTGATGACGTGAGCGGATTCTGTCACGTTATCATGCGGTGATAGTTGGATCCCGATTCCCACTGATGAGTTAGTTTACTCCTCGGGTGACCCCGACTAATTCTTCTTTCAGGTTTGGAGGAGAATTTGACGGTACAGTGGGAGGTTTCCAGATTAGATAAAATGGTAACCATTCTGATCTAGGTTAGAGTGCACGCTGAGTGTTTCTTTTCTCTCTCTCTTTGGCAGCGACCATTGACCCAACCCTAAGACTATGACTCAGTGACCAGGTTGACCGAACCTTCTTAACACTGGCTTTTGGATTGTCAGAGTTGCAGACCTCATTGCCACTCCTACTTTTACCCTTTTCTCCAGGATACCCCGTATTACTACGAATGTCCACTTCCATTGGACAAAACCATCGTATGGTTAGATACGAACTCGAAGGAATTTATTCGAGGATGGTTTCCGGTTCTGGAGAAAACAGATAGGATTATTCAGTTGTCTTTTCCTTTTACCTTCTCTCAGCTTGCGAGTACTCCTTGGTTTAGGAGATAGTACACCTATTACGCAAATTGGATAGTCTTCTTCCAAACCTTAGGCTGGTGCCGACCGGTAGGGAATGAAGAAAACCAATTAGCCTAACGATGGTGTACAGAAGGTATTAAGTTAAGACAAAGCAAGAGATTAGTAAGAGGGCAAAGTAAATTGCGACTGTTATTCACGACCAAACCAAATATTCCTTCGCCAATCCTAAATCACCTTTGTATTTCTCCAGGACACTCCGTATCACTACGAAGATCCACAGTTTATTGGATACTCCATCGTATGGTTATATACGAACTCGAAAGGAACTTGTTCCAGTTCGGGGATGGATTCTGGTTCAGGAGAAATAGGAATAAGGTTTATTCGGTTGTCTTTTATCTTCACCTTCTCTCGCATTGTGAGTGCTCCTAGGATTAGGACAGTACACCCATTATGCTTATTGGATAGTCTTCTTCCAAACCATAGGCTGGTGCCGAACGGTAGGGAAGGAAGAAAACCATTTGGCCTAAGGGGTGTACAGAAGGTAAAGACTAAAGACATATGAAGGGATTTGGAGAGGTGGCAAAGAACTATACGGTTACAGTCGTGAATCTGGAAGAGGCATTACTAGGAATACCGGGATACCCCATCGAAACATTTCAATGTTTCAGTCTCACTGTGTACTGTTAAAGGAAAACTGATTTCCCGATAAGATACTTACTCCAGGGTATGTATTTACCAGGTACGATTCTCACATCTGTATGGTTTTACAGATAATGAGTGGGAGTAGGTTATTGGGAATTGGGTGATCATCCTCATTATATCGGGATTCGTTGTAATCAGTGATATTTGAGGAAGTCACCTGGGTTGGTTGCCGGACGGCAAATATTTGGTTTTGAATATCCTCTGTTATGCACCAATTTCAAATTGATATATCTGTACGTCTATTTTCATAGAGTGAGATATACCTTTCTGAAATTATGTCTACGACATTTACCTATATCAGTGGATGGTTAGGTAAGGAGCATTAAACAGCGGTGTAATTCTTCTTAACCATAAGTACAGTTTTCAACCTACGACACACAGTGAATGAGTTATCAGACTCAAGGGACTTATACAGAGTATTGTATGTTGTCCAGGGTCCATCAGGACAGAGGGGTTGGTCCTCGTACTATATTCGGTTTACTTATGACTTCTCTAGTTTTTAGACAGGTGTTTCGTGGAAACACAGGGTCCGAATTTGGAGAAGTTATAGGTATTTGAATAGAGTGGAGAACCAGGTGTAGCAAGTATCGGGATTCTTCAAAGTGATCGAAGATGTAAATACTTGTCAATGGTATTCAGTTGATAGTAATGATAAAGAGAACTTGCTTCTCTTTCAGGTTACTCATAATTGGAAGCATTCCTAAGTTGAGTAACGTTGATCGGCCTCCTTCCATTTAGTTGACATGCACTGGAGACAGTTGCATGATTTGGATCTGGTTCAATTAAATCAGTGCCTCTGTTTCTATATTGGATATAGAACAGTTCATATCTTAACGATGTTAAGGTACGGGGAGTTGTCCGGTTTATGCTTAAAACCAGACACTGGACAACTCAAGGCACGTTTCTGTAATGACTGTTTGTGGGTTGACCCAGGCCATGACGAGGGTTGACTTTCTACCATCTGGATGAACAATAGCAATATTGTTCTAGACTCGCCACAGTTTTAATAAAAATAGATTTTTTCAGAAAACAGTAGTGGGAGTATGGTAGAACTGGAAGTGATTCCAGAACCACAAACGATTACTGAAGATTTGATAAGGAACCTAAAGATTCAATCCGGTTTGACATTCCATTGGCCACTCCGCAGATACGGTGGGTAACCTCGGGCACCCGAGGGGTACTCCGGTAGCCTCAAGGACGGTGACAGGGAGGTTCTTGTTTACCCACACTTGCCATTGCTGTTGTTCCAGACTGTGAGACCTGGCAGGAGGATGAGTATAGCGTCGTTCTGAACTCGCTTCAGAAGTGTACGTGTATATGACTCTGCCAGAGGGTTGTCGTAGTCAGTGGGAGCAGCGGAAGCATTGGTGGACATGTAGCTTATGTCTATTTATAGACTAAAGCAGATAAAGCGGAGATAGATCATCTATTTCTGACGTGACAGTCATAAGGTTTGACTTCATTAGAATAGGGGATGGATCTGTTGAGAAGGTAGTAGGGTGTGATGTCCTGGTATTTGGATGACATACACAGAGTAGGAAGTGATATTCCTACACTACAATTGGTTATACTTTGGTCGTCACACAGTGGTTTCTCCACATGGGACTTGGACATTATGTCAGACATACTGGTTACTAGATCTATGGTTTTAGATCTAGATTTGGGTGGTTTCCCAATCAGGGTACTTTGACAGCATTCTAAGAGTATTTAGAATGGACGACTCCTGGCACGGTAGTGTACCTGCAGGTGATGGAGTCACCCTCTCTAAAGCTGTCTTACAGACTAAAGGGGAGAGGGATGTGCATGATTGGCAGATCACTTGCTCAGGCAATTGAGTTAATCATGAGATGTCAAGTACCACGCCAGATGTTGTTCTTGCACTAGATGCAATAAGATGACATTAATCCAATCCTGGAGGAACAGTCGGAAGCAGTTTTAGAACAAAAGTGGATGTTCTAGGGATATGATAACGACAGCCTCATTCGGGAGACAGTTATCATTCCAGGCTTCCAAGGTGACCTGGACGACAAGGAGGTTGTCAGAGTTTTAGTTTTTCCTTCTGATGAGGGGCAGTATTTTGGACAGGTGGTCCAAGGCAATACTGAGGGAGGCATGGCGTAGGATACTGATTAAGTTCAGTTGACGATACAGTCTAAGAAGTTTGGATTTGGAGTTCATTTATGAGCTAGGTCCCATCAGACATTCATACACATTCTAAGACAGGTATTGCTCATTTCGAGAGATGGCTTTCTCCGCGAACTTGAGATATAGAGAGACATAGAAAGAAACATCAAAGCGGATCCACTCACTGAGGCTATTCCTCGAACGCAATAGTTTCGCAAACGAGATGTGTGAGGCGGATTAGTAGAGGAGTTGGGTGTTCGGTATCACACGGGCTGTGAGTATGCGACATCGCAATAAATAGCCTTGAGTGCAAGTGGGAGATTGTTGGAGATAGTGCCCTCAGAGTCAATTATTGGATCACAGGCACGTGATTGTAATGATTGAGGGAGGACCTATCCCGATAGGACAATCTTACTCGAGATGATAGTATGCTATCTGGTTTACCTTTATCATCGTGTGCTGCTTTAGGTGACCTTACAGGTCGCTATTACACGTTGGTAGAGCCCCTAGGATTCTTGCTTGACCACCAACAGTATGAGGGCGATCATATACGTGGGAGCTGGCAGTCTATAAGCATATCCTTAAATGGTCCCTAGTCGTGAGAGTTTCGAGACAGGGCATCAATACTCCAGAGTAGACTAGTGTATACAGTCGAGACCCCGACGAGGGGCGGTGGCCAGTCTCACAAGCCACTGGTGTCAGTTGGTTCACCTAAGATGTATACAGGTGCTCATTGGGTTATGAGTACACCGGACAGGACTCGCCGGGAACATGCTAGTTGGTCTTATACCAGACGTCAGATGGCAGTTCCCTGGTGACATGTGTACAGGTTAGTTCATCGACCTGGGGATCGTCATTTGTCTTGTGTGAGTTCCCACTGTACTTTGATTGCTACCCTACCACGGCTCAAAGGAGTCGTGCAAACAGGTTTTAGTTGGGTGCAGTCCCGAGCCACATGGAGGCAGTGAGCGCATCTTCAGGGGTTCGTCTCTCCCGGTATTGGGGGTGAGGTCGCGCTGTGTCTAGGAGAGCCATTACACGAAGCCCTCGGCTGAGGCAAGGAGATTTACTGGTAGGTATTCTAGTAGTATCTCAGGGTGTTCTGGGCTACACTCCGACACGAGTTGTACCGCTTTTGGGGGTCTGACTTTTACCAACCCCCTAGGCCCGCCATGCGATGCTCATAGACGAACGGACCGGACTGTACGGATATTGTCACTGACAGGCTCAGTAGGGTTGTCTGGCTGAGTTCGCTCATAGACGTCCCTTTTAGTCAATACCTGGTAGCCCGTTACGTATTGGCTTATACCTCTGACGTGCTAGTGGTTAAATCCACAACCAAGGTGTTGACGAGTCTTTAGAGTACCCCACATTCAGTTACTCAAGCTTTCGGGCGAAAAGCTGTAGAGGCCATATGGAGATATGGCAAGGTCCGATCAGATACGTGCGATATTGCACGGATCAGGATAGGACGGTTTGTACTACAAGCCGTATGGATATATGGCAGGGTTCGATCCGATACGTGCGGTATTGCACGGATCAGGATCGAACAGATATTACTAGCCGGCTTTGGTTTAAGCCGGATCCTAGTATAGTACAGTGTAGAATTTGTCTCATTGCATTTGTATTTCGGTCGGAGTACAAATGCGGGTGTGTATGCACAGTATCGGGTTTTTCCTGTAATTTATTACGGGACCAGTTTTCTGGAGTTGCCAGTTTGTTTTCCGTTTCGGCCGATTTCCTTTGTATCGTTCATTGGCCGAAGATTGGTGGAGGAGGGCTTATTTGCATTATTGCAAATAAGTATTTGTGGAGGGGTTCTTTGCATATTCTTGTGTCATGATAGTTGCACCATTCTTTGACCTTGATTTCTTCTTCTATCATGATTGACTTTGTTTTCATGATGGCTTGACTTTGGATGTGATGATGGGAGATGATATGGTTGTTGAGTGTTGGACTTTCCTAGCTATCATTTCTTTTTATTTTTTTTTGCATTATTGATCAAGCCATTCTCTCTCACTCTCATGTTCTTCTCTCCACTCACCAAGGCCGGCCACTTGAAGAGGTAGGGGTGCCCATTTTATGTGTGGGGATTTTTTGTATCTTTGGTTTTGAAAAAATCCCTACAACTCCATCTCCAAAAAGTTTACTTCATTTCCTCACCAAAAGGCAAACTCCTACAACCCCAAATGAGACTTGCTCACTACACATTCTTTTGCAAATCTTGGGCACGTCGACTAGCCAGCTTCGTGCCCGAGTTGCCTCGGCATTGAGGTGGGAGCCCGTAAAAGATGTAGGCGATGTGGTGCACTTCCGGCGACGAGGTGGAGACAAGACATTCCGCGGGAGATCGGGACGACGACGAGAAGACCGGAGGACTCGGATCAGTCGGTATATCTCTCTTCCCCATTTGTATTTAGCTAGGACTAGTTAATGGTTCGATCCGGGTTTTAGTGCGCGGTGGTGCCAGTTCATGAAAAATTAAAGTATATCACCGCTTCCGCATTCTGGCCTCGGGATGGAGGCCGGGGCGCCGCCGTGCACTTACACGTACAATACGAGGATGATGACCTTACTCTCTACTACCTTTTTGTATATACAAGGTTCATCTACCATTTAGATGAAGTCAAACTCTTTAACTATCGCATCAAAACAGACGTTCCAACTCCGCGATACCTGCTTTATTCTGTAAAGCAGCTTGCACACATTTCCGCTGCTCCCATTGTTTACGAAGCCCTCTGGCTGTGTTCTTATAGACGTTCTCTTCTAAATCATTATTATTTAGAAAAGTTGTCATGGCACCCGACCGCCAGATATCGTAGTCATGGTATGTAGCCGTGGCAAGTAGGATCCGGATGGACTTAAGCATAGCCACTGGAAAAGGTTTCATCATTATCCATGCTTGGTCGATGACGAAAACCATTAACAAGTCTAGCTTTGAAAGTCTCAACTTTTCCATCTACACCAAGTAATCTTCTCAAGATATACTTGCTCCTGATGGGGATTTAACCCTTCAGATATAGAAACCAAAGTCCATACTTTGTTGGTGTACATGGATTCCATCTCAGATCGCTAAGCATCCAGCCATTCTTACAGAGTCCCCACTCTTGATGGCCAGCTCGAAACTAGTTAGGTCATCATCTCATGATGCAATCCTCGCTCCCACTGTCACCGAGAAACCGAAGTATCTCTCAGGCGGATGAGGAACCCGACCAGATCGGCGGAGAGGCTGAGGTTCGTTGGGGACTATTGAATCCTTTGGTTCTGTCAAATCATCAGCTGTAGTTTGTATAACTGGAACTCCTTCCAGTTCTACAGAACTGACCTTGCCTCGATCTTGTCGGATTTTGCTTTTGACATAGGTCGGACAATCCCAAATCTTAACTTACTTAAGAGATAGGTTCTTCCTATACCATATCTTATATGGAGTGGTAGGCACTGATTTGATTCGAATCCAATTCAATAGGTATGCAACTTCTCAAGTGCACAACCTCAAAAGGAAATAGGTAACTCAGTAGTACTCATCAGAGGGCACACCATATCTAATATGGTGAGATTGCTCCGCCCCGACACACCGTTGTGCTGTGGTGTATTCAGAGGAGTAACACCGAGAGAGAATCTCATTCTCCTTTAGAATAGTCCAAGAATTCCATGCACGAGTATTCTCCTCCCTGATCTTATCATAGGACATAATACTTATACCCAGTTTTTGGTTCTCTACTTCTAACTTATATTCTGTGAATATCTAAAAAACTTCGGACTTATGTTTCAACAGGAACATATGGCTGAATCTTGAGAGATCATCAGAGATTCTAATGAAGTACAAAGAACCGGTCCTGACATGTGTAGACAGGGGACCTTGCATACGTCACTATGTATCAGTCCCAAGAGTTCACTAACTCTTTCTCTGTTTCCAATAAACAGAGCTATGGTCATCTAATCTTTGTGACATGACTGGAAAGTTTCATAAGTTGTAAATTCAAACTAATTTAAATATGCATCTAAATGTAACTTCAGCCAGTTGGGTCGCATTGATATGACCTAGTCTACAATGCCTCAAGAAGGATTCGTTCATTTCTGAACTCTTCCTCTTGTGTGTGTTCCGTATATTAGGAACTGTAGTTTGATTTAGAACGTCAATGCTTTTAGATAACGTGCCTGAACCGATCAACTTTTGAAATATTCAAAACAATATTCAACAATACAAAATTATATCCTTTAATAAATCAAGAGATTGATATGATTTTGTATATCAGGTTCGGTATCTAATAGCATTTGTTCAGAATAAATTTATTGATAATACAGGGTCACAGTGACCAACAGACTTGGCTGCAACACTTGCACCATTTTCTGTCTCATGAAACCTATCACCCGTTCTCAGTTCTCTGCCTTTCCGTAGCCCTATGTAACAGATTACATATCTGGGATCCTGATCTGGTATCAGATACCCAGGACGTAGAGGATACTGAGAAACAGTTCTGTGTAACGAACACACCCGAAGAAGATGCATCATATGCACTTTCTTCGTTTGGGCGGCATGGGAATCTTGGTATTCCCCTAATTCTTGCTCGGTCTTATAACAATTGTAAGTTGGAGCGGGACCAACGTTCCCCAACTCAGTATAACAAGCGGGTTCGGTCAATACATCCATATTATTATCTTGATTAAGGCGTGATGTGGCTGCTACCTAGAGAGAGAGAGAAGAAAACACTCTGCGTGCGCTCTTGCAAGATTAGATTGGTTATATATTTTATCTAATCAGGATGGCTCCCACTGTTTTTATCAAATCTTCCTTCAAACCTTAAAAGGAAAGACTAGCCGGGATTAATTACACTCTACAAGTTCGCCAATCTTTCAGCCAGGCCAGTGTCGGTACTTTGAGAGAGGTTCCCCGTGCTTTCGGACGGACCTAATTAAAGTAAACCTCGTTTTTCGAGAGGCGTAACCCCATTGACACCTTTCTAGACACCTACTTGATCGGCTAATTGTAAAGTGCAAAACTCTCCCAGGAGTAACAATTACTCGCAGTGGGTATCGGGATCCAACTATCATATGGAAGGTATGCAATCTCATTGCAAATTTCAACACTTGAAACTCCCGATAAAGGTTTTTACCTCTAGCACTTATGACCTTAACTATGGTCAACAAATCATAAGCACTAGTCAAGTTCTACCCGTCATTTCGTGATTAATTAGACCCACCCACATGACCCTTAACTAAGATCAACAAAGTCACGCGACTGTCCTAACTAATCGCATCATATGCGGTGTAGGAAGACATCACTTAGCTACCGTATACTGTGCCTTGACTATGGTCAACAAACAGAGCACGAATACTAAGTATTCTACTTCCTAAAATGACGGAGGGTTGCGAATGGTTTTTTATGAAAACCTTTAATGCTTTGAACTTGATCTCGTTGCGGAATCAAATGGTTTTTAAATGGAGTGTTTTTGATGCTTTTCTAGTTTTGCTAAAGGGGTCACTCCCGGTGAAGGGATCGTCGGCCCTTTCCTCATCGAACAAGGTGTAGGATATATCATATATACCGCTGTGCAAAGTAAAAACTATACAAGCAATCAAAAGACAAACCGAGGGTTGTAGCATCTGCCAGTTATTGCTAAAGGAGTCACTCCCGGTGAAGGGATCTCGGTCCTATCCTTATCGAATAAGGTGCAGGATGTTCTACAAGGAACACCGCGATGCAGAGCAAGAACTGTAGCTACCTGTTTTTATTTTTTTTCAAATTCGATTCCACAACATCTTTTAGGTTTATTTTCTTTCTTTAATCTCATTGAATGTCCCATCATTTAAGTCCACCTAAACATCACAGATAAATATAACGTACGCTTATGCCATCCGCATTCGCCTCGATGTCCCGTCTGCACCGTTAGGTTAGGTAACTAACGGCAGAGCGGGGCAGGGCTAGCGTGGGTGTAAAACATAAGCAACGTGTATATAATATATGCAATATCTATCTGAACATATCACATGATCACATCACAGATAACGCAGCAGAAAATATCATATGAAATATTGGATATACTAGGACGTCCGTGTTTTATTTTGAGCCTGAATAAAACACGGATTCCACGGTCGTGATGAATAGCCAATCCCACACCCCTAGACCACTACGAGAGTGGCAAGCAACCTACCAATTTTGGGGTTAGGAGACCCGGACCCAACTCCTCGAGATGGTCTCCCACTGGACCCTAGAACCCGGTTACTTGTGCTCCTCTCCTTGGGTCTATCCTAATGCGGAAAAGTAAATAATATACAAATGGTGACATCATCCACAACCTGGAAGTGCCCCAATAAAAGAATATTACATACAAGTTTTTTACATGAATGAAAACGAAAAACACTCATCTCACATAAAAACCCCCGGCTATTCAAACACGACGATCCAATATAACATATCCAGCAACACATAACATCACATGTCATCAACGTAAGTAAATATGCCCATCCCAATTATCGTTGACATATAGCAACGAAACTGGCGATATCACATATTACACTTACGGTCGCAGAAAAGAAAGTGTAAAACTACAACAGTTGGAATCCGCAACCTGCTTAGACATCGCATGCCTAACCAAATGAATTCCTTAGACATCGCATGCCTAACGATTATAAACCCCGCATTTTAGTCTCATTATCGAAAACACTTTTCAATATGAAGTCGGGAAATTCAACAAGATTCCTGATATCCAGAATGAATGCTCGTCGCAAACTTTAGTAGACGGCTGCACCCCCAATACCGTCGACGAAGTGCACTAAGGCGAAACACCGCTGCCGCGAGCACCCGAACGGATGCTTTCGGCGACGGGGTTCTCCTACAGTCACTTGGTCGAGGCTATGGGGCGTGGCTGTCTATTAAGTTTACCCGGCGAGTATCCGCGTATCCAACGTGATTGCGACGGACTTTTGATCACATCAAAATTCCGTGGCAACCGATCAAGTGAGACTAAAGTGCTATGTTTATAACATACATTCAGTTATCTCATAACTACTTGTGGATTCCAAATATTGTATCACATTCCAGATAAATAGAAAATGTTAAACTTTCCGATCGAACAATCAAACAGCCAAGTTTTCCCGAATGGTTTTCAACACTTGAAATAAGTTTAAAAACATCCATTTCATGCTACAGTACCAACGGTCCAGCTGTAGAAGGGTCAAGCCAACGCCTCACATGTGGCACGCCGTACTGCCCCAAACCCTAAGGTTCAAAGGGCAGTTCAAGACGGTCACATAATCGAGTTAAGGTTTGTTGTCTTCTAGAGGGTCCATCGCGTTACTTGCACTACTTAGAACATTCTTAAACTACGGAAAAATCCAACACTTGGAAATTTCCCGGCAGGGGAAAAAGTGGGTATTTATATCCGGTCGAACTTTTTAACAGTTTCTAAAATATCCGGAAAAACATAAACGAAGTTAAATTATCCGATCGAATCAACGAGTCCCCAATACAACCCTAGAAAACTCAACACTTGAGTGGAATTAAAATATTCCCAGAAAAAATTAACAAGAAAGGACCTAAGAATAATTACATGAAATACCAGGGACAAAGTCACAATCTTGGCCGCGGAACCGCCGCCAAACCCTTGGTTTGGCCGCGGTTCCACGGTCAAATTTTTGAGTTAGGGGTCCATACTTCACAGTAATTCTTGTATTTTCCTGCTTAATTTTCTGAGCATTTTTATTTCACAAAAATCCACAGTTTGAAAAAATGTACAGAGAAGGGTTTTGATCGGGGTTTCGTGGTTCGATCGAATCTCTAACATCGTCTACACTTCGCCTAAAGCTCTAGCTAGGCTCTGATACCACTGTAGGGTTCCTAGGCACACACATGAGGTTCTGCAAGCGGTCTGCTTAACGTAACGGCCACCCGGGTATTGAGCGATCAGAAGATCAACGAGCAAGCCCGCTCACACTCCTGTGAATCCAACCAGCAACACTTACCGTACAGTCCGGTCTGTTCGTCTGATATGTCGCATATCTCGTCTAGGGGTGGTAAACGTCAGACCCCAGTAGCTTGATAAGTCATGCCGATATAAGGTCCATAACAAGCGTGAAACTACTGATAACTCTTACTAGTAAATCACTGCAACCCTAACCAGGGATTTCCAGTTATGGCCAGTCGACCATAGTGCAACATCAACCCCCAATACCGGGAGAGACGAATCCCCTCCTATCGCTCATTGCCTCCATGTGAATCGGGACTGTACCCAAAAACCACATGTTTGCACGACTCAATAAAGCTGTGGTAGGGTGGAAATCAAAGCACAGTGGGAGACACACAAGACTCTATGACGATCTCGGGTCAACAGACTAAGCTGTACCAGTGTCACCAGAGAACTGCCATCTGACGTGAGGTATAATACCATCTGGGAGTTCTCGGCGAGTCCGTTCAGTGTACCCAGTCACCACTGAGCACCCGCATACCATCTCTGATGTCAAACACCAATGGATATAGGATCATCCATCTCCCATCACATGGGTCGAGAAGATATACGCTAGTCTACTCTGAAATATCGATGCCCCGTCTCGATATTCCCACGACTAGGAACATTGAAGGATGTACTCATTGACTACCCAGGCCCCACTAGTATGAACTACATCATAGTCCTGGAAGTCGAGCACACATCCAAAGGGCTTTATCAACATGTAATAGAGAGACTGCAAGTATACATGTTAAGATAAAGAGTAACCAGATAGCTTACTATCATGTCGAGCAAGAAAGTCCAACCTATATATGTCCCAGCATCCACTACAATATACATCCTATGTACAGTAATGGCCTCTAGGGCATACATATAACTAACAAAGAGTATGTCATCCACGGACAATACGAGGAAGACAACCTTACTCTCTGCCACCTTATTATAGATACAAGGTTCATCTATATTTTTGATGAAGTCAAACTCTTTGACTACAACATCAAAACAGATGTTCCAACTCCGCGATGCTTGCTTTAACCCATAAATGGATTTAAGCAGTTTGCACACCTTTTCGCTGCTCCCACTATCTACGAAGCCCTCTGGCTGAGTCATGTACACGCACTCTTCTAAATCACCATTTAGAAAGGCGGTCTTAACATCCATTTGCCAGATTTCGTAGTCATGGTATGCAGCAATGGCAAGTAAGATCCGGATGGACTTAAGCATAGCCGCTGGAGAAAAGGTTTCGTCATAATCCACACCTGGTCGTTGACGAAAACCCTTTGCTATAAGTCTAGCTTTGAAAGTCTCAACTTTTCCATCTACACCAAATTTCTTTTTAAAAATCCACTTGCTCCCAATGGGTTTTACCCCTTCAAGAGCATTTTCTAAAGTCCATACTTTATTGGTGTACATGGATTCCATCTCAGATCGCATTGCATCCAGCCATTTCACAGAGTCACCACTCGTGATGGCCTGCTCGAAACTAGTTGGGTCATCATCTTCCATGATGCAATCCTCACTTCCACCATCAATGAGAAAACCGTAGTATCTCTCAGGTGGACGAGAAACCCTACTAGATCGGCGGAGAGGCTGGGGTTCGTCGGGTACTACCGAATCCTCTGGTTCCACTAAATCGTCAGTTACAGTTTGTGTTGCTGGAACTTCTTCCAGTTCTACCTCAGAGCCACTAATCTCTTTTGCAAGAAATTCCTTTTCTAAAAAGGTGGCATGTTGAGCAATAAACACCTTTTTTTGTTCACTATGGTAGAAAAAATATCCATTTGAATGTTTAGGATATCCCACAAACTTACATAGAACTGACCGTGCCTCGAGTTTGTCTGGATTTTGCCTTTTGACATAGGCCAGACAACCACATATCTTAACTCGTTTAAGATATGGTCTCTTCCAACTCCATATCTCATATGGTGTGGTAGGTACAGATTTAGTTGGAACTTGATTCAATAGGTATGCTGCTGTCTCAAGCGCATACCCCAAGAAGGAAATAGGTAACTCAGCTGTACTCATCATAGAGCGCACCATATCTAATAGGGTGCGATTCCTCCGCTCCGATACACCGTTGTGCTGTGGTGTATAAGGAGGAGTAAGCTGAGAGAGAATCCCATTCTCTTTTAGATAATCTAGGAACTCATTGCTTAAGTATTCTCCTCCTCGATCAGATCGAAGGATCTTAATACTTTTGCCCGTTTGTTTTTCTACTTCGTGCTTATATTCTCTGAATTTCTCAAAAGCTTAAAACTTGTGTTTCATCAGGAATACATGTCCGAATCTAGAGAGATCGTCAGTGAATGTAATGAAGTAGGAAGAACCGTTCCTGGCATGTGTAGATATGGGACCGCATACATCACTATGTATCAGTCCTAAGAGTTCCGTAACTCTTTCTCCGTGTCCACTAAACGGAGCTTTGGTCATTTTTCCTTTGAGACATGAATGGCAAGTAACATAAGATGATAATTCGAACGGATTCAAATATCCATCTTTATGTAACTTAGCCAGTCGTGTCGCATTGATATGACCAAGTCTACAATGCCACAAGAAGGATTCGTTCGTATCTCAACTTTTCCTCTTGTGTGTGTTTTGTATATTGAGGACTGTATTCTGATTTAGAATGAATATGCCATTATGTAACGAGCCTGATGCAATCAACTTTTGATCTAGGAATATGTTCATAACATTATCCTTTACTACAAAATTATATCCTTCTTTACTTAATAAAAAAACTGATATAATATTGCACATCATGTTCGGTATATAATAGCACTCATTTAGAATCAGTGTATTACGACTTGGCAATACTAGGTGATATTCGCCAACTGCATTGGCTGCAATACTTGCACCGTTCCCTGCTTGAACGGAATGATCACATTTTCCCAGTTCTCTACCTTTACGTAGCCCATGTAACAATTTACATATGTGGGATCCTGATCCGGTATCTAATACCCAGGACGTAGGGTGAACTGAGAAACAGTTCTCAATAACTAACACACCAGAAGAAGATGCATCAACATGCACGTTCTTTTGGGCGGCGTGAGAATCCAGATATTCTCCTGTTTTCTGTTCAGTCTTATAACTCTTATAAGAAAGAACGGGTCCAACGTTCCCCTGCTCGGTATAATAAGCGGGTTCAGTCAATACATCCATATTATTATCTTGATTATGGCCTGACATGGTCGCTACCTGGAGAGAGAGAGAAGAAAACACTTTAGCGTATGCTCTTGCAAGATTAGATTGGTTATTATCTTATCTAATCAGGATGTCTCCTACTGTTTTTATCAAATCTTCCTTCAAACCCTAAAAGGTAAGATTAGCCGGGATTAATTACACCCTACAATTTCGTCAATCTTTCAGCCAGATCAGTGTCGGTACTTGAGGGAGGTTCCACGTGCTTTCGCACGGACCTAATTAAAGTAAACCTCGTTTTCCCAGAGGCGTAACCCCGTTAACGCTTTTCTAGACACCTACTTGATCGGCTAATTGTCCTGTGTAAAACTCTCCCAGGAGTAACACTTACTCGCAGTGGGTATCGGGATCCAACTATCTCATAGGAGGTATGCAATCTCATTGCAAATTTCAACACTTGAAATTCCCGATAATATTTTGCCCCTAGTGTGCTATGACCTTGACAGAGGTTAACAAACCATAGTGCACTAGTCAAGTTCAACCCGTCATTTCTTGATTGAGTCAAACCCACTGGCACGACCCTTGACAGAGGTCAACAAGGTCGTACGACTATCCTAATCCAATCACATCACATGCTTTACAGATAATTACTAGTCAGCTACCGCACACTACGCCTTGACAGAGGTCAACAAACGCAGCACGAATACTAAATAGTCTTTATCTGAAATGACGGAGGGCTACGACAGATTTTTCTGAAAACCTATTGCGTAATGAACTTGATATCGTCGTAGAATCAAGTGAAATTTTGAAATGGAGTGTTTTTTAGGCTTTCATTAGTTTTGCTAAAGTGGTCACTCCCGGTGAAGGGATCTCGGCTCTTTCCTCATCGAATAAGGTGCAGGACATATCATATATATCACTGTGCAAAGCAAAACTCTAAAAGCAATCAAAAGACAAACCGAGTTTTGTAGCATCTGCCAGTTTCGCTAAAGAGGTCACTCCCGGTGAAGGGATCTCGGCTCTTTCCTCATCGAATAAGGTGCTGGGTATATCATATATACCGCTATGCAAAGCAAAACTGTAGCTACCCTTTTTATAAAGTTTTGATTCTACAACATCTTTTAGGTTTCTTTTCTTTTTATTAATCTCATTAATAAAATCCCATCAGCTTATGCTTCCTAAGCATCACAGAAGAAACGAAAGCAGTAATATTTATATATCAGCATATATATAGAGTATAAGCATTCGTCTCAGGCAGTAATATGATCTCATCACAGAACATTGCAGCAGAAGAACATATATGAAATATTGGATATACTAGGACGTCCGTGTTTTCAATACGAGACGGTATAAAACACGGATTCCACGGTCGCGATGAATAGCCAAACCCACATCCCAAGACCCCTACGAGAGCAGGAAGTAACACTGCCAATTCTATGGTTAGGAGACCCGGTCTCGACTCCTCGAGATCGTCTCCCACTGGACCCTAGAACCCGGTTAGTTGTGCTCCCCTCCTTGGGTCTACCTAATGCGGAAAAGTAAATAAAATACAAGGGTGACATCAACCTCATCCCGGAAGTGCCCCAATAAAAGAATATTACATACAATTGAATTTTACATGAATGAAAATTAAAAAAAACCTCATCTCACATAAAACCCACGGCTATTCAGAACACGACAATCCAATATAACATATCACAGCAACACATACTATCACATATCATCAACGTAAGTAAGTATGCATACACCGATCGTCGTTGACATATACCAACGAAAACCGGCAATACAACTACATACTACACTTACGGTCACAGAAAAGAAATTGTAAAACTACAATATTTGGAATCCACAATCACTTTAGACATCGTAAATCCGAAATATCACATACTTCGCATTTCATGCCTAACTATATGAATTCCACATATTATATCACATTCCAGATAAATAGACAGTATTAAACTTTTCGAACAGATAATCAAATATCCAAAATTTCCTAAATAGCTCAACACTTGAGCGAAGTTCAAATAATCCCAGAATATGTCACAGTACCAGTGATCCAGCCGTAGAAGGGTCAAGCCAACGCCTCACATGTGGCACGCCGTACTGCCCTAAACCCGAAGGTTCAAAAGGCAGTTCAAGATGGTCGCATAATCGAGTTAAGGTTTGTTGTCTTCTAGAAGGTCCACCGTGTTACTTGCATATTTTTCCGAAAGATTTAAACCCGAAAACAATTCAGCACTTGAAAGTTTGCCGTGCCGGGAAAAAGTGAGTTAATGATATCCGTTCGAACATTTTAACAGTTTCTAAATATCCGGAAATAATAACGAATTTAAACATTCCGATCGAAACTACGATTACAAAATAAACCCCAGAATATTCAAAACTTCAGTCAGAATAAAAAATACCCTGAAAATATTCAAACAGCAAAAAGAATTACTGCGAAAACAGAAGTGTCTTTTCAGACAGTAGTGCCATGGATCCGCGGCCTAAGCAAGGTACGGCCGCAGTTCCGCGGCGCTCTGTTGGGATGACGTCATCGTTTTTCACACATATTCTTGAAATTACCTGCTGATTTTTTTAGGTATTTTCAATTCAGAAAAATCCAAGTTTTTAGAAAAAGTCCAGAGAGGGGTTTTATTTTGTCGGTTCAGGTTCGATCGGAGTTTTAACTTCGTAAACACGTCGCCTAATGCTTTAGCTAGGCTCTGATACCACTGTAGGGTTCCTAGGCACTCTTGTGAAGGATCATAAAGCATCAAACATGCCCAAATAAAATTTTAGATGTGCCGAACAACCCAAAGCCAGGATTATTATTAGGGTTTAACATGCAAGGTAACATCTTTAATACTAAGTGTGAGGGATTACAACCTTTGTAGTCCGCTCCTTCACTTTACATGCTCCGAGTAGAAGTCCCTTCACCGCGATCCATGATCTCCAGGACTCAAGAGAGGCTCCACGATTCGAACGATCCATGATAGCTTGTTATAATCCTTTTCTCCGATGATCTACGTCGAAGTTGCAATAGCTCAAGCTCTCTCACTCTAATGAGGTGAACACCCTAATCTAATGGGCTAGATTAGATGAGGATGATGGAGTAGTATTTATGCTTTCTTTTTATATCATTTTCTCATAAGAACTCATCACAAAAGAAATCACAAGTGAGCTCTCTCAAAAACTCAAGAGAGAAGAAGATGAAGAATAATGAGATAATTCCTTTTGTGATGAATAGTAGATAGGAATATATGATTGATATGGAACCATGGTCAAGGATGATAGGCTTAACCTTTGTAGAGAATAAACTAGAGCTAGGGTTTGGTTAGGTTAAGTATGAGTCAAGGATAAGTATCAACCATAATATCTTAACCAAGACAAAAGGAAATCCTTCTAGAATAATCAAGAAGGAGCTAACCCTAATCAAACCCTAATCTCTTTTTATCATCCTTAAACATGTTTCATAATAAATCATATCATGTCACAATAATATATATCACATATATATTATATATTTGCAACAAAAGAAAATAATACAATTAACATATATGGCATATATATCAATGTATTTATCCGGTGAGAAAATGAAATAATAAAGCGAGCCAATATTAGATAATGTAATACAATATATCATATATATCATTATACATTAAATCATCGAATCAACACTTGATCCGACGATCCGGCTATATCGAATATAACCGACTAATATATCATGTACCGATTCATCGAATCAACACTTGATCCGATGTCCCGGTTCATATCTAAATATCGCGAGAATATAATACGGTATCTCATAGCGCATTATCCTCGGTCCTGCACATATCTCATATGTGCCTCTACTCCGTTTTGCCTGTGCGAAGAAATCTCTGTGTAGGACTTTAAAGAATCGTCAATACGCCGGTAGCAGGTGATGATCATATCAAACACCCACAAGCTGCAAGCGGTCAGCTAAACGTAACAGCCACCCAGGTATTGAGCGATCAGAAGATCAACAAGCTAGCATGTCCGTTCTCCTGTGAATCCAATCAGTAACACTCCCGTACAGTCCGGTTCGTTCGTCTGATATGTCGCATATCAAGTCTAAGGGCGGTTTACGTCAGACCCCAGTAACTGATAAGTCGTGTCGATGTGAAGCTCATAACAGGTCAAGAAACTACTGGTAACACTTACCAGTATATCTCTATATCAGCCCTGGCCAGGGACTTCCAGTTATATCCAATCGAAGACAGCACAACATCAACTCCCTATACCGGGAGAGACGAATCCCCTCTTATCGCTCATTGCCTCCATGTGATTCGGGACTGTACCCAATAGCCACCGTTTTGCACGCACTCTTGGACGTGGTAAGGTTGAAATCAAAGTACAGTGGGAATCACAAAAGACTCTATGACGTTCTCGGGTCTACAGACTACCCTGTACCAGTGTCACCGGAGAACTGCCATCTGACGTGCGGTATATTACCATCTGGGAGTTCTCGGCGAGTCCGTCCAGTGTACCCAGTCTCTACTGAGCACCCGTACACTATCTCTAATGTCAAACACCGATGGATATGGGATCATCCATCGCCTATCATATGGGTCAAGATGTGTATACGCTAGTCTACACTGGTGTATCGATGCCCTGTCTCGATATACCCTCGACTAGGAACAATTATAGGATGTACTCATCGACTACCATGGCCCCACTAGTATGATCTCATCATAGTCCCAGTAGTCGAGTACAGATCCTAAGGGCTTTATCAACATGTGAGAGAAAAACAGTAAACCAATACAAGTCAACATGTTAAGATAAAGTGAAACCAAATAGCATACTATCATGACGAGCAAGAAAGTCCTCTCTGTATATATCTAAGCATCCATCATAATATACATCATATGTACAACAATGGCCTCTAGGGCATATACATAACTAACATGTACCAGACCCGATGTAGCATACTCACTAAGTGTAGTGAGTAGGTATCAAGCAGATCCTGGAGAGAGTCACTGGATAGCTGTGAAGAACATTCTCAAGTACTTGAGAAGGACTAAAGAGATGTTCTTTGTGTATGGTAACGGAGAACTCTAGGTGGAGTCCTTTACCGATTCCAGCTTCTAAAGTGATAAGGACGACTCTAAGTCGCACTCGGGATTTGCCTTTACCCTCAATGGAGGGGCGGTGTGTTGGAAGAGTTCCAAACAGGATACTGTTGCAGACTCGACGATGGAGGCTGAATACATCGCTGCCAACGATGCTGCCAAAGAGGCTGTCTGGATAAAGAAGTTCATTAGTGAACTTGGTGTGGTTCCATCCATTGAGCATCCAATACCTCTGTATTGTGATAACAATGGAGCTGTGGCTTTGGCCAAGGAACCCAGGTCCCATCAAAAGTCCAGACATATTCTGAGGCTGTATCACCTGATCAGGGAGATAGTTGATCGCCGGGAGATTGAGTTCAGGAGAGTAGATACGAAGGACAACACTGCGGATCCATTCACGAAGGCCATTCCCAAGATACAGTTTGAGAGATTATTCGGGATGCTAAGTATGAGATACTACAGCAGCTGGCCTTAGTGCAAGTGGGAGATTGTTAGTTATGTATATGCCCTAGTGGCCATTGTTGTACATATGATGTATATTATAATGGATGCTTGGATATATATAGAGAGGACTTTCTTGCTCGTCATGATAGTATGCTATTTGGTTTTCCTTTATCTTAACATGTTGACTTATATTAGTTTACTGTCTTACTCTCATATGTTGATAAAGCCCTTAGGATCTGTACTCGACTACTGGGACTATGATGAGATCACACTAGTGGGGCCACGGTAGTCGATGAGTACATCCTATAACTGTTCCTAGTCGAGGGTGTGTCGAGACAGGGCATCGATACACCAGAGTAGAGTAGCGTATACGCATCTTGACCCATATGATGGGCGATGGATGATCCCATATCTATCGGTGTTTTGACATCAGAGATGGTGTACGGGTGCTCAGTAGAGACTGGGTACACTGGACGGACTCGCCGAGAAATCCCAGATGCTGATATACCATAAGTCAGATGGCAGTTCTCCGGTGACACTGGTACAGGTAGTCTATAGACCCGAGATCGTCATAGAAACTTGTGTGATTCCCACTATGCTTTGATTTCCACCTTACCATGTCCAAGATGAGGTGCAAAACGGTGGCTTTTGGGTGCAATCCCGAATCGCATGGAGGCAATGAGCGATAGGACGGGATTCGTCTCTCCCGGTATAGGGAGTTGATGTTGTGCTATGTTCGATTGGCTGTAACTGGAAGTCCCTGGCCAGTGCTGATATAGAGATTTATTGGTAAGTGTTACCAGTAGTTTCTCGATCCGTTATGAGCCTCACATCGACACGACTTATCGGTTACTGGGGTCTGACGTATACCACCCCTAGACTAGATATGCAACATATCAGACGAAGAGACCGGACTGTACGGGAGTGTTACTGATTTGATTCACAGGAGAATGTACAGGCTTTCTTGTTGATCTTCTGATCGCTCAATACCTGGGTGGCTGTTACGTTTAGCTGACCGCTTGCAGCTTGTGGGTGTTTGATATGATCATCACCAGCTACCGGCGTATTGATGATTCTTTAGAGTCCTACACAGAGGTTTCTTGACTCAGTAAAAACGGAGTAGGGGCACATATGTGATATGTGCATGACCGAGGATAATGCGATATGAGATACCGTATTATATTCTCGCGTTATTTTGAAATGAGCCGGGTCATCGAATCAAGTGTTGATTCGATGAATCGGTACATGATATATTTGTCGGTTATATTCGATATACCCGGATTGTCGGATCAAGTGTTGATTCGATAATTTAAAGTATAATAATATATATGATATATTGCATTACATTATCTAATATTAGCTCGCTTTATTATTTCATTTTCTCACCGGGTAATACATTGATATATATGCGATATATATTAATTGTATTATTTTCTTTTGTTACAAATAAATAATATATATGTGATATATATTATTGTAACATGATATGATTACTAATGAAACATGTTTAGTGGAGACTAAACAAGGTTTGGGTTTGAATTGGGTTAGTTCTTTCATGAACCTTCTAGAAGGTTTCTTTTTGTTTTGAGCTAAGATATTATGGTTGATATTTTCTTATGACTCATTCTTAGCCCAACCCAAACCCTTAGCCTTAGTCAATTCTCTACATGGGTTAGCCTTGTCATAGTTAACCATGGTTACATTATTAATCATATATCATTTCATTATTCATCACAAAAGGAATAAATTCATTATTTCTTCTTCTTCTTCAACCTTGAGCTTTGAGAAAGCTTTCTAGGTTTTCATTTTGTGATGATTAAGAGTGAGAATTTGATAAGAAAAGAAAGAATAAATACTACTTCATCATCCTCATATAATCTATCCAATTAGATTAGGGTGTTCACCTCATTAGAGAGAGAGCTTGAGTTATAGAAACTTCGAGGTAGATCATCGAAGAAAAGGAAGACTACAAGATAGCATGGATCGTTCGAGTTGTGGAGCCTCTCTTGAGTCCGGGAGATCGTGGATCATGGCGAAGGGACTTCTACTCGGAGCTTATGAAGCGAAGGAGCGGACTACAAAGGTTGTAATCCCTCACACTTAGTTGTAAAGATGTTTACTTTCATGTTAAACCCTAATAATCTAGCAAAGATCCTGGCTTTTGGTTGTTCGGCACGTCTAAATTTTTATTCGGGCATGGTTGATGCCTTAGTAACCCTTGTAAGAGTGCCTAGGAACCCTACAGGACAGTCGTACGGTTATGTTAGCATTGTCAAGGACTCGTACGGGTGGGTTTAACGCAATCAAGATAATGACGGGTTGAACTTGACTAGGACTCTTTGATATGTTGGCATTGTCAAGGTCACTTGGGTCCTAGGGGTAAAAACATACATCGGGAGTTTCTAAAGAAACTGAAACTTGCTAGATATGCGCATACCTTCTGGAGTGTGATAACGTGAGTGGATTCCATCACGTTATCATGCGATGATAGTTGGATCCTAATTCCCACAGATAAGTTTGTTAACGCCTCGGGTGATCCCGACTAATTCTTCTTTTAGCTTTGGAGGAGAATTTAAGGTTACAGTGGGAGGTTTCCTGATCAGGTAAATTGATAACCATTCTTATCTAGGTTAGAGTGCACGCAGAGTGTTTCTTTTCTCTTTCTTTTTGGCAGCGGCCATGACCCGACCCTTGACTTTGACTCAGTGACCAAGTTAACCGAACCTTCTTAAAACACTGGCTTTTGGATTGTCAGAGTTGCATACCTCATTGCCACTCCAACTTTTACCCTTTTTCTCCAGAACACGCCGTATTACTACGAACGTCCACTTCTATTGGATAAAACTATCGTATGGTTATATACGAACTCGAAGGAACTTATTCGAGGATGGTTTCCGATTCTGGAGAAAACGAATAGGACTATTCAGTTGTCTTTTCCTTTTACCTTCTTTCAGGTTGCGAGTGCTCCTTGGATTAGGACAGCACACCTATTACGCTAATTAGATAGTCTTCTTCCAAACCATAGGCAGGTGCCGAACGGTGGGGAATGAAGAAAACCAATTAGCCTAACGAAAGTGTACATAAGGTATTAAGTAAAGACAAATAAAGGGATTAGTAAGAGGGCAAAGTAAACTGCGACTGCTATTCACGACCAAACCAAGTATTTCATCGCCATTCCTACTTCACCTTTGTATTTCTCCAGGACACTCCGTATCACTACGAAGATCCACAGTTTTTTGGATACTCCATCCTATGGTTATATACGAACTCGAAGGAACTTGTTCCAGTTCGGGGAATGATTATGGTTCAGGAGAAATAGGAATAAGGTTTATTCAGTAGTCTTTTATTTTTACCTTCTCTCGGGTTGCGAATGCTCCTAGGATTAGGACAATACACCTATTATGCTTATTGGATAGTCTTCTTCCAAACCATAGGCTAGTGCCGAACGGTAGGGAAGGAAGAAAACCATTTAGCGTAAGTGGGTGGACAGAAGGTAATGACTAAAGACATATAAAGGGATTTGGAGAGATGGCAAAGAAATATACGGTTACAGTTGTGAATCTGATAATGGAAGAGGCATTACTAAGAATACCCGGATATCTCTTCGAAACATTTACATGTTTCATTTTCACTGTGTATTGTTAAAGGAAAACTGATTTCCCAATTAGCACTTGCTCCAGGGTATGTATTTACCAGGTTTGATTCTCACATCTGTATGGTTTAACTGATGATGAGTGGGAGTAAGTTATTGGGAATTGGGTGATCATCCTCATTATATCGGGATTCGTTGTAATTGGTGATATTTGAGGAAATCACTGGGTTGTTTGCCGGACGGCAAATATTTGGTTTTGAATATCCGTTGTTATGCACCAATTTCAAATTGATATATCTGTACGTTTATTTTTATAAAGTGAGATATAACTTTTTGAAATTATGTCTATGACATTTAGCTATATCAGTGGATGGTTAGGTATGGAGCATTAAACAGCGGTGTAATTCTTCATAACCATAGTACAGTTTTTAACCTATGACGCACATGGAATGAGTTATTAGACTCAGGGGACTTATACAGAGTATTGTATGTTGTCCAGTGTCCATTAGAACAGAGAGGTTGGTACTCGTACTATATTCTGTTTACCTGTGACTTCTCTAGTTCTTAGACATGTGTTTCGTAGAAATACAAGGTCCAAGTTTTGAGAAGTTATAGGTATAAGAATAATGCAGAGAACCAGGTGTTGCAAGTATCAGGATTCTTCATGGTAATCAAAGATGTAGATACTTGTGTATGGTATTAAGTTGATAGTAATGGTTTTTGAGAAACTTGTTTCTCTTTCAGTTTACTTATATCTGGATACATTCCTAAGTTGAGTAACGCTGATCGGCCTCCTTCCACTTAGTTGACATGCACTGGAGACAGCTGCATAATTTGAATCTGGTTCCAATTAAATCAGTGCCTCTGTTTCTATATTGGATATAGAATAGTTCATATCTTAACGATGTTAAGGTACGGGGAGTTGTCCGGCTTATGCTTAAAACCAGACTCTGGATAACTCAAGGCACGTTTCTGTAATGGCAGTTTGTGGGTTGACCCGGACTATGACGAGGGTTGGTTTTCTACCATATGGAAGATCAATAGTGATATTGTTCTTGACTCGCCACAGTTTTAGTAAAATGGATTTTTTTCAGAAAACAGTAGTGGGAGTATGGTAGAACTGGAAGTGATTCCAGAACCACAAACGATTACTGGAAATTTGATGAGAACCTAAAGATTCAATCAGTTTTGATATTCCATTGGCCACTACACAGATATGGTTGGTAACCTCAGGCACCCGAGAGGTACTCCGGTAGCCTCAAGGATGGTGACAGGGAGGTTCTTGTTTGCCCAGACTTGCCATTACTGTTGTTCCAGACTGTGAGACCCGGCAAGAGGATGAGTATAGCGTCGTTCTAAACTAGCTTTAGAAGTGTACGTGTATATGACTCTGCCAGAGGGTTGTTGTAGTCAGTGGGAGCAACAGAAGCATAGTGGGCAAGTAGCTTATGTCTATTTATGGACTAAAGAAAATATAGAGGAGATAGATCGTCTATTTCTGATGTGACAGTCATAGGTTTGACTTCATCAGAATAGGGGATGGATCTGTTAAGAAGGTAGTAGGGTGTGATATCCTGGTATTTGGATGACATACACAGAGTAGGAAGTGAAATTCCTATACTACGATCGGTTATACTTTGGTTGTCACACAGTGGTTTCTCCAAATAGGATATGGATATTATATAAGACATTCTGGTTACTAGGTCTATGGTTTTAGATCTAGATTTTGGTAGTTTCCCAATCTGGGTACTTAGACAGTATTCTAAAGGTGTTTTAGAATGGATGACTTTTGGCACGGTAGTATACCTGCAGGTGATGGAGTGACCCTCTCTAAAGGTGTCTTACGGACTAAAAAGGAGAGGGATGTGCATGATTGGCAGATCACTTGCTTAGGCAATTGAATCAATCATGAGATGTCAAGTACCACACCAGATATTGTTTTTGCACTAGATGCAATAAGTTGTGATATTAATCCTATCCTAGAGAAACGTTCGGAAGCAGTTTTAGAACATAAGTGGACGTTCTAAGGATATGATAACGACAGCATCCTTCGAGAGACGGTTATCATTCCAGGCTTCCAAGGTGACTTGGATGACAGAGTGACTGTCAGCGTTATAATTTTCCCTCTGACGAGGGGCAGTAGTTTGGACAGGAGGTCCAAGCGGATACTGAGGGAGGCATGGCGCAGGATTCTGATTAAGTTCATTTGACGATACAGTCTAAGAAGTTTGGATTTGGAGTTCATTTATGAACTAGGTCCCATCAGATATCCAAACATATTCTAAGACAGGTATTGCTCATTTTGGGAGATGGTTTTCTCCGCGAACTTGAGATAAAGAGAGACATAGAAAGAAACATCAGGGCGGATCCACTCACTGAGGCTATTCCTCGAACACAATAGTTTCGCAAACGAAATTTTGTAAGACTGATTAGTAGAGGAGTTGGGTGTTCGGAATCACACGGGCTGTGAGTTTGCGACATCGAAATAATTAGCCTTGAGTGCATGTGGGAGATGTTGGATATAGTTCCCTCAGAGTCAATTATTGGATCGCAGGCACGTGATTGCAATGATTGAGGGATGACCTATACCCGTAAGACAGTCTTACTCAAGTTGATAGTATGCTATCTGGTTTATCTTTATCATCCTGTACTGCTTTAGGTGACCTTACAGGTCGCTATTACACGTTGATAGAGCCCTTAGGATTCTTGCTGGACTGCCAGCAGTATGATGGAGATCATATACGTGGGAGCTGGGGTCTATAAGCACATCCTTAAAGTGGTCCCTATTCGTGGGAGTTTCGAGACTGGGCATCGATACTCCATTAGTAGACTAGTGTATACAGTCGAGACCCCGACGAGGGGCGGTGACCGGTCTCACAAGCCATTGGTGTCAGTTGGTTCACCTAAGATGTATACAGATGCTCATTGTGTTATGAGTACACCGGACAGGACTCGCCTGTAACATGCTAGTTGGTATTATGCCTGACGTCAGATAGTAGTTCCGTGGTGACATGTGTACTGGTTAGTTCATCGACCTGAGATCGTCATTTGTCTCGTGTGAGTTCCTACTGTACATTGATTACTACCCTACCACGGCTCAAAGGAGTCGTGCAAACAGGTTTTAGTTGGGTACAGTCCCGATCCACATGGAGGCAGTGAGCGGATCGGCAGGGGTTTCTTCTCTCCCGGTATTGGGGCTGTGATCGCGCTGTGTCTAGGAGAGCCATTACACGAAGTCCTTGGCCAAGGCAGGAGATTTACTGGTAGGTATTTCAGTAGTATCTCAGGGATTTTTGGGCTACACTCCGAAACGACTTGTACCGGTTTTGGGGGTCTGACTTTTACCAACCCCCTAGGCCCGCCATGCGATGCTTATAGACGAACGGACCGGACTGTACGGATATTGTCACTGACAGGCTCAGTAGGGTGTCAGGATGAGTTCGCTGATCGACCTCCCTTTTGGTCAATACCTGGTAGCCCGTTACGTACAGCTAATACCACCAACGTGCTAGTGGTTAAATCCACAGCTAAAGTATTGACGAGTCTTTAGAGTCCCCCACAGACAGTTTCTCAAGTTTCGGGCGAAACGTTGTAGAGACCGTATGATATATGGAGGGGTTCGATCATATACGTGCAGTAGTGCACGGATCATGATCGGACGGATCATTCTAGTGGGCTTTAGTTTAAACCGGATCCTAGTATTAGATTTGTTGGATTACTTTAGTCTCATCGCATTCGCATTCGGTCGGAATGCGGATGCAGGCTTTTATATACAGGTGAGGGGTATCCTTGTGATCCGTCACGAGTTTACTTTAGATGTTGCCGTATCTTTTTATTGTTGTAAACATTTTGGTTAATGTTTACTTTGGTGGAAATAGTGAGCTTAATTCATGATGAGGTGCATTAATTGTGACATGGACATGCTTAGTGACTCATGGTCTCTTTTCTTATGCTAATGTCACATTAGGATTGATTTAATGTGTTGAATTGATAAGAGGAGAGAGAGAGGGCAGCCATATGGCTAGAGTTTTCTCTTGTATTTTCTCATTCTTACTCTCATTTTATCAAAGCAACACATAAGAAAAGAAAATGCACTTCTTCTTCTTCTTCCTCCTGCTTCTTGAGCTCACCATTTCCACCATTGGCTTCATCTTCAACCTCCATCCATGCAATGGATGCAAGAGACAAAGTTGTCACAAACATTCTTTACTTCACCTTGGACACATCGGCTAGCGAACTTCGTGCCCGAGTTGCTTCGGATGAAGCGGGAGCCCGTAAAAAGACTCGAAGATGTGGTGCCCTATCCGATGAGGAGATCGAGACCGGAATGCCGCGAGGAACTTGGGATGGTGGCCGAAGACCGAAGGACACGGATCGATCGGTATAGCTTTCCAACCCTTTCTCTAGTTGCTAGTTGTAGGTTAATGGTTCGATCCGTTTTTAGGCATACGATAGCGCCGGTTTCTAGTTTATGAAAAAGTTTCGTTTCCGCATTTTGGCCTCGGAAAGACGGCCGGGGCGCTACCGTAGTCTTACATATATGAATGCATCTGATATCATGCAATGAATGCAATAGTTAATTAGCATATGAAAGCTATAACATATTGCAACTATCAGCTAGCAGGCTGTGTCAACGAAATAGTATTCTCTAAAGTGTACGTGACATGGCAATTACCGATGATAATTTGTGTGAGCCGGCAAGCAAGTGTATGTAGAGCATACGCATCATCGGTATTGGTGTTGGTGTCCTGACAGCATGGTTTCATAATAATTACAGATAACATATGTATAAGCATGCAATGCGATGAAACATCATGAATATACAGAAAGTGAATAGTAACAGCAACACTGAAGGATATACCTATCCAATATACGAGTCATACAACTTTGGTATTTAAAATACTCACAATTCTCCACTTTTGAAAACAAGTATGACTCGAGCCCAGTCAAAGGGTAAGGAAATCCACCTAGGTCTGAGTCGATCTATATATATAACTAGTAGTCGGTGATCTTTCCTCAATAGTATCTCGTGCGATACAGTATATATAATATGACATCCTCGAGTCAAGAGTGCGGATCTAACATCATAATTATATCTCGTACAGTAAATCTATCGTAGGGCATCCCAAATCTGGGTACGGGTCAAATATCATATTTACCTCGTTACTCATCTGATATCTTTATCATCACATATCATGAACATGGGGTACTGATCTAAGTCTAGTACAAACTGATACCATCAACAATCACATGTGCGTGTGTCTAAAACACAGCGCCTAAAGATCTGCTATAACATCACGTCGTATCTCCTAATACGAACCAAATCGCATCACCGATCTCATGGCCCCATGCCCAATCTTATCGACTCATCTCTAAATATCATATACTATCCTCAACATCCGTGTATACGTGTATGTATATATATAATAGTACCAAAACATCCACATAAACCAATATATATACATATGACATATACAACCAAAACCATATCCCGTGTGTATATGTGTATGAGTACAAACTTACTCTAGGGTTCACGACTAAGAAATCAACTAAATCACTTTCCTCAATTTCGCTAACAATAACTCAAGATCTCCTAACCTTTTCTTGCTAAGTGTTCAATCTCTCCATAACATATAAAGGCATATCAATATCATATCACAACATTTCTTACGACTTTGCGGGGGTGCTATACGCCATCCACCCGACTTCTCCCCGTAGATATATATCTACTCACCTTTGCTTGCCGATGCCGATGTCGCCACGCGCTTGCTAGTCGCCTATAAGTCTTCATGAGAGTACATACATATAATAAACAATCACAATTGCTATTAACATCAAGTCCAGAAACCAAAATGGCACACGGATTGCCTATGGGTCAAAACCTATAGCCCACGCGTGCAAAAACGACTAAACAACCCTTGTTTTTGATGTACAAACATGAAACAACCTAATACAAATCCAAATATCAAGAATTAACATTTCAAAATACGGAAAACATAGCCAAAATCACACTAGAATGCTCCCAGATTTTGACTCAGGTCAAAATTAGTTTCCAAAACAAGTCTAGGGTGTTGTATATGATGTATATGACCTACTGGACCAACCCCGACACCCTACCCCACCAAGTGGCCGAGCACACTCCCCCAAAATCCAAGCTTGCCGGCCCTGGGTGCTCCAATGGGGTTCGTCTTGCTACAGGGGGTTCCTAGGGTCAAAAATGGGTCTCTGGTATTGTTTGCTACTCTCAAAAATCCCCCGGGTTGCTCCAGATTTCTCTGCACACCCCAAACACCCACAAAACCGACATGGATCAATTCTTAAGTTTGTATTCTCTGTTCTAAACTCATTTCCAGGACTCTAATTTGATCCCTATGGTCTTAAAAAGCAACCACACATCACTAATTCCCCAAAATCCTCAAACCCTTCTCTTGAATTTTCTAAAAACCACATACCCTAACCAAACACATTCTAAACTAATCTAGAATACAAGAAATATAAAACTAAACTAAATGGAAGAATTTATACTTCCTTTAGGCCACTCAAGACAGCCCTAGCTTCCCAAATTTGTCAAAATCCTACTTTGCTTGGTCCATTGTGTAGAGGGTGAAGAGGGGATCACTTTTAATGAAAGGGGTTTAGGGTTTTGGTGGGGATTTGGAGATGATATCTTAGTGTGAAGGTGGAGGGAGATGGGGTTGAAGGAGGAGGAGAAAATGATGTAAAAATGGTGGAGGAAGAGAATGTGGCAGCCCTTTCTCTCTCTCCTCTCTTATTCTCAACCACTCTCTCACTAATTACCTTTTTGCCATTCCTCTTTTCTTTTCTTTTCTCTTTTAAAACCAAATCACAATAATACCCACAAAACAACAACATGTAGCCAAATGCAACACGCCATGGTGCACTAGCCATGAAAACTGTAGAAACACGGATTTGGCTTATTCGCGATTAGCGGTGCACTAATCGGGTTTTTATCAAAACTGCATATAATAAATTTTAAAAATGCCAAATCCTTTAAATATATTTTTAAATGAATAAATCATTTTAATTTCTATTTATTTAATAATTATAGGTATATATTTATACCCTTTTTCGAAAACCCCAATTTCGCAAATCGGGCAATTTTCGGAAAATATATTAATTTAATATTAAATTCCAAAATTAATATTTTATATTCTGAAATGTTACACTTTGACAGGGGGATAGCTTGCCCGTGTCCGTGCACATCCACAGTTACTTAATCGTATCCGTAAGGCACAGTCCAATGACGTTCGTTTGTCAGAGATCATGGAGCAGGTTCGAAAGGGCATAGATTCAGAGTTCGTGATTGATGATCAGGGAGTACTACGATTTGGGACTCGACTGTGTGTGTCAGATTCCGAGGGACTGAGACGTGAGATTTTTTAGGAGGCGTATCAGTCAGCATATAGTGTTCATTCGATTTCCACCAAGATGTATCATGACTTAAGAGATGTGTACTGGTGTGAAGGGATGAAGGGACATGTCACAGATGTTGCTTCGGGATGCTTGACTAGTCAGCAAGTCATGGCCGAGCATCAAAGGCCAGCAGGACAGTTACAACCTTTGCCCATTCCGGAGCGGAAATGGGGGCAGATCTCTAAGGATTGGTGATGAAAACTCACGGTGTCATGCTTTTGTCGAGTTTAGTTTAATTAAGATATGTCAGTTTTGTTTGATGAAAATAGTGCATGACGTGAGTCTCGAGTTTTAAAAATACCGCAAGTGCACGGTGCGTTGATGCAAGCCGGCAAGTACGGGTCGAACCACAGGGAGTGGATATCACGACATCATTTTGAGTTATGAAACAATCGGTTGGAAATGGATTTTTGTCACGTTTTTACAAAAATTAAATGAAGAAAGGTTTAGGGTTGTTTAGAGAAAACTTAGGCTAAGGTTTGGTATGGTTCAAATACAGCTTTTACCCCCAACTCTCCTTTTTGATTTAAGGTCCATTTTTAGAATGAAATGAATGCGGAATTAGTTAAATGAAGTTAGCAAGCATAGAACATATGCTTGTATGCTATATGTCATATCTAGCTAGTTTGCAACACTTAACTTAATTTCGTATTCCTTTCTACTTCAAATCATAGTATAGCAACAATAAAATGCAAAGAAGGAATAAGATATATGTTAAAGGTTGATTTGCAACCATTCAAAACAATATATCTTATCAAGCAAAACATAATACAATTGCATAATTAAGAAAGGAAGTGTAAAATGCAAGAATCTAAAAGGGAGGGGTTGGAAGAAAAGCCATTCGACAACCTACCTCACTATAGCCCAAGAACAAACTACTCACACATCATAAATTGAAATAACAGTAAAGAAGAAAATGCAAAATGAGAAGAGATACAAGAATCAACTTGATATAAATGAATCCTTTATTGCAATGGTTCGTAGTACAGAAAGGTGAATTCAAATACCAAAATCTAATCTTACAAGCTAAAGAAAAGGGTTGCAAGGCGAAAGAAAAGCAAGGAATTCACACTAAGGGTTACAAGATCACTAGTTACAATGTTTACAAATTTCTCTCTTACAAAAAGTAGTGGTCTCTAATTTGCCCAAAGGCTTGGTATTTATAGGCTCAAAACAAAATTAAGCAAATAATAAAAACGAGATGATGTGACTTCAAGGGAGGGACAGAATAAAGATGGGCACATTTGGACACATAAAGGCCGGCGAGATCGGATTTTTGAGGCTTGTCGCCGGCCTTGGTCCGAGCTTTCTGGCTCGTTTTGGGGTGGTGATCAGTCTAGTGCACTCAACAAGTCCACTGGTGTTGTTAGATTTCTTCATATCGGCTCAGATTATACTCAGTAGTTTTGAAGAGAACTTGATGTATTAAGTCACATCATAACTTTTACCATTTATTGCACATCACCCTCATTTTTGCTCTTTGTGTGCCAAGGCAGCCCCCCATCATGGTATAGTGCACATGCATTGTGTAGGACCAAAAATGGTGTATGCAATATTGTTTGCACAAGATCTCATTGGATATCGATCGGTTTTCTGTTCTGTTTGCAGTGTCAGCTCCCAAACATTATATCCCTGATTTTGAGTGTGTTTCCAGTCTTTTATCACGAATACCTGTAATCTGTAATTACTGAGCAGACACTGGTTAATAGTACCGATATATACAAAATAGATAATGAATGAGTGGTATTAAAATGCAGTTTTCTATGATGAACAAATATCCCCAAACTTATCTTTTGCTTGTCCCGAGCAAAACAAAAAAAAATCCTAGCCTCATTTTCGCAGGAAACGCGATTGCACTGAGCATGTGCAACAAGCCGTTAAACCTTTAGGTGTCCCTAGTAGGAGGAGTGTTGTCTCCTGATGGTTTTCAGCGGATACTACCAACAAAATCCCGTCAAGCTAGTTTCATAAGTTAACATCGACTTTTGCTCCTACGGTTTAGTATCTACTTTAGAAATTATATTATCCTAAGTTAGAAGTTTTCAACCCTTATGTTTCACGCCTCCTATTTATTCAATCTCAGATCCTATACGTTTTGACAGTTTAAGAAAGATCTCGGTTTCTCTTGAGTTGTCCTTCTAAAGCGCAGTCCCCAATCCTGAATTTTTATCACCATTACGGAAAACATAAGTCTTATTCTTTATTCCTATCTTTCTTTCAAATATCGATCGTATACCCCTACGAGTGTGTAAATTTTCACCCCTAAACTCAAGAATTCAATTTAAGTTATAGTACCCTTGCCTTAATACCTAATACTACTTCTTTTCGTTTATGATGGACGGATTTGCTCACACACTTTCATGCGACTATTAATGCTTCTTAAGGCACTAACAGCCGATTACTGAAAGTGTGAGCTTAAAGCGTAAATAGCAGTTTCCAGGTCTTGACTTTATTTTTCTTTCTTTCTTTCTTTTTTCAAGACCGGATATATTTTTCTATGATGCTCTTTTGGTGGTTAGCTTTAAATACCGTTTTTTCTTTTATACAAGGCTTTCAGGTAAGAGTACTTCTAGGTATCCTCTACTATCTCAAGTTTCAAGGTGCGTATAAGTGCGATTTGTAGGGTAAATACTTTCTGAATTTGGACTCAAGAATAGGAACTATTTTTTCTGACTTATCCTTCAATAAAGTTTTCAATACTTTTCTTTCATCTCGACTTAACTTAAGAACTAAAATCAAGATTACCTACTTCTTACAAAACTGCAAGGATGTATATTTACCAAGGTTAATTAGAAGTAGGGTTATCTTTAGAGTTTTCAACTTCTAATCCAAGGATTTAGTTATTTCTAAAGTATCAACTAAATTTTCAGAAAAAATTTAAGTTACCCTACTAGCTAATTTGACAACAAAGTTTTTATATTTTTGATTTTTTTTACGATTTTTTTGTGTTTTTAATAAGTGTGCAAATGCAAAAATATACACGTAAATGCGAAGGTAGAAGGTAGAAAGCTTACCGAGCAAAAATATACCCCCAAACAAAAACTTGACAGTGCTCTCATTGTTATGCTATATAACAAGAGTCAAAATAGTTAAGGGGAAAAAATAATAATTACAAAAAAGAAAAAGCCAAAACGTATATAGATGATTTTTGGGGAAGTGATTCAATCAAGATAATGTGGCTCATATAAAAACATGAGCTCCCCTGTTTCCGCAGGCAATTCTAAGAATGGCTTCAGACGTTGTCCATTGACCATGAAAGTATTACCCGAGTGCTGATCTTCAATGTTGACTGCACCGTGCAGAAGACGGTGCGCACAATAAACGGACCTGTCCAACATGGCTTCAATTTCCCAGGGAACAGCTGAAGCCTGGAGTGGTAAAGCAGAACCTTTTGTCCCACAGTGAATGTTTTTCGGAGAATCGCGTTGTCGTGAAAGACTTTTGTTTTTTCTTTGTACAGTTTGGCATTCTCATACGCGTCATTGCGTATCTCGTCGAGCTCATTCAATTGATGTTTTTGAGCCTCACCGGCCTTTTCTGAGACGACATTAAGCTGTTTGATTGCCCAGAACGCGCGGTATTCCAATTCAACAGGCAAATGACACGCTTTTCCAAAGATGAGTTGGTATGGGGACATACCTAGATTTGTTTTGAAGGCGGTGAGAAATGCCCAAAGCACGTCATTTAACTTCAATGACCAGTCCTTGCGGTGTTGGCTGACAGTCTTTTTCAGAATCTGTTTAATCTATCTATTAGAGACTTCGACCTGACCGCAAGTCTGAGGATGGTACGGTGTTGACAGTGTGGCTAATGGAGTATTTTTTCATCTGTGCTTCAAAGGATCGGTTGCAAAAATGCGTTCCATTATCACTGATGATGGTGCGAGGCGTTCCAAACCAAGAAAAGATATTCTGTTTTAAAAATTTTACGACCACCTTGTTATCGTTTGTTCGACAAGGGACAGCCTCCACCCATGTGGACACATAATCCATAGCCAGCAAAATGTACAAATTCCCAAAAGAGTTTGGGAATGGCCCTATGAAATCGATACCCCAGACGTCGAAAATTTCTACAATCAGGATGGATTGTAGGGGCATCTGATTCCGTTTTCCAATATTTCCCATGTGTTGGCAGCGGCTACAGGTTTTGCAATATTCGAAAGCATCCTTAAAAAGCGTCGTCCAGTAGAAGCCGCTTTGCAAAACCTTTTCAGCCATCTTTCTGTGTCCAAAATGGCCCCTACAAGCTTGATCATGACAGAAGGACAGAACACTGCTCGTTTCAGAGTTAGAGATGCACCTTCTAATAATCTGATCAGGACAGTACTTGAACAAGTATGGTTCATCCCAATAAAAGAATTTGACTTGTGAGAAAAATTTTGACTTGTCCTGATTAGACCAAAAGGAAGGTGTTTTTCCGGTGACAAGAAAGTTGACAATATCAGCGAACCAGGGTTCGAATGATACAGAGAGAAGTTATTCGTCTGGGAATTGCTCGTTGATTGGAATTTCCTCAGTTGGTGCATTTTTCAAGCGAGAAAAATGTTCGGCAACAACATTGTCGGTTCCCTTCTTATCCTTGATGGTTAACTCAAATTCTTGAAGAAGGAGAAACCAACGTATCAATCTGGCTTTGGCATCCTTTTTTGCAAATAGGTCCCTAAGTGATGAATGATCAGTGTAAATCGGGACATGGGTCTCGATCAAGTAAGGACGGAATTTTTCAAGTGTGTACACAAAAGCTAAGAAATCTTTTTCCGTGGATGTGTAATTCAGTTGTGCGTCATTCAGCGTCCTGCTCGCGTAGTGGATAACATGCGGCTTCTTTTCTGTTAGCTGTATATATGCCGTAGAGGCCATTATTGTACATATGATGTATATTATAGTGGATGCTTGGACATATATAGAGAGGACTTTCTTGCTCGACATGATAGTATGCTATATGGTTGCTCTTTATCTTAACGTGTATACTTGTCTTTTGATACTGTCTTATGGTTACATGTTGGTAAAGCCTTTAGGATGTGTACTTGACTACCAGGATTATGATGCAGATCATACTAGTGGGGCCGTGGTAGTCCATAAGTTCATCCTTTAATGTTCTTAGTCGTGGGTGTATCGAAACAGGGCATCGATACACCAGAGTAGATTAGCGTATACGCTTCTCGACCCATGTGATGGGTGATGGATGATCCCATATCCATTGGTGTTTGACATCAGAGATGGTATACGGGTGCTTAGTGGAGACTGGGTACACTGGACGGACTCGCCGAGAACTCCTAGTTGGTATTATACCTATCGTCAGATAGCAGTTCTCTGGTGACACTGGTACTGGTTAGTCTGTAGACCCGAGATCGTCATAGAGTCTTGTGTGATTCCCACTGTGCTTTGATTTTCACCTTACCATGTTCAAGAGGACGTGCAAAACGATGGTTTTTGGGTACAGTCCCGAGTCACATGGAGGAAATGAGCGATAGGAGGGGTTTCGTCTCTCCCGGTATTAGGGGTTGATGTTGCACTGTGCTCGATTGGCCATAACAGGGAAGTCCCTGGCCAGGGTTGATTTAGAGATTTACTGGTAAGTGTTATAATTAGTTTCTCGACCCGTTATGAGCCTCATATCGGCATTACTTATCGGTTATTGGGGTCTAACGTTTACCACCCCTAGACTTGATATGCGACATATTAGACGAGGACACCGGACTGTACGGTAGTGTAACTGACAGGCTTTACAGGAGCTAGAGTGGGCTTGCTTGTTGATCTTCTGATCGCTTAATACCCGGGTAGCCGTTACGTCCAGCTAGCACCGCTGACGGCTTGTGGGTGCTTGATGTGATCATCACGTACTGCCGGCGTATTGACGAGTCTTTAGAGTCCTACATAGAGGTTTTACTGGCTCAGGCAAAAAGATGTAGGAGCACATGTGTGATATGTGCGGGACCGAAAATAATACGAATATGTGATACTGTATTCTATTCTCGCGATTTTTGTATCGGTCGGTTATATGTGATATAGCCGGGTTATCGAATCATGTGTTGATTCAATAAGATGGTACATATAATATTAGTCTGTTATGTGATATAGCCGGATTATTAAATCAAGTGTTGATTTTATAATTTAGTGTATAATTGTATATTTGATATACTAGTTTACATTAACTAATATTAGCTCACTTAAGCATTTATTTTCTCACATGTGCACACTTAATATATATGTGATATATATTAATTGTGTTTTCTTTTGTGTCATGGTTGTTGATACACACTACATGGGTGTATAAGACTTACACCATACTAATTATAATGTAGGGTTTAAATATTTAAAGTAAATCCAAATTAGTGGATAATTGCTCACATGCATGAAGCTTGTAGAAGCTTATGGATCCATTGACTTAGTCCACTCATTTTGTTTTACTTAAGATATTTATTAACCTAACCATTATAATTTAGCTATGGTTATCTCTCTACATGAGTTAGTATATGATACAAACTCACCCATGGTTGATTCTCTCACCTTTTTAGTTCATTCTCATCTCTTGAGTTCATATTCTTCTTCCTTTGAAAAAAGCTTGCTAGGTTTTTCCAAAGTGAGAAAATATTGTGAGAAAAATAAAACTAAAGTAAGCCCACTTCCTACTTCATCATCCTCTACTAGATTAGCACTTTAGTATAGGGTGTTAGCTTCACTGATCTCTCATTAGTGAAGCAGTAGTTTGAGTTAGTGTCTCCTCGACGTAGATCATCTTCGGCCTCGAAGACTTCAAGCAAGATCGATCATTTCACCTTGAGAAGCCATGCAAGAGTCCGGGAGTTCCATGATCGCAGCTAAGGAACCACTACAAGGAGCTATTGAAGTGAAGGACCGGTCTACAAAGGTTGTATTCCGTTATCACTTAGATGTAAAGCAGTTTACTTTCTAGTTTTGCTCCTAAAACTCTAGCTAGATCCTAGGTTATGTTTTCTGGCACACTAGAATTTTTAAATATAGCATGTTTGATGCCTTGTGAATCCTTGTAGTTGTCCCAAAGAACCCTATAGTGGTATCAAAGCTACTATATTAGCATGTTTTATTTTTACTTGTGCTCCCCTCCTTGGGTCTATCCTAATGCGGAAAAGTAAATAATATACAACAATGGTGAAATCATCCTCAACCCGGAAGTGCCCCAATAAAAGATTATTACATACATTGAATTTTACATGAATGAAAAATAAAACTAAAGTGAGCCCACTTCCTACTTCATCATCCTCTACTAGATTAGCACTTTAGTATTGTAATACCCCAGTTGGAGTTGTGGTTGAATAACACCTACCACGTGAGAAGTGTGATGTTATCCGGTATCGAGGTAGGGATGTAACCGATACAGATGCACACGGGGACCCACCAGAACAATGGGGAGTATCGAATTCCATTCCGAAAGAGGGCACGATCTGAACTATAAATGAAATGATACCACTCCTATAACACAGAGGCGCCTTTTGGATGAATCGGAACTCCGGAGTTTGAAGAACTCCGTAGTTAAGCGTGCTTGAGCTAGACAAATTCTAGGATGGGTGACCTACTGGGAAGTAGCCCCGGGTTCATTCAAAGGGACAAAACCGTGCGGCTTCGGCCAGAGCGGACAATACCATCTGTGTTTGGGGGTTGGTCATGACAAATATGGTATTAGAGCCGGTCCCTCAAAAGTAGGTCTGTGGTTCGAGGACGAACCATTGTTCTAAGTGGGGGGGGATATAATACCCCAGGTGGAGTTGGGGTAGAATACCACCTACCCCGTGAAAAGTGTGATGTTATCCGGTATCGACGTGGGGATGTAACCGATACAGATGCACACGGGGACCCACAAGAACAATTGGGAGTATCGAATTCCATTCCGAAAGAGGGGACGATCTGAACTATAAATGAAATGATACCACTCTTATAACACAGAGGCGCCTTTTGGATGAATAGGAACTCCGAAGTTTGAAGAACTCCGTAGTTAAGCGTACTTGAGCCAGAGAAATTCTGGGATGGGTGACCTACTGGGAAGTAGCCCTAGTTTCATTCAAAGGGACAAAACCGTGTGGCTTTGGCCAGAGCGGACAATACCATCTGTGTTTGGGGGTTGGCCGTGACAAATACTTTGTCACGACCCGAAGGTACGGAACGTGGCCGACACTTAAATTACGAAGCGTCTAGAGGCGCGACGCAATCTAAGTAAGCCGAAGCCCAGGAGTCTAAACCAATCAAAGAAGAAGTAAAGGAAAACATGTTGGAAAACAAGTTTAAAAAAACATCAAATTTTCTCAAAAATTTCGGCAGTCTCCTTTGTAAAAACTGGACCCAAACGAGTACAAATAAGAATAATATATACAAACAACGAAAAAAGCATCCCCAAGCGGGAGCTAGCTCTAGGCCAACAGGCGGAAACAACCACACAATGCACTATAATATATAACGCCAAAGGGCGAGGCTCAAAACTCAAAAGAAACCAAATCTACCAGATACCATAATAATACAAGCGCGACTCTAAGGTCGAAATAAACAACTGGTCCTCTAAACTATCAAGTAATACAAGTCTGGTTGATGGAGCTTACTAGATACAAATGAAATAATAAAAGTACAACGGCGGTCCTGATAAAAGTGAACCAACCTACCAAGCAAATCACCCTGAATGAAATGATGTGCCAGCAAGCTGCCAAGGAAACCTGTACATCGAAAGCTGTAAGAAAATTTGGCACAACGGGCGTGAGTTGCCAACTCGTGAGTAGAAGACATCTGCGAGAAGAAATCGAATGCACGACGCTATCTTAGGTCATAATAATCTACTTAATATATCACTAGTCATCTAGTAGTGCAGGGTAATAAACTATGCGCATGTGCAATTCTCAGTTCTCGTGTCAGTACCTCAAGTAGTAACTTGTTGTGTGTATGAGTATGCATGTACCATGAATGTAAAACAATCAACCATGAAATCTTGATATATCTGTATAAGAAATCTATAACCTTTATCATTGTAAAATTTGTATGGTAATCTGAAACATCATCAATGAAATCCATGGAAATCCATGTCAAGCATCGACACAAAACATGTAAATCTCAAGTCTCAATACCTCATAATCTCAATACCACATAGTCTCAATACCTCGGGCTCCGTCAGTCCGGATCGGCCCATATCCTCAAATCTCACGACAACGGTCGATATCCTCCGGATATCCGCCGCGCCAGACATCGCCGGTAGGTATTCTTCCCCTGCCAGGCTCATCGTCTACAGCTCGATCTTCTTGCCCCGGGGTACCATACCAGGCCCACCATGTACCCGAGACGGTTCATCCACTCCTCTTATCGGGTCTCGAAATCCAACAGAAAACATGAAATCTCTTGGTGGACGACACATACATCACAAGAAAACCGCAACTTATATTTTAAAAAGAGAGGGAGGGAGAGAGAAGTTTTTATATATATTCTTGCGGTTTTCCCCAAAATCCAGAAATCTTATAGAAATCCAAAATCCCAAAATTATTAGTAAGTAAATAATAAGTATCGGCATAAGCCCCACAATACTGCATAATAACATGAAAATGTGAATGCATGAAATGTCTAAGTAATTAATGCAATGTGTAGACTAACACCTGAGAGTAATCATAATATTATATTGATCTTGCCTTTAGCTGATTCTATCAATAAAAGATAATATCTTCTAAAGTGTACGTGACATAGCAATTACCGATGATGATGTGTGTAAGCCGGCAAATAAGTGTACGTGGAATATGCGCATCATCGGTAATGGTGTTGGTGTCCTAACGGACAGAGTTTCATACTGACTAAAGAAACATATGTATGAACATGAAACTTGATGATTACAATCTGAATGTAAAGATGAATGTGTATTAACCCCTCATTTGGAATATACATATCTAACTACAAGTATATGACTCAAGCCTAAACTAGTATCCGTCTAACCCCCTAAGGAACTAAACTAAAGAAACTAGTCGAAAGAAAAATAAGAATCCACCTAAGGTCTGAGTCCATATCTCTAATAGTCGGCTATCCAGCTTCAATAGCGTCACGTACGCAGTACGACTTCCTAGAATCAAGAGTGCGGATCAATCATCACATCTTTGCCTCGTACGGTAAAATCCATCGTACGACATACCAAAAACGTGGTACGGGTCAGGTATCACCTATGTACATCATTATTCGTATAATATCATCATCAGACAATATCATGATCAAGAGTACTGTGCTATAATCGCAAACATCCTAATATCATCAACACATATCATGATCTGTGTAAATATACATCGTCAAATGTTCCTCAGAAATATCATGTCACATATATCATATCGTGATTAAGTCATATATATATCATATCATGATCGAGTCAAACATATATCTTATCGTGATTAATTTACATATTACAGTCCGTGTTCTATTCTAGAGTCTCGTATATCTCGATGTCATCATCACCAATTATCGTTTAGGTATAACTATCCATTTTCTCATTTCCCAACGATCCGCTAATATCATAGTACATCTCATATCATACTCGATCGCATATCTTTAACTCACGGCATCACGCCCAATCATACCGACTCCTTCCCAGATATCATATAACCTCCCCATATCACATGTATATGTTATATGTATATATATATATACCTATAGAAACCTACACACAATCACACACACACACACACACACACACACACACACACACACACCAAGTCAAACGTATGTGTGTGCGTGTGAGTCTACCTGAAACCTACGAATTCCCTCTAAGGCATTCATTCTCTGGTTAAGTCTATCTAAATCGGTCTGTTCCAGACTAAAGTCTTTAATAGGATCGTACTCGCCAAGAATCTAAGGTCACGTCCGACTTCCTAATGACAGTAAGTAATATTCTTATTTTACGTTTGCGGGGATGCTAAACGCCATCCACCCGACTTCCCCCGTAGATATACATCTACTCACCTGGCCCTTGTCTGTCGAAGTCGATGCCGCCATCCTCTTCTTCATCATCTGAAATCCACGAGAGGGGTACCTATACTCAAACATATATAATATCGTAAACCAAATCACGGACAAAACCAAAACAGCGCACGAACGTGCATAGGTCAAAACCTATGACCCGCTCATGCAAAAGAACCAAATATCACTCGATATTTGTGTACAAACGCCGATTGATCGAGAAAACACATAAACAAACAACTCGTAGTTCCAAAACTCATTATTTATAATATAAAATATGGTTTAAATCATCGAAATCTTAAAATCGATCGAATCGTCCTATTTCGCAAAAACCTAGAAAACGTCAATTTACCGTTTTACTTCAAAACTTGATGTTTAAAAGAAACTAATGGTCATAATATTCATTAAATAACATAACTAGATCATATAAACCATTACTATATTTTTATCACACTAATTTGTCTTAAATTGAAAATTCTTGTTTGAAATTTTATCCGATTTCAACATCTTGTAAGCAAAACATCCTAATTCCACAACTAAACTTGATTTTTGCATGAATTAAATTATTAAACTACAATTTATGATGTTAATAATGCCATGAAAAAATTAGATTTTAAATCTCAATTACTTAAGAAATTTCTGAAACCTAGTTAGCAAAAAAAGCTTATTTATCACAATTTTCCATTATCAATTTGAATCTAGTAACTAAATTAGGTTTTTCATTCCTTTAACATGTTAATATTCTCATTAAAACCACAATCTAATGATAAAAACCTTAATTAGAATTTTATATCACCAATATATATATTTTATAAAAACCTTGTTAGCAAAATTGTTTAATTTAAACAATTTTGAATGAACAATTTACAATACATCAACCAAGCAAGATTTTTCCTTTCTAAAAATGTTAAACTACTTATTATAATCCTACTCAATTAATAAAAACCCTAACTTGATTTTAGAATCCCTATCTTGAATTTTAAACTTGCAAATAGAATCAATTAAGAAAATCTAAATATGCTAGATTAAAGCATTTAACCACAATTAATCATTGGGATAAGAATTATACCTCCATAACATGAGATCCAAACATTAAAATATGCCTCCAAAAGAATGGTTTCCTACTCCAAAATCCATGCTTAATAGGTCAAAGGAAAGTGGTAGAGATTGAATATTGATTTTGAGGTTTATTTTTGGAATTTTTGTTGAATTTTTGAAGGGAAAATGAGCTTGGAAAATGGGGGGCTGCCAAGGGGGGAGAGGCCGGCCACAACATGAAAGAAAAAGTGAGAGAGAGAGAAATGAGTGGTGAATGGTGTAGAAACTTCAAGAATAAACCCTCACTTTAAGTCTTTTTACTAATTTAATTAATTTTTGTTTATTTTCTTTTCTAAGTTAATCCTAGAAAAGTCTAGAACCAAGGAAAATTTTGTAAATGAATTTTGAATGATACACACTTGATTCCAATATGTAATGGTTCACTTTGTCAAATTAACCCATTTCAAATTTGTAATTTACACTAATTTAATGTATAAATAAATCTTATGTTAATATTTAAGATAATTAATTTAGGAAAAATATTTAATTAAACTAAAAATTTATAAGTGACTAAATAAATACCAAATACTAGAAATTATATAATTAAAATAGGTCTTTTTTTAAATTTATGATTAAAAATAATTATGGTTAAGTTTTACGAAAAATACGGTTTATTTTACCGAAAATCAGAAAATTCGCCTAAAGGATTTTTATTTATTTATTTATTTATTATTTGTTTTTAAAACGTTACAATCTTCCCCCCTTTAAGAAATTCGGTCCCCGAATTTAAATTAAAACTCCCCCCAATTACTAAAACATTCCGCCAAAACACACAAATCGTCGGGGCTCCGAAATCATCAATATGTAAAACACATCTTAGCGCAATGCATGCGCATGAAAAACGAATACATAACTCAAATTCAAAACTCCGTCAAACAAAACGCAATCATCAGAGTTATGGTGAGAATAAAATATCAAAGCCCAATACGAAAACCAACATGATATAAATCAAAACTATAACTTATATATAGTGCGCATCGTGGTAAAATCGTCCAAACATCTGAATAAAGAAGCATGCAAAAACCCCTTTTTAAAATCGCCGTGCGATGCACGTGTCACGGCATAAGTAGCGGACGTTTATTTTAAAAAATAGCTATACATATATATCTTTTATTTAACATACACGTCCCGCCTGGTTACTAAATCAAATAGTAATGATTATAAAAACATACTGCTCATAATGAAATCATTCCCAATCACATCATAAAAATATCATATGCGTCCAATGCGTACTGAAATCGAAACCAAATACAGATGCCACGAATACGCACAGAAACAAAACTGAGTGCAACAGGTGTGCACCAAAAACATCTGTCAAGTGCAACGGGCGTGCACGACGTTAATATCAGGTGCATCTAATCTGCACAAAACCCCGATTTAGTGCATCTGGTCAGCACAAAATCGCATCAAATACGCTAAGTGTACGCAAGAATCTCAATCAAGTGCACATGGTGCACGAAAAACATACACCGAATATCAAAATCGAAATCACAGTACGAAAAATGGTTGAAAACTATGTCCAAGCATACGTCAAAATTATGTGCAACCCATATGCACGAAATCAAATCAATATCTCAAATGTATAAAACATGATCGAGTGCACTGGGTATGCACAAAACAACATCAATACCACTGATATATGAAACACGAATAGAGTGTAATGAATGTACACATAGGAAATACCAATCATGGAACAAAATCCTCAAAATACCAAAATCCAAAGAACGGAAATATGAAATTCTAATCACCAAATCACAATCGTAAACACTATCATCAATGTACGCATTTTCTAATGTCGACTGATTCGGACTCGTCTCCTCATCGTTGTGCTGACTATGCTACAAATGGCTATGCTCATATCGAGAGCCTCCCACATAATCTATCCTTTCACCTGATATCTGGACTACGTTAAACTTTTCGATCGATTCATCAAAATCCCATAATTCCCCGAGAGCTCAACACTCAAGTACAGTTTAAAAATATCCAGTACATGCCCCAGCATCTGCTGACCAGCTGTAGAAGGGCAAACCCAAGCCACACTAATGGGACCGCGGAACTGCCGTAAACCCTAAGGTTCAAAGGCGTTCTCCTGGTCATTATGTTGAGTTAGGGTTTCATTCTTCTAGAGGGTCCATTTACCTTCATGTTCTTCCGAATACCTTAAATTTGGGAAAATAGGTTTCTGACATTCGTTCGAACCTTTTAACTTCGTCTGGACGGCATGTGAATACCCTTCGTCCGCTCGCTAAACAATGCTTCAATCCTCAAGAATAAACGATACCCTACGGTCATCGCATTCGAGTCGCCGCTCCCTCTGCCCGTGCGACCGTGGTTACAGAAACCACCATCCGATATCGACGAAGATAGATCAAAGGAACGAATAGAATATGGTGCAAAGGAATGTACATCCTAAGGCTTCTTAAGCAGAGTAGCGTATCGTAAGTATGCCGCGGATCATACCCACGGTACGTCACTCTACCTAAGTTACCTACTCCATCAACCAAGGTCAACCTAGACTTAGGCAAGGGTTAAACCTAGCGCTCTGATACCAACTTTGTAATGACCCGAAGGTACGGAACGTGACCAGCACTTAAATTACGAAGCGTCTAGATCCGCGACGTAATCTAAGTAAGCCGAAGCCCAGAAGTCTAAACCAATCAAAGAAGAAGTAAATGAAAACATGTAGGAAAACAAGTTTTAAAAAAAACATCAATTTTTCTCAGAAATTTTGGCTGACTCTCCTTTGTAAAAACTGGCCCCAAACGGGTACAAATAAGAATAATATATACAAACAACAAAAAAAAGCATCCCCAAGCGGGAGCTAGCTCTACGCCAACAGGTGGAAACAACCATACAATGCACTATAATATACAACGCCAAAGGGCGAGGCTCAAAACTCAAGAAACCAAATCCACCAGATACCATAATAATACAAAGCGCGACTCTAAGGTCGAAATAAACAACTGGTCCTCTAAACTATCAAGTAATACAAGTCTGGTTGATGGAGCTTACTAGATACAAATGAAATAATAAAAGTACAACGGCGGTCCTGATACAAGTGAACCAACCTACCAAGCAAATCACCCTAAATGAAATGATGTGCCAGCAAGCTGCCAAGGAAACCTGCACATCGAAACCTGTAAGAAAATTTGGCACAACGAGGGTGAGTTGCCAACTCGTGAGTAGAAGACATCTGCGAGAAGAAATCGAATGCACGACGCTATCCTAGGTCATAATAATATACTTAATATATCACTAGTCATCTAGTACTGCATGGTAATAAACTATGCGCATGTGCAATGCTCAGTGCTCATGTCAGTACCTCAAGTAGTAACATGTCGTGTGTATGAGTATGCATGCACCATGAATGTAAAACAATCAACCATGAAATCTGGATATATCTGTATAAGAAATCTTTAACCTTTATCATAATAAAATTTGTATGATAATCTGAAACATCATTAATGAAATCCATGGAAATCCGTGTCAAGCATCGACACAAAACATGTAAATCTCAAGTCTCAATACCTCATAGTCTCAATACCTTGGGTTCCGTTAGTCCGGATCGGCCCATATCATCAAATCTCACGACAACGGTCGGTATCCTCCGGATATCCGCCGCGCCAGACATCACCGGTAGTTAGTCTTCCTGTAACATTTCAAAAATATAAAATATTATTTTTGGGAATTTTATAATTTAATATTATTTTAAGGAATATTTTAATATTTCGGTATAATTAAGTACAGATAAATGGGAAAAATTTTGGAAAATTCTAAAATAGGTTTTTTTTATGGAATTATGGAAAATTTTAGTGCTAATCACGATTAAAAATCGCTAATCGAATTTTTGACAATTTTGTGCAAAACATGCACATATCATTTTTGTGCTCTACACTTGTGCATTTCTACCATATCACTTTGGGTATACTATTTTAGTGAGAAGGATTTAGAGGGAAAAGAAAAAGAAAAGAAAAGAAAATGGGAATAAAGAAATAGGTATGGTGAGAGAGAGAGAGTAGGTGAGGGTGTTTGAATTGGCCATTCCCTCTTGTTTCCCCCTCTCATTTTTTCCCCCTCTTACATTTGCTGCTGCTGCTGCTACTGCTGCCCTCCTCTTCCTCCACATTTGAACCCCCATTACTCCATGAATATCACTCCAAAACCCTACCCTCATTTCACAAAAAAGATGCACAAGCTCAAGAGAAGCCATTTGGACCAAGAAAGCAAGGATTTTGGCCACTAGGGGAAACTCAAGAATTTTCTTGAGTTGCCAAATGAGGTATTTACTGAACCATTAGCTTAGTTTTTGCTTTACTTGTAACCCCATGTTATGATTGAATCGATATCGGGTAGTTTGGCGGACATAGGAAAAACCTAGTTAGGGTTTGAGGGAATTTTGGGTTGTGATGTGAAATTTAGCTCAGTAGAGGCTACATGAACACCCTAGTGCTAGAATTAAGACCCAAAGCAGAGACTTGAAACCCGGAATACGGATTTAGAAACCGATAACGGAGAAATTGTGATTTCTATGAGGGTTATATGAGATCTGCTATCACTCCGAGACTCTGAAAATTATTTTGGTTTGACAGTCAGATGTGTAGGCACCCAGGAAGCTACCACCAAGACCCTAGCCCCTAACTCCCAGTCGTGGCCGCAAATTTATTCCAATTGGCCATAAATTGCGGCCTGGACCCCATCAAATTGGCTCGTTTTGGTTCTGTGGCCACCTTATCAGTAGATTAGACCCCTGGCATGTGCAAAATTGTCCAATTTGACCTAGGGTGAAATCTGGGACCCTTTTCTCTAGTTTCTGTTTTGGATTCGTGTTTCCGTTTCCATATTTTGAATTCTGGGTTTATATATTTGTGTTTTACCTCGAATACTTGGCGTTTATACGACGATATCGAGGATTGTAAATGGTTTTGAAAGGCGTACCCATAGGTTCTAACCTATAGGCCTTTTAGCGTATCGTGTTGGATCTCGTGTGTCGTGTTAGTTTTGAATTGGTTTTAATGCGATGCGATACGTGTGATGTGTAGGTACCCCATGAAGACTTCGGGACGACAAGCAAGCGCGTGGCGACGTCGACAAATGAAGACGCAAGGTGAGTAGATTATATCTACGGGGGAAGTCGGGTGGATGGCGTATAGCACCCCCGCAGTTCGATGTCTAGTATACTATATATACTATATATATATATATATGATAGCTTATTGCATTACATGGAGATCATAGATGTGTTAGGTGTACTATGGATATTTAGGGTTAGAAGTGAACTAGTGTATTTTCCAAGTTGCGAACCCTAGCATAGGTTTACACCCACACGCACACACATGCTTATTGCTATACTTATATCATGATGATGAGGATAGTGTACGATACTGGAGATGAGTCGATGAGTTTAGTCATGGTGTCATGAGGTCGGCGATATGATATGATGTGATTCGTATTTGGGATACGATGTGAGATTTTAGCGGGCCTTTGGACGTGTGTTTTACACACACGCTTATATTTATATAGATGGTGTCGATTGTACTAGACTTAGATCAGTACCTAAGATCATAAGAGATGATGATAAAGATACCAGATAATTGATGAGCTGACCGTGATATAGACCCGTACCCAGATTTAGGATGCCGTACGACGGATTTACGTACGAGCTATTTATGGATGATAGATCCTCACTCATGACTCGAGGATATTATATGATGTATATTGTATCGTATGTGATACTATTAAGGCAGGATCATCGACTATTATCTTTATAAACATATATTGACTCCGATGTAGGTGGTTTCCATACCCCTCCCGATTGACTTGATAGTTGGATGTAGATTACTTAGTAGACATTACACTATACTCGAGTCATACCATTTTCAAAAATAACGAATCAGGGATATTTTAAAGATAGGAAAAAGGGATTCTACGGATATTATCAAACGGTACATCTTTTCTTAAAACACAGTAGCCCTTATTTTACTAAAAACCCCGATTCGTCTGATTTCAAATGGCATAACTGCATGACATATACATATTGATATAGATTCTTCACTGTTGCGTTGATTATTTGATTTTCGCATATTCATGCTATCCGCATCACTTTGCATGTGTAAATGTGTTTATTGCTATATTACAATCATATTGTTAGGACACCAACACCATTATCGATGATGCGTATGTTCCACGTACAATGCCTGCCGGCTCACACACTTCATCATCGATAATTGCTATGTCACTACACTGTAGTACTGTTGCATTCAGGATATGACCCTTGCATGGCATGCTTGTGTACCTATATACTCTGCATTCATACTTGTGCACATATCTACCGTACACCCATACGTGCATACATACGTATTCACACATACATAGATGATTCTGGCTTGATTATAAATTTGGGAACCGCAAGATACTCTTTAAAACTGATTCATTTTAAAAGAGCGGTTTCCCTCAATATGTGCATATTACTATTCCATATTGCGTGATATACTGATATGCTTACATTTCTTTTACATGTCGCATACATCATGCTTTTGATTATACGCATTGAGATATGTTGTTTCCATGATATTTCTGGATTTGGGAATCGTGGATATTTCAAAAGAGATTATATAATTGTTATAAAAACCCGGTTACCCTTGATATGATATTTCAGTGCGTCCACCATGTGTTTTCTCGGTGCTGAGAGCGACATGTGAAACGCCATTCGAGGAGGCGGTGAGGCCGATTGTGGGTACATGGTGGGCCCGGTATTGTACCTCGGGGCAAGAAAGGGATGCTGTGTATACAGACGGTGAGCCTGGCAGAGGGAGCTCTACATACCGGTGATTGTATTTAAACTCGGCGGATATCCGGAGGATAACGACCGGAGTTGAGAGATGATATGGGCTGATCCGGACTGACGTAACCCGATATATGAGGATTTACGTGCCGATGCTGGGCACAGCTTTCATGATGTTTTCGAGTGTCGATGCTGGACACTCCGGTTCCTTGATTTTGACGTGTCGCGAGGGACACGGATGGTTTATATCCTTATATTTCCATGCATATGCTTTATGATATTTACATGCATGATGGTTATTGTCATTGGGTGACGAGTGGACGGGATCCACATACATACAGATTTGATTACATTGATCATACCTCATATTTATGACATGTTATTACCTGAGGCACTGGAACGAGCACTTGGCACTACACTCATGTATAGAGGATATATTGCCACTTTAGCATGCTTCACACTTATTCATATTGAGGTTTATATATATATATATATATATATATATATATATATATATATATATATATATCTGATCGTATTGACCTAGGATGAGTCATACATTCGATATCTGCTCGTAGATATTTTCTATTCACGAGTTGGCAACTCACCCCCGTTGTGCCACAGTTTCTTGCAGGTTTTGCCGTACAGATTTCATTGCGGCTTTTCTAGCACATTGCTTCCATTACGGGTGACTTGCTTTGGTAGGTGGGTTCTTTTGCATCAGAACCACCATTGTACTTGTATTATTTATTGTATCTAGAAATTCCGTCAATCAAAACTTGTATATTGTTTTAGACCTAAAAACTAGTTATGTATTATTTCAACCTTAGAGTCGCGCGTTGTAGTATATTGTTTTTTATGTTGATTTTGAGTTTCTTTGAGTTTTGATCCTCACCCTTTGGCGTTGTATATTATATTGCTTGCGTGGTTGTGACCGTCGATTGACGAAGAGCTAGCTCCCGCTTAGGGATGCCTTTTATTGTGCATATATATATATATATATTATTCTTATTGTACCGCATTCGGGGCCAGTATTTATAAAGGAAACTCTGCCGAAATTTTCAGAAAAGACATGAGATTTTTAAAATGCATATTCGGCTTACCTATTTTAAAACCCTTGTTTTGGAAACTTGTTTTCTTCACTTCTTAAAACTATTTCCTTTATTTATTACTTAAAAATTGTTTTAGATTTCTGGGCTTTTTGGCTTACTTGAATTAGATGGGGTCCTATAGACTTCATATGATTCAAGTGACAGTCACGGGCTATTTCGGGTCGTGACACTTCCCCTGCCAGGCTCATCGCCTACAACTCGATCTTCTCGCCCCGGGGTACCATACCGGGCCCACCTTGTACCCGAGACGGTTCATCCACTCCTCGAATCGGGTCTCGAAATCCAACAGAAAACATGAAATCTCATGGGTGGACGACACATACATCAAGAGAAAACCGCAAGTTATATTTTAAAAAGAGAGGGAGGGAGAGAGAAGTTTTTATATATATTCTTGCGGTTTTCCCCAAAATCCAGAAATTTCATAGAAATGTTAGTTGTATGTATGCCCTAGAGGCCAGTATTGTACAGATGATGTATATTATATTGGATGCTTGGACATATATAGAGATGAATTTCTTGCTCGATATGATAGTATGCTATCTGGTTGCTCTTTATCTTAACATGTATACTTGTCTCTTAATACTTTCTTATAGTTACATGTTGGTAAAGCCCTTAAGATGTGTACTTGACCACCTGGATTATGATGCGGATCATACTAGTGGGGACATGGTAGTCCATAAGTACATCCTTCAAGGTCCCTAGTCGTGGGTGTATCGAGACGGGGCATCGATATGCCAGGGTAGACTAGCGTATACGCTTCTCGACCCATGAGATGGGCGATGGATGATCCCATATCCATTGGTGTTTGACATCAGAGATGGTATACGGGTGCTCAGTGGAGACAGGGTACACTGGACGGACTCGCCGAGAACTCCCAGATGGTATTATACCTCACGTCAGACGGCAGTTCTCTGGTGACACTTGTGAAGGTTAGTCTGTAGACCCGAGATCGTCATAGAGTCTTGTGTGATTCCCACTGTGCTTTGATTTCCACCTTACCACGTCCATGAGGGCGTGCAAAACGGTGGTTTTTAGGTACAGTCCCGAGTCACATGGAGGCAATGAGCGATAGGAGGGGTTTCGTCTCTCCCGGTATTGGGGGTTGATGTTGCGCTATGCTCGATTGGCCGTAACAGGGAAGTCCCTGGCCAGGGCTGTTTTAGTGATTTACTGGTAAGTGTTACCAGTAGTTTCTCAACCCGTTATGGGCCTCACATCGGCACGACTTATCGGTTATTGGGGTCTGACGTTTACCATCCCTAGGCTCGATATGCTGCATATCTAACGAAGAGACCAGACTGTACGGTAGTGTTGCCGGTTGGCTCGATGGGAGTTGTAGCAGGTTCGCTTGTTTTCTTCTGATCGCTCAATACCCGGGTGGCCGTTACGTTTAGCTGACCGCTTGCGGCTTGGGGATGCTTGATATGATCATCACCCACTGCCGGCGTATTGACGAGTCTTAGAGTCCTACAAAGGAGTTACCTAGTCCAGGCAAAATGTTGTGGTGCGCGTATGCGATATGCGCATGGACCCGGTTAAAATGCGCGTATAAGATACCGTATATTAATCGAGCGGCTTTCTTTTGGTTGGGTCGTATGTGATATGGTCGGATTGATAAATCAAGTGTTGATTTATCATTTAACCATTAGTATCTCACTAGAAATCCTTTCTTGTATTTTTTGGATGTATGCATGCATGTATGCATTACTTCTTGATTCATGCACAAATGGATGTGCATGAACACATACATACATACATCATCTTTCATGGTTGTATATACATAGAAAATGGTGGCAATATAAGACTCACACCATGGTTTTATATATATGGATATATATTGTATTTGTGTTAAAAGCAAAAGAAAAGAAAAGGATAATTCATGGTTTACTTTCTACACTCTTCTTTGACCTAACCATGCTCACCCACCATTTAACCATGGATTAACTTTCCTTTTGTGTTTTAACTCAAATTAAATAATATCTTTATTGTTTAACCATGGTTTGAGATGAGAAGTGGAAAATATATATACATATATTTTCTATTTTTTCATATGAGATGATATATTCTCTTCTTCTTCAAAAGCCATCATCTTCTTCTTCCTTGCTCCTTTGCTCTCTAGATCTCTCTAGTAAGCAAAATACTCAACAAGATAGGATTTTGAAGTGAGAAAAAGAACCACAACACCATTCTACTCTAGTCTTGCCCATTAGTGGAGAGTGTTAGCTTCCATTTTCTTTCTTGATCTTGTGAAGTTGCAAGCTTGGACAAAGCGGACTCCGGGTGGATCATCATGGACTTAGAGGAGTTCAAGTGGACCTTTTCAAAACTCCAAGTAGCCGAGGAGTCTAGCGTAGGGAGCTACAAAGGTTGTACTCTCAAAACCCTAGCTTAACCTACTTGTGATGATGTGTTGTTTTTGAAACCCTAATTTTTCTAGGAATGATCTTTTGTATGCTTACCTAGCACCCTAAAAATTTAATCTTTGGTACATGTGATGCTTCCAAACCCTTCATGAGGTGCTAGGTAAACCTAACATTGGTATCAGAGCCGACCTAGAATTTTAGGCGTCACTTTAACGAAGTTAAAACTCCGATCGAACGAAAATACGGATTTTCGGGACATTCTCTGGACATTTTTTGAAAACTGTTATTTTTCAGAATTAAAAATATGTAAAAAATAGCAGGGAATTATAAGACACACTGTAAAAAACGAAACCCTAAAAAGCAAGTACCACCGTAGAACCGCGGCCTAAGCTTGCTTGGGCTGCGGCTCCGCGGCCGTACAGAGCCATTAAGGCTTCGTTTTTGTACAGTGAGCTTCTTGTCTGCTTCTAGATGTTTTTGGGTATTTTTAATCTGGTTTCAGTGACATATGTTCTGGAGATTGTTTTGGAGTCGGTGATTTGATCATAATTTTGATTTCGTGTCTTTTCCGGGTAAATTAGAAAGTATTGAATTGTTCGAGCGAGTATCATTTGCTCACTTTTCATGGGGTTTAAATCTTTCGGAAATACGTGCAAGTTTTGTGGTGGACCCTCTAGAAGACAACAAACCTTAACTCGATTATGTGACCGTCTTGAACTGCCTTTTGAACCTTAGGGTTTGGGGCAGTACGGCGTGCCACATGTGAGGCCTTGGCTTGACCCTTCTACGGCTGGACCGCTACTACTGTGACACACTCCGGATTTTTGAACTCCGCTCAAGTGTTGAGCTTTAGGGAATTTTGGTTATTTGATCATTCGTTCGAAAACTTTAATACTGTCTATTTATCTGGAATATGATGCATTGTGTGGAATTCATATAGCTAGACATGAAATACGAAGTATGTGATATTTCGCATTTACGATGTCTAAAGAGAATGTGCATTCCAGATATTGCAGTTTTACACTTTCTTTTCTGTGACCGTAAGTGTAGTATGTAGTGATATTGCCGATTGCCATTGCTATACATCGACGACAATCGGTGTATGCAAACATACTTACGTTGATGATATGAGATATTATGTGTTGCTGAGATATGATGTGCAGGATTGTCGCGATTGAATAGCCGGGGTTTTTTTTATGTGAGATGAGAGTTTTATATTTTCATTCATGTAAATTCAAATGTAATGTAATATTCTTTTATATGGGGAACTTCCGGGTTGAGGTTGATGCCACCAGTGTTGTATATTATTTACTTTTCCGCATGTAAATTCAAGGAGGGGAGCACAGGTGACCGGGTTCTGGGGTTCAGTAGGAGGCCATCTCGAGGAGTCGAGACCGGGTCTCCTAAACACCACAATTGGTACGGTCGCTTGCCGCTCTCATAGGGGTCCAGGTTTAGGGTGTTTTTCGTCACCCCAATGAGATGGGAATACGCGCACGCTTGTCGGGCGCAGTACAGATCCCCCTGCCTAGGGTAGGCTGGGGTTTATTGATTGTGGGGATCCGAATCTCTGGCAGCCGCGGACTAAGCTGCCGTTAATTACCCCTCGCATTTGGGGCGAAGGAACCTTCGATTGACAGGTTAAACTTGTTAGTGTATATGCCCTAGAGGCCATTACTGTATCATACTAGTTTGTATATTACTTAATGGAAGCTTGAGATATTCACCTTGTATATACAATCTTGCTCAAAATAGTAGTATGCTACTTGGTTTGTTTCTACTTCAATGTGTACATGTGTTTATTTTAGTATATCGCATATACACAATAGTGGAGCCCTTAGGATCTTTGCTTGATTACCAGCGTTGTGATGGCAGTCACACTAGTGGGGCTGGGTAATCTATAAGCACATCCTTATGCAGGTCCTTGGTCGCAGGACTATCGAGACAGGGCATCGATACTCTGGAGTAGACTAGCGCATGCGCTTCTCATCCCAGTGTGGGAGACGGTCTGTCCCACAGCCGTCGGTACGTCGTACTTGAGAGAGTATGCGGGTGCTCGTTGGGTTACGAGTACACTGGACAGGACTCGTCGGGAACTGACTAGTTTGTATTGTGCCTATCGTCAGTTATCAGTTCCCAGGTGACATGAGTACAGCTTAGTCCGCTGACTTGACACTGTCACTTCGCCTCGAGTGTGTTCCCACTGTACTTTCATTACTACCCTACCACGGCTCAATGGAGTCGTGCAAACAGGTGGTAGTTGGGTGCAGTCCCGAAGCACTTGGAGGCAGTGACGGTTAGACAGGATTCGTCTCTCCCGGTATTGGGGGTTGACATCGCGCTGTGTCTAGGAGAGCCATTACACGAGTAGTCCCTGGCCAGGGCAAACGAGATATACTGGTAGGCTTCCAGTGTTATCTCAGGGTGTTTTGGGCTTCACTCCGACACGACTTGTACCGCTACTGGGGGACTGACGTTTACTGCCCCCTAGGCCCGCCATGCGATGTATCAGACGAACTGACCGGACTGTACGGAGAATGTCACATTCAGGCTCAGTAGGAGTTCAGATGGGTTTCGCCTCGTCAGTCTTCTTGTCGGCATCTACCCGGGGACCGTTACGCACAGCTAGTGCCGCTTACGGTCTGTGGTTAAACCCACTGCCAGCGTAGTGTCGAGTCTTTAGAGTCCCACACAGAAAGCTATTCGCCTTTAGGCAAAAGAGTAGAGGTCGCATGGTTTTACGACAGGGTTCGGTCACATCCGTGCACTTGTGCACATACAGTGTCCGGACAGTTCACACTAGCGGGCTTTGTTTTAAGCCAGATCCTAGTGTACCTTTTGGGATTGGTTTTATCCAGTATGCATTCGTGTTCCTCGGAACGCGGATGCGGGTATGTATGCACAGTTGACGGAGAGACAGAGGTAGAGGATTCTCATTAGGGTTGTTGACCGTTGACAGTTGACTATTGACATTTTGCTCAACCCTAATGAGAATATGATATGTGATTAACAATTATATTAATTAAGTATTATGGTGACATGGTTGTTGAGGGATTGACTTTGTTGACTTGTTGACTTTTGTTGACTTATTGACTTTGTTGACCGGTTGACTAGGCTTGACTAGTTGACGTCACATCATGATAACTATAGCTATCATTTCATGGCAAAGACTTTTGTTTGCTTGCTCTTTTGTGCAAAATGAGTGCATGAAATGATATGGCTATGGTTGCTTAAACCATCACATAATACTTGATTGATATGAGGTGTTATGATTGTTTTGGATTATGAGAGCCAAATGAGAAAAGTCTTCTCTCATTCTTTCATGCTCATTCTCTCTCTTGTTCTTGAGCTCTCATCTCCTCCTCTTGCTCTCCCTCTCTTGACTCTATGGTTCACTTGTCTCATGAGTTGAGAACCAAGAACCATAGATAAAATCCCATATAAACTCTTCTCTACTCACTCTAGTTCATAAGGTTTAGCAAACCGAGTGAACTAGTTTCTTCAAAGTTCGAAGAAGGAGCCAAAGGTTGAAGCTTTCAGGTGGATCTATCTTCGGCGCAAGGAGACGACGGGGAGAAGCCGATTCGGACGACCATCGAAGCTTGAAGACGAAGGAGTTCGAGAAAAAGAAAGGTATAACCCCCTAACCGAGTAGTTAGCAATTCGTAGTTAGGTTGTTAGTTAGATGTTTAACAAAGATCCGGTTTTGAGTCCATGTTACCACCTCTAAGAAAATCGTTTTTCACCTAATTCCGCATGCCCGAAAGTACCGGGAGAGGTAGCATGGACTTACAGTGGTATCAGAGCCTAGTTAAACTCTATCTAACATGTTAGCAAAGTAACTAGAAGATCGATCAAAGAGAAAGTCACAAAACGAACCCGAGTAGTCAAGTTTCTGCCGATTTTTATTCTGTTCAAAAGTTGATAATTTTCATCTTAAAAATCGGCTCAGGCTTTTGTTTGAATAACCACCAAATTTGGTCCCACGAACCGTTCATAGCGCCGCGGAAACGCGGCGGGAGCACGCTCCCGCCGCGGTTCCGCGGCCGAGTTGACTCGGCCGAGGTCCAAATTTGGTGCAGTGTATTTCTGGGGTTGTTTTGGGATTTTTGGAATATGAATTTTCTGCCCAGATTTTCCAGAACGAAAATTTTGTGTTTGGGGCCTATAAATCCGTATTTTTGATCGAACTTCTAAAAGACTTAAGCTGACGGGTTTTTCTGTGATGTGATATTTGTATTGAACGTCTGCTAATCGCTATATGTCGATTAGTGGGGGTTATACAAATCTGTGATCTGTAATGTTAGCCGGGGGGTTGTGAGACGAGAGTTTTCTTTTCTTTCAATTCATGTATATTTGTAAATTGGTGTAATAATTATTTGTATGGCCGCACAACCGGGTCGGGGTTGTAGCCGTCATTGTATAATTTCTTTTTACTATTTTTGCTCCTAGGATAGACCCATGGAGGGGGTGCACAAACTACCGGGTATGCCGAAGTGCCGAGTGGCCTACTCACGGAGTTGAGGGAGGTTGCTTCGCTTCGGGTACTTGGCGGGTAGTTTGCCGCACCCGTAGGGGTCTTGGGTAGGGTATTGGCTATTCACCGCGACCGTGTAATCTGCTTTTCGTTACAGGCTCGTACGAATTGCGAATTCCTAGTATATCCAATGTGTTCATCTGTGATCTGAAATGGCTATCATTGCAGTATATCTATATATGATATTATTTAGACGTTGCTTATGTTTTACAGCCGCGCTAGCCCAGCCCCCGCTCTGTCGTTAGTTAAGTAACCTAACGGGTAATGACGGGGCCCCGTGGCGAATGCAAATGGCATAAGCGTACGTCATATTTTGGTTGTTTTCTGCAATGGTAGGATTAAATGATGGGACGCATTAAAAGAACTAATGCAAGAATATCACGCATTAAAAGAACTAATGCAAGAAAATAAACCAAGATTAAAGTCGTTGGAACACTTTCGAAAAACCACTCGGTTCTTTTCAAAACAAACTTTTAAAATGCGGAGTTTGAGCCACTCCTTTTAAAAGCTATCTCGTTCCATCGATTATATCAAGTTCTCTACGTTCACGGTTTCGCCAAAACCATTCGTAGCCCTCCGTCGTTTCACATGAATAGTCAATAGTATTCAAGCTGTGTTTGTTGGCCAAAGTCAAGGCATAGTGATTGGTAGCTATTGGGTATTCATGTGCAGCATAGATAGATGCGTTGGTTTGGAACAGTCGTACTGCCTTGTTGGCCAAAGTCAAGGGTAGGTACGGGTTGATTCAAATTAACCTGGAGAACGACGGGTAGAACTTGACATGTGACTTATGATTTGTTGGCCAAAGTCAAGGTCATAAGAGCATGGGGCAAAAATCCACATCGGGAGTTTCAAAAGAACTGAAACTTGCTAGTGTTGCATACCATTTGGAGTGTGATGATTCTGGTAGGATTCGTTCAGTTTCGTGATGCAATGATATTTGGATCCCGATCCTACTGTGAGTATATGCTACTCCTCGGGAAATTTCTCACTTAACGATCAATGCTATAAACCTAGTAGGTGTCTAGAAAGGTGTTAGCGGGGCTACGCCCCCAGGGAAAAGAGGTTATTTAATTAAGGAACTTCGCGAAAGCGTTGGAAAACCTCCCTCGAAGTACCGACACCAGCCTGGCCGAACGGTTAAGCAAGTATTGTACGGTGAGATTGATCCTGACTAATTCTTCCTTTTTGGTTTGAGGAGGGATTCGAGAAACAGTGGGAGCCATCCTGTTTAGACAAATTAAAAATCATTCTAAACTTGCAAGAGCATCAAGCTGAGTGTTTCTTCTCTCTCCTAATTGCAGCGACCAATCGACATGACTGGACTTAAGTTACTTCTAGATAAAAACATACTGACAGGGCCAAACTACAAAGATTGGCTCAGGAATGTCAAGATGGCAATCACTTACGACAAGCTGGGGTATCTTCTTACCACCAAAGCTCCCCCTGTCCCTGGTCCCACTTCCAGCGTCGCGGATAAGGAAATCCGTAAGACTTGGGAGATTGATAGCGCGAAGGCCAAGTGCCTCGTACTTGCCTCTATGGACAATGAACATCAGAGGAGGCACGAGAATATGGACTTGGAATCCATATTTCTTCATACAAAAGAACTGTATGGAGAGCAATCTCGTATCGCAAGATACGAAGCGTCGAAAAGGTTATTTTCGGCAAGGAAGGCCGTCGGATCATCAGTAGCAGAACACGTGCTTAAGATGATCGGCTACATTGAGGAGCTCGCGGACCTAGGGACCATATTGGAGAGTGAGCTCTATACGGACTTAGTTCTCCAGTCCCTTCCTTCCACTTACGCCCAGTTTATACTGAACTTCAACTTACAAGAAAAAGAAGTTGAACTTTCAGAGCTCCTCAACATGCTGAGGAGCGCAGAGGGCACCCTACAGAAAGGTAGGGAAACATCCACTTTGTTTGTAGGAGGATCATCTTCTTCTAGGTCCAAGGCGAAAGCCAAGGGAAAGAAGAAGAAAGCCCCCGCCAAACCAAGGGGCGGTGTTAGTAAAGTGGATACGAGGGGAAAGGCAAAAGCAACAAAGAAAGCGGGGAAGCTTGTGGATAAGGAAGAATGCTTCTATTGTCATAAGAAAGGACAATGGAAGAATGATTGTAGGGCTTGGAAAGCCAGGACACAGGAATTGAAGCAGGTTGCAGCTTCAGCTTCAGGTGTGTATGTTATTGAAAACTGCCTTTCAATAAACTCTACTTCCTGGGTATTGGATACCGGATCAGGATCTCATATCTGTAATTCTTTGCAGGCGTTGAGAAACTGTAGGGTTTTGAAGGCAGGTGACATGACCCTCAAAGTTGCAAACGGAGCTAGCATGGATGCTAAGGCCGTGGGGGACTATCACCTGGGAATGTCTGATGGACATGTTTTGGTTTTCCGTAATTGCTTTTTTGTACCCAACGCAACTTGTAATATCATTTCTGTATCTTTAGTTTCTAAAGAAGGTTATGAATTTGCGTTTGTAAGTAATGTTGTAAACATTCACCTTAATCAAGTTTTGATTGGGTCAGGTACATTGAGCAATGGTATATACGTATTAAACCAACCACAGATTTTCAATGTCCAGAATACACACAAAAGAAAGTCTCTGGAAATCAATCAAACTTTCTTATGGCATTGTAGACTGGGTCACATCAATGAGAGAAGGTTGACGAAGTTACATACAGAAGGATATTTGAATCCGTTCGAATATCAATCGTATGCCACTTGTCAATCCTGTCTCAAAGGAAAGATGACAAAGACTCCGTTCACTGGACACAGAGTAAGGGCGAGCGAGCTCTTGGGACTCATACACAGCGACGTGTGCGGTCCAATGTCTACACATGCGCGAAGCGGTTTTTCTTACTTCATTACTTTTACGGATGACTTTTCAAGGTACGGTTATGTCTTCTTAATGAAACATAAGTCCGAAGCCTTTAGAAAATTCCAGGAATATAAGAATGAAGTAGAAAAACAAACCGGCAAAAGTATCAAGATCCTAAGATCGGATCGAGGTGGTGAATACTTGAGTGCCGAGTTCCTGAACTATTTAAAAGAGAACGGAATTCTCTCTCAGCTTACTCCTCCATACACTCCGCAACATAACGGTGTATCGGAGAGACGGAACCGAACCCTATTGGATATGGTACGGTCCATGATGAGTAACGCTGAGTTACCGCGATCATTCTGGGGGTATGCGCTAGAATCAGCTGCATACCTTTTGAACCGAGTTCCAACTAAGACTGTGCCTACTACACCATATGAGATGTGGTGTGGGAAGAGACCCTATCTTAAGCACATTAAGACATGGGGAAGTCCAGCTTTTGTTAAAAAGCAGCATGCGGACAAGATCGAGGCACGCTCAGTACAGTGTAAGTTCGTGGGATATCCAAAGAACTCCAAGGGATATTTCTTCTACTGCGAAGAGGAACAAAAAGTTCTTGTTTCTCGTCATGCCTACTTCTTGGAAACTGAGTTTTTGGAAACCCAGATAAGTGGGAGCACAGTAGAACTGGAAGAAATTCCAGAACCTCGAGCTATTACTGAAAGCTTAGTAGAACCAGAGGGTTCAAAAGAACAGGACATTCCTACGCCGCTCCGCAGGAGTAGTAGGCAGTCTCATCCGCCCGAGAGATACTACGGTTTTCTCATAGACGGGGATAGAGAGGATTGCATCATAGATTATGATGAGCCTACTAGCTTCCAGCAGGCCGTTCAGAGCGTTGACTCGGTAAAATGGCTGGATGCAATGCGGACCGAAATGGAGTCCATGTACACCAACAAGGTATGGACGTTGGACATTGCTCCAGACGGGGTAAAACCCGTAGGATGCAAGTGGATCTTCAAAAGGAAGATTGGTGTAGATGGACAGGTTGAAACCTATAAAGCTAGACTTATTGCAAAGGGTTTCCGTCAAAGACCTGGTTTGGACTATGACGAAACCTTTTCTCCAGTGGCTATGCTGAAATCCATTCGGATCCTTCTTGCCATTGCTGCCTTCCACGATTATGAGATCTGGCAGATGGACGTAAAGACCGCTTTTCTAAATGGAAATTTAGAGGAGTGTGTCTATATGGACCAACCAAATGGTTTCATTCAGAGTGGGAGCAGTGGAAAGGTGTGCAAGTTGCTTAAGTCCATCGATGGACTATAGCAGGCATCGCGGAGTTGGGACATCTGTTTTGATGAGACGGTCAAGGAATTTGGCTTTATTAAAATTCCAGATGAACCATGCATCTATAGTAGATTTGTAGCGAGAACTGTAGTAATCCTCGTTTTATACGTGGATGACATTCTCTTAATAGGAAATGACATTCCTATGCTACAATCTGTCAAGGGGTTATTGTCACACAGGTTCTCCATGAAAGACCTGGGTGATGCCTCATACATCGTGGGGATCCGGATCCATCGTGATAGATCCAAGAGGATATTAGGACTTTCACAGTCCAGGTACATCGACACCATACTGAAAAGATTCAGTATGGAAGATTCCAAGCGCGGTAACCTACCGGCTTGTCACGGGATCACCCTCTCTAAAGAGATGTCTCCCAAGACTGATTTGGAGAGGGATCGCATGTCTATTATACCCTACGCTTCTGCGGTAGGCTCTATAATGTATGCGATGTTGTGTACCAGACCAGATGTAGCTTATGCACTGAGTGTGGTAAGCCGGTATCAGTCAAACCCTGGGGAGAAACACTGGATAGCGGTAAATAACATTCTCAAGTACCTGAGAAGGACTAAGGAGATGTTCTTGGTGTATGGCGGAAAAGACCTCCAGATCGAGGCCTTTGTTGACTCCAGCTTACAGAGTGACAAGGATGATTCCAAGTCCATGTCGGGTTTTGTCTTTACCCTCAATGGAGGGGCGGTGTGTTGGAAGAGTTCCAAACAGGAAACCGTTGCAGACTCGACGATGGAAGCGGAATACATCGCTGCATCTGATGCCGTAAAAGAAGCTGTCTGGATGAGAAAGTTCTTGAAAGAACTTCAGGTGGTTCCGTCCATTGTTGATCCAATACCTCTGTATTGCGACAACAACGGGGCTAAGCTTTAGCGAAGGAACCCAGGTCCCATCAGAGATCCAGACACATCTTGAGGCGGTATCACCTGATCAGGGAGATCGTGGATCGCCAGGAGATCGAGGTTCGGAGGGTTGCTTCAGAAGATAACACTGCAGATCCATTCACCAAGGCCTTGCCCCAGATTCAGTTCGAGCGGCTGATCGAGATGATAGGTCTTCGATACGCCAGTACATGGCCTTAGTGCAAGTGGGAGATTGTTAGTGTATATGCCCTAGAGGCCATTACTGTATCATACTAGTTTGTATATTACTTAATGGAAGCTTGGGATATTCACCTTGTATATACAATCTTGCTCAAAATAGTAGTATGCTACTTGGTTTGTTTCTACTTCAATGTGTACATGTGTTTATTTTAGTATATCGCCTATACACATTAGTGGAGCCCTTAGGATCTTTGCTTGATTACCAGCGTTGTGATGGCAGTCACACTAGTGGGGCTGGGTAATCTATAAGCACATCCTTATGCAGGTCCCTGGTCGTAGGACTATCGAGACAGGGCATCGATACTCCGGAGTAGACTAGCGCATGCGTTTCTCATCCCAGTGTGGGAGACGGTCTGTCCCACAGCCGTCGGTATGTCGTACTTGAGAGAGTATGCGGGTGCTCGTTGGGTTACGAGTACACTGGACAGGACTCGTCGGGAACTGACTAGTTGGTATTGTGCCTATCGTCAGTTATCAGTTCCCAGGTGACATGAGTACAGCTTAGTCCGCTGACTTGACACTGTCACTTCGCCTCGAGTGTGTTCCCACTGTACTTTGATTACTACCCTACCACGGCTCAAAGGAGTCGTGCAAACAGGTGGTAGTTGGGTGCAGTCCCGAAGCACTTGGAGGCAGTGACGGTTAGACAGGATTCGTCTCTCCCGGTATTGGGGGTTGACATCGCGCTGTGTCTAGGAGAGCCATTACACGAGTAGTCCCTGGCCAGGGCAAACGAGATATACTGGTAGGCTTCCAGTGTTATCTCAGGCTGTTTTGGGCTTCACTCCGACACGACTTGTACCGCTATTGGGGGACTGACGTTTACCGCCCCTAGGCCCGCCATGCGATGTATCAGACGAACAGACCGGACTGTACGGAGAATGTCACATTCAGGCTCAGTAGGAGTTCAAATGGGTTTCGCCTCGTCAGTCTTCTTGTCGGCATCTACCTGGGGACCGTTACGCACAGCTAGTGCCGCTTGCGGTCTGTGGTTAAACCCACCGCTAGCGTAGTGTCGAGTCTTTAGAGTCCCACACAGAAAGCTATTCGCCTTTAGGCAAAAGAGTAGAGGTCGCATGGTTTTGCGATAGGTCGCATGGTTTTGCGATAGGTCGCATGTTTTGCGACAGGGTTCGGTCACATCCGTGCACTTGTGCACGTACAGTTTCCGGACAGTTCACACTAGCGGGCTTTGTTTTAAGCCAGATCCTAGTGTACCTTTTGGGATTGGTTTTATCCAGTATGCATTCGTGTTCCTCGGAACGCGGATGCGGGTGTGTATGCAAAGTTGACGGAGAGACAGAGGCAGAGGATTCTCATTAGGGTTGTTGACCGTTGACAGTTGACTATTGACTTTTTGCTCAACCCTAATGAGAATATGATATGTGATTAACAATTATATTAATTAAGTATTATGGTGACATGGTTGTTGAGGGATTGACTTTGTTGACTTGTTGACTTTTGTTGACTTATTGACTTTGTTGACCGGTTGACTAGGCTTGACTAGTTGACCATCATGATAACTATAGCTATCATTTCATGGCAAAGACTTTTGTTTGCTTGCTCTTTTATGCAAAATGAGTGCATGAAATGATATGGCTATGGTTGCTTAAACCATCACAAAATACTTGATTGATATGAGGTGTTATGATAGTTTTGGATTATGAGAGCCAAATGAGAAAAGTCTTCTCTCATTCTTTCATGCTCATTCTCTCTCTTGTTCTTGAGCTCTCATCTCCTCCTCTTGCTCTCCCTCTCTTGATTCTATGGTTCACTTGTCTCATGAGTTGAGAACCAAGAACCATAGATAAAATCCCATACAAACTCTTCTCTACTCACTCTAGTTCACAAGGTTTAGCAAACCGAGTGAACTAGTTTCTTCAAAGTTCGAAGAAGGAGCCAAAGGTTGAAGCTTTCAGGTGGATCTATCTTCGGCGCAAGGAGACGACGGGGAGAAGCCGATTCGGACGACCATCGAAGCTTGAAGACGAAGGAGTTCGAGAAAAAGAAAGGTATAACCCCCTAACCGAGTAGTTAGCAACTCGTAGTTAGGTTGTTTGTTAGATGTTTAACAAAGATCCGGTTTTGAGTCCATGTTACCACCTATAAGAAAATCGTTTTTCACCAAATTCCGCATGCCCGAAAGTACCGGGAGAGATAGCATGGACTTACAAAACTGTTCATGCGAACTCAATTTGCCGTGTTGTGTTTTAAAGGGGGGTTTGGATGTATCGGGGGCCCCGCAGAGTTTTTACGGGGGTCCCGCTACCCGGATAGCGGGCTGGGGGTCAAGGGGGCTAGCAGCCCCATTGTGGGGTGCGGGGCAGCGCCCCGTTTGAAATTTTTTTCTAACGGGGGAGACACGTTTAATTTGGAGTGCACAAAAAAAGAAGGGAAAAAGCGTCTTAAAGACGCGTGCGTAGCATGTGGGCGCCTCAGCGCCCGGGGTCACGTGGCGCACACGTGACCGTTGTGCGCCTCAGCGCCCGGGGTCACGTGTCGCACACGTGACCGTTGTGCGCCTCAGCGCCCGGGGTCACGTGTCGCACACGTGACCGTTGGCTCCTCAGCGCCCCGGGGTCACGTGGCGCACACGAGACCGTTGGGCGCCCCTGCGCCCAGGGTCACGTGGCGCACACGTGACCGATGGGCGCCTCAGCGCTCGGGGTCACGTGGGCACACATGACCGTTGGGCGCCTCAGCGCCCGGGGTCACGTGGGCGCACGTGGCCGTTGGGCGCCTCAGCGCCCGGGGTCACGTGGGCGCCTCAGCGCCCCGGGTTCACGTGGCTCACACGTGACCTTTGGGCGCCTCAGCGCCCAGGGGTCACGTGGGCGCACGTGACCATTGGGCGCCTCAGCGCCCGAGGTCACATGGGCGCACGTGACCACGGGAAAACACCCGCTGGAGGGGGGGCCTAGCCCCTAGGTTGGGGAGTTGAACTCCCAAAGGATTTTTGGAGTTAAACTCCTGACAGAAAATTAATTTAGGGAGTTAAACTCCAACAGATCTAGAAAGGAGTTAAACTCCTAGGAATCTTTGGCCCTTCTTCTGAGCCTTGGATCTGTCCAAAGTTAGATTCTTGGAGATGGGTCTCCTTTTATTCTTTTCTTTTGGCCGGATCTTGAAAATCAAGAGGTGTGAGATTTCAAAAATCTCTTCTTTTTCGAGATCTGGTGAGAGATCTGAGTTCCCCTTTGTGGGTTTTGTAGTGAAAAACTATTTATTTTGAGAAAAGGAAGAGTTAAACTCTTGATTTAATTCAAAAGAAAGAAGAAGGTTTTTAGAACCTTGAAGAAGGAGAAAGAGTCACAAGCCCTAATTTTTGGGGAATGAAAAAAGTTTATTTATTCATCATCATGTTGCCTTATATAGGCTTACTTATTTACATATAGCCCCTTTGGCTTTTCTAAAATGACATTTTAGCCATCCCATGGCTCATGTGCCATTTCATTTTTTGCACATAAGCCATGGGCTTACAAAATATTGGCTTTATGCCCATTTTGTTTACATTCATGCATAAACAATTACATAAAAATTACTTATTACATGATTTTGTTGTTAGCATGGGGAGGCTGGCCGCGGGCTCGACTTGGGCATGGGCCCGCTTGACCTGGGCTTGGGCCCACCTAGCTTGGGGGTTGACCTTGACTTTGACTCGGTCAATAGGGGTATAAATTTTTACCCCAACAAATTGCCCCCCATCACTGAATGCACACCGCACATGTGGGTCGTGTGCATGAAATTAATGGATCTTCTTTCACGTGGAGGCGACTTGCTTTGGTTCCCACTTTTTGGGATGCACTGCCCTTTTTACGACGTAGACGGTCGACGCTTGACGCGAAGCGATTTGGTAGACGTGTCCCTGACACGGAGTGTCGCTGGTCGACGTTTCCCCGAGGCGGAGTGTCTGGTGTTGGACGTTTCCCCTGGTACGGAGTGTCGCTGGTTGACGTTTTCCCGAGACGGAGTGCCTGTGGTAGGACGTTTCCCCGATGCGGAGTGTCTGTGTTGGACGTTTCCCCGATGCAGAGTGTCGCTGATCGACTTTTCCCCGGCACGAAGTATCGCTGATCGACTTTTCCCCGGCGCGGAGTGTCGCTGATCGACTTTTCCCCGGCGCGGAGTGTCGGGTTGACTTTTCCCCGGCACGGAGTGTAGCTGATCGACTTTTCCCCGGCGCGGAGTGTCGGTGGTTGACTTTTCACCGGCACGGAGTGTCGCTGATCGACTTTTCCCCGGCGCGGAGTGTCGGGTTGACTTTTCCCCGGCACGGAGTGTCGCTGATGGACTTTTCCCCGGCGCGGAGTGTCGGGTTGACTTTTCCCCGTCACGGAGTGTCGCTGATGGACTTTTCCCCGGCGCGGAGTGTCGCTAGTTGACTTTTCACCGGCACGGAGTGTCGCTGATCGACTTTTCCCCGGCGCGGAGTGTCGGGTTGACTTTTCCCCGGCACGGAGTGTCGCTGATGGACTTTTCCCCGGCGCGGAGTGTCGCGGGTTGACTTTTCCCCGGCGCGGAGTGTCGCTGATCGACTTTTCCCCGGCGCGGAGTGTCGTGTTGACTTTTCCTCGGCACGGAGTGTCGCTGATGGACTTTTCCCCGGCGCGGAGTGTCGGGTTGACTTTTCCCCGGCGCGGAGTGTCGCTGGTGGACTTTTCCCCGGCACGGAGTGTCGCTGATCGACTTTTCCCCGGCACGGAGTGTCGGGTTGACTTTCCCCCGGCGCGGAGTGTCGCTGATCGACTTTTCCCCGGCGCGGAGTGTCGCTGGTCGACTTTTCCCCGGCATGGAGTGTCGCTGGTCGACTTTTCCCCGGCGCGGAGTGTCGGGTTGACTTTTTCCCGGCACGGAGTGTCGCTGATCGACTTTTCCCCGGCGCGGAGTGTCGTGGGTTGACTTTTCCCCGGCACGGAGTGTCGCTGATCGACTTTTCCCCGGCGCGGAGTGTCGTGGGTTGACTTTTCCCCGGCACGGAGTGTCGGGTTGACTTGTCCCCGGCGCGGAGTGTCGCTGATCGACTTTTCCCCGGCGCGGAGTGTCGCGGGTTGATTTTTCCCCGGCACGGAGTGTCGCTGATCGACTTTTCCCCGGCGCGGAGTGTCGGGTTGACTTTTCCCCGGCACGGAGTGTCGCTGATCGACTTTTCCCCGGCGTGGAGTGTCGGGTTGACTTTTCCCCGGCACGGAGTGTCGCTGATCGACTTTTCTACGGCGCAGAGTGTCGGTGGTTGACTTTTCCCCGGCACGATGTATCGCTGATGGACTTTTCCCCGGCGCGGAGTGTCGGGTTGACTTTTCCCCGGCGCGGAGTGTCGCTGATCGACTTTTCCCCGGCGCGGAGTGTCGGTGGTTGACTTTTCCCCGAGATGGAGTGTCTGCTGTTGGACGTTTCCCCGGTACGGGGTGTCTGTGTTTGACGTTTTCCCGATGCGGAGTGTCGCTGGTTGACGTTTCCCCGAGACGGAGTGCCTGTGATAGGACGTTTCCCCGCGACGGAGTGCCTGTGGTAGGTCGTTTCCCCGAGACGGAGTGCCTATTGTAGGACGTATCCCCGAGACGGAGTGCCTGTTGTAGGACGTATCCCCGAGACGGAGTGCCTGTGGTAGGACGTTTCCCCTAGACGGAGTGCCTGTTGTAGGGCGTTTCCCCGAGACGGAGTGCCTGTGGTAGGGCGTTTCCCCGAGACGGAGTGCCTGTGGTAGGGCGTATCCCCGAGACGGAGTGCCTGTGGTAGGGCGTATCCCCGAGACGGAGTGCCTATTGTAGGACGTATCCCCGAGACGGAGTGCCTGTGGTAGGACGTTTCCCCGAGATGGAGTGCCTGTGGTAGGACGTTTCCCCGATGCGGAGTGTCGCTGGTTGACGCAGAGGTCGATGTTGGAATTGGTTGGTTTGATTTGTTTGATTTGAGTTGACATCAGCATCGCTGTACTAGAATATGGTACCAGGAGCGAATCATTATCTGTCTTTGAGAGGATTTGGGAATTGGGGTTTTTGTTTGGCATCTGCATTGCTGCACTGGAATAATGCCAGGAGCAACTCATCATGTGCCCCGAGAGGATTTGGATTGGGTTTGTTTGGCATCAGTATCGCTACACTGGAATATGGTACCAGGAGCGAATCATCATTTGCACCGAGAGGATTTGGGAATTGGTGGCTTAGGAGACAGGTTTAGATCCCTATCACCTAAGGCTTTTCAATTTTATGGGCCGTGAGGGTCCCATAAAAGCATTTTCTACCTACGGGTCATAAGGATCCCGCAGGTGTATTTTCTCCTTAGGAGTCGTGGGGACTCCTAAGTGTGTTGCTCTTTTGTGAGTCGTAGGGATCTCACGCGGGAATTTTCTCCTCACAAAGTCGAGAGGACTTTGCGAGTGCATTTCATTTCTTTTTTTTTTACGAGTTTGTGCCCTTTCGGGTTTTCACAAACTCGCCGGCAGTCCTGCTGTTTTTACTCACGGAGCCCTTTCGGGTTTTCATCCGTGCCCGTTTTGCTTGTGGACATACCGTTCTTCTTTTTTTTCTTTTTTTTTTTTTGGAGAGATCGGGATTGTTTTACGCCCGTGGATTGTATACGGTTTTGCAGGATGCATGATCCAGACCGTAGGGCCAGAAAAATTTTGGGACATTGTTGGCGTCTGCATCGCTGCACTGGAATATGGTATCAGGAGCGACTCATCATTCGCCATTGAGGTATGGGATTCGGAATTTGGTTGGCGTCTGCATCGCTGCACTGGAATATGGTACCAGGAGCGACTCATCATTCGCCACTTGGGGATTGGGATTTGGAATTTGGTTGGCGTCTGCATCGCTGCACTGGAATATGGTACCAGGAGCGACTCATCATTCGCCACTTGGGGATTGGGGAGTGATGGCTTAGGAGACAGGTTTAGATCCCTATCGCCTAAGGTTTTTCAATTTTATGGGCCGTAAGGGTCCCATAAAGGTATTTTCTCCCTGCGAGTCGTAAGGATCCCGTAGGTGTATGTTCTCCTTAGGAGTCGTGGGGACTACTAAGTGTGGTTTTCCTTCGTGAGTCGTAAGAATCCCATGAAGGTTTGTTCTCCTCATGCATCGTAAGGACACATGAGTGGGTCTTCTTAATGGAGCATAATTCCAAAGGCGGAGACCAGCCGCGTAACTGGTGATTACGGTGTGATATGGGTATGATGAGAATTATTTGAGCCCGTGGATTGTATACGGTAGTCAATTTGGGGGCTAGCCGTAGGGCCGTAAGAATTTTGGAAAATTGGATTTTGGTTCGGCGTCTGCATCGCTGCACTGGAATATGGTACCAGGAGCGACTCATCATTCGCCTTTTTTGTTGTTTTTTTACCGTGATTGCTCTATCATTTCATCTTTTCTTATCGCAAAGATCGCGATTGCCCTATCATTTCGGCTTTTATTCGCGGTTGCCCCATCATTTCGGCTTTTATTCGCGGTTGCCCCATCATTTCGGCTTTATTTTCATCTTTATTTTACTCGCTGATTTTTATTGCGAGTTGCCCCATCATTTCGGTTTTTCTTTATTTTTCTTTTATTTACACATTTTTTTGTCTATTTACATATATATATATATATGTTTTTTTTTACATTTCCAGTTTAACGACTTAGAGGTCGATTATTCCCAATTTAATGACGTGGTGGTCGATTGTTCCCAGTTTAATGACGTGGCGGTCGACTGTTCCCAGTTTAATGACGTGGCGGTCGATTGTTCCCAGTTTAATGACGTGGTGGTCTTTTTTGCTTGTCCCAGCTCCTTGAACTTTGATCTTAGCGGAGCTGTGTTGATGACCTAGCTCTGTGGCTTGCCGATACATCCGAGAATTGTGAGGTTTTTCCAAGCTTATATTGGTCCTCTGCCCAATCTTTGAAAATATAGCAGTCTTCGATGGTATGACCCACCACTCTATGATATGGGCAGTATATGGGATCGCCGGTCATGTTCATTTCCTGTGGCCTCTTTGGAACAGGCAGTTGCAGACCGCTGTTCAGGGCGTCCATGAATATTTTGCGGACTTCATCCCTCCTGAAGGAGTATACCTTCTTCTTTCCCTCCATTGGAGTAGGTTCCTTTACTGATGCTGGTCCTCGAGGCACATGTCTGGGAGGATTAGGTTCCCGAAATGTTTCGGTCTCCATTTGCATGAAATCGGCGATCGTAGCTTGACTGTTTGCTAACACGCCTTTAGACAGTTCTATCTCTCCCATCTTGTATTGCCTTTCGACCCAATCTTTGAAGACGAAGCAGTCCTCAATGGCATGACCTATCACCCTGTGATAGGGGCAATATTTTGGGTCGTCGGTCATATTCTCTTCTTGCGGTCTCTTTGATTCTGGCAGTTGTAGACCGTTTCTTAGGGCATCCCTGAATATCTTGTGGACCTTTTCCCTCTTGAAGGAATAGACCATTTCCAGCTTCTCTTTCAGAGGTGATTCCCCCCTGGCGTATGTATCGGAGGGACTGGAGGCTGATTGCGGCCGTTTTTCACGAAGGCGCTCCGCTTTTAGGTTGAAAGGGATATCAGTTGGCTGCCCCCGGGTATCAATCCCTGGCTCATGAGCCAAAATTTGATTCTGCTGTAATTGCAATCGGGCGACTTGGGTCGCGAGATCTGCCATGACGTTTGCCAGCTCGTCGACTTTGGAATAGACCTCGGCCATCTTCTCATCCCTGTCCTGAAATTGCTTTTGAAGCCATTGGAATAATGCTTGTTCTGTAGTTCCGGCTATGACAACCGGGTAATCTTTATTGCCTGAGCTCAATTCCGCAGGAACCACGGGCTCCTCTGGCTTATCGGCCTGAGCGGGCTCTTCATCATTTAGATCGAGCCGATGCTGGGTACCGTCAACCATATCATCACCATGGCTGTGAAGAAGAGGAGGGTTCGTTTCTTCATATCCGGCTATATAGACAGTGTGGATAACACATTCAGCCATTCTTTCATCACTGGCAGCTGGTTTCGCGGAACGGTCCGGGCTTTGGAAATTCATAAATTTTAACATGGCCAGAGCCCTAGCCCTTTTGTTGGCTCTATATCTGAGCCGCTTCTGCCTCAGCTTCTCAGCCTTAAGCGCTTGGCAGGCTTCTGCTCTTCGGGGAGCCGCCATAGGCTGAGTGATGGGGAGGCTTGAGAAGACACCCAATCGAGCAGTTCTCGGAGGCGTCGCTGGAGATTGCTCAAGACTCGTTGTAGCTTTGTTGGTGTTGATGGCCTTGCCCCCAGTTGGGGCCAAGGAAAGTCGTTCAGACACCGACTTGCGTTTGGGTTGGGGCGCCCTCGAGATCACTACATTTGGTCTCTTTCCTTTTGAGACCGGTCTGTCTGTTGCTGGAGCTTGAGGAGCGGGAATGGCGTTAGCGGGCACGAACAGAATAGAACCGAACGGTAGCAGCGGCTCCTCTCACTGTCGCCCAAGACTGGCTGGGAGGACCGTCCCGGAGTCCATCTTCATCGTGTAAGAGATGGGAGCTGAGTTCATCTTTGGAGACATTGTTGAAAGGCGTTTGCTTGAAAACCTGCATGAAAGAGAATTATTTTAGTATAAATATAGACATATAAATTGAGTTCGCATGAACGTTTAACCCGAAATATGGGAGGAGAGATCGTCCCACCGGGCATGCCAAAACCTGTAGGGTGTTTTTCGTCACCCTATTGAGATGGGAATACGCGCACGCTTGTCGGGCGCAGTACAGATTCCCCCTGCCTAGGGTAGGCTGGGATTTATTGATTGTGGGGATCCGAATCTCCGGCAGCCGCGGACTAAGCTGCCGTTAATTACCCCTCGCATTTGGGGCGAAGGAACCTCCGATTGACGAGTTAAACTGTTCATGCGAACTCAATTTGCCGTGTTGTGTTTTAAAGGGGGGTTTGGATGTATCGGGGGCCCCGCAGAGTTTTTACGGGGGTCCCGCTACCCGGATAGCGGGCTGGGGGTCAAGGGGGCTAGCAGCCCCGTTGCGGGGTGCGGGGCAGCACCCCGTTTGAAATTTTTTTCTAACGGGGGAGACACGTTTAATATGGAATGCACAAAAAAAGGGAAAAAGCGTCTTAAAGACGCGTACGTAGCATGTGGGCGCTTCAGCGCCCGGGGTCACGTGGCGCACACGTGACCGTTGGGCGCCTCAGCGCCCGGGGTCACGTGGCACACACGTGACCGTTGGCGCCTCAGCGCCCCGGGGTCACGTAGGCACACGTGACCGTTGGGCGCCTCAGCGCCCAGGGTCACGTGGCGCACACATGACCGATGGGCGCCTCAGCGCCCGGGATCACGTGGGCACACGTGACCGTTGGGCGCCTCAGCCCTCGGGGTCACGTGGGCGCATGTGGCCGTTTGGCGCCTCAGCGCCCGGGATCACGTGGGCGCCTCAGTGCCCCGGGGTCACGTGGCGCACACGTGACCTTTGGGCGCCTCAGCGCCCAGGGGTCACGTGGGCGCACGTGACCATTGGGCGCCTCAGCGCCCGAGGTCACGTGGGCGCACGTGACCACGGGAAAACACCCGCTGGAGGGGGGGCCTAGCCCTAGGTTGGGGAGTTGAACTCCCAAAGGATTTTTGGAGTTAAACTCCTGACAGAAAATTAATTTATGGAGTTAAACTCCAACAGATCTAGAAAGGAGTTAAAATCCTATGAATCTTTGGCCCTTCTTCTGAGCCTTGGATCTGTCCAAAGTTAGATTCTTGGAGATGGGTCTCCTTTTTCTTCTTTTCTTTTGGCCGGATCTTGAAAATCAAGAGGTGTGAGATTTCAAAAATCTCTTCTTTTTCGAGATCTGGTGAGAGATCTGAGTTCCCCTTTGTGGGTTTTGTAGTGAAAAACTATTTATTTTGAGAAAAGGTAGAGTTAAACTCTTGATTTAATTCAAAAGAAAGAAGAAGGTTTTTAGAACCTTGAAGAAAGAGAAAGAGTCACAAGCCCTAATTTTTGGGGAATGAAAAAAGTTTATTTATTTATCATCATGTTGCCTTATATAGGCTTACTTATTTACATATAGCCCCTTGGGCTTTTCAAAAATGACATTTTAGCCATCCCATGGCTCATGTGCCATTTCATTTTTTGCACATAAGCCATGGGCTTACAAAATATTGGCTTTATGCCCATTTTGTTTACATTCATGCATAAACAATTACATAAAAATTACTTATTACATGATTTTGTTGTTAGCATGGGGAGGCTGGCCGCGGGCTCGACTTGGGCATAGGCCCGCTTGACCTGGGCTTGAGCCCACCTAGCTTGGGGGTTGACCTTGACTTTGACTCGGTCAACAGGGGTGTAAATTTTTACCCCAACACCAGGGTGTGGGCTTGGCTATTCATCTCGACTGCAGAATCCGTATTTTCTATTGTTGGCTAAATACTAAATACGGATGTCCTAGTATATCCCACATTATATCTATGTTTCTGCTGCGATATCTGTGATGTGATCATTTTATATGTTGTGATGGATACAGTATACAGTATATATGATATACTATATAGACGTTACTTATGTTTTACACCCGCACTAGCCCTGCCCTGCTCTGTCGTTAGTTACCTAACCTAACGGTACACGAGGGGACATCGAGGCGAATGCGGATGGCATAAGTGTACGTCGTATTTATCTGTAATGTTTAGGTAACTTAAATGATGGGATTTCATTAATGTGATTAATGAAAGAAAAGAAACCTAAAAGATGTTGTAGAATCAAATTTTCAAAAAAAAAGGTAGCTACAGTTTTGCTTTGCATAGAGGTATATATGATATACCCTGCACCTTATTGGATGGGGAAAGAGCCGAGATCCCTTCACCGGGAGTGACCTCTTTAGCAAAATAGGCAGATGCTACAACACTCGGTTTCACTTTTGATTGCTTTTGGAGTTTTGCTTTGCATAGTGATATATATGATATGTCATGCACCTTATTCGATGTGGAAAGTGCCGAGATCCCTTCACCGGGAGTGACCTCTTTAGCAAAACTAATGAAAGCCTCAAAATCACTCCATTTCAAAATTCACTCGATTCTACAACGATATCAAGTTCATTACGCAATAGGTTTTCAGAAAAACCTGGCGTAGCCCTCCGTCATTTCAGATAAGTCCTACTTAGTATTCGCGCTACGTTTGTTGGCCTGCGTCAAGGCGTAGTGTGCGGTAGCTAACTAGTATTTATCTGTTTGTGCATATGATGCAGATTGGATTAGGGTAGTCGTGCGACTTTGTTGGCCTGCGTCAAGGGTCGTACGGGTGGGTTTAATTCAATCAAGAAATGACGGGTTGAACTTGACTAGCGCACTATGGTTTGTTGGCCTGCGTCAAGGTCATGGGACGCTAGGGGCAAAATATTATCGGGAATTTCAAGTGTTGAAATTTGCAATGAGATTGCATACCTTCTATAAGATAGTTGGATCCCGATACCCACTGCGAGTAATTGTTACTCCTGGGAGAGTTTTACACAGGACAATTAGCCGATCAAGTAGGTGTCTAGAAAGGTGTCAACGGGGTTACGCCTCTGGGAAAACGAGGTTTACTTTAATTAGGTCCGTGCGAAAGCACGGGGAACCTCCCTCAAAGTACCGACACTGGCCTGGCTGAAAGATCGGCGAAGTTGTAGGGTATTAATCCCGGCTAGTCTTTCCTTTTAGGGTTTGAAGGAAGATTTGATAAAAACAGTGGGAACCATCCTGATTAGATAAGATAATAACCAATCTGATCTTGCAAGAGCATACGCTAAAGCGTTTTCTTCTCTCTGTCTCCAGGTAGCGACCATGTCATGCCTTAATCAAGATAATAATATGGATGTATTGACCGAACTTGCATGTTATACTGTGCTGGGGAACGTTGGTTCCGTTCTTTCTTATAAGAGTTATAGGACTGAACAGGACATAGGGGAATACCAGGATTCCCATGCCACCCGAATGAAGAAAGTACATGATGATGCATTTTCTTCCGGTGTGTTCGTTACAGAGAATTGTTTCTCAATTTGCCCTACGTCCTGGGTATTAGATACCGGGTCAGGATCCCATATATGTAATCAGTTACATGGGCTTAAGAAAGGTAGAGAACTTGGAGAAGGTGATAAAGACATAAGGGTTGGAAATGGTGCAATTGTTGCAGATAAAACCGTCGGGGAATATCACCTTGTATTGCCAACTGGTAATACATTGATTCTGAACGAATGCTATTACATGCCGAACCTGATATGCAACATTATATCGGTTTCTTTGTTGAGCAAAGAAGGATATAATTTTGTATTACAGGATAATGTTATGAACATTTTCCTTAACCAAAAGTTGGTTGGATCAGGCACGTTGTGCAATGGCATTTATGTTCTAAATCAATTAACAGTTCTGAGAATAACAAACACACACAAGAGGAAGAGTTAAGAACTGAACGAATCCTTCTTGTGGCATTGTAGACTGGGTCACATCAATGCGACGTGACTAGCTAAGTTGCATAAGGATGGATATTTGAATCTGTTTGAATTTTCTTCTTATGTCACTTGCCAGTCATGTCTCAAAGGCAAGATGACCAAAACTCCGTTTACGGGACACGGAGAAAGAGTTACGGAACTCTTGGGACTGGTGCATAGTAATGTATGCGGTCCAATGTCTACACATGCCAGGAATGGTTCTGCGTACTTCATTACATTCACTGACGATCTCTCTAGATTCGGATATATGTTCCTGATGAATCACAAATCAGAAGCTTTTGAGAAATTTAGAGAATATAAACAAGAAGTCGAGAACCAAACTGGAAAAAGTATTAAAATCCTTCGATCTGATCGAGGAGGTGAATACTTGAGCAATGAATTCCTGGACTTCCTAAAAGAGAATGGGATTCTCTCTCAGCTGACTCCTCCATATAAACCACAACACAACGGTGTATCGGAACGGAGGAACCGCACCCTATTAGATATAGTGCGCTCTATGATGAGCACAGCTGAGTTACCTATTTCCTTCTGGGGGTATGCACTGGAAACAGCTGCAGACCTATTGAATATGGTTCCCACCAAATCCGTGCCAACCACTCCATATGAGATATGGAAAGGAAAGAGACCATGTCTTAATTATGTTAAGATATGGGGTTGTCCGGCATATGTAAAAACGGAGAATCCGGACAAACTCGCGGCAAGGTCCATTCTGTGTAAGTTTATTGGATATCCCAAACATTCGCGCGGGTATATCTTCTACCACACCGAGGAACAAAAGGTGTTTGTTTCTCGATATGCCACATTTTTAGAAAAGGAATTTCTTGAAAAAGAGATTAGTGGCAAGGAGGTAGAACTGGAAGAGGTTCAAGCAATACAGACTACGACAGAAGGTTTGGTTGAACCAGAGGATTCGGTAGTTCCCAACGTACCTCAGCCTCTCCGCCGATCTAGTAAGGTTCCTCACCCACCTGAGAGATACTACGGTTTTCTCATGGATGGTGGGAGTGAGGATTGCATCATGGAGGATGATGACCCAACTAGTTTTGAGCAGGCCATCACGAGTGGGGACTCAGTGAAATGGCTGGATGCAATGCGGTCCGAGATGGAATCCATGTACACCAACAAAGTATAGACTTTGGAAGTTGCTCCTGAAGGGGTAAAACCCATTGGGAGCAAGTGGATCTTCAAGATAAAACTTGGTGTAGATGGGAAAGTGGAGACTTTCAAAGCTAGACTTGTTGCAAAGGGTTTTCGTCAAAGACCAGGTGTAGACTATGACGAAACCTTTTCTCCAGTGGCTATGCTTAAATCCATCCGGATCATGCTTGCCATCGCTGCATATCATGACTACGAAATCTGGCAAATGGATGTTAAGACCGCCTTTCTAAACGGTGATTTAGAAGAGAGCGTGTACATGACTCAGCCAGAGGGCTTCGTAGATAGTGGGAGCAGCGGGAAGGTGTGCAAGCTACTTAAATCCATTTATTGATTAAAACAAGCATCGCGAAGTTGGAACATCTGCTTTGACGTCGTTATCAAAGAGTTTGATTTCGTCAAAAACGTAGATGAACCTTGTATTTACAAGAAGGTGGCAGAGAGTAAAGTTGTCTTCCTCGTATTGTACGTGGACGACATACTCTTGATAGGGAATGGCATTCCTATGCTGCAATCAGTCAAGCTTTTCTTATCACAAAGATTCTCAGTGAAAGATCTAGGTGATGCCTCCTGCATATTGGGAATCAGGATCTATAGAGATAGATCTAAACGGATACTGGGATTGTCCCAATCCAGGTACATTGACACTATACTAATGCGGTTTAGTATGGAAGAATCCAAGCGTGGGAACTTACCCACGATCCCTGGAGTCACTCTCTCCAAAGAGATGTCTCCCAAGACTGATTTGGAGAGAGCTCGCATGCAAGGGATACCCTATGCTTCGGCTGTAGGCTCTATCATGTACGCGATGCTATGTACCAGACCTGATGTAGCATACTCACTAAGTGTAGTGAGCAGGTATCAAGCTGATCCTGGAGAGAGTCACTGGACAGCTGTGAAGAGCATTCTCAAGTACTTACGAAGGACTAAAGAGATGCTCTTGGTGTATGGTAACGGAGAACTCCAAGTGGAGTCTTTTACCGATTCGAGCTTCCAGAGTGATAAGGACGACTCTAAGTCGCAGTCGGGATTTGTCTTTACCCTTTACGGAGGGGCGGTTAGCTGGAAGAGTTCCAAGCAGGAAACCGTGGCAGACTCGACGATGGAGGCTGAATACATCGCTGCCAACGATGCTGCCAAAAAGGCTGTCTGGATCAAAAAGTTCATTACTGAACTTGGAGTGGTTCCATCCATTGAGAATCCAATACCTTTGTATTGCGATAACAATGGAGCGGTGGCTTTAGCCAAGGAACCCAGGTCCCATCAGCGATCCAGGCAAATTCTGAGGCGGTATCACCTGATCCGGGAGATAGTTGATCGTCGGGAGATCGAGGTCAGGAGGGTTGACACGAAGAACAACACAGCGGATCCACTCACAAAGGCCATTCCCCAGATACAGTTTGAGAGACTCTTTGGGATGCTCGGTATGCGATACTACAGCAGCTGGCCCTAGTACAAGTGGGAGATTGTTAGTGTTAGTGTATATGCCCTAGAGGCTATTACTGTATCATACTAGTTTGTATATTACCTAATGGAAGCTTGGGATATTCACCTTGTATAGACAATCTTGCTCAATATAGTAGTATGCTACTTGGTTTGTTTCTACTTCAATGTGTACATGTGTTTATTTTAGTATATCACTTATACACATTAGTGGAGCCCTTAGGATCTTTGCTTGATTACCAGCGTTGTGATGGCAGTCACACTAGTGGGGGCTGGGTAATCTATAAGCACATCCTTATGCAGGTCCCTAGTCGTAGGACTATCGAGACAGGTCATCGATACTCCGGAGTAGACTAGCGTATGCGCTTCTCATCCCAGTATGGGAGACGGTCTATCCCACAGCTGTCAGTACGTCGTACTTGAGATAGTATGCGGGTGCTCGTTGGGTTACGAGTACACTGGACAGGACTCGTAGGGAACTGTTGGTTGGTACTATACCTATCGTCAGTTATCAGTTCCCAGGTGACATGAGTACAGCTTAGTCCGCTGACTTGACACTGTCAATTCGCCTCGAGTGTGTTCTCACTGTACTTAGATTACTACCCTACCACGGCTGAAAGGAGTCATGCAAACGGGTAGTAGTTGGGTGCAGTCCCGAAGCACTTGGAGGCAGTGACGGTTAGACATGATTCGTCGCTCCCGGTATTGGGGGTTAACATCGCGCTGTGTCTAGGAGAGCCATTACACGAGTAGTCCCTGGCCAGGGCAAGCGAGATATACTGGTAAGTTTCCAGTGTTATCTCAGGGTTTTCTGGGCTTCACTCCGACACGACTTGTACCGCTATTGGGGGACGGACGTTTACCGCCCCCTAGGCCCGCCATGCGATGTATCAGACGAACAGACCGGACTGTATCAGAGATTATCACATTCAGACTCAGTAGGAGTTCAGATGGGTTTCACCTCGTCAGTCTTCTTGTCGGCATCTACCTGGGAACCGTTACGCACAGCTAGTGCCGCTTGCGGTCTGTGGTTAAACCCACTGCCAGCGTTGTGTCGTCTTTAGAGTCCCACATAGAAAGCTATTCGCCTTTAGGCAAAAGAGTAGAGGTCGCATGGTTTTGCGACAGGTCGCATGGTTTTGCGACAGGGTTCGGTCACATCCGTGCACTTGTGCATGTACAGTGTCCGGACAGTTAACACTAGCGGGCTTTGGTTTAAGCCAGATCCTAGTGTACGTTTTGGGATTGGTTTTATCTCGTTTATATTCGTGTTCCTCGGAATACGGATGCGGGTGTGTATGCACAGTTGACAGAGGCAGAGGATTCTCATTGGGGTTATTGACTGTTGACCGTTGACCGTTGACTTTTGCTTAACCCTAATGAGAATAAGAAATAATATTAACATTAATATTAATTAAGTATTATAGTGACATGGTTGTTGAGGGGTTGGCTTTGTTGACTTGTTGACTTTGTTGACCGGTTGACTAGGTTTGACTAGTTGACCATCATCATGACAATGGCTATCATTCCATGGCAAAGACTTTTGCTTGCTTGTTTATTTATGCAAAATGAGTGCATGAAATGATATAGCCATTTTGACTTAAACCATCACACAATACTTGATTACTATTTTTGTTATGATGGCTTTTGGATTATGAGAGGTTGAATGAGAAAAGAATGGCTCATTCTTTCATTTTCTTTCTCTCTCTTAAGCTCTCTCATTCTCATGCTCTCCCTCTTCCTCTTGCTCTCTCTAGCTCAAGGCAAATCATTCTCATGTGTTGAGACTCATTGCCTTAGAGATAAAAAGACACCAAAACAATCCTCTACTCATTCTAGTTCACAAGGCCTAGCAAGCTAAGTGATCTAGTTTCTTCAAAGTTCGAAGAAGAAGCCAAAGGTAGAAGCTTTCGGGTGGGTCCATCTTCGGCGCAAGGAGACGACGGGGTGAGGCCGATCCATACACCGGGAGGAGTTCAAGAAAGATATAGCCCCCTAACCGAGTAGATAAACTCAAGTTAGGTTGTTAGTTAGTTGTTTAGCAAAGATCCGTATTTGTAGTCCATGTTACCACCCTCTTGAAAATAGTTTTTCACCACTTCCGCAACCCCGTAAGTACCGGGGAAGGGTAGCATGGACTTACAGTGGTATCAGAGCCTAGTTAAACACTATCTAACATGTTAGCAAAGTAAGTAGAAGTTCGATCGAAGAAAAAGTCGAGAAACAAACCCGTAAAATCAAGTTTCTGCCGAATTTTTTTTCTGTCCAAAAATTGATAAATCTTATCTTAAAAATCGGCTCAGGCTTTTGTTTAAACACCCAAGAAATTTCGTCCATCGAATCGGTCGAAGTGCTGCGGAAACGCGGCGGGAGCATGCTCCCGCCGTGGTTCCGCGGCCGAGTTGACTCGGTCGAGGAAACTATTTCTTGCAGAGTGTTTCTGGGGTTGTTTTGGGATTTTTTGGATATGTGTTTTCTGCCCAGATTTTATAGAAAGAAAAATTAGTTTTTGGGGCTTGAAAATCCGTATTTTTATCGAACTTCTAAAGACTAAAGCTGACGGGTATATATCTGTGATGTGTTATACGTATTGAACGTCCGCTAATCGCTATACGTCGATTAGTGGGGGTTATACATATCTGTGATCTGTAATGTCGATGGTATGTGTATATGAATTCATTGGATTATCGCGGATGAATAGCCGGGGGGTTGTGAGATGAGAGTTTTCTTTTATCTTTCAATTCATGTAATATGTAAATTGATGTAATATTATTTTTGGCCGCACAACCGGGTCGGGGTTGTAGCCGTCATTGTATAATCTCTTTTTACTGATTTTGCTCCTAGGATAGACCCAAGGTGGGGTGCACAAACTACCGGGTATCTCAAAGTGCCAAGTGGCCTACTCTCGTCGTTGAGGGAGGTTGCTCCACTTCGGATATTTCGCGGGTAGTTTGCCGCACCCGTAGGGGTCTAGGGTGGGGTATTGGCTATTCATCGCGACCGTGTAATCCGCTCTTCGTTACAGGCTCGTACGAATTGCGGATTCCTAGTATATCCAATGTGTAAGTCAACGTTGCCCACCCCGGTATTTATGGGGAGGCGGAAAACGGAATAAAAATCAAATTTTTATCAACTTAGGCAACATGGACTAGTCAAAGAAGGATCTTTGCTAAACAAAAACAAGCTAAAGCTAACTAGAAACTAGCTAAGTGTTAGAAGGGTTATACCTAGGGCTTTATGTCCTTCTCTCCTAGCTCCTTGGAGTAGTGGAAAGAGGTCACCTTTGTCGTCTTCTCACGTCGAAGAAAGATCCACCCGAAAGCCTCAACCTTTGGCTTCAACTCCAAGCTAGAAGTAACTAGGGTGCAAGAAGTGCTAATCCTTAAACCCTAAATGAGAGTAGAGATTATCAAGAAGGGGTTTTGCTCAAGCTCAAGTGTTTCTCAACACATGAGAGGGGAGAGCTTGAGGGAGAGGAAGAACAAGAGAGAGAGAGAAAATGATAGGAATGAGAGAATAATAACCATTCTCACATATATGTGTGAATTATTGTAATTAGATAATTAGCTAGATAATTGTCATGGTTAATCAAGACATGACCATTATCATTTCATTTTTAATGCAATTTGCAAGGATCAAAGAGCATCTTCCAAATGAAATGATGATGGTCAAAGTGTCAAGCTAGGTCAACAAGTCAAGGAGGTCAAATGGTCAACAACCATAACCATGCACAATTATTTAAACTAATATCAATTAACCATAATACACACATAAGCATTAGGATTAATAAAATGATAATGGTCATTAACCCTAATCAAAGTCCCCTCCCTCTGTCTTATGCAACTGTGCATACGCACCCGTATTCGTGATCCGAGGAACACGAATACAATGAGATAAAACCAATCCCAAATCATATACTAGGATCCGGCTTAAACCAAAGCCCGCTAGTATAAGCTGTCCGGACAGCAAACGTGCACGAGTGCGCGAATGTGAACGAACCCTGTCGCAAAACCATGCGACCTCTACTCATTTTGCCTAAAGGCGAATAGCTCTCTGTGTGGGACTCTAAAGACTCGACACTACGCTGGCTGTGGGTTTAACCATAGACCGCAAGCAGTACTAGCTGTACGTAACGGTGCCCAGGTAGATGTCGATAAGAAGACTGACGAGGTGAACCCCATCTGAACTCCTACTGAGCCTGTATGTGACAGTCTCCGTACAGTCCGGTCTGTTCGTCTGATACATCGCATGGCGGGCCTAGGGGGCGGTGAACGTCAGTCCCCTAATAGCGGTACAAGTCGTGTCGGAGTGTAGCCCAGAACACCCTGAGATAACACTGGAAACTTACCAGTATATCTCGCTTGCCCTGGCCAGGGACTACTCGTGTAATGGCTCTCCTGGACACAGCGCGATGTCAACCCCCAATACCGGGAGAGACGAATCCTGTCTAACCGTCACTGCCTCCAAGTGCTTCGGGACTGCACCCAAAAACTACCTGTTTGCACGACTCCTTTGAGCCGTGGTAGGGTAGTAATCAAAGTGCAGTGGGAACACACTCGAGGCGAAGTGACAGTGTCAAGTCAGCGGACTAAGATGTACTCATGTCACCTGGGAACTGATAACTGACGATAGGTATAATACCAACCAACAGTTCCCGACGAGTCCTGTCCAGTGTACTCGTAACCTAACGAGCACCCGCATACTATCTCAAGTACGACGTACTGACGGCTGTGGGACAGACCGTCTCCCACACTGAGATGAGAAGCGCATACGCTAGTCTACTCCGGAGTATTGATGCCCTGTCTCGATAGTCCAACGACTAGGGACCTGTATAAGAATGTGCTTATAGATCATCCAGCTCCCACGAGTGTGAGCGCCATCACAACGCTGGTAATCAAGCAAAGATCCTAAGGGCTCTACTAATATGTATATCAGCGGTATGCTAAAAGAAACACATGCACATATTAAAGCAAGGACAAACCAAGTAGCATACTACCATTTCGAGCAAGATTGTATATACAACTGTGAATATCCCAAGCTTCCATCAAGTAATATACAAACTAGTATGATACAGTAATGGCCTCTAGGGCATATACACTAACAATCTCCCACTTGCACTAAGGCCATGTACTGGCGTATCGAAGACCTATCATCTCGATCAGCCGCTCGAATTGAGTCTGGGGCAAGGCCTTGGTGAATGGATCTGCTGTGTTATCTTCTGAAGCAACCCTCCGAACCTCGATCTCCTGGCGATCCACGATCTCCCTGATCAGGTGATACCGCCTCAAGATGTGTCTGGATTTCTGATGGGACCCGGGTTCCTTCGCTAAAGCTATAGCCCCGTTGTTGTCGCAATACAGAGGTATTGGGTCAACAATGGATGGAACCACCTGAAGTTATTTCAAGAACTTCCGCATCCGGACAGCTTCTTTTGCGGCATCAGATGCAGCGATGTATTCCGCTTCCATAGTCGAGTCAGCAACGGTTTCCTGTTTGGAGCTCTTCCAACACACCGTCCCTCCATTGAGGGTAAAGACAAAACCCGACATGGACTTGGAATCATCCTTGTCACTCTGGAAGCTGGAGTCAGCAAAGGCCTCAATCTGGAGGTCTTTTCCGCCATACACCAAGAACATCTCCTTAGTCCTTCTCAGGTACTTGAGAATGTTCTTTACTGCCATCCAATGTTTCTCCCCAGGGTTTGACTGATACCTGCTTACCACACTCAGTGCATAAGCCACATCTGGTCTGGTACACAACATCGCATACATTATAGAGCCTACCGCAGAAGCGTAGGGTATAATAGACATGCGATCCCTCTCCAAATCAGTCTTGGAAGACATCTCTTTGGAGAGGGTGATTCTGTGACAAGCCGGTAGATTACCGCGCTTGGAATCTTCCATACTGAATCTCTTCAGTATGGTGTCGATATACCTGGACTGCGAAAGTCCTAATATCCTCTTGGATCTGTCACGGTAGATCCGGATACCCAGAATGTATGAGGCATCACCCAGGTCTTTCATGGAGAACCTGTGTGACAAGAACCCCTTGACAGATTGTAGCATAGGAATATCATTTCCTATCAAGAGAATGTCATCCACGTATAAAACGAGGAATACTACAGTTCTCGCTACAAATCTACAATAGATGCATGGTTCATCTGGATTTTTGATAAAGCCAAATTCTTTGACCGTCTCATCAAAACAGATGTTCCAACTCCGTGATGCCTGCTTTAGTCCATAAATGGACTTAAGCAACTTGCACACCTTTCCGCTGCTCTCACTCTGAATGAAACCCTCTGGCTGGTCCATATAAACACACTCCTCTAAATGTCCATTTAGAAAAGCTGTCTTTACGTCCATCTGCCAAATCTCATAATCGTGGAAGGCAGCAATGGCAAGAAGGATCCGAATGGATTTCAGCATAGCTACTGGAGAAAAGGTTTCGTCATAGTCCAAACCAGGTCTTTGACGAAAACCCTTTGCAACCAGTCTAGCTTTATAGGTCTCAACCTGTCCATCTACACCAATCTTCCTTTTGAAGATCCACATGCATCCTACGGGTTTTACCCCACCTGGAGCAATGTCCAACGTCCATACTTTGTTGGTGTACATGGACTCCATTTCGATCCGCATTGCATCCAGCCATTTTACCGAGTCGGAGCTCTGAATGGCTTGCTGGAAGCTAGTAGGCTCATCACAATCTATGATGCAATCCTCTCTATCCCCGTCAATGAGAAAACCGTAGTATCTCTCGGGCGGATGAGACTGCCTACCACTCCTGCGGAGTGGCGTGGGAATGTCTTGATCTTTCGAACCCTCTGGTTCTACTAAGCTTTCAGTAATAGCTTGTGGTTCTGGAATTTCTTCCAGTTCTATTGCGCTCCCACTTATTTCTTTTTCTATGAACTGGTGTTCCAGAAAATGGGCATTACGAGAAACAAGGACTTTTTGTTCCTCTGCGTAATAGAAAAGATACCCCCTGGAGTTCTTTGGGTATCCCACAAACTTGTACAGTACTGAGCGTGCCTCGAGTTTGTCTGCATGCTGCTTTTTGACAAAAGCTGGACATCCCCAAATCTTCAAGTATTGAAGATAGGGTTTCTTCCCACTCCATAACTCATATGGTGTGGTAGGCACAGTCTTAGTGGGAACTCGGTTCAAAAGGTATGCAGCTGTTTCTAGCGCATATCCCCAGAACGATCGCGGCAACTCAGCGTTACTCATCATGGACCGTACCATATCCAATAGGGTTCGGTTCCGTCTCTCCGATACACCGTTATGTTGCGGAGTGTATGGAGGAGTAAGCTGAGAGAGAATTCCAATCTCTTTTAAGTAACCCAGGAACTCGGCACTCAAGTATTCACCACCTCGATCAGATCTCAGTGCCTTGATACTTTTGCCTGTTTGTTTTTCTACTTCATTCTTATATTCCTGGAACTTTTCAAAAGCTTCGGATTTATGCTTCATCAAGAAGACATGTCCGAACCTTGAGAAATCAACCATAAAATTAATGAAGTAAGAATAACCGCTTCGCGCATGTGTAGACATTGGACCGCACACGTCGCTGTGTACGAGTCCCAAGAGCTCGCTCGCTCTTACTCCGTGTCCAGTGAACGGAGTCTTTGTCATCTTTCCTTTGAGACAGGATTGACAAGTTGCATACGATTGATATTCGAACGGATCCAAATATCCTTCTGCATGTAACTTAGTCAACCTTCTCTCATTGATGTGACCTAGTCTACAATGCCATAAAAAAGTTTTATTGATTTCTGGAGACTTTCTTTTGTGTGTATTCTGGACATTGAAAATCTGTGGTTGGTTTAATACATATATACCGTTGTTCAATGTACCTGACCCAATCAAAACTTGATTAAGGTGAATGTTCACTATATTACTTACAAATGCAAATTCATAACCTTCTTTAGATAATAAAGATACAGAAATGATATTACAGGTTGCATTTGGTACATAATAACAACTACGCAAAACCAAAAAGTGTCCATCCGACAATCCCAGGTGATAGTCCCCCACGGCCTCAGCATCTATGCTAGCACCGTTTGCAACTCTGAGGGTCATGTCACCTGCCTTCAAAACTCTACGCTTTCTCAACGCCTGCAAAGAATTACAGATATGAGATCCTGATCCGGTATCCAATACCCAGGATGTAGAGTTTATTGATAGACAGTTTTCAATAACATACACACCTGAAGCTGAAGCTGCAACTCGCTTCAAATCCTGTGTTCTGGCCTTCTAAGCCTTGCAATCCTGTTTCCAGTGACCACTTTTGTGACAATAGAAGCATTCTTCCTTCCCCACCAGCTTTCCCGCTATCTTTGTTGCTTTTCCTTTTCCCTTCGTATCCACTTTACTGACACCGCCTCTTGGTTTGGCGGGGGCTTTCTTCTTCTTGCCCTTGGCTTTCGCCCTGGACCTTGAAGAGGAAGATCCTCCTACAAACAAAGTGGATGTCTCCCTACCCTTCTGTAGGGTGCCCTCAGCACTCCTCAACATGTTCAGAAGTTCGGAAAGTTCAACCTCCTTTCCTTGCATGTTGAAGTTAAGAATAAACTGGGCGTAAGTGGAAGGAAGGGACTGGAGAATCAAATCAGTATAGAGTTCATTCTCCAACGTGGTCCCAAGGTCCGCGAGCTCCTCTATGTAGCCAATCATCTTAAGCACGTGTTCCGCTACCGATGATCCGACGGCCAACCTTGCCGAAAACAACTTCTTCGACACTTCGTATCTGGCGATACCAGACTGCTCTCCATACAGTTCTTTTGTATGAAGAAATATGGACTCTAGGTCCATATTCTCGTGCCTCCTCTGATGTTCATTGTCCATCGAGGCAAGTACGAGGCATTTGGCCTTCGCGCAATCTATTTCCCATGTCTTACGGATTTCCCTATCCGCGACACTGGTTTTGGGACCTGGGACAGGGGGAGCTTTGGTGGTAAGGACATACCCCAACTTGTCGTAAGTGATTGCCATCTTGACATTCCTGAGCCAATCTTTGTAGTTTGGCCCTGTCAATATGTTTTTATCTAGTAATAACTTAAGTCCGGTCATGTTGAATGGTCGCTGCAATTAGGAGAGAGAAAAGAAACACTTTAGCATGATGCTCTTGCAAGTTTAGAGTGGTTTTTAGTTTGTCTAAACAGGATGGCTCCCACTGTCTCTCGAATCCCTTCTCAAACCGTAAAGAAAGGATTAGTCAGGATCAATCTCACCGTACAATACTTGATTAACCGTTCAGCCAGGCCAGTGTCGGTACTTCGAGGGAGGTTTTTCAACGCTTTCGCGAAGTTCCTTAATTAAGTAACCTCTTTTCCCTGTGGGCGTAGCCCCGCTAACACCTTTCTAGAGACCTACTAGGTTTATAGCATTGATCGTTAAGTGAGAGTTTTCCTGAGGAGTAGCATATACTCACAGTAGGATCGGGATCCAAATATCATCGCGTGATAAAACCGAAGGAATCCTACCAGAATCATCACACTCCAAATGGTATGCAGCGCTAGCAAGTTTCAGTACTTATGAAACTCCCGATGTGGATTTTAGCCCCATGCTCTTATGACCTTGGCGTGAGGTCAAAATGTCATAAGTCACATGTCAAGTTCATCCCATCATTATCCCGGTTAATTTGAACCCACCCGTACCTACCCTTGACGTAGGCCAAAATGGCAGTACGACTGTCTCAAACCAACGCATTCTATCTATGCAACAGATAAATATCCGGCAGCTACCAATTACTATGCCTTGGAGTGAGGTCAAAATACATAGCTTGAATACTACCGAATATTTAACTGAAATGATGGAGGGCTACGGATGGTTTTGGCGAAACCGTGAACGTAGTGAACTTGATATAATCGATGGAACAAGATAGCTTTTAAAAGGAGTGGTTCAAGCTCCGCGTTTAAAAGTTTAGTTTTGAAAAGAACCAAGTGGTTTTCAAAGTGTTCCAATCGATTTTTACTTGGTTTATTTTCTTGCATTAGTTCTTTTAATGCGTCCCATCATTTAAACCTACCATTGCAGAAAACAACCAAAATATGACATACGCTTATGCCATTCGCATTCGCCACGGGGCCCCGTCATCACCCGTTAGGTTACTTAACTAACGACAGAGCGGGGGCTGGGCTAGCGCGGCTGTAAAACATAAGCAACGCCTAAATAGTTATCATATATAAATATATAGCAATGATAGACATTACAGATCACAGATGAATACATTGGATATACTAGGAATCCGCAATCCGTTCGAGCCTGCAACGAAAAGCGGATTACACGGTCGCGGTGAATAGCCAATACCCCACCCAAGACCCCTACGGGTGCGGCAAACTACCCGCCAAGTACCCGAAGCGAAGCAACCTCCCTCACCACCGTGAGTAGGCCACTCGGCACTTCGAGATACCCGGTAGTTTGTGCACCCCCTCCATGGGTCTATCCTAGGAGCAAAAACAGTAAAAAGAATTATACAATGACGGCTACAACCCCGACCCGGTTGCGCGGCCATACAAATATTATTACATCAATTTACATATTACAATGAATGAAAGAAAAAGAAACATTCATCTCACATCCACCCCGGCCATTCACCCGCGACAATCCAACGCATTCATATACACATACCATCATCAAACACAGATCACAGATATGTATAACCCCGACTAATCGACATATAGCGATTAGCCGACGTTCAATACATATAAACATCACAGATATAACCCTTATAGTCAAAGTGTAGTGAAGTTCGAAAAAATACGGATTTATAGGCCCCCAAAAACAAATTTCTATTCTGGAAAATCTGGGCACATATAAACCATCTTAAAAATCCCAAAACCATGCCAGAAGAACACTGCACCAAACTCGACCCAGAGACGAGCCAACTCGGCCGCGGTTGCGCGGCAATAGCTTGCTATTGCCGCGGAACCGCGGCGCCTTGGTCGAGTCACTGGACCGGGTTTGGTGGCTTTCTTCACAAAACCATGAGACGATTTTAGGAGTATGACAAATTTTATTTTGAGCAGGAAAAATTTTAACAGAAAGTTAGGGTTTTGAAAACTCGGTTTTGCGATTTTTCCGATTCGAACTTCCATACACTTTACTACGTAGCTAGTTTATGTTTAGTTAGGCTCTGATACCACTGTAAGTCCATGTTGCCCACCCCGGTACTTACGGGGAGGCGGAAAACGGAATAAAAATCAAATTTTTATCAACTTAGGCAACATGGACTAGACAAAGAAGGATCTTTGCTAAACAAAAACAAGCTAAAGCTAACTAGAAACTAGCTAAGTGTTAGAAGGGTTATACCTAGGGCTTTATGTCCTTCTCTCCTAGCTCCTTGGAGTAGTGGAAAGAGGTCACCTTTGTCGTCTTCTCACGTCGAAGAAAGATCCACCCGAAAGCCTCAACCTTTGGCTTCAACTCCAAGCTAGAAGTAACTAGGGTGCAAGAAGTGCTAATCCTTAAACCCTAGATGAGAGTAGAGATTATCAAGAAGGGGGTTTGCTCAAGCTCAAGTGTTTCTCAACACATGAGAGGGGAGAGCTTGAGGGAGAGGAAGAACAAGAGAGAGAAAGAAAATGATAGGAATGAGAGAATAATAACCATTCTCACATATATGTGTGAATTATTGTAATTAGATAATTAGCTAGATAATTGTCATGGTTAATCAAGACATGACCATTATCATTTCATTTTTAATGCAATTTGCAAGGATCAAAGAGCATCTTCCAAATGAAATGATGATGGTCAAAGTGTCAAGCTAGGTCAACAAGTCAAGGAGGTCAAATGGTCAACAACCATAACCATGCACAATTATTTAAACTAATATCAATTAACCATAATACACACATAAGCATTAGGGTTAATAAAATGACAATGGCCATTAACCCTAATCAAAGTCCCCTCCCTCTGTCTCAAGCAACTGTGCATACGCACCCGTATTCGTGATCCGAGAAACACGAATACAATGAGATAAAACCAATCCCAAATCATATACTAGGATCCGGCTTAAACCAAAGCCCGCTAGTATAAGCTGTCCGGACAGCAAACGTGCACGAGTGCGCAGATGTGAACGAACCCTGTCGCAAAACCATCCGACCTCTACTCATTTTGCCTAAAAGCGAATAGCTCTCTGTGTGGGACTCTAAAGACTCGACACTACGCTGGCAGTGGGTTTAACCACAGACCGCAAGCGGCACTAGCTGTACGTAACGGTCCCCACGTAGATGTCGATAAGAAGACTGACGAGGTGAACCCCATCTGAACTCCTACTGAGCCTGTATGTGACAGTCTCCGTACAGTCCGGTCTGTTCGTCTGATACATCGCATGGCGGGCCTAGGGGGGCGGTGAACGTCAGTCCCCTAATAGCGGTACAAGTCGTGTCGGAGTGTAGCCCAGAACACCCTGAGATAACACTGGAAACCTACCAGTATATCTCGCTTACCCTGGCCAGGGACTACTCGTGTAATGGCTCTCCTGGACACAGCGCGATGTCAACCCCCAATACCGGGAGAGACGAATCCTGTCTAACCGTCACTGCCTCCAAGTGCTTCGGGACTGTACCCAAAAACTACCTGTTTGCACGACTCCTTTGAGCCGTAGTAGGGTAGTAATCAAAGTGCAGTGGGAACACACTCGAGGCGAAGTGACAGTGTCAAGTCAGCGGACTAAGCTGTACTCATGTCACCTGGGAACTGATAACTGACGATAGGTATAATACCAACCAACAGTTCCCGACGAGTCCTGTCCAGTGTACTCGTAACCTAACGAGCACCCGCATACTATCTCAAGTACGACGTACTGACGGCTTTGGGACAGACCGTCTCCCACACTGGGATGAGAAGCGCATACGCTAGTCTACTCCGGAGTATCGATGCCCTGTCTCGATAGTCCAATGACTAGGGACCTGTATAAGGATGTGCTTATAGATCACCCAGCTCCCACGAGTGTGAGCGCCATCACAACGCTGGTAATCAAGCAAAGATCCTAAGGGCTCTACTAATATGTATATCAGCGATATGCTAAAAGTAACACATGCACATATTAAAGCAGAGACAAACCAAGTAGCATACTACCATTTCGACCAAGATAGTATATACAACTGTGAATATCCCAAGCTTCCATCAAGTAATATACAAACTAGTATGATACAGTAATGGCCTCTAGGGCATATACACTAACACAATGTGTTCATCTATGATCTGAAATGGCTATCATTGCAATATATCTATGTATGATATTATTTAGGTGTTGCTTATGTTTTGCAGCCGCGCTAGCCCAGCCCCCGCTCTGTCGTTAGTTAAGTAACCTAACGGGTAATGACGGGGCCCCGTGGCGAATGCGAATGGCATAAGCGTACGTTATATTTTGGTTGTTTTCTGCAATGGTAGGATTAAATGATGGGACGCATTAAAAGAACTAATGCGAGAAAAAATAAACCAAGTAAAAGTCGTTGAAACACTTTCAAAAACCACTCGGTTTCTTTTCAAAATAACTTTTAAACGCGAAGCTTAAGCCACTCCTTTTAAAAGCTATCTCGTTCCATCGATTATATCAAGTTCACAACGTTCACGGTTTCGCCAAAACCATTCGTAGCCCTCCGTCGTTTCACATGGATGGTCAATAGTATTCAAGCTATGTATGTTGGCCAAAGTCAAGGCATAGTGATTGGTAGCTATTGGGTATTCATGTGTAGCATAGATAGATGTGTTGGTTTGGGGCAGTCGTACTACTAGTTTGGCCAAAGTCAAGGGTCTGTGCGGATGGGCTCAAATTAACCTGGAGAATGACGGGTAGAACTTGACATGTGACTTATGATATTTTGGCCAAAGTCAACGTCATAAGAGCATGTGGCAAAAATCCACATCGGGAGTTTCAAAAGAACTGAAACTTGCTAGCGCTGCATACCATTTGGAGTGTGATGATTCTGGTAGGATTCCTTCAGTTTTGTCACGCAATGATATTTGCATCCCGATCCTACTGTGAGTATATGCTACTCCTCGAGAAATTTCTCACTAAACGATCAATGCTATAAACCTAGTAGGTGTCTAGAAAGGTGTTAGCGGGGCTACGCCCCCATGGAAAAGAGGTTCTTAAATTAAGGAACTTCGCAAAAGCGTTGGAAAACCTCCCTCGAAGTACCGACACCAGCCTGGCCGAACGGTTAAGCAAGTATTGTACGGTGAGATTGATCCTGACTAATTCTTCCTTTTTGGTTTGAGGAGGGATTCGAGAGACGGTGGGAGCCATCCTGTTTAGACAAATTAAAAACCACTCTAAACTTGCAAGAGCATCATGCTAAAGTGTTTCTTCTCTCTCTCCTAATTGCAGCGACCAATCATCATGACCGGACTTAAGTTATTACTAGATAAAAACATACTGACAGGGCCAAACTACAAAGATTGGCTCAGGAATGTCAAAATGGCAATCACTTATGACAAGTTGGGGGTATCTCCTTACCACCAAAGCTCCCCCTGTCCCAGGACCCACCTCCAGCGTCGCGGATAAGGAAATCCGTAAGACTTGGGAGATCGATAGCGCGAAGGCCAAGTGCCTCGTGCTTGCCTCTATAGACAACGAACATCAGAGGAGGCACGAGAATATGGACCTCGAATCCATATTTCTCCATACAAAAGAACTGTATGGAGAGCAATCTCGTATCGCAAGATACGAAGTGTCGAAAAAGTTATTTTCGGCAAGGTTGGCCATCGGATCATCGGTAGCGGAACACGTGCTTAAGATGATTAGCTTCATTGAGGAGCTCGCGGACTTTGGGACCACGTTGGAGAATGAGCTCTATACGGACTTGATTCTTCAGTCCCTTCCTTCCACTTACGCCCAGTTCATCCTGAATTTCAACTTGCAAGAAAAAGAAGTTGAACTTTCAGAGCTCCTTAACATGCTGAGGAGTGCAGAGGGCACCCTACAGAAAGGTAGGGAAACATCCACTTTGTTTGTAGGAGGATCTTCATCTTCTAGGTCCAAGGCGAAAGCCAAGGGGAAGAAGAAGAAAGCCTCCGCCAAACTAAGGGGCGGTGTTAGTAAAGTGGATACGAAGAGAAAAGCAAAAGCAACAAAGATAGCGGGGAAGCTTATAGGGAAGGAAGAGTGCTTTTTCTGTCATAAGAGTGGTCACTGGAAGAAAGATTGCAGGGCTTGGAAAGCCAGGACACAGGATCTAAAGCAAGTTGCGGCTTCAGCTTTAGGTGTGTATGTTATTGAAAACTGTCTATCAATAAACTCTACTTCCTGGGTATTGGATACCGGATCAGGATCTCATATTTGTAATTCTTTGCAGGCGTTGAGAAACCGTAGGTTTTTGAAGGCAGGTGAAATGACCCTCAAAGTTGCAAACAGAGCTAGCATGGATGCTAAGGCCGTGGGGGACTATCACCTGGGAATGTCAGATGGACATGTTTTGGTTTTACGTAATTGCTTTTTTGTACCCAACGCAACTTGTAATATCATTTCTGTATCTTTGATTTCTAAAGAAGGTTATGAATTTGCGTTTGTAAGTAATGTTGTAAACATTTACCTTAATCAAATTCTGATTGGGTCAAGTACATTAAGCAATGGTATATACGTACTAAACCAACCACAGATTTTCAATGTACAGAATACACACAAAAGAAAGTCTCCGGAAATAAATCAGACTTTTTATGGCATTGTAGACTGGGTCACATAAATGAGAGAAGATTGACGAAGTTACATACAGAAGGATATTTGAATCCGTTCGAATATCAATCGTATGCCACTTGTCAATCCTGTCTCAAAGGAAAGATGACAAAGACTCCGTTCACTGGACACGGAGTAAGGGCGAGCTCGCTCTTGGGACACGTACACAGCGACGTGTGCGGTCCAATGTCTACACATGCGCGAAGCGGTTATTCTTACTTAATTACTTTTACGGATGACTTTTCAAGGTACGGTTATGTCTTCTTAATGAAACATAAGTCCGAAGCCTTTGGAAAATTCCAGGAATATAAGAATGAAGTAGAAAAACAAACCGGCAAAAGTATCAAGATACAAAGATCGGATCGAGGTGGTGAATACTTGAGTGCCGAGTTCCTGGACTATTTAAAAGAGAATGGAATTCTCTCTCAGCTTACTCTTCCATACATTCCGCAACATAACGGTGTATCAGAGAGACGGAACCGAACCCTATTGGATATGGTATGGTCCATAATGAGTAACGCTGAGTTACCACGATCATTCTGGGGATATGCACTAGAATCAGCTGCATACCTTTTGAACCGAGTTCCAACTAAGACTGTGCCTACTACACTATATGAGATGTGGTGTGGGAAGAGACCCTATCTTAATCACATTAAGACATGGGGAAGTCCAGCTTTTGTCAAAAAGCAGCATGCGGACAAGCTTGAGGCACGCTCAGTACAGTGCAAGTTTGTGAGATATCCAAAGAACTCCAAGGGATATTTCTTCTATTGCGAAGAGGAACAAAAGGTTTTTGTTTCTCGACATGCCCACTTCTTAGAAACTCAGTTTTTGGAGAATCAGATAAGTGGGAGCGCAATAGAACTGGAAGAAATTCCAGAGCCACAAGCTATTACTGAAAGCTTAGTAGAACCAGAGGGTTCGAAAGATCATGACATTCCTACGCCGCTCCGCATGAGTAGTAGGAAGTCTCATCCTCCCGAGAGATACTACGGTTTTCTCATAGACGGGTATAGAGAGGATTGCATCATAGATTATGATGAGCCAACTAGCTTCCAGCAGGCCATTCAGAGCGTTGACTCGGTATAATGGCTGGATGCAATGCGGACCGAAATGGAGTCCATGTACACCAACAAAGTATGGACGTTGGACGTTGCTCCAGATGGGGTAAAACCCGTAGGATGCAAGTGGATCTTCAAAAGGAAGATTGGTGTAGATGGACAGGTTGAGACCTATAAAGCTAGACTGGTTGCAAAGGGTTTTCGTCAAAGACCTGGTTTGGACTATGACGAGACCTTTTCTCCAGTAGCTATGCTGAAATCCATTCGGATCCTTCTTGCCATTGCTGCCTTGCACGATTATGAGATTTGGCAGGTGGACGTTAAGACCGCTTTTCTAAATGGAAGTTTAAAGGAGTGTGTTTATATGGACCAGCCAGAGGGTTTCATTCAGAGTGGGAGCAGCGGAAAGGTGTGCAAGTTGCTTAAGTCCATCTAGAGACTAAAGCAGGCATCGCGGAGTTGGAACATCTGTTTTGATGAGACGGTCAAGGAATTTGGCTTTATCAAAAATCCAGATGAGCCATGCATCTATAGTAGATTTGTAGCGAGAACTGTAGTATTCCTCGTTTTATACGTGGATGACATTCTCTTAATAGGAAATGACATTCCTATGCTACAATCTGTCAAGGGGTTCTTGTCACACAGGTTCTCCATGAAAGACCTGGGTGATGCCTCATACATTATGGGGATCCAGATCTATCGTGACAAATCCAAGAGGATACTGGGAATTTCACAGTCCAGGTACATCGACACCATACTGAAAAGATTCAGTATGGAAGATTCCAAGCGCGGTAATCTACCGGCTTGTCACGGGATCACCCTTTCCAAAGAGATGTCTCCCAAGACTGATTTGGAAAGGGATCGCATGTCTATTATACCCTACGCTTCTGCGGTAGGCTCTATAATGTATGCGATGTTGTGTACCAGACCAGATGTAGCTTATGCACTGAGTGTGGTAAGCTGGTATCAGTCAAACCCTGGGGAGAAACACTGGATAGCAGTAAAGAACATTCTCAAGTACCTGAGAAGGACTAAGGAGATGTTCTTGGTGTATGGCGGAAAAGACCTCCAGATCGAGGCCTTTGCTGACTCCAGCTTCCAGAGTGACAAGGATGATTCCAAGTCCATGTCGGGTTATGTCTTTACCCTCAATGGAGGGGCGGTGCGTTGGAAGAGTTCCAAACAGGAAACCGTTGCTGACTCGACGATGGAAGCGGAATATATCGCTGCTACAGATGTCGCGAAAGAAGCTGTCTGGATAAGGAAGTTCTTAACTGAACTTCAGGTGGTCCGTCCATTGTTGATCCATTACCTCTCTATTGCGACAACAACGGGGCTATAGCTTTAGCAAAGGAACCAAGGTCCCATCAGAAGTCCAGACACATCTTGAGGCGGTATCACCTGATCAGGGAGATCCTGGGTCGCAGGAGATCGAGGTTCAGAGAGTTTCTACGGAAGATAACACTGCTGATCCACTCACAAAGGCCTTACCCCAGACTCAGTTCGAGCGGCTGATCGAGATGATAGGTCTTCGATACGCCAGTACATGGCCTTAGTGCAAGTGGGAGATTGTTAGTGTATATGCCCTAGAGACCATTACTGTATCATACTAGTTTTATATTACTTAATGGAAGCTTGGGATATTCACCTTGTATAGACAATCTTGCTCAATATAGTAGTATGCTACTTGGTTTGTTTCTACTTCAATGTGTACATGTGTTTATTTTAGTATATCACCTATACACATTAGCGGAGCCCTTAGGATCTTTGCTTGATTACCAGCGTTGTGATGGCAGTCACACTAGTGGGGGCTGGGTAATCTATAAGCACATCCTTATGCTCGTCCCTAGTCGCAGGACTATCGAGACAGGGCATCGATACTCCGGAGTAGACTAGCGTATGCGCTTCTCATCCCAGTATGGGAGACAGTCTGTCTCACAGCCGTCAGTACGTCGTACTTGAGATAGTATGCGGGTGCTCGTTGGGTTACGAGTACACTGGACAGGACTCGTAGGAAAATGTTGGTTGGTATTATACCTATCGTCAGTTATCAGTTCCCGGGTGACATGAGTACATCTTAGTCCGCTGACTTGACACTGTCACTTGGCCTCGAGTGTGTTCCCACTGTACTTAGATTACTACCCTACCACGGCTCAAAGGAGTCATGCAAACAGGTAGTAGTTGGGTGCAGTCCCGAAGCACTTGGAGGCAGTGACGGTTAGACATGATTCGTCTCTCTCAGTATTAGGGGTTGACATCGCGCTGTGTCTAGGAGAGCCATTACATGAGTAGTCCCTGGCCAGGGCAAGCAAGATATACCGGTAGGTTTCCAGTGTTATCTCAGGGTGTTCTGGGCTTCACTCCGACACGACTTGTACTGCTATTAGGGGACTGACGTTTACCGGCCCCTAGGCCCGCCTTGCGATGTATCAGACGAACAGACCGGACTGTATCAGAGATTTTCGCATTCAGACTCAGTAGGAGTTCAGATGGGTTTCACCTCGTCAGTCTTCTTGTCGGCATCTACCCGGGGACCGTTACGCACAGCTAGTGCCGCTTGCGGTCTGTGGTTAAACCCACTGCCAGCGTAGTGTCGAGTCTTTAGAGTCCCACATAGAAAGCTATTCGCCTTTAGGAAAAAGAGTAGAGGTCGCATGGTTTTGCGACAGGTCGCATGGTTTGGTGACAGGGTTCGGTCACATCCGTGCACTTGTGCACGTACAGTGTCCGGACAGTTGACACTAGCGGGCTTTGGTTTAAGCCAGATCCTAGTGTACGTTTTGGGATTGGTTTTATCTCGTTTGTATTCGTGTTCCTCGGAACGCGGATGCGGGTGTGTATGCATAGTTGACAGAGAGACAGAGGCAGAGGATTCTCATTGGGGTTATTGACTGTTGACCGTTGACCATTGACTTTTGCTTAACCCTAATGAGAATAAGAAATATTATTAACATTAATATTAATTAAGTATTATAGTGACATGGTTGTTGAGGGGTTGACTTTGTTGACTTGTTGACTTTGTTGACCGGTTGACTAGGTTGGATTAGTTGACCATCATCATGACAATAGCTATCATTCCATGGCAAAGACTTTTGCTTAGTTGTTTATTTATGCAAAATGAGTGCATGAAATGATATAGCCATTTTGTCTTAAACCATCACACAATACTTGATTACTATTTTTGTTATGATGGCTTTTGGATTATGAGAGGTTGAATGAGAAAAGAATGGCTCATTCTTTCATTTGCTTTCTCTCTCTTGAGCTCTCTCATTCTAAGGCTCTCCCTCTTCCTCTTGCTCTCTCTAGCTCAAGGCAAACCATTCTCATGTGTTGAGACTCATTGCCTTAGAGATAAAAAGACACCAAAACAATCCTCTACTCATTCTAGTTCACAAGGCCTAGCAAGCCAAGTGATCTAGTTTCTTCAAAGTTCGAAGAAGTAGCCAAAGGTAGAAGCTTTCGGGTGGATCCATCTTCGGCGCAAGGAGACGACGAGGTGAGGCCGATCCGTACACCGGGAGGAGTTGAAGACGAAGGAGTTCAAGAAAGGTATAGCCCCCTAACCGAGTAGGTAAACTCAAGTTAGGTTGTTAGTTAGTTGTTTAGCAAAGATCCGTATTTGTAGTCCATGTTACCACCCTCTTGAAAATCGTTTTTCACCACTTCCGCAACCCCGTAAGTACCGGGGAAGGGTAGCATGGACTTACAGTTAGTTGTATGTATGCCTTAGAGGCGAGTATTATACAGATGATGTATATTATATTGGATGCTTGAACATATATAGAGATGAATTTCTTGCTCGATATGGTAGTATGCTATCTGGTTGCTCTTTATCTTAACATGTATACTTGTCTCTTATACTGTCTTATAGTTACATGTTGGTAAAGCCCTTAGGATGTGTACTTGACTACCTGGACTATGATGCGGATCATACTTGTGGGGACATGATAGTCCATAAGTACATCTTTCAAGGTCCCTAGTCGTGGGTTTATCGAGACGGGGCATCGATATACCAGGGTAGACTAGCGTATACACTTCTCGACCCATGAGATGGGCGATGGATGATCCTATATCCATTGGTGTTTGACATCAGAGATGGTATACGGGTGCTCAGTGGAGACTGGCTACACTGGACGGACTCGCCGAGAACTCCCAGATGGTATTATACCTCACGTCAGATGGCAGTTCTCTTGTGACACTTGTGCAGGTTAGTCTGTAGACCCGAGATCGTCATAGAGTCTTGTGTGATTCCCACTGTGCTTTGATTTCCACCTTACCACGTCTATGAGGGCGTGCAAAACAGTGGTTTTTGGGTACAGTCCCAAGTCACATGGAGGCAATGAGCGATAGGAGGGGTTTCGTCTCTCCCGGTATTGGGAGTTGATGATGCGCTGTGCTCGATTGGCCGTAACAGGGAAGTCCCTGGCCAGGGCTGTTTTAGAGATTTACTGTTAAGTGTTACCAGTACTTTCTCGACCCGTTATGGGCCTCACATCGGCACGACTTATCGGTTATTGGGGTCTGACGTTTACCATCCCTAGGCTCGATATGCTGCATATCTGACGAAGAGACTGGACTGTACGGTAGTGTTGCCGGTTGGCTCGATGGGAGTTATAGCAGGTTCGCTTGTTTTCTTCAGATCGCTCAATTCCCGGGTGGCCGTTACGTTTAGCTGACCGCTTGCGGCTTGGGGGTGCATGATATGATCATCACCCATTGCCGGCGTATTGACGAGTCTTAGAGTCACACAAAGGAGTTACCTAGTCCAGGCGAAACGTTGTGGTGCGCGTATGCGATATGCGCATGGATCCGGTTAAAATGCGCGTATAAGATACCGTATATTAATCGGGCGGCTTGCTTTTGGTTGGGTCGTATGTGATATGGCCGGATTGATAAATCAAGTGTTGATTTATCATTTAACCATTAGTTTCTCACTAGAAATCCTTTCTAGTATTTTTTGGATGTATGCATGCATGTATGCATTCCTTCTTGATTCATGCACATATGGATATGCATGCACACATACATACATACACCATCCTTCATGGTTGTATATACATAGAAAATGGTGGCAATATAAGACTCACACCATGGTTTTATATATATGGATATATATTGTATTTGTGTTAAAAGCAAAAGAAAAGAAAAGGATAATTCATGGTTTACTTTCTACACTCTTCTTTGACCTAACCATGCTCACCCACCATTTAACCATGGATTAACTTTCATTTTTTGTTTTAACTCAAATTCAATAATATCTTTATTGTTTAACCATGGTTTGAGATGAGAAGTGGAAAATATATATACATATATTTTCTATTTTTTCATATGAGATGATATATTCTCTTCTTCTTCAAAAGCTATCATCTTCTTCTTCCTTGCTCCTTTGCTCTCTAGATCTCTCTAGTAAGAAAAATACTCAACAAGATAGGATTTTGAAGTGAGTATATATATATACCTATAGAAACTTACACACAATCATACACACACACACACACACACACATACACCAAGTCAAATGTATGTGTGTGCGTGTGTGTGTCTACCTGAAACCTACGAATTCCCTCCAAGGCATTCATTCTCTGGTTTAGTCTTTCTAAATCGGTCTGTTCCAGCCTAAATTCTTTAATAGGATCCTACTGGCCAAGAATCTAAGGTCACGTCCGACTTCCTAATGACAGTAAGTAATATTCCTATTCTACGTTTGCGGGGGTGCTAAACGCCATCCACCCAACTTCCCCCGTAGATATACATCTACTCACCTGGCCTTTGTCTGTCGAAGTCGATGCCGCCATCCTCTTCTTCATCATCTGAAATCCACGAGAGGGGTACCTATATGCAAACATATATAATATCGTAAACCAAATCACGGACAAAACCAAAACAGCGCACGAACGTGCATATGTCAAAACCTATGACCCGCTCATGCAAAAGAACCAAATATCGCTCGATATCGGCCTACAAACGCCGATTGATCAAGATAACACACAAACAAACAACTCGTAGTTCCAAAACTCATTATTTATAATATAAAATGGTTTAAATCATCGAAACCTTAAAATCGATCGAATCGTCCTATTTCGCAAAAACCTAGAAAACGTCAATTTACCGTTTTACTTCAAAACTTAATGTTTAAAAGAAACTAATGGTCATAATATTGATTAAATAACATAACTAGATCATATAAACTATTACTATATTTTTATCACACTAATTTGTCTTAAATTGAAAATTCTATTTTGAAATTTTATCCGATTTCAACACCTTGTAAGCAAAGCTTCCCAATTCCACAACTAAACTTGATTTTTGCATGAATTAAATTATTAAAATACAATTTATGATGTTAATAATATCATGAAACCATAATTATATTTTAAATCTCAATTATTTAAGAAATTTCTAAAACTTAGTTAGCAAAAAAAGCATATTTTTCACAATTTTCCATTATCAATTTGAAACTAGTAACTAAATTAGGTTTTTCATTCCTTTAACATGTTAATATTCTCATTAAAACCACAATTTAATGATAAAATCCTTAATTATAATTTTATATCACCAATATATATATTTTATAAAAACCTAGTTAGCAAAATTGTTTAATTTAAACAATTTTGAATGAACAATTTACAATACATCAACCATGCTAGATTTTTCCTTTCTAAAAATGTTAAACTACTTATTATAACCCCACTCAATTAATAAAAACCCTAACTTAATTTTAGAAACCGTATCTTGAATTTTAAACTTGCAAATAGAATCAATTAAGAAAATCTAAATATGCTAGATTAAAGTATTTAACCACAATTAATCACTGGGATAAGAATTATACCTCCACAACATGAGATCCAAACATTAAAATATGCCTCCAAAAGAATGGTTTCCTACTCCAAAATCCATGCTAAATAAGTCAAAGGAAAATGGTATAGATTGAATATTGATTTTGAAGTTTATTTTTGGAATTTTTGTTGAATTTTTTAAGGGAAAATGAGCTTGGAAAATAGGGGGGCCTGCCATGAGGGGAGAGGCCGGCCACAACATGAAAGAAAAAGAGAGAGAGAGAAATGAGTGGTGAATGGTGTAGAAACTTCAAGAATAAAACCTCACTTTAAGTCTTTTCACTAATTTAATTAATTTTTGTTTATTTTCTTTTCTAAGTTAATCCTAGAAAAGTCTAGAACCAAGGAAAATTTTGGAAATGAATTTTGCATGATACACACTTGATTCCAATATGTAATGGTTTACTTTGTCAAATTAACCCATTTCAAATTTGTAATTTACACTAATTTAATGTATAAATAAAGCTTATGTTAATATTTAAGATAATTAATTTAGGAAAAGTATTTAATTAAACTAAAAATTTATAAGTGACTAAATAAATACCAAATACTAGCAATTATATAATTAAAATAGGTCTTTTTTAAATTTATGGTGAAAATAATTATGGTTAAGTTTTACGAAAAATACGGTTTATTTTACCGAAAATCAGAAAATTCGCCTAAAGGATTTTTATTTATTTAATTATTTATTATTTATTTTTAAAACGTTACAAGTATAAGGTGATAGCTTTACTGATCTCTCATTAGTGAAGTAGTAGCTTGAGTTAGTGTCTCCTCGACGTAGATCATCTTCGGCCTCGAAGACTTCAAGCAAGATCGTTCCTTTAACCTTGAGAAGCCATGCAAGAGTCCGGGAGTTCCATGATCGCAGCGAAGGGACCACTACAAGGAGCTATTGAAGTGAAGGACCGGTCTACAAAGGTTGTATTCCGTTATCACTTAAATGTAAAGTAGTTTACTTTCTAGTTTTGCTCCTAAAACTCTAGCTAGATACTAGGTTAGGTTGCTTGGCACACTAGAATTTTTAAATAAAGCAAGTTTGATGCCTTGTGAATCCTTGTGGTTGTGCCAAAGAACCCTACAGTGGTATCAGAGCCTTTCTAGAGCATTAGGAGTTGTCTAGGCGAAGTTAGAAGCTCGAACGAACTCCGAAAAACCGATCTTGCCCATTCTGTGGAAATTTTTCTAAATTTTTGAATATTTCACATTAAAAATCCTCAGAAAATCATGCAGGTAATTTTATGGACCCTCTTGAAGAACGAGTCCCTAGCTCGCTTCAGTGACCGCGGAACCGTGGCCTAAACATGGTTTTGGCGGCGGTTCCGCGGCGCCACTAGGGAGGAAAGGGATGGCACTTCAACGATTGGTCCATTGGTATTGGGGCATGTTTCTGGTTATTTTTAATTCTGCTCAAGTGTTGAGCTTTCTGGGAAATTTTGGAAATTCGTTGATTCGATCGAAAGGTTTAACATCGTCCAGCTATTTGTGGAATGTGATACAATATGTGGCATTCATATAGTTAGGCATGAAATCCGTAATATGTGATATTTCGGGTTTATGATGTCTAAGGTTGTTATGGATTCCAAATGTTGTAGTTTGATATTTTCTTTTTTGCGACCGTATGTGTAATATATATTGTTTCGCCGGTTTCGTTGCTATATGTCAACGACAATTGAGATAGGCATATTTACTTACGTTGATGACATGTGATGTGTGTTGCTGTATATGTTATATTGGATCGTCGTGTTTTGAATAGCCGAGATTTTATGTGAGATGAGAGTTTTATTTTTCATTCATGTAAAATTCAATGTATGTAATATTCTTTTATTGGGGCACTTCCGAGTTGAGGATGATGTCACCATTGTTGTATATTATTTAGTTTTTCGCATTAGGATAGACCCAAGGAGGGGAGCACAAGTAACCGGGTTCTAGAGTCCAGTGGGAGACCAACTCGAGGAGTCGAGTCCGGGTCTCCTAACTCTAGAATTGGTAGGGTTGCTTGTCGCTCTCGTAGGGGTCTAGGGATGTGGGTTTTGCTATGCATCACGACCGTGGAATCCATGTTTTATACAGGCTTAATATAAAACCCGGAAATCCTAATATATCCAATATTTCATATGTTTCTGCTGCTGCTCTGTGATATTTATGAAATCTTTAGCGAAACTAGCAGATGCTACAACACTCGGTTGGTCATTTGATTGCTTTTATAATTTTTGCTTTGCATAGCGATATTTATGAAATATCCCGCACCTTATTCGATAAGGAAAGAGCCGAGATCCCATCACCGGGAGTGACCTCTTTAGCGAAACTAGTAAAAGCCTAAAAAACACTCCTTTTAAAAATCACTCAATTCTATAATGATACCAAGTTCATTACGCAATAGGTTTTCAGAAAAACCTGTCGTAGCCCTCCATAATTTTAGATAAGTAATATTTAGTATTCGTGCTACGTTTGTTGGCTTTCGTCAAGGCGTAGTGTGCGGTAGCTGTTTACTGCTTATCTGCTGCATATGATGCGATTGGATTAGGGTAGCCGTACGGCTTTGTTGGCTTTCGTCAAGGGTCGTGCGGGTGGGTTTAATTCAATCAAGAAATGACGGGTTGAATTTAACTAGCATCCTATGATTTGTTGGCCTTTGTCAAGGTCATAGGAGGTTAGGGGCAAAATATTATCGGGAATTTCAAGTGTTGAAATTTGCAATGAGATTGCATACCTTCTATGAGATAGTTGGATCCCGATACGCACTGCGAGTAAGAGATACTCCTGGGAGAGTTTTACACATGACAATTAGCCGATCAAGTAGGTGTTTACGGGGTTATGCCTCAGGGAAAACGAGGTTTATTTTAATTAGGTCCGTGCGAAAGAACGGGGAACCTCCCTCAAAGTACCAACACTAGCCTGGCTGAAAGATTGGCGAAATTATAGGGTGTAATTAATCCCGGCTAGTCTTTCTTTTTAGGGTTTGAAGAAATATTTGATAAAAACAGTGGGAGCCATCCTGATTTGATAAAATAATAACCAATCTGATCTTGCAAGAGCATACGCTAAAGTGTTTTCTTCTCTCTCTCTCTCCAGGTAGCGACCATGTCACGTCTTAATCAAGATAATAATATGGATGCATTGACCGAACCCGCATGTTATACTGAGCAGGGGAACGTTGGTTCCATTTTTTCTTATAAGTGTTATAAGACTGAACAGGGAATAGGGAAATATCCGGATTCCCACGCCGCCTAAACGAAGAATAAGCATGCATCTTCTTCGGGTATGTTAGTTATTGAGAACTGTTTCTCAGTTCACTCTACGTCCTGGGTATTAGATATCGGATCAGGATCCCACATATGTAATATATTACATGGGCTAAGGAAAGGTAGAGAACTGGGAATAGGTGATCACTCACTAAGAGTAGGGAATGGGGAAAATGTTGCAACCAAAGCTGTTGATGAATATCACCTTGTATTGCCAAATGGTAATACATTGTTTCTGAACGAATGCTATTACATTCCGACTCCTGATATGCAATCTTATAGCAGTTTATTTATTAAGTAAATAAGGATATAATTTTGTAGTACAGGATAATGTTATAACATCTTCCTGAATCAAAAGTTGATTGGATCAGGCTCGTTAAGTATTGGCATATACATTCTAGATCAAACCACAATTCTTAATGTACAAAACACACACAAGAGGAAGAGTTCAGAAATGAACGAATCCTTCTTGTGGCATTCTAGACTAGGTCATATCAATGCGACACGACTAGCTAAGTTGCATAAGGATGGATATTTGAATCCGTTCGAATTTTCATATTCTGATACTTGCACGTCAGTCTCAAAGGCAAGATGACCAAAACTCCGTTTACAGGACACGGAGAAAGAATTACGGAACTCTTGGGACTGATACATAGAGATGTATGTGGTCCCATGTCTACACGTGCCAGGAATGGTTCCTCATACTTCATTACATTCACTGACGATCTCTCAAGATTCGGACATGTGTTCCTGTTGAAACACAAGTCTGAAGCTTTTGAGAAATTCAAGGAATATAAATCCGAAGTCGAGAACCAAACGGGTAAAAGTATTAAAATCCTTCGATCTGACCGAGGAGGTGAATACTTAAGCACGGAGTTCCTGGACTTCCTAAAAGAGAATGGATTCTCTCTCAGCTTACTCCTCCGTATACACCACGGCACAACGGTGTATCGGAGCGGAGGAATCGCACCCTATTAGATATGGTGCGCTCTATTATGAGCACTGCTGAGTTACCTATTTCCTTTTGGGGATATGCACTGGAGACATCTGCATACCTATTGAATCAAGTTCCATCTAAATCTGTACCTACCACACCATATGAGATATGGAGTGAGAAGAGACCATGTCTTAAACGAGTTAAGATATGGGGTTGCCCGGCGTATGTCAAAAGACAAATCCGGACAAACTCAAGGCACGGTCAGTTCTATGCAAGTTTGTGGGATATCCCAAAAATTCACATGGATATCTTTTCTACCATGGCGAGGAACAAAAGGTGCTTGTTTCTCGACATGCCACCTTTTTAGAAAGGAATTTCTTGCAAAGGAAATTAGTGGCAAGGAGGTAGAACTGGAAGAGGTTCCAACTATACAAACCATGACAGAAGATTTGGTGGAACTAAAGGATTTGGTAGTTCCAAACGAACCTCAGCCTCTTCACAGATCTAGTAGGGTTCCTTATCAAACTGAGAGATACTATGGTTTCCTCATTGATTGTGGAAGCTTGGATTGCATCATGGAGAATTATGACTCAACTAGCTTCGAGCAAGCCATCATGAGTGGAGACTCTGTGAAATGGCTGGATGCAATGCGATCTGAGATGGAATCCATGTACACCAACAAAGTATGGACATTGGAAGTTGCTCCTGAAGGGGTACAACCCATTGGTAGCAAATGGATCTTTATGAAGAATCTTGGTGTAGATGGAAAAGTTGAGACTTTCAAAGCTAGACTTGTTGCAAAGGGTTTTCATCAACGACCAGGTATGGATTATGACGAAACCTTTTCTCCACTGGCTATGCTTAGATCCATCCGGATCCTACTTGCCCTCGCTGCATACCATGACTACGAAATCTGGCAAATGGATGTTAAGTCCACCTTTCTAAATAGTGATTTGGAAGAGTGCGTGTACATGACTCAGCCAGAGGGCTTCGTAGACAGTGGGAGCAGCGGAAAGGTATGCAAGCTGCTTAATCCATCTACGGGTTAAACAAAGCATCGCGGAGTTGGAACATCTGTTTTTATGTCGTTATCAAAGAATTTGATTTCGTCAAAAACGCAGATGAACCTTGCATATACAAGAAGGTGGCAGAGAGTAAGGTTATGTTCCTCGTATTGTACGTGGATGACATACTCTTGATAGGAAATGACATTCCTATGCTGCAATCGGTCAAGCTATTCTTATCACAAATATTCTCAATGAAAGATCTAGGGGATGCCTCGTACATCTTGAGGATTAAGATCTATAGATATAGATCTAAACAGATACTGGGATTGTCCCAATCCATGTACATTGACACCATACTAAAGAGGTTTAGTATGGAAGAATCCAAGTGTGGGTTTTTACCCACGATCTCAGGACTCACTCTCTCCAAAATAATGTCTCCCAAGACTGATTTGGAGAGAGATCGCATGCAAGGGATACCCTATGCTTCGGCAGTAGGCTCTATCATGTACGCGATGCTTTGTACCAGATCCGATGTAGCATACTCACTAAGTGTAGTGAGTACGTATCAACCAGATCCTGGAGAGAGTCACTGGACAGCTGTGAAGAGCATTCAAGTACTTGAGAAGGACTAAAGAAATGCTCTTGGTGTAAGGTAACGGAGAACTCCAAGTGGAGTCCTATACCGATTCGAGCTTCCAGAGTGATAAGGACGACCCTATGTCGCACTCGGGATTTGTCTTTACCCTCAATAGAAGGTAGGTATGCTGGAAGAGTTCCAAGCAGGAAACCGTGGCAGACTCGACGATGGAGGCTGAATACATCGCTGCCAACGATGCTTCCAAAGAGGCTGTCTGGATGAACAAGTTCATAATTGAACTTAGAGTGGTTCCATCCATTGCGTATCCAATATCTTTGTATTGTGATAACAATGGAGCAGTGGCTTCGGACAAAGAACCCAGGTCCCATCAGCGATCTAGGCATATTCTGAGGCGGTATCACCTAATCCGGGAGATAGTTGATCACCGGGAGATCGAGATCAGGAGAGTTGACACGAAGAACAACCCAGCGGATCCACTAACGAAGGCCATTCCCCAAATACAGTTCGAGAGACTCTTCGGGATGTTGGGTATGCAATACTACAGCAGTTGGCCTTAGTGCAAGTGGGAGATTGTTAGTTGTATGTATGCCCTAGAGGCCATTATTGTACATACGATGTATATTATAGTGGATGCTTGGACATATATAGAGAGGACTTTCTTGCTCGACTTGATAGTATGCTATCTGGTTGCTCTTTATCTTAACATGTATACTTGTCTCTTGATACTGTCTTATGGTTACATGTTGGTAAAGCCCTTAGGATGTGTACTTGACTACTAGGATTATGATGCAGATCATACTAGTTGGGCCGTGGTAGTCTATAAGTTCATCCTTTAATGTTCCTAGTCGTGGGTGTATCGAGACAGGGCATCGATACAACAGAGTAGACTAGCGTATACGCTTCTCGACCAATGTGATGGGCGATGGATGATCCCATATCTATACGGGTGCTCAGTGGAGACTGCGTACACTGGACGGACACACCGATAACTCCTAGTTGGTTTTATACCTATCGTCAGATAGCAGTTCTCTGGTGACACTGGTACAGGTTAGTCTGTAGACCCGAGATCGTTATAGAGTCTTGTGTGATTCCCACCGTGCTTTGATTTCCACCTTACCACGTTCAAGAGGACGTGCAAAACAGTGGTTTTTAGGTACAGTCCCGAGTCACATGGAGGCAATGAGCGATAGGAGGGGTTTCGTCTCTTCCGGTATTGGGGGTTGATGTTGCGCTGTGCTCTATTGGCCATAACAGGGAAGTCCCTGGCCAGGGCCGATTTAGAGATTTACTGGTAAGTGTTTTCAGTAGTTTCTCGACCCGTTATGAGCCTTGTATCGGCATGACTTATCAGTTATTGGGCTCTGACGTTTACCACCCCTAGACTTGGTATGCGACATATGAGACGAGGAGACCGGAATGTACGGTAGTGTTACTGACAGGCTTTACAGGAGCTAGAGCGGGCTTGCTTGTTAATCTTCTGATCGCTCAATACCCGGATAGCCGTTACGTCCAGCTAGTACCGTTGATGGCTTGTGGGTGCTTGATGTGATCATCACCTACTGCCGGCGTATTGACGAGTCTTTAGAGTCCTACATAGAGGTTTTACTGGCTCAGGAAAAAAGAAGTAGGAGCACATATGTGATATGTGCGGGACCGAGAATAAAACGTGTATGTGATACTGTATTCTATTCACGTGATTTTTGTATCGGTCGGTTATATGTGGTATAGCCGGGTTATCGAATCAAGTGTTGATTCGATAAGATGTTACATATAATATTAGTCGGTTATATGTGATATAGCCGGATTATTAAATCAAGTGTTGATTTGATAATTTAGTATATAATTGTATATTTGATTCCTTGTGAATCCTTGTGGTTGTGCCAAAGAACCCTACAGTAGTATCGGAGCCTTGCTAGAGCAGTAGGAGTTGTCTAGGCGAAGTTAGAAGTTCGAAAGAACTCCGAAAACCCGATCTAGCCCATTCACTGGAAATTTTTCAAAAAGTTGGAATTTTTCACATTAAAAATCCTCAGAAAATCATGCAGGTAATTTTATGGACCCTGTTGAAGAACGAGTCCCTAACTCGCTTTAGTGACCACGGAACCGCGGCCAAAACATGGTTTTGGCGGTGGTTCCGCGGTGCTACTAAGGAGGCAAGGGACGACACTTCAACGGTTGGTCCATTGGTACTGGGGCCTGTTACCGGGTATTTTTAATACTGCTCAAGTGTTGAGCTTTCTGGGAAATTTTGGGAATTCGTTGATTCGATCGAAAGGTTTAACATCGTCTAGCTATTTGTGGAATGTGATACAATATGTGGAATTCATATTGTTAGGCTTGAAATCTGCAATATGTGATATTTCAAGTTTATGATGTCTAAGGTTGTTATGGATTCCAAATGTTGTAGTTTGACATTTTTTTTGTGACCGTAAGTGTAATATGTACTGTATCGCCGGTTTCGTTGCTATATGTCAACGACAATTGGGATACGCATATTTACTTACGTTGATGACATGTGATGTTATGTGTTGCTGTATATCTTATATTGGATCGTCGTGTTTTGAATAGCTGGGGTTTTATGTGAGATGAGAGTTTTAGGCGGTTCCGCGGCGCCACATGAAAGTCAGGCAGCCACCCCATCCAATGGGGTCGCCGTGGCACCTACAGGTCCCTCAGCAGCTACTTTTTACGCATGCCCCCGCGCGAGGACTACAACCCGCCGGAACACCTTCCGGTCTCGATACACCCTAGGGGTAAGAGCCTATGCTTCGCCACACTGTCACACAGTGAGAACCCCCCATAGGTCGACATCTAATGCCTAGTAGCTCTGATACCACTGTAGGGTTCCTTGGCACAACCACAAGGATTTACAAGGCATCAAACATGATATATTTAATGTTTGATGCCTTGTGAATCCTTGTGGTTGTGCCAAAGAACCCTACATTTTCAATCCGTGGTCCTAAGACAGCGCCTATCGCAAAGTCAGAAGCATCGCACATTATCTCAAAAGGTTCATTCCAGTCTGGTGCACTTAAGATCGGAGCGGAAGTGAGTTCCAATTTTAAAAGCATGAACGCATGAAGGCACTCAGAATTGAAATCAAAGGGAGTATCCTTAGCCAGCAAGGAAGTCAAGGGTCTAGCCAGTTTGCTAAAATTCTTGATGAAACGCCTGTAAAAACCGGCGTGGCCTAAGAATGCCCTAATGTCACGGACAGTCCGTGGAGGTGGGATGTTAGTGTATATGCCCTAGAGGCTATTACTGTATCATACTAGTTTGTATATTACTTAATGGAAGCTTGGGATATTCACCTTGTATAAACAATCTTGCTCAATATAGTAGTATGCTACTTGGTTTGTTTCTAGTTCAATGTGTACATGTGTTTATTTTAGTATATCACCTATACACATTAGTGGAGCCCTTAGGATCTTTGCTTGAATAACAGCGTTGTGATGGCAGTCACACTAGTGGGGGCTGGGTAATCTATAAGCACATCCTTATGCAGGTCCCTAGACACAGGACTATCGAGACAGGGCATCGATACTCCGGAGTAGACTAGCGTATGCGCTTCTCATCCCAGTGTGGGAGATGGTCTGTCCCACAGCCATCAGTACGTCGTACTGGAAATAGTATGCGGGTGCTCGTTGGGTTACGAGTACACTGGACAGGACTCGTCGGGAACTGTTGGTTGGTACTATACCTATCGTCAGTTATCAGTTCCCAGGTGACATAAGTACAGCTTAGTCCGCTGACTTGACACTGTCACTTCGCCTCGAGTGTGTTCCCACTGTACTTAGATTACTACCCTACCACTGCTCAAAAGAGTCGTGCAAACAGGTAGTAGTTGGGTGCAGTCCTGAAGCACTTGGAGGAAGTGATGGTTAGACAGGATTCGTCTCTCCCGGTATTGGGGGTTGACATTGCGTTGTGTCTAGGAGAGCCATTACAAGAGTAGTCCCTGGCCAGGGCAAGCGAGATATACTGGTAGGTTTCCAGTGTTATCTCAGGGTGTTCTGGGCTTCATTCCGACACGACTTGTACCGCTATTAGGGGACTGACATTTACCGCCCCCGAGGCCCGCCATGCGATGTATCAGACGAACAGACCGGACTGTATGGAGATTGTCACAGTCAGACTCTGTAGGAGTTCAGATGGATTTCACCTCATCAGTCTTCTTGTCGGCATCTACCTGGGGACCGTTACGCACAGCTAGTGCCGCTTGCGGTCTGTGGTTAAACCCACTGCCAGCGTAGTGTCGAGTCTTTAGAGTCCCACACAGAAAGCTATTCGCCTTTAGGCAAAAGAGTAGAGGTCGCATGGCTTTGCGACAGGTCGCATGGTTTTGCGATAGGGTTCAGTCACATCCGTGCACTTGCGCACGTTTAGTGTCCGGACAGTTGACACTAGCGGGCTTTGGTTTAAGACAGATCCTGGTGTACGTTTTGGGATTGGTTTTATCTCGTTTGTATTCGTGTTCCTCGAAACGCGGATGCGGGTGTGTATGCACAGTTGACAGAGAGACAGAGGCAGGGGATTCTCATTAGGGTTGTTGACTGTTGCTTGTTGACTATTGACTTTTTGCTAAACCCTAATGAGAATATGAAATATAATTAACAATAATATTACTTAAGTATTATAGTGACATGGTTGTTGAGGGGTTGACTTTGTTGACTTGTTGACTTTGTTGACCGGTTGACTAGGTTGGACTAGTTGACCATCATCATGACAATAGCTATCATTTCATGGCAAAGACTTTTGCTTGCTTGTTTCTCTTGTGCAAAATGAGTGCATGAAATGATATGGCTATTTTGACTTAAACCATCACATAATACTTGATTGCTGTTATCTGTTATGATGACTTTGAAATATGAGAGCCAAGAGAGAAAAAGTCTTTCTCATTCTCTCATTTTGTTTTCTCTCTCTTGCTTGAGCTCTCCCTCTTCCTCTTGCTCTCTCTCTAATCTATGGTTCACTTGTCTCATGTGTTGAGAAGCAAGAACCATAGAGAAAAATCCTAACACACTCTCCTCTACTCACTCTAGTTCACAAGGTTTAGCAAACCGAGTGAACTAGTTTCTTCAAAGTTCGAAGAAGAAGCCAAAGGTAGAAGCTTTCGGGTGGATCGATCTTCGGCGCAAGGAGACGACGGGGTGAAGCCGATCCGTACACCATCGAGAGTTGAAGACGAAGGAGTTCAAGAAAGAAAGGTATAACCCCCCTAACCGAGTAGTTAACAACTCCTAGTTAGGTTGTTAGGTAGATAGTTTAACAAAGATCCGTTTTGAGTCCATGTTGCCTCCTCTAGAAAAATCGTTTTTCGTCATTTCCGCAAGCCCGTAAGTACCGGGAGCGGTAGCATGGACTTACAGTGGTATCAGAGCCTAGTTAAACACTACCTAACATGTTAGCATAGTAACTAGAAATTCGATCGAAAAAAGTCGCGAAAAACACCCGGATTATCAACTTTCTGTCGAAATTTTCCACTGTTCAAAAATGATAAATCATGCTTTAAAATTCGGCTCAGGGTTTTTAGAAGAAACTGCAAAAAAATGGTCCACTGATCCGATCAAAGAGCCGCGGAAACGCGGCGGGAGCGTGCTCCTGCCGCGGTTCCACGGCCGAGTTGACTCGGCCGTGGGGAATTTTGGTTGCAGTTTGTTCTATGCGGTATTTTGGGATTTTTGGTATATGTTTTTTCAGCCCAGGTTTTCCAGAAAGAAAAATTTGTTTTGGGGGCTTAAAAACCGTATTTTGATCGAGTTTCTAAAGACTAAGGGTAACGGGTTTATATCTGTGATGTGATATTTGTATTGAACGTCTGCTAATCGCTATATGTCGATTAGTGGGAGTTATACAAATCTGTGATCTGTAATGTTGATGGTATGTGTATATGAATTCATTGGATTGTCACGGGTGAATAGCCGGGGGTTGTGAGATGAGAGTTTTCTTTTCTTTCAATTCATGTAAATTTATAAATTCATGTAATATTATTTATATGGCCGCACACCCGGGTCGGGGTTGTAGCCGTCATTGTATAATTTCTTTTTACTGTTTTTGCTCCTAGGATAGACCCATGGAGGGGGTGCACAAACTACCGGGTATCCCGAAGTGCCGAGTGGCCTACTCACGGAGTTGAGGGAGGTTGCTTCGCTTCGGGTACTTGGCGGGTAGTTTGCCGCACCCATAGGGGTCTAGGGTGGGGTATTGGCTATTCACCGCGACCGTGTAATCTGCTTTTCGTTACTGGCTCTTACGAATTGCGGGTTCCTAGTATATCCAATGTGTTCATCTGTGATCTGAAATGGCTATCATTGCAATATATCTATATATGATATTATTTAGGCATTGCTTATGTTTTACAGCCGCGCTAGCCCAGCCCCCGCTCTGTCGTTAGTTAAGTAACCTAACGGGTAATGACGGGGCCCCGTGGCGAATGCGAATGGCATAAGCGTACATCATAGTTTGGTTGTTTTCTGCAATGGTAGGATTAAATGATGGGACGCATTAAAAGAACTAATGCAAGAAAAATACGCATTAAAAGAACTAATGCAAAGAAAAATAAACCAAGTAAAAGTCGTTGGAACACTTTCAAAAACCACTCGGTTTCTTTTCAAAATAACTTTTAAACGCGGAGCTTAAGCCACTCCTTTTAAAAGCTATCTCGTTCCATCGATTATATCAAGTTCACTACGTTCACGGTTTCGCCAAAACCATTCGTAGCCCTCCGTCGTTTCACATGGATGGTCAATAGTATTCAAGCTATGTTTGTTGGCCAAAGTCAAGGCATAGTGATTGGTAGCTATTGGGTATTCATGTGCAGCATAGATAGATGTGTTGGTTTGGGGCAGTCGTTCTACCTTGTTGGCCAAACTCAAGGGTATATGCGGGTGGGCTCAAATTAACCTGGAGAATGACGGGTAGAACTTGACATGTGACTTATGATTTGTTGGCCAAAGTCAAGGTCATAAGAGCATGGGGCAAAAATCCACATCGGGAGTTTCAAAGGAACTGAAACTTGCTAGTGTTGCATACCATTTGGAATGTGATGATTCTGGTAGGATTCCTTCAGTTTCATTACGCGATGATATTTGGATCCCGATCCTACTGTGAGTATATGCTACTCCTCGGGAAATTTCTCACATAACGATCAATGCTATAAACCAAGTAGGTGTCTAGAAAGGTGTTAGCGGGGCTACACCCCCGGAGAAAAGAGGTTCTTAAATTAAGGAACTTCGCGAAAGCGTTGGAAAACCTCCCTCGAAGTACCGACACCAGCCTGGCCGAACGGTTAAGCAAGAATTGTTCGGTGAGATTGATCCTGACTAATTCTTCCTTTTTGGTTTGAGGAGGGATTCGAGAGACAGTGGGAGCCATCCTGTTTAGACAAATTAAAAACCAATCTAAACTTGCAAGAGCATCATGCTAAAGTGTTTCTTCTCTCTCTCCTAATTGCAGCGACCAATCATCATGACCGGACTTAAGTTATTACTAGATAAAAACATACTGACAGGGCCAAACTATAAAGATTGGCTCAGGAATGTCAAAATGGCAATCACTTATGACAAGTTGGGGTATCTCCTTACCACCAAAGCTCCCTCTGTCCCAAGTCCCACCTCCAGCGTCGCGGATAAGGAAATCCGTAAGACTTGGGAGATCGATAGCGCGAAGGCCAAATGCCTCGTACTTGCCTCTATGGACAACGAACATCAGAGGAGGCACGAGAATTTGGACCTCGAATCCATATTTCTCCATACAAAAGAACTGTATGGAGAGCAATCTCGTATCGCAAGATACGAAATGTCGAAGAAGTTATTTTCGGCAAGGTTGGCCATCGGATCATCGGTAGCAGAACACGTGCTTAAGATGATTGGCTTCATTGAGGAGCTCGCGGAACTTGGGACCACGTTAGAGAACGAGCTCTATACGGACTTGATTCTCTAGTCCCTTCCTTCCACTTACGCCCAGTTTATCCTGAACTTCAACTTACAAGAAAAAGAAGTTGAACTTTCAGAACTCCTCAACATGCTGAGGAGTGCAGAGGGCACCCTACAGAAAGGTAGGGAAACATCCACTTTGTTTGTAGGAGGATCTTCCTCTTCTAGGTCCAAGGCGAAAGCCAAGGGAAAGAAGAAGAAAACCCCCCGCCAAACCAAGGGGCGGTGTTAGTAAAGTGGATACGAAGGGAAAAGCAAACGCAACAAAGATAGCGGGGAAGCTTACAAGGAAGGAAGAGTGCTTTTTCTGTCATAAGAGTGGTCACTGGAAGAAAGATTGCAGGGCTTGGAAAGCCAGGACACAGGAACTGAAGCAAGTTGCGGCTTCAGCTTTAGGTGTGTATGTTATTGAAAACTGTCTATCAATAAACTCTACTTCCTGGGTATTGGATACCGGATCAGGATCTCATATCTGTAATTCTTTACAGGCGTTGAGAAACCGTAGGGTTTTGAAAGCAGGTGACATGACCCTCAAAGTTACAAACGGAGCTAGCATGGATGCTAAGGCCGTGGGGGGACTATCACCTGGGGTTGTCAGATGGACACGTTTTGGTTTTGCGTAATTGCTTTTTTGTAACTAACGCAACTTGTAATATCATTTCCGTATCTTTGATTTCTAAAGAAGGTTATGAATTTGCGTTTGTAAGTAATGTTGTAAACATTCACCTTAATCAAGTTCTGATTGGGTCAGGTACATTAAGCAATAGTATATACGTATTAAACCAACCACAGATTTTCAATGTCCAGAATACACACAAAAAAAGTCTCCGGAAATAAATCAGACTTTCTTATGGCATTGTAGACTGGGTCACATCAATGAGAGAAGGTTGACGAAGTTACTTGCAGAAGGATATTTGAATCCGTTCGAATATCAATCGTATGCCACTTGTCAATCCAGTCTCAAAGGAAAGATGACAAAGACTTCGTTCACTGGACACGGAGTAAGAGCGAGCGAGCTCTTGGGACACGTACACAGCGAAGTGTGCGGTCCAATGTCTGCACATGCGCGAAGCGGTTATTCTTACTTCATTACTTTTATGGAGGACTTTTCAAGGTACGGTTATGTCTTCTTAATGAAACATAAGTCCGAAGCCTTTGGAAAATTCCAGGAATATAAGAATGAAGTAGAAAATCAAACCGGCAAAAGTATCAAGATTCTAAGATCGGATCGAGGTGGTGAATACTTGAGTGCCGAGTTCCTGAACTATTTAAAAGAGAATGGAATTCTCTCTCAGCTTACTCCTCCATACACTCCGCAACATAACGGTGTATCGGAGAGACGGAACCGGACCTTATTGGATATGGTACGTTCCATGATGAGTAACACTGAGTTACCGCGATCATTCTGGGGATATGCACTAGAATCAGCTGCATACCTTTCGAACCGAGTTCCAACTAAGACTGTGCCTACCACACCATATGAGATATGGAGTGGGAAGAAACCCTATCTTCAATATCTGAAGATCTGGGGATGTCCGGCTTTTGTCAAAAAGCAGCATGCGGACAAGCTCGAGGCACGCTCAGTACTGTGCAAGTTTGTGGGATACCCAAAGAACTCCAGGGGGTATCTCTTCTATTACGCAGAGGAACAAAAGATCATTGTTTCTCGTAATACCCATTTTCTGGAACACCAGTTCTTAGAAAAGGAATCAAGTGGGAGCGAAATAGAACTGGAAGAAATTCCAGAACCACAGACTATTACTAAAAGCATGGTAGAACCAGAGGGTTCAAAAGAAAATGACATTCCTACGCCGCTCCGCAGGAGTAGTAGGCATTCTCATCCGCCCGAGAGATACTACGGTTTTCTCATAGACGGGGATAGAGAGGATTGCATCATAGATTATGATGAGCCAACTAGCTTCCAGCAGGCCATTCAGAGCGTTGACTCGGTAAAATGGCTGGATGCAATGCGGACCGAAATGGAGTCCATGTACACCAACAAAGTATGGACGTTGGACGTTGCTCCAGATGGGGTAAAACCCGTAGGATGCAAGTGGATCTTCAAAAGGAAGATTGGTGTAGATGGACAGGTTGAGACCTATAAAGCTAGACTGGTTGCAAAGGGTTTTCGTCAAAGACCTGGTTTGGACTATGACGAGACCTTTTCTCCAGTAGCTATGCTGAAATCCATTCGGATCCTTCTTGCCATTGCTGCCTTACACGATTATGAGATTTGGCAGGTGGACGTTAAGACCGTTTTTCTAAATGGAAGTTTAGAGGAGTGTGTTTATATGGACCAGCCAGAGGGTTTCATTCAGAGTGGGAGCAGCGGAAAGGTGTGCAAGTTGCTTAAGTCCATCTAGAGACTAAAGCAGGCATCGCGGAGTTGGAACATCTGTTTTGATGAGACGGTCAAGGAATTTGGCTTTATCAAAAATCCAGATGAGCCATGCATCTATAATAGATTTGTAGCGAGAACTGTAGTATTCCTCGTTTTATACGTGGATGACATTCTCTTAATAGGAAATGACATTCCTATGCTACAATCTATCAAGGGGTTCTGTCATACAGGTTCTCCATGAAAGACCTGGGTGATGCCTCATACATTCTGGGGATCCGGATCCATCGTGACAGATCCAAGAGGATACTAGGACTCTCACAGTCTAGGTACATTGACACCATACTGAAAAGATTCAGTATGGAAGATTCCAAGCGCGGTAATCTACTGGCTTGTCACGGGATCACCCTCTCCAAAGAGATGTCTCCCAAGACTGATTTGGAAAGGGATCGCATGTCTATTATACCCTATGCTTCTGCGGTAGGCTCTATAATGTATGCGATGTTGTGTACCAGACCAGATTTAGCTTATGCACTGAGTGTGGTAAGCCGGTATCAGTCAAACCCTGCGGATAAACATTGGATAGCAGTAAAGAACATTCTCAAGTACCTAAGAAGGACTAAGGAGATGTTCTTGGTGTATGGCGGAAAAGACTTCCAGATCGAGGCCTTTGCTGACTCCAGCTTCCAGAGTGACAAGGATGATTCCAAGTCCATGTCGGGTTATGTCTTTACCCTCAAAGGAGGGGCGGTGTGTTGGAAGAGTTCCAAACAGGAAACCGTTGCTGACTCGACGATGGAAGCGGAATATATCGCTGCTGCAGATGCCGCAAAAGAAGCTGTCTGGGTAAGGAAGTTCTTAACTGAACTTCAGGTGGTTCCGTCCATTGTTGATCCAATACCTCTGTATTGCGACAACAACGGGGCTATAGCTTTAGCAAAGGAACCAAGGTCCCATCAGAAGTCCAGACACATCTTGAGGCGGTATCACCTGATCAGGGAGATCGTTGGTCACCAGGAGATCGAGGTTCGGAGAGTTTCTACGTAAGATAACACTGCTGATCCACTCACAAAGGCCTTACCCCAGACTCAGTTCGAGCGGCTGATCGAGATGATAGGTCTTCGATACGCCAGTACATGGCCTTAGTGCAAGTGGGGAGATTGTTAGTGTATATGCCGTAGAGGCTATTACAGTATCATACTAGTTTGTATATTACATAATGGAAGCTTGGGATATTCACCTTGTATAAACAATCTTGCTCAATATAGTAGTATGCTACTTGGTTTGTTTCTACTTCAATGTGTACATGTGTTTATTTTAGTATATCACCTATAAAAATTAGTGGAGCCCTTAGGATCTTTGCTTGATTACCAGCATTGTGATGGCAGTCACACTAGTGGGGGCTGGGTAATCTATAAGCACATCCTTATGCAGGTCCCTAGTCTCAGGACTATCGAGACAGGGCATCGATACTCCGGAGTAGACTAGCGTATGCGCTTCTCATCCTAGTGTGGGAGATGGTCTGTCCCACAGCCATCAGTACGTCGTACTGGAGATTGTATGCGGGTGCTCGTTGGGTTACGAGTACACTGGACAGGACTCGTCGGGAACTGTTGGTTGGTACTATACCTATCGTCAGTTATCATTTCCCAGGTGACATGAGTACAGCTTAGTCCGCTGACTTGACACTGTCACTTCGCCTCGAGTGTGTTCCCACTGTACTTAGATTACTACCCTACCATGACTCAAAGGAGTCATGCAAACAGGTAGTAGTTGGGTGCAGTCCCGAAGCACTTGGAGGCAGTGACGGTTAGACAGGATTCGTCTCTCCCGGTATTGGGGGTTGACATCGCGCTGTGTCTAGGAGAGCCATTACACGAGTAGTCCCTGGCCAGGGCAAGCGAGATATACTGGTAGGTTTCCAGTGTTATCTCAGGGTGTTCTGGGCTTCACTCCGACACGACTTGTACCGCTATTAGGGGACTGACATTTACCGCCCCCTAGGCCCGCCATGCGATGTATCAGACGAACAGACCGTACTGTATGGAGATTGTCACAGTCAGACTCAGTAGGAGTTCAGATGGGTTTCACCTCGTCAGTCTTCTTGTCGGCATCTACCTGGGGACCGTTACGCACAGCTAGTGCCGCTTGCGGTCTGTGGTTAAACCCACTGCCAGCGTAGTGTCGAGTCTTTAGAGTCCCACACAGAAAGCTATTCGCCTTTAGGCAAAAGAGTAGAGGTCGCATGGTTTTGCGACAGGGTTCGGTCACATCCGTGCACCTGCGCACGTTTAGTGTCCGGACAGTTGACACTAGCGGGCTTTGGTTTAAGCCAGATCCTAGTGTACGTTTTGGGATTGGTTTTATCTCGTTTGTATTCGTGTTCCTCGGAACGCGGATGCGGGTGTGTATGCATAGTTGACAGAGAGACATAGGCAGGGGATTCTCATTAAGGTTGTTGACTGTTGACTGTTGACATTTTGCTAAACCCTAATGAGAATATGAAATATAATTAACAATAATATTACTTAAGTATTATAGTGACATGGTTGTTGAGGGGTTGACTTTGTTGACTTGTTGACTTTGTTGACCGGTTGACTAGGTTGCACTAGTTGACCATCATCATGACAATAGCTATCATTTCATGGCAAAGACTTTTGCTTGCTTGTTTCTCTTGTGCAAAATGAGTGCATGAAATGATATGGCTATTTTGACTTAAACCATCACATAATACTTGATTGCTATTATTTGTTATGATGACTTTGGATTATGAGAGCCAAGAGAGAAAAAGTCTTTCTCATTCTCTCATTTTGTTTTCTCTCTCTTGCTTGAGCTCTCCCTCTTCCTTTTGCTCTCTCTCTAGTCTATGGTTCACTTGTCTCATGTGTTGAGAAGCAAGAACCATAGAGAAAAATCCCAACACACTCTCCTCTACTCACTCTAGTTCACATGGTTTAGCAAACCGAGTGAACTAGTTTCTTCAAAGTTCGAAGAAGAAGCCAAAGGTAGAAGTTTTCGGGTGGATCGATCTTCGGCGCAAGGAGAGGACGGGGTGAAGCCGATCCGTACACCATCGAGAGTTGAAGACGAAGGAGTTCAAGAAAGAAAGGTATAACCCCCCTAACCGAGTAGTTAACAACTCCTAGTTAGGTTGTTAGGTAGATAGTTTAACAAAGATCCGTTTTGAGTCCATGTTACATCCTCTAGAAAAATCGTTTTTTCGTCATTTCCGCAAGCCTGTAAGTACCGGGAGCGGTAGCATGGACTTACATGGGAGGCTTGAAATGACATCGGTCTTTGCCTTATCGACTTCAATGCCATTTTCAGAAATGATATGGCCTAACACAATGTCGTGTTTGACCATGAAATGACACTTTTCTCCCAATTGAGTATGAGGTGTTTTTCCTTGCATCGTAACATGACCAGTTCAAGATTCCTCAAACACTTAGAAAATGAATCTCCAAAGACGGAGAAATCATCCATATATACCTCCTAGAATCGCTCTACCATGTCAGAAAAGATGCTCATCATGCACCGCTGAAATGTTGTAGGTGCATTAAACAGCCCAAAGGGCATGCGACGATAGGCGAATGTGCCAAAAGGACAAGTGAAAGTCGTTTTGTGTTGATCCTCCGGATCGATCGGGATTTGATTGTAGCCGGAATACCCAACTAAGAAACAATAGTAGGCATGTCCGGCTAGGAGTTCAAGCATTTGATCAATGAAGGGAAGCGGGAAATGATCCTTGTGAGTGGCTACGTTGAGCTTTCTGTAATCAATACAGACTCTCCATCCCGTTTGTGTGCGGGTTGGGACTAGCTCGTTTGCTTCATTCGTGATTACAGTGATACCCGATTTTTTGGCACAACGTGAATGGGGCTTACCCACTTGGTATCAGATATGGGATAGATGATCCCATTGTCAAGACACTTTAGCATTTCATTCCGCACCGCTTCTTTCATCACCGGGTTAAGCCGGCGTTGAGGATCCTTGAAGGGTTTGGAATCATCAGTCATATGGATTCTGTGCTGACAGATAGCAGGGCTGATTCCTTTGATATCAGCCATTGACCACCCAATTGCTTCCATGTTCTTTCTCAAAACGTCCATGAGGGCCAACTCTTGCATAGGCGCAAGGTCGGTTGCGATTATAACTGGAAATGTTTCATTATTTCCTAAGTATGCATACTTGAGGTTGTCAGGAAGAACTTTGAGGTCGAGTTTTGGTGGCTCCTCCACAGATGGTCGCACTTCAGGGGCCGGTTCGTTACGAAGTGGTTCAAATTAGGGCCCCCCGTGTGCGTAGGAAGCCTGATCAGGACTTAGCTTCTCAAGGAAAAGAAGCTTCTCAGAAAACTGTTCTTCAAATTTTTCTTCAAGACACTCATTTTTGAAGTCAAATGTCCCCTCCTCAGACATATCGTATACAGCGTTGACTTCAAATGTGTCATCTTGTTTCACGCTCGCTTGGTTTCCTAGCGTGAAGATGTTGAGGTCAACTGTCATGTTTCCAAATAAGAGTTTCATGGATACATTACGACAATTGATCAACGCGTTGGATGTGGCCAGGAAAGGCCGCCCCAGTATGACTGGAATTTGACCGTTGGGATTGGTGACGGACTCAGTCTCCAACACAATGAAATCTACGGGGAATATGAATTCCCCGACCTTGATTAGAACATCATCGATTTCTCCTCTCGGTACCTTCGTTGATCGATCTGCCAGTTGCTGAGACACTCTGGTCGGCTTGAGTTCTCCCAATCCCAGTTGTTTGTAAACTGAGTATGGGAGAGGGTTCATGCTTGCCCTTAAGTCTAACAAGGCACGATTGATTTGCTTGTCCCCGATAGTGCAAGAAATAGTCAGACAGCCATGGTCCTTATATTTTACCGGAATTGATTTGGAGAAGACATCGCTTAGAATGGTGGCCAAGAAGACTGTTTTGGGCACATCCATGCGTCGTTTTTGCGTGCACAAATCCTTCAGGAATTTTGCATACGCCGGAACTTATTGGACCACGTCCAACAACGGAATGTCAAGCTCATAGCGTTTGAAAACCTCTAACACCTTTTCCATACTTGCAGAAGGCTTCTTTGATTTCAACCTATTGGGATAGGGAGCCTTAGGCCCAAACAAGAAGTTTGGAGAAGTTGCAGATGGAACAGGTGCAGAAGGCGGGAGTGTTCTTGCTGGATCATTAGGGTAGACTTGCGGCGAATTCTCAAGCTGCTTTGAAGGATGTGCAGCAGACGACGACGAAGAAGGAGAAGAAGAAGAAGAAGAAGAAGAAGGTAATGAAGATGACGACGGATCACAATGAGGAACAGAAACCGCACGTTTGGATGAGTCGTTGGGGTTGACAACCTTGTTGTCAACCATATGTCCTTATCTGAGGACGGTGATGGCGTTCGCATTCTCAATATTTTTCTGCTGAATAATATGAGTGTTATTGTTTCTCTGCTCTCTTGGATTTGTCACGGGTTGAGAGGGAAATGTTCCCTTTTCACGTTCATTAACTGCAACAGCTAGTTGACTGATTTGGATTTCCATTCTAGCTATCGCTTGAGTGTTAGCGCTATGAAACTGACCAGATGTTTGCATAAAATTAGCCAAACTAGAAGAAGTCTGCGAATAAGTTTTAATCAAAGCATCCAACCCTTTTTCAATGGATGACACCATCTTGTCTTCTTGGGAGAACCCAGGGGGTGTAAATGTTGGGTTAGGCTGATTTGGCTGTTGGGGCTGGTTGTTTAAGCATCCCAATTTCTGGTTTTGAAATTTTGAATTTTGAAATTGTTGGAAAAGCGGGTTTGAATTGTTGTTTTGAAAAGGTGCCTGATTCTAAGAAAAATTGGGATGATTCTTCCAACCAGGGTTATACGTCTGTGCGAAGGGATCATTCCTGGGATGCTGGTTTTGATACAGCACGTTAACGTTTTCAGGTCCCTAGAAACCAATGAGAAACGGACATTCTTCCGTTATGTGGCTAGGATGCTGACAGTTAGCACAAAAGGTTTGAGAAATTTGATTGACCGATAGTGGTGTATTTTTGCCCTCTAAAGCTTCCATTCGCCGTACAAGAGGGGTGATTATTGCTTCGGCAGCTATAGAGGTGTCAACTATGTGTGCACCGCTCCTAGTCACAGATGATTTCTCACTCACACTCTCCCACTGAATGGTCTTGTCTGCCAGTTCTTCCAAAAATTTCCATGCATCCTTAGCACCATAGCTCAGGAATTTGCACTGACACATGGATTCTAACATCATGCGCGAACTGGAGTCTAAACCTTCATAGACAATCTGACATAACCTCCTGTTTGTTATGTATATGCCCTAGAGGCCATTATTGTACATATGATGTATATTATAGTGGATGCTTGGATATATATATAGAGAGGACTTTCTTTCTCGATATGATAGTATGCTATCTGGTTGCTTTTTGTCTTAACATGTCGACTTGTATTGGGTTACTGTCTTACTCTCACATGTTGATAAAGCCCTTAGGATATGTACTTGACTACTAGGACTTTGATGCAGATCATGCTAGTGGGGCCAGGGTAGTCCACGAGTACTTCCTATAATTGTTCCTAGTCGATGGTGTATCGAGACAGGGCATCGATACTCCAGAGTAGACTAGCGTATACGCATTTTGACCCATATGATGGGCGATGGATGATCCCACATCCATCGGTGTTTGACATCAAAGATGGTATACGGGTGCTCGGTGGAGACTGGGTACACTGAACGGACTCGCCGAGAACTCCTAGATGGTATTATACCTATCATCAGATAGCAGTTCTCTGGTGACACTGGTACAGGTTAGTCTGTAGACCCAAGATCGTCATAGAGTCTTGTGTGATTCCCAATGTGCTTTGTTTCCAGCTTAGCACGTTCATGAGAACGTGAAAAAGGGTGGCTTTTGGGTACAGTCCCGAATCACATGGAGGCAATGAGCGATAGGAGGGGTTTCATCGCTCCCGCTATTGGGGGTTGATGCTGCGCTGTGTTCGATTGGCTATAACTGGAAGTCCCTGGCCAGGGCTGATATGGAGACCTACTGGTAAGTGTTATCAGTAGTTTCTCGACCCGTTATGAGCCTCACATCGACACAACTTATTGGTTACAGGGGTCTGACGTTTACCACCCGTAGACTGGATATGCAACATATCAGAGGAAGAGACCGGACTGTACGGTTGTGTTACTGATTGGATTCACAGGAGTGTGTACAGGATTTCTTGTTGATCTTCTGATCGCTCAATACCCTGGTGGCTGTTACGTTTTGCTAACCGCTTGCAGCTTGTGGCTGTCTGATATGATCATCACCTACTGCCGGCGTATTGACGAGTCTTTAGAGTCCTACACAGAGGTTTCCTGGCTCAGGCGAAACGGAGTAGGAGCACATATGTTATATGTGCGGGACCGAGATTAATACGATATGTGATGCCATATTCTATTCTCGCGATTTGTGATATCCGCCGGTTATATGCGATATAGCCGGGTTATCGGATCAAGTGTTGATTCGAAAAAATGATACATATTATATTAGTCGGTTATATGTAATATAGCCGGATTATTAAATCAAGTGTTGATTTAATAATTTAATATAGAATTATATATTAGATATATTAAATTACATTAACTAATATATTGCTCACTTAAGTATTTCATTTTCTCACATTTGGATACATTTAACATATATATGATATTTGTTTAATGTATTCTTTTCTTTTGTTACAAAATATTATATATGTGATATATGATATTGTAACATGCTAGGTTATTCATGCAACTTGAGTGTATGAGACTTAGATCATGCTAGGGTTAATATTAGGGTTTATATTTATCATTAAGTAATTCAAATATTGTGGATTTTGTCATGGTTGATAATTGGTGAAAGCTTGTAGAAGCTTGTAGGCTTCTTTGACATTTTCCACTCTTTTTGTCTAGCTTAAGATATTTTTTGACCTAACCTTTAACCTTAGCTCATGGTTAAGTCTCTACAAGAGTTAAGCATGACATTCTTAACCCATGGTTGCATTTCTAACCTCACAACAATTATTCTTTTATCACTTCATCTTCTTCTTCCTCAAAAAGATTTTCTGGCTTTTTCATTTGTGATAAAAGATTGTGAGAAAAAGAAAACAAAAGAGAGAAAAATTCATATTTCATCATCCTCTTGTATACTAGACATATAGATTAGTGTGTTAGCTTCACTAGTTCCTACTTAGTGAAGAGTTAGCTTGAGTCCGTGTTTCCTCAAAGTAGATCATCTCGGATTTTGAAGACTACAAGCAAGGGTGCATCATACCACTTGTGGAGCCTCTCAAGAGTCCGGGAGTTCAAGGATCGCAGCGAAGGGACCACTACTCGGAGCTTATGAAGCGAAGGAATGGATTGCAAAGGTTGTAATCCCTATCACTTAGTTGTAAAGTGTTTGCATATCGATTCTGTATGATTCTTTAGTTAAAGATCTAGGGGTAGGGTTAGCTTGAATGGAAAAAAATTGAAATTGGCATGGGCGATGCCACCCGAAACCTTGCTGTCGTGCTAGATAACCCAACAGTAGTATCATAGCCTACCTATAGAATTAGACGGATAAGTGTAGGATTACGAAACCGAAACAACTCCGAAACATCCAAATCGAAACCCTAGTTTTTGTCGAATTTTTTAAGGTGTCAAATTTTTTTTAAACAATTGCAGAATGCTGTATGAGATTCTACATGAACACAGTACAAAATTCACCACCTCTCGCCGGATTTTGGCCGAGCAAAACCTTCCAAAAACTGAGCAGGCCGGCCGTACTGTCTTCTTTGCGGTTGAAATTTGTACTGTGTTCCAGTCTCTGGGGTTTGGTAATTCAGGTGTTGTTTGTTTTTGCTAAATTTGCATATGATGTTATCTTTTTACAGAGGCAATTCGGAGTGCTTTGTATTCGTAATTCTAGGTTTTGTTTCTGGTATTTTAGACGGTGTTAAAAAGTCAGAACATATATCAATAACTCACTTTTTCCCTTGCTGGAAATTTTCCAAGTATTGGATTTTTCCTTAGTTTAAAACTTTCAGAAAATCATGCAAGCGATTCTGTGGACCCTCTAGGAGAAGGAAGCCTTAACTCGATTATGTGACCGTCAGAACCGCCACTAAACCATAGGGTTTGTGGTAGTTCAGCGGTGCCACATGTGAGGCATTGGTTGACCCTTCTACGGCCGATTCATTAGAATTGTTGCATGTTCTGAGACGTTTTGAACTCCGCTCAAGTGTTGAGCTGTTTGGGAAATTTTGGGTGTTTGTTTATTCGATCGGAAAGTTTAACATTGTTTAGTTATCCGGAATGTGATACAATATGTGGAATTCATATAGTTAGGCATGAAATCCGTAATATGTGATATTTCGGGTTTATGATGTCTATGGTGATTGTGGATTCCAAATGTTGTAGTTTTTCACTTTCTTTTCTGCGACCGTAAGTGTAATATGTGGTGTATCACCGGCTTCGTTGCTATACATCAACGATAATTGGGATACGCATATAACTTACGTTGATGACATGTGATGTTATACGTTGCTGTGATATGTTATATTGGATCGTCGTGATTTGAATAGCCGGGGGTTTTATGTGAGATGAGGGTTTTATTTTCATTCATGTAAAATTTATTGTATGTAATATTCTTTTATTGGGGCACTACCGGGTTGAGGATGTTGTCACCATTGTATATTCTTTACTTTTACGCATTAGTTTAGACCCAAGGAGGGGAGCATAAGTAACCGGATTCTAGGGTCCAGTGAGAGACCATCTCGAGGAGTCGAGGTCGGGTCTCCTAACCCTAGAGTAGGGAGGGTTATTTGCCGCCCTCGTAGGGGTCTAGGGATGTGGGTTTGGCTATTCATCGCGACCGTTGAATCCGTGTTTTATGCCGGCTCAAAATAAAACACGGACCTCCTGGTATATCCAATATTTCATATGTTATTTTCTGCTGCTAATATTCTGTGATGTGATCACTTTTATATATATGCGTGAGATGAATGCTTTATTATTGTATATATGATATATAATAAACATTGCTTATGTTTTACACCCGCGCTTGTCCCGCCCCGGTATGCCGTTAGTTAAGTAACCTAACGGTGCATAATGGGACACTGTGGCGAATGCGGATGGCATAAGCGTACGTTGTATTTTTGTTTCTTATGTGATGCTTAGGAAGCATAAATGATGGGAATTCATTAATGAGATTAATGAAATAAAAGAAATCTAAAAGATGTTGTAGAATCAAATTTATAAAAAAGGTAGCTCTAGTTTTTGCTTTGCATAGCGGTATTCCTTGTAGAATAACCAGCACCTTATTCGATAAGGAAAGAGCCGAGATCTCTTCACCGGGAGTGACCTTTTTAGCGAAACTAGCAGATGCTACAACTCACTCGGTTTTTGTTTTTGATTGCTTGTATAGTTCTTGCTTTGCATAGCGGTATTTGTGAAATATCCTACACCTTATTCGATAAGGAAAGAGCCGAGATCCCTTCACCGGGAGTGACCTGTTTAGAGAAACTGGTAAAAGCCTCAAAATCACTCCTTTTAAAAATCAATTGTTTCTACAACGATATCAAGTTCATTACGCAAAAGGTTTTCATAATAACCTGACGTAGCCCTCCGTCATTTCAGATAAAGACTATTTAGTATTTGTGCTGCGTCTGTTGGCCTTTGTCAAGACGTAGTGTGCGGTAGCTGACTAGTACTTATCTGTTTAAGCATATGATGAGATTGGATTAGGGTAGTCGTACGACCTTGTTGGTCTTTGTCAAGGGTCATACGGGTGGGTTTAATTCAATCAGGGAATGACGGGTTGAACTTGACTAGCATCCTATGGTTTGTTGGCCTTTGTAGAGGTCAAAGGGGGTTAGGGGCAAAAGTTATTATCGGGAATTTCAAGTGTTGAAATTTGCAATGAGATTGCATAACTTTTATGAGATAGTTGGATCCCGATACCCACTGCGAGTAAAAGTTACTCCTGGGAGAGTTTTACACATCATAATGAGCCGATCAAGTAGGTGTCTAGAAAGGTGTTAACCGGGTTATTCCTCTGGGAAAACGAGTTTTATTTTAATTAGGTCCGTGCGAAAGCACGGGGAACCACCCTCAAAGTACCAACACTGGCCTGGCTGAAAGATTGGCCAACTTGTAAGGTGTAATTAATCCCGGCTAATCTTACCTTTTAGAGTTTGAAGGAAGATTTGATAAAAACAGTGGGAGACATCCAGATTATATAAGATAATAACCAATCTAATCTTGTAAGAGCATACGCTAAAGTGTTTTCTTCTCTCTGTCTCCAGGTAACGACCATGTCAGGCCTTAATCAAGATAATAAGGATGTATTGACTGAACCCGCTTGTTATACTGAGCAGGGGAACGTTGGTTCCATTTGTTATAAGATTGAGCAGGGAATATGGACATATCCGGATTCTCACGCCGCCCAAACGAAGAACAAGCATGTTGATGCAACTTCTTCGGGTGTGTTTGTTATCGAGAACTGTTTCTCAGTTTACTCTACAACCTGGGTATTAGATACCGGATCGGGATCCTACATATGTAATATGTTACATGGGCTAAAAAAAGGTAGAGAACCGGGAGAGGTTGATCATTCCATAAGAGTAGGTAATGTTGCAAATGTTGCAGCCAAAGCAGTTGGCGAATACCACTTTGTGTTACCAAATGGTAATACATTGATTCTGAACGAATGCTATTACATACCGATCCTGATATGCAATCTTATATCCGTTTCTTTATTGAGTAAAGAAGGATGTAATTTTGTAGTACAGGATAATGTTATGAACATCTTCCTGAATCAAAAGTTGATTGGATCAGGCTAGTTAAATAATGGCATATACGTTCTAAATCAAACTACAGTTCTTAACATATAGAACACACACAAGAGGAAGAGTTCAGAAATGAACGAATCCTTCTTGTGGCGTTGTAAACTAGGTCATATCAATGCGACACGACTAGCTAAGTTACATAAAGATGGATATTTAGATACGATTGAATTATCATCTTATGAAACTTTCCATTCATGTCTCAAAGGAAAAATGACCAAAACTCCGTTTAGTGGACACGGAGAAAGAGTTACGGAACTCTTGGGAATGATACATAGTGATGTATGCGGTCCCATGTCTACACATGCCAGGAATGGTTCTTCAAACTTCATTACATTCACTGACGATCTCTCAAGATACGGACATGTGTTCCAGTTAAAACACAAGCCTGAAGATTTTGAGAAATTCAAAGAATATAAGCACGAAGTCGAGAACCAAACGGGTAAAAGTATTAAGATCCTTCGATCTGATCGAGGAGGAGAATACTTGAACAATGAGTTCCTAGACTATTTAAAAGAGAATGGGATTCTTTCTCAGCTTACTCCTCCTTATACACCACAGCACAACGGTGTATCGGAACAGAGGAACCGTACCCAATTAGATATGGTGTGCTCTTTTATGAGCACTGCTGAGTTACCTATTTCCTTTTGGAGTTATGCGCTTGAGACAGCTGCAAACCTATTGTATCATGTTCCATCTAAATCTGTACCTACCACACCATATAAGATATGGAGTGGGAAGAGACCATGTCTTAAACGTGTTAAGATATGGGGTTGTCCAGCGTATGTCAAAATGAAAAATCAGGACAAACTCGAGGCACGGTCAGTTCTTTGTAAGTTTGTGGGATATCCTAAACATTCACATGGATAACTTTTCTATCACAGCGAGGAAAAAAGGTGTTTATTTCTCGACATGCCACCTTTTTAGAAAAGGAATTTATTGCAAAAGAAATTAGTGGCAATGAGGTAGAGCTGGAAGAAGTTCCAGCAGCACAAACTACAACTGAAGATTTAGTCGAACCAGAGGATTCGATAGTCCCCAACGAACGTCAGCCTCTCCGCCGATCTAGTAGGGTTCCTTATCCACCAAGAGATACTACGGTTTTCTCGTTGATGGTGGCAGCGAGGATTGCATCATGGAAGATGATGACCCAACTAGCTTCGAGCAGGCCATCACGAGTGGTGACTCTGTGAAATGGCTTGATGCAATACGATCTGAGATGGAATCCATGTACACCAACAAAGTATGGACTTTGGAAGTTTCTCCTGAAGGGGTAAAACCCATTAGGAGCAAATGGATCTTTAAGAAGAAACATGGTGTAGATGGAAAAGTTGAGACTTTCAAAGCTAGACTTGTTGCAAAATGTTTTCGGCAACGACCAGGTGGGATTATGATGAAACCTTTTCTCTAGTAGCTATGCTTAAGTCCATCCGGATCTTACTTTCCATTGCTGCATACCATGACTACGAAATCTGGCAAATGGATGTTAAGACCGCCTTTCTAAATGGTGATTTAGAAGAGTGCGTGTACATGACTCAGCGTGAGGGCTTCGTAGACAGTGGGAGCAGCGGAAAGGTGTGCAAGCTTCTTAAATCCATCTACGGGTTAAAGCAGGCATCGCGGAGTTGGAACATCTATTTTGATGTGGTAGTCAAAGAGTTTGACTTCATCAAGAACGTAGATGAACCTTGTTTATTCAAGAAGGTGGCAGAGAGTAAGGTTGTCTTCCTCGTATTGTACGTGGATGACATACTCTTGATAGGAAATGATCTTCCTATGCTGCACTCGGTCAAGCTCTTCTTATCACATAGATTCTCAATGAAAGATCTAGGTGATGCCTCCTGCATTTTGGGGATTAAGATCTGTAGAGATAGATCTAAAAGGATACTGGGATTGTCCCAATCCAGGTACATTGACACCATACTAAAGAGGTATTGTTTGGAAGAATCCAAGCGTGGGCTTTTACCCACGATCTATGGACTCACTCTCTCTAAAGAGATGTCTCCTAAGACTGATTTAGAGAGAACTCGCATGTAAGGGATACCCTATGCTTCGGCTGTAGACTCTATCATGTACACGATTCTATGTACCAGACCCAATGTAGCATACTCCCTAAGTGTAGTGAGTAGGTATCAAGCAGATCCTGGAAAGAGTCGCTGGATAGTTGTGAAGAACATTCTCAAGTACTCGAGAATGACTAAAGAGATGTTCTTGGTGTATGGTAACGGAGAACTCCAGGTGGAGTCTTTTACCGATTCAAGCTTCCAAAGTTTGAAGGACGACTCTAAGTCGCACTCGGGATTTGTCTTTACCCTCAATGGAGGGGCGGTTTGTTGGAAGAGTTCCAAGCAGGAAACCGTGGTAGACTCGACGATGGAGGCTGAATACATCGCTGCCAACGATGCTGTCTGGATGAAGAAGTTCATCACTTAACTTGGTGTTGTTCCGTCCATTGTGCATCCAATACCTCTGTATTATGATAACAATGGAGTTGTTGTTTTGGCCAAGGAACCCAGGTCCCATCAGAGATCCAGGCATATTCTGAGGCGGTATCACCTGATCCAGGAGATAGTTGATCGCCGAGAGATTGAGATCAGGAGAGTTGACACGAAGGACAACACTGCGGATCCACTCACAAAGGCCATACCCCAGATACAATTTGAGAGACTCTTCGGGATGTTGGGTATGGGATACTACAACAGCTGGCCTTAGTGCAAGTGGGAGATTATTAGTTATGTATATGCCCTAGAGGCCATTATTGTACATATGATGTATATTATTGTGGATGATTGGATATATATAGAGAGGACATTCTTGCTCGATATGACAGTATGCTATCTGGTTGCTCTTTATCTTAACATGTTGACTTGTATTAGGTTACTGTCTTACTCTCACATGTTGATAAAGCCCTTAAGATATGTACTTGACTACAAGGACTTTGATGCAGATCATACTAGTGGGGCTAGGGTAGCCCACGTGTACATCCTATAATTGTTCCTAGTCAAGGGTGTATCGAGACAGGGCATCGATACTCCAGAGTAGACTAGCATATACGCATCTTGACCCATATGATGGGCGATGGATGATCCCACATCCATTGGTGTTTGACATCAAAGATGGTATACGGGTGCTCAGTGGAGACTGGGTACACAGAACGGACTCGCCGAGAACTCCTAGATGGTATTATACCTATAGTCAGATAGCAGTTCTCTGGTGACACTGGTACAGGTTAGTCTGTAGACCCGAGATCGTCAAAGTGCCTTGTGTGATTCCCACTGTGCTTTGATTTCCACCATACCACGTTCATGAGAACGTGCAAAACGATGGCTTTTGGGTACACTCCGGAATCACATGGAGTCATTGAGCGATAGGAGGGGTTTCATCTCTCCCGGTTTTGGGGGTTGATGTTGCGCTGTGTTCGATTGGCTATAACTGGAAGTCCCTAGCCAGGGCTGATATGATGACCTACTGGTAAGTGTTATCAGTAGTTTCTCAACCCGTTATGAGCCTCACATCGACACGACTTATCGGTTACTAGGGTCTGACGTTTACAACCCCTAGAGTGGATATGCAACATATCATACGAAGAGACCGGACTGTACAGTAGTGTTACTGATTGGATTTACAGGAGTGTGTATAGTCTTGCTTATTAATCTTCTGATCGTTCAATACCCGGGCGGCTGTTACGTTTAGATGACCGCTTGCAGCTTGTGGGTGTCTGATATGATCATCACCTACTGCCGGCGTATTGACGAGTGTTTAGAGTCCTGCACAGAGGTTTCCTGGCTCAGGAGAAACGGAGTAGGAGCACATATGTGATATGTGCGGGACAGAGATTAATACGATATGTGATTTCGTATTCTATTCTCGTGATATGTGATATCGGCCGGTTATATGTGATATAGCCGGGTTATCGGATCAAGTGTTGATTCGATAAAATGATACATATTATATTAGTCGGTTATATGTAATATAGCCGGATTATTAAATCAAGTGTTGATTTAATAATTTAATGTAGAATTATATATATTAAATTACATTAACAAATATATTTCTCACTTAAGTATTTCATTTTATCACATTTGGATACATTTAACATATATGTGATTTATGTTTAATGTATTCTTTTCTTTTGTTACAAAATATTATATATGTGATATATGATATTGTAACATGCTAGGTTATACATGCAACTTGAGTGTTTGAGACTTAGACCATGCTAGGGTTAATGTTAGGGTTTATATTTATCATTAAGTAATTCAAATATTGTGGATTTTGTCATGGTTGATATTTAGTGAAATCTTGTAGAAGCTTGTAGGCTTCTTTGACTTTGTCCACTCTTTTTGTCTATCTTAAGATATTTTTTGACCTAACCTTTAACCTTAGCTAATGGTTAAGTCTCTACAAGGGTTAAGCATGACATTCTTAACCCATGGTTCCATTTCTAACCTCACAACAATTATTCTTTTATCACTTCATCTTCTTCTTCCTCAAAAAGCTTTTCTAGCGTTTTCATTTGTGATAAAAGATTGTGAGAAAAAGAAAACTAAAGAGAGCAAAATTCCTACTTCATCATCCTCTTCTATACTAGCCATATAGATTAGTGTGTTAGCTTCACTAGTTCCTACTTAGTGAAGAGTTAGCTTGAGTCCGTGTTTCCTCGAAGTAGATCATCTCAAATTTCGAAGACTACAAGCAAGGATGCATCATACGAGTTGTGGAGCCTCTTAAGAGTCCGGGAGTTCATGGATCGCAGCGAAGGGACCACTACTCGGAGCTTATGAAGCGAAGGAATGGACTACAAAGGTTGTAATCCCTATCACTTAGTTGTAAAGTGTTTTCATATCGATTCCGTATGGTTTTTTAGTTAAAGATCTAGGGTTAGGGTTAGCTAGAACGGCAAAAATTTGAAATTGGCATGGACGATGCCTCCCGAAACCTTGCTGCCGTGCTAGATAACCCAACACCTCCACTGTTTTAACCCGTGATGGGGACATTTGATTAAGGTGTCTTTGAATCTTTCTAAGCATTTCCAAAAATTTTAACCCTCTTTTTGTTTGAAATTGTGGATTTCATTCCTAATTCGCACGGTTTTATGAATAAGGTAAAATTTCTTTAGAAAAACTTTCACAAAGTCGTCCCATGTCGTGATTGATCGAGCTGGCAAACTGTTTAATCAACTTTTCGCATTGTCCTCAAGCGCAAAATGAATGAATTTGAGCTTAACGACAACCTCACCCACTCCGTGAATTTTCATAATAGCACACACTCCTTCAAATTCACTGATCAGAAGGTAAGCATCCTCGGACTCGAGTCCGTGGAATTTTGGGAGTAGCGGTATGAATTGCGGCTTGATTTCATAGTTATTTTCCGCAATGGTGGGCAACACTATGCATGAAGGTAAGGATGAATGTTATGGGTAGCATCTTTCCTGTAACGTCGCCATTTGTTGCTCCACGATCGTTTGTTCCGTCATCGTCGGTGGTGTAGAAGAAAAGTGTGAGTGTGAAAGAAGTGTAGGATCGGACGACTCCGATGAAGCAGAAGGTAAGAAGGTCTCGGAAGGTTCCGAGGAATCTGAAGGTGTAGAAGAGTCGGAAGATACAGTCATAAACCGGACCAATCGAGATTGTGAATCTCTAGTCCAAGCTGACATGCATTATCCGGAAGTGGTAGGGAAAGACTGAGGAAATGTAGGAAAAATTGTTGTTAACTAAAATATTCACAACAACAAATATCACAAAAAAAGGTATAACAAGAACACAAACAAGACACACAGCACACACCTAAACAGTCTAGGGTTACCTAGGTCAACTAGACCTGCTAAAAAAACTTGCTTTGTGAAGTAAAAATGTACCGCGGGCCCACGATAGACTGATCGAGAAGCCAGGTAAGTGCAGAGCAGAAGGGAGGTTTTCCCTCGCTTTCGTGAGATTACTTAATTAGAATAACCTTCTCTCTTTCGGCGGTTGCGCCTTTCACACTTTCCTAAACACTTCTTGAACAATGTACCGATGGGCGGTGTTCGAAATACACTTAACTTTCCTTATTGAGCGCGAAGTCCTTAGAGGCTGAAAGTCTAATTTCTTTTTAATGTTAATGGGGGTGTGAAAAATGCTTGTTCTTTGTGGTTTGTGGGCCACGGAGAAGGGTGATGAAATCCCTTACCGTATCTTATTGGGGTTCTTTTTCCCTTAAGTCCGTATTAAAGTTATGCAATGCGCAATTCAATGAAAAAGTTGTTCAACACATCAAGCAATCATTTTTTTATGTTTAAAAGCGGCGCTGCAACAAATACGGGTTAGTTCCTTTGGTGTTTGGAAATATGCTTGCAAAGAATCCTGCAAAGATAAGGTAGTGGACGTGTCGGATTTGAGAAGAAGGTGTTTTATGGAATACGTACCGATGGATTTTTGGGTTAAGAAACCCCCGTTTGTCTTGAATCCGTTCGGGTTGAAAGGTTCGCTTGCGCGGGTCAATCTACCCGGATCTTTGGCACTATATCCTGTTATCACATTAGCTTTGAGCACACCCCTTTCGTCGCACAATCGCTAATCGCAAATTCTTCGTATCTGAAAATGTCGTAAAAACGGCGATTTTAGTACGAAAAGCGATATATATGGCCAAATCCCTGCATACTAAAAATTATAGAAATCAAACAATAAAATTGAGAAAATAATTCAGTAATAGAGAAAAGGGGAAATTTTTTGAAGCAATAGGAGTTGCTTGGGCCGGCGGCGCAGGAGATTCCTTCAATGTTGCCGGTCCAATCAATGAGTTGGGGCTCCAATTTCCTTCTGTGGTCTCAGTTTTATAGTATTTTCTCACTTATATTGTGTGATTTTTCTAAATAGTTTCGTGTTGTGAGCAGGTCCACAGAACAAAGAGCACAATGTCAAAAAATATTGATTTTTATATTTTGGTTTTAAAGGTATATACAAAAATAACTCAAAATAGCTTAGTGATGTTGCCACTCCCCAGCAACGGCGCCAAAAACTTGATGAAAACTCACGGTGTCATGCTTTTGTCGAGTTTAGTTTAATTAAGATATGTCGGTTTTGTTTGATGAAAATAGTGCATGACGTGAGACTCGAGTTTTAAAAATACAGCAAGTGCACGGTGCGTTGATACAAGCCGGCAAGTACGGGTCGAACCACAGGGAGTGGATATCACGCCATCATTTTGAGTTATGAAACAATGGGTCAGAAATGGATTTTTGTCATGTTTTTACAACAATTAAATGAAGAAAGATTTAGGGTTGTTTAAAGAAAACTTAGGCTAAGGTTTGGAAAGGTTGAAATACGGAATTTTGGGGCTTGTCGCCGGCCTTGGTCCGAGCTTTCTGGCTCGTTTTGGTGTGGTGAAGTCTAGTGCACTCAACAAGTCCACTGGTGTTGTTAGATTTCTTCATATCAGCTCAGATATTACTCAGTAGTTTTGGAGGGAACTTGATGCATTAAGTCACATCATAACTTTTAGCATTTATTGCACATCACCCTCATTTGTGCTCTTTGTGTGCCAAGGCAGCCCCCCATCATGGTCTAGTGTACATGCATTGTGTAGGACCAAAAATGGTGTATGCATTATTGTTTACACAAGATCTCATTGGATATCGATCGGTTTTCTGTTCCATTTGCAGTGTCAGCTCCCAAACGTTATATCCTTGATTTTGAGTGTGTTTCCAGTCTTTTATCACGAACACCTGCAATCTGTAATTACTGAGCAGACACTGGTTAATAGTACCAATATATACAAAATAGATAACGAATGAGTGGTATTAAAATGCAGTTTTCTATGATGAACAGTGGGTCTACCTAGGACCATTCGAGATTATGACTCTATTTGAGTGATCGTAGACCGATGGACGAAAGCAGCTCACTTTCTTCCAGTCAAGACCACTTTCGGATTCGTTCAGTATGCTCAGACATATGTTGATGAGATTGTGAGACTACACGGAGTTCCGACTTGTATTGTGTCCGTCCAGGACAAACAGTTCGCCAGCCGATATGGCAGAAACTTCAGAAGGCTTTGGACACCAATTGAATTTCAGTACAGCATTCCATCCGCAGACCGACGGTCAGTCATAGCGAACCATACAGACTCTTGAAGACTCGCTCCGAGCTTGCGTTCTAGATTTTGGTGGCAGTTGAGATTGGCAACCCTTGATAGAGTTCTCATACAATAACAGCTTCCAGAAGACGATTCAGATGGCACCATTCGAGGCGTTATATGGGAGGAGATGTCGATCGCCCGTATGTTGGACAGAGCTTAGTGAGAGCAGTATTTTGGGGCCACAGATTGTGCAGGAGACGACCGAAAAGATTAAGTTGATTTGGGATAGGATGAGAGCGGCCCAGAGCAGGCAGAAATCTAATGAAGACCGACGTCGGCACAAACTTCAGTTTATAGTAGGCGATCATGTTTTCTTGAGGGTTTCTTCGATAAAGGGCGTGTTGAGATTCGGAAAGAAAGGGAAGCTTAGTCCCAGATATGTGGATCCCTTTGCGATTCTCGAGCGTATCGGCACAGTTGCTTATCGTTAGGCTCTTCCACCCAGCTTTCCAGATGTTCACCCCGTGTTTCATGTATCGATGCTCCGCAAGTACCTTCATGACCCCTCTCATGTGATTCGGTATTAGACGATCCAGCTGGAGCGCGATCATTCTTTCACCGAGCAGCCGGTGGTCTTTCTGGATCGGCAAGTGAGGAAACTAAGGTCCAAGGTCATACCGTCCGTAAAGGTTCTTGTCACGACCCAAAGTTTGGCCCATGACCGGCAATTAACCACGTAACGTCTACAGGAGTAACGCGACTAAGTGAACCGAAAACCCAGAAATCTAATCAGTAAAAATATAGAGTGTTTTAAGTTTTAAATGGAAGCATTTATTAAAACTTAAGAGATCCAAGTAAACAATCACCAAGATAGCAATATACGACGCCGTAGCGAAGATCAAGAGAAACAAGTGGGAACATCACAGATAGAATAAACAGTATAAGTACAGTCGGCTTACAACGAACTCGACACCAGAATACAAATAATATACATCGTCGTCCTCACACTGTCTCTAAGTCAAATACATATATGGTAGATGGAGAATACTAGATACAACAATGTACATAACTGAAAGATAAACAGATACCGCACAAAACCCACCTATCAGCAAAAGAGCTAGTACACCAACTGTGGGGGTATCTGTGTCAAAAGATGCAAGAACGCAGCCTGCCGCGACTACTCCGAGGGGCAACCTGCAAATACTGTGGCACAACTGCGGTGAGTTGCCAACTCGTGAATAGAAATAACATATAAAGGTAATCGCGAGCATGCACGTACTGCGCTGCTCTAATCATATGCCAGCAGGTGATATCAATGCGTGACAAGCAGTATGTGCAATAATCATGCAAGTGCTCTATCAGGTAATATAACTACAGGATGAGATACAATAATGAATGCTGAGCATAGGAACATAACATCTACACGGAATGTCAACGTGGAATATATAATCGGTGTCCATCAATGCACCTAGATCCCCCAAATAGCTCAGGCGCCGACACTCTCATCGGCCCTCCAATCCTGTAAATCTCTGAGAATCACAAGTGCCCAACATCGGCACCCAAATATCATAAATACTCGTGTCCAGCATCGACACGCAAATCTTCCTATATCGGGCATCCGTCAGTCCGGGTCAACCCCCTCTCTCTCATATATCGGGCATCCGTCAGTCCGGGTCAGCCCTCTCTCTCACATATATCGGGCATCCGTCAGTCCGGGTCAGCTCCCTCTCTCTCATATATCGGGCATCCGTCAGTCCCGGTCAGCCCTCTCTCTCTCATATATCGGGCTCTAGCACCAAGAAAACATATGGGGGATGCACTGAAATATCATATCAAGGGAAACCGGGTTTTTAAATAATTACTTATTCTCTTTTGAAATATCCACGGTTCCCAAATCCAGAAATAACATGGAAACAACATATCTCAATGCGTAATCTATGCAGGTATGAGGATATCAATATATACATTGCACATGTATGAATATGTGATGTAGATGTGTCCAGGTATGCATATAACATCTGCTGATATGCGGCAAATCATGGCAAACATCAAATAATGCGGAAACAGTCTGACATATGATTTATACAATCCTATAATGTGAGTGTCATGGCAATCACTAACGGTGTGAGTGCAGCATATAAATTGTGCTCGTGCAACTTGAACCGTTAGTAATAGTGCGGTGTTCTATCAATTCTCGTTTATGTACGTATAGCAGGGAATGCGGTATGCAATAAACAGTAGTCATGTAGGTGAATGCTAAACATATCGCTATAAGGTCCAATCAGCCCTGACGCATAACGCTTTGCGGGAGATATCCCCGTAGATGTTAAATCTACTCACCGTAGTCTCTCGCTAGGTATTGCCGATGACTTGTTTCCCCTTCTTCACGGCGTCCGTCGCACTCGCCGGCGAGCCTAGAATTTCACAGAATATCACACATAAGCTCAAAACCATGCAAACACGACATTTAAAGTCAACTAGAAACCCGTGTCGCACACCAAGCGCGCGTGTGCGCGATACACTAAAACGTGTGATTACGCGCCTGAAGTCACTCCGACGCGTCGCGATACGCAGAAAGCCCAAACCCACAGACACGTATCACGCGTGTCGCGAAAGATTAAAAATACGGGAAATAGGGTATTCTACTCCAGATTTTGATACAGAACAGATATTATAAAAATATATATACCAAAATACTCCACATAGCAGCAGAATCCAGTGGCCCAAACCCCAACCCCCAACTCACCTATCTAGCCGCAAATTGCGGCCAGAATGAATATTCAGGCGGCCTTCCTTGGGAATTGGGCTCCCAGGTTTTGTGTGTGCACTCTATACCTCCTATACATGCTACAGTAAATCCAATTTTATTCTGAAACACCCCGGGTAGAAGCAGATTCCACAGAGCCCTAATTCTAGTTAAAAATCACACTTTCACACTAAAATGAAAACTTTATGGTATTTTCCTGAAATATGAAGCAAACCCAAGTCTAAAACCACACTAATAACCGATTACCAAGCTAACCAAGCCATAAAAATGTTACTTTAACAGATCATCACTAAATCCCTTCAATAGCACAAAATAATGCACAAAAAGTGATATTTTGCTAGAATTACTACAAGTAATGAAAAGGAGTGTTAAATATGAGCTATATACCTTCAAAAGAGTTTAGAAAAACTCAAAAGTTCCAGCTTTAGCCTCAGGTGCACTGATTTGGTCCAAACACCTCAAAAGAGCCACTAAATCAAGGTTTGTGTGAAGGAATTATGAGGTTTTTGTGTAGGGTTTGAATGAGGGTCTAAAGAGAAATGAAAAGAGAAGTGAAAATGGAGAAAGATGGGGTCTTTTCTGCAGCTCCTCTGCAGGAAATCTGAAAGGGGAAGGAGAGAGAAAAGAGAGGGGATAATGGTCAAACAAAAGTCCAAATTCTCTACCTAACCACCATACCTTCATTTTCTATTCAAAATTTGAATTATTAAAAAGGGTTACCTAGTTAAAATGGATGGGGGATAATTACAACCAGGCAAGGAATGAAAATGGTTAACATAATAACAATAAGAACCTAGGCCACCAAAATTGGCTAAGTGTGCATGTGTACACTCAACACAAAAATTCACACTTAGGGTAAACCCGACTAAAAATAATTAATAACCCTATAAATATATATAAAACATGCACACTTGCAAATTAACGCGAAAATATTCTAAACGAAATTTCAAAGTGTTACAATCTACCCCCCTTAAAGAAATTCGGTCCCCGAATTTCAAAATCTAACTACACGTACCTTCAAAAATGTGGGGATACCTCTTCCTCATCTCGCTCTCGGTCTCCCAAGTGACCTCCCCGCTGCTCTGGCCACGCCAAAGTACCTTGACTGACGGTATGTCCTTCGATCTCAATTTCTTCACTTGTCGATCCAAAATGATCACCGGCTGCTCTGCATAGGAAAGGTCACGCTCAAGCTGGATCGTCGGGTGCTGAATCGCATGCGAAAGATCATGAAAATATCTGCGGAGCATCGAAACGTGAAATACGGGGTGCACGTCTGGAAAACTGGGCGGAAGGGCTAACCGATACGCAACTGCACCAACACGCTCGAGAATCTCGTAGGGGCCCACAAATCTCGGACTAAGCTTCCCCTTCTTCCCAAATCTCATCATAACTTTCATTAGGGAGACCCTTAAGAAAACATGATCACCAACAGAAAACTCAAGTCTGCGCCGCCGACGGTCCGCATAAGAACTCTGCCTACTCTGGGCTGCTCTCATCCTGTCGCGAATCAACTGGATCTTCACGGTCGTCTCCTCCACAATCTGTGGCTCTAAGATACTGCTCTCACTGAGCTCTGTCCAACAGGTGGGCGATCTGCATCTCCTCCCATAAAGGGCCTCAAACGGTGCCATCTGAATGGTCTCCTGATAGCTGTTGTTGTAGGAGAACTCTACTAAGGGTAAATGATGATCCCAACTACCTCCAAAGTCTAAGACGCACGCTCTAAGCACGTCCTCGAGAGTCTGAATAGTCCGCTCTGACTGTCCGTCGGTCTGCGGATGAAATGCTGTGCTGAAACTCAAGCGAGTGCCCAAAGCCTCCTGAAGTCTCTGCCATAGCCGGCTGGTAAACTGGGTGCCTCTGTCGGACACGATATATGTCGGAACTCCGTGCAGTCGTACAATCTCGTCGATGTAAATCTGGGCATACTGAGAAAATCCGAAAGTCATCTTCACCGGTAGGAAGTGAGCCGCTTTCGTCAAACGATCCACGATCACCCAGATGGAGTCATACCCTCGACTAGTCCTGGGCAGACCCACAATAAAGTCCATAGAAATCTGCTCCCATTTCCACTCCGGAATGGGTAACGGCTGTAGCTCTCCAGCGGGCCTCTGGTTCTCAGCCTTGACTTGCTGACAAGTCAGGCATCTCGACACAAAATCTGCGATGTCTCTCTTCATTCTGTCCCACCAGTAAACACCTCTCATGTCATGGTACATCTTGGTGGAACCGGGATGAACACTGTATACAGATCGATGTGCCTCCTCAAGAATCTCGCACCGCAATCCCTCAGCATCTGGTATGCACAGTCTAGCCCCAAATCGTAGTATCCCCTGATCATCGATCACGAACTCGGAAAATCTGTCATGTCCTATCTGTGTCCTGATCTCTGAACATCGGTCATCACTGTGCTGTGCCTCATGTATACGGTCGAGCAATTGTGGGCGTGCATGAACATGCATAATCATCCTCCGATCCGCGTAACTTGAACTTTACCCAGCTATCGCATAAGATCTACAAATCGGCCGATGACTGCCTCTATACTGCGCTCAAACAAGATAGACTACCCCGGGGGTTCCTGCTCAAAGCATCCACAACTACATTAGCCCTGCCCGGGTGATACAAGATCTCACAATCGTAGTCCTTCACTAACTCCATCCATCGGCATTGTCTAAGGTTCAAGTCTCGCTGCTGGAATATATACTTTAAGCTCTTGTGATCAGTGAACATCTGGCACGACTCTCCATATAGGTAATGTCGCCAGATCTTAAGTGCAAAGACCACTGCAGCCATCTCTAAATCATGAGTGGGGTAGTTCTGTTCATGTTTCTTTAATTGCCGTGAAGCATACGCGATCATCCTGTCATGCTGCATCAATACGCACCCTAGCCCTACTCGTGAAGCATCACAATAGACCACAAATCCGCCTGATCCTGAAGGCAAAGATAGCACTGGTGTCGTAGTCAGTAGAGCCCGTAGCTGCTGAAAACTGTGCTCGCACTCCTCCGTCCAATCGAAACGAACTCCCTTCCGGGTCAATCCGGTCAAAGGTGTAGCAATGCGAGAGAAGTCCTGCACGAATCGCCTGTAGTAGCCTGCCGGCCCTAGAAAGCTGCAAACCTCAGTAACTGACGTGGGTCTAGGCCAACTCCGAACTGCCTCAATCTTCCTTGGGTCTACACATATACCATCTCGTGTAATCAGGTGCCCCAAGAAGTCTACGCTGTCCAGCTAGAAAGCACACTTGGAGAATTTGGCGAAAAGCTGATGCTCCCTCAAGGTCTGCAGTGTAATCCGCAGGTGCTGCTCGTGCTCCTCTCTACTCCGAGAATACACTAGAATATCGTCAATGAACACTATGATGAACAGATCAAGATACGGCCGGAAAATACGGTTCATCAAGTCCATGAATGCTGCTGGCGCGTTGGTGAGTCCGAACGAAATCACCAAAAACTCATAATGGCCGTAGCGCGTGCGGAAAGATGTCCTAGGAATGTCCTCCCGTCGAACCCGCAGCTGATGGTAGCCTGACCGCAAATTGATCCTCGAAAAGTATCCTGCCCCCTGAAGCTGGTCGAACAAATCCTCGACGCGTGGCAAAGGATACCTGTTCCGCACTGTCACCCTGTTCAGCTGACGGTAGTCGATACACAAACGCATACTGCCATCCTTCTTCTTGACAAACAGGACTGGAGCACCCCAAAGAGAAACACTGGGTCGAATAAGTCCCTTATTCAGCAAATCTTGCAACTGACCCTTCAATTCTCTAAGTTCCGCCGGAGCCATCCGATAAGGCGGTACAGAAATAGGCCCCGTGCCAGGAACCAAATCAATACAGAAAGAAATATCACGCTCAGGCGGTAGCCAAGGAATCTCGTCAGGGAACACATCAGGGAACTCGCTAACAACCGGAACCTGATCCAACGGAACCTCTGTAGCTCTAGTATCGCAAACATATGCGAGAAATCCCTGACATCCCTTCCTCAAAAGCTGTCCAGCGCGAAAAGAAGAAATCACGCTGTGAGGGGTGGCACCACGGTCCCCCAACACAACAAAAACCGACTCGCCAGGAAAACAAAATCTAACTGTCTTCTCGCGGTAGTCAACAGAAGCATAGCACGTGGCTAACCAATCCATGCCCAAAAGAACGTCGAAGTCCAACATCTCAAGAATGATCAAATCGACCGGAAACTCTCTCTCGCCAATACGGACGATACAGGATCGGAACACGTGCTTAGCAACAAACGACTCTCCCACAGGAGTAGTCACAACAAGCGGCTGATCAAGCAAACCGGACTCTCTACCCAAACTCGGCACAATGTGTGTGGATACGTATGAGTGCGTGGATACGGGATTGAATAACATGTGTGCATCAACAGAACATACTAGAAGGATACCTGAGACCACCGCATTGGACGCCTGCGTGTCCTGATGCGTCAAGGCAAAAACTCGCGCCTGTCCTCCACTTGCTACTGACTGTCCCCTGCCGGCCGCTGGCTGTCCTCTGCCTCGATCACCTCATCCTCTATGAACAAATCCTCCGCGACCATGACCTCTCTGTGCAAGAGTCTGGCACGGAGTAACAGTAGGTACAATAGGCAACGCGGTCTGGCGTGGTGAAGGTGGTAGTGTGACGTGCGGTGCTGCTGCCTACCTCCGGGGTATCTCAGGACAATCTCATACACGATGATAAGAACTCCCGCAACGGAAACATCCCGATGATGGTCGCTGACCCTCCTGGGGATAGGAGCTAAACAACCTGCCTCGCCCCGAATCTCTGCTACCTTCAAGACGTCTATCACTGTGCCGAAAAGGCCGTCTCTGCGCTGATGTATCCGCACGAACTCTCTTCGACTCTGGAACTACCAAAGTCTCAGCAAGTTGCTCCTCGACTAATAGGGCTGCGTCTACAACTGCTGCATATGTCTCGTAATGCTGTGCGCTGATCGCTAGAAACAGTGGGGTAAGCAAGCCTCGGACAAATCTCTTGACTCGCAACTCCTCAGTAGCCACTAGGTACGGAGCATACACTGATAGCTCGGTGAACAGGACATCATACTCTGCCACTGACATCTCCGGAGTCTGACGTAAGGACTCGAACCCGCGTGCTCTAGCATCTCTGACGCTCAGTGGAAGAAAACGGGCAAGGAATAGCGCCACGAACTCTGTCCAGGTCATAGGAAGAAGACCTGCTGCTCTACCCTTCATGACTGATTCACACCATTTCTACGCGAGACCTTCCAGGCGAAAGCTCGCGAACTCAACCCATCTCGCATCGGCGCATCTAAGTGAACGACATATCCGCGCCATCCTATCAATGAAAGATTATGGGTCCTCGGCCGCATCGGTGCCTGTGAAGACCGGAGGCTTCAGCCTCATAAACTCTGACAGCGATACTGAGATGACCTCTGTAGCGGTAGGGACAACTGCCTGTACTGTGAGTACCACCGCGGTCTCTGCAACGGGTGGAACTACCTCTGGTCGCTGCGCTCGAAGTGTCTCAACTAGAGATCCCATCATCTAGCGCATCTCCTCCACACCAGCCCCTAACATGGCAATCTGATCTGTCACGGCAGGAACAGACTGCTCGGGCACAACCGGTGTACTATCCGCATCAGTCTTCGTCTCGGACGAGTCAACTCGAATCTCGGCCCTCGCTGCCGCTCTCTGCGCCCTCGTAGTCTTTGGCGGCATAATAGCTGAAAGGAAGAGTAGGATTCGATAAGGATACGGAAATTGAATCGCAAAAATGTATATACTCAAGAAAGAATTTTGATCAACAAGTCCTAAGGTCGCCTTGGCGGAATACCGTGTCGTGAGTATGCCGCGGAACATACGCACGCTACGCCACTCTGCTTCAGCTACCTACTCCATCATACCAGGGTCATCCTAGGAACACTCCGAAAGATAAAACCTACGCTCTGATACCAACTTTGTCACGACCTAAAGTTTGGCCCATGACCGGCACTTAACCACGTAACGTCTACAGGCGTAACGCGACTAAGTGAACCGAAAACCCAGAAATCAAACCAGTAAAAGTATAGAGTGTTTTAAGTTGTAAATGGAAGCATTTATTAAAAGTTAAGAGATCCAAGTAAAGAATCGCCAAGATAGCAATATACGACGCCGTAGCGAAGATCAAGAGCAACAAGTGGGAACATCACAGATAGAATAAACTGCATAAGTACAGTCGGCTCACAACGAGCTCGACACCAGAATACAAATAATATACATCATCGTCCTCACACTGTTTCGAAGTCAAATACATATATGGTAGATGGAGAATACTAGATACAACAATGTACATAACTGAAAGATAAACAGATACCGCACAAAACCCACCTATCAGCAAAAGAGCTAGTACACCAACTGTGGGGGTATCTGTGTCAAAAGATACAAGAAGGCAGCCTGCAGCGACTACTCCGAGGGGCAACCTGCAAATACTGTGGCACAACGGGGGTGAGTTGCCAAATCGTGAATAGAAATAACATATAAAGGTAATCGCGAGCATGCACGTACTTCGCTACTCTAATCATATGCCAGCAGGTGATATCAATCCGTGAAAAGCAGTATGTGCAATAATCATGCAAGTGCTTTATCAGGAAATATAACTACAGGATGAGATACAATAATGAATGCTGAGCATCGGAACAAAACATCTACACGGAATGTCAACGTGGAATATATAATCGGTGTCCATCAATGCATCCAGATCCCCCAAATAGCTCAGGCGCCGGCACTCTCATCGGCCCTCCAATCCTGTAAATCTCTGAGAATCACGAGTGCCCAACATCGGCATCCAAATATCATAAATACTCGTTTCCAGCATCGACACGCAAATCTTCCTATATCGGGCATCCGTCAGTTCGGGTCAGCCCCCCCTCTCTCATATATCGGGCATCCGACAGTCCGGGTCAGCCCTCTCTCTCTCATATATCGGGCATCCGTCATCCGGGTCAGCCCCCTCACTCTTATATATCGGGCATCCGTCAGTCCGGGTCAGCCCCCTCTCTCTCATATATCGGGCTCTAGCACCGAGAAAACATATGGTGGACGCACTGAAATATCATATCAAGGGAAACCAGGTTTTTAAATAATTACTTATTCTCTTTTGAAATATCCACGGTTCCCAAATCCAGAAATAACATTGAAACAACATATCTCAATGCATAATCTATGCAGGTATAAGGATATCAATATATACATGGCACATGTATGAATATGTGATGTATATGTGTCCAGGTATGAATATAACATCTGCTGATATGCGGCAAAACATGGCAAACATCAAATAAAGCGGAAACAATCTGACATATGATTTATAGCAATCCTATAATGTGAGTGTCATGGCAATCACTAACGGTGTGAGTGTAGCATATAAATTGTGCTCGTGCAACTTGAACCGTTAGTAATAGTGCGGTGTTCTATCAAGTCTAGTTTATGTACGCATAGCAGGGATTGCGGTATGCAATAAACAGTAGTCATGTAGGTGAATGCGAAACATATCGCTATAAGGTCTAATCAGCCCTGACGCATAACGCCATGCGGGCGATATCCCCGTAGATGTTAAATCTACTCACCGTAGTCTCTCGCTAGGTATAACCGATTACTTGTTTCCCCTTCTTCACGGCGTCCGTCGCACTCGCCGGCGAGCCTAGAATTTCACAGAATATCACACATAAGCTCAAAACCATGCAAACACGACATTTAAAGTCAACTAGAAACCCGTATCGCAAACCAAGCGCACGTGTGGGCGATACACTAAAACGTGTGATTACGCGCCTGAAGTCACTCCGACGCGTCGCGATACGCAGAAACCCCAAACCCACACACACGTATCACGCGTATCGCGAAAGATTAAAAATATGGGAAATAGTGTATTCTACTCCAGATTTTGATACAGAATAGATATTATAAAAATATATACACCAAAATACTCCACATAGCAGCAGACTCCAGTGGCCCAAACCCCAACCCTCAACTCACCCATCTGGCCGCAAATTGCGGCCAGAATGAATATTCCGGCGGCCTTCCTTGGGAATTAGACTCCCAGGTTTTGTGTGTGCACTCTATACCCCCTATATATGCTACAGTAAATCCAATTTTATTCTGAAACACCCCGGGTAGAAGCAGATTCCACAGAGCCCTAATTCTAGTTAAAAATCACACTTTCACACTAAAATGAAACTTTATGGTATTTTCCTGAAATCTGAAGCAAACCCAAGTCTAAAACCACACTAATAACCCATTACCAAGCTAACCAAGCCATAAAAATTATATTTTTAACATATCATCACTCAATCCGTTCAATAGCACAAAACAATGCACAAAAAGTGATATTTTGCTAGAATTACTACAAGTTATTAAAAGGAGTGTTAAATATGAGCTATATATCTTCAAAAGACTTTAGAAAAACTCAAAAGTTCCAGCTCTAGCCTCAGGTGCACTGATTTGCTCCAAACACCTCAAAAGAGCCACTAAATCAAGGTTTGTGTGAAGGAATTATGAGGTTTTTGTGTTGGGTTTGAATTAGGGTCTAAAGAGAAATGAAAAGAGAAGAGAAAATGGAGAAAGATGGGGGTTTTTCTGCAGCTCCTCTGCAGGAAATCTGAAAGGGGAAGGAGAGAGAAAAGTGAGGGGATAATGGTCAAACAAAAGTCCAATTTCTCTACCTAACCACCATACCTTCATTTTCTATTCAAAATTTGAATTATTAAAAAGGGTTACCTAGTTAAAATGGATGGGGGATAATTAAAACCATGCAAGGAATGAAAAGCGTTAACATAATAACAATAAGAACCTAGGCCACCAAATTTGGCTAAGTGTGCATGTGTACACTCAACACAAAAATTCACACATAGTGTAAACCCAACTAAAAATAATTAATAACCCTATAAATATATATAAAACACGCACACTTGCTAATTAACGCGAAAATATTCTAAACGAAATTTCAAAGTGTTACAGTTCTTTGGCGTGGCCCGAATAGCGAAGAGGTCACATGGGAAGCCGAGGACAAGATGAGGAAGAAATATTCCCATCTCTTTGAAGGTACGTGTAGTTAGATTTTAAATTCGGGGACCGAATTTCTTTAAGGGGGGAAGATTGTAACGTTCTGAAAATTCGTTTAAGTTAATTTTCCGATAATTAGAAATATAATTCATGTTTTCCGTAAAAAAAACCAAGATATAAATATTTTTCCACATAGACTTAAATAAACCTATTTTAGCTATGAAATTGCTAGTATTTGGTATTTATTTAGTCACTCATAAATTGCTAGTTTACTTAAATATTTTTCTTAATTAATTATTTTTAAATATTATTTTAAGCTTTCACTTATACATTTAATTAGTGATAATTACAAATTAGAATGGGTTAAGTTTACATTAGTGCACCATGACAACTAAATAGCTAGTTTGTAACATGTTCTTTTCTTTATTTTTTTGTTTTCCATGGTTCTAGAGAAGTGTAGGTTTAAATAGAAAATAAAATAATTAGGAAATAAGTTAATAAATGAGATCATGGGAGAGTCTTAGCTTGACACATCACACACACTCACTCACCTCTCTCTCTTCCATTTCTTTGCCGAGACAAGGCCGCAGCCCTCTCCCCATTTCCCCCACCTCATTTCATCATAAAAGCCTCATTTCTTCCATCGAAAATCCACACAAATTCTCACAAATTCATAGTTAAACCCTCACCCATTTTTCCTTGGCCTAAACTAACTTAGATCTTGGAGCAAGAAAGCAATTTGGTAGGCTAAGTTTGCAAGTTAGATCTCAAATTTGTTGAGGTATAAATATTAACCCTATGGTTAAATTGTTGGTTAATTACTTTAATCTAACTTAATTAGGTATAAATATGGTTCAAATTGCGAGATTTAGTTTTTAAAGTGAAGGGTTTGGGTTCAAGTTAGGGTTTTTATCACTTGATTATGGTTGCAATGTGTAGTTTAACATCTTAAGACTTGCAAAATCTAATCTAGTTGTTAATTTGCTAATTGTTAGTTTTAAATTGTCCTAACTAAATATTCTTGCAAACTAATTTCTTGATTAGTGTGTAAAGAGGTGAGCTTGAAAATTGGTTAATAATTGTATAGCCTAATAAGATATTAAATGAACATGGAGGCCACTAGATTTGCTAAAATATCTAGATTTGCACTAAATGGTTAATTGTTTGCTTAGTAGGTTTTTATAATAAATAGCTTTTAAGTTAGTTTGAGGTGGTGATGATCCACAACCTAATTTCTAAAACATGTAATGCGATGTGAGTGCGCGATTGGTACGATTTGGTTCTAAGCTTGGTGGTTGTCACATATAGCGACCCCTAGTTGTGGTTTATGGCGTTGTCGCTAGCGCGTTTTGTGCACCAAGTGAGTGTACGTCTAGTTAGTGCGCGTTGGTTGTCTTGTATCATTTGTGTCCACGATTATTTACCTATCTATCCACTTATTTACTTGTGTGCGATTATAGGATCCGTTGCAGAGACGTTGGACGCGACGCGGAAAGGAAAGGCTGTGATCGAATCAGTTAAGCCGAGGCGTCCCGGTGAGTAGATGTACACATCTATGGAAGGATCGTCTGGATGACGCGAGGCGCCCGATAGTCAGGATTACTTGTAGTGCTTGAATTTATATGCGTAGTCTCCTAATCATTCATCTCATTGCATTACATCATATTATATATATATGATATTATCTCATAGGACACTTGCACCATTACTATTGGTCCATGCGGCACGTGCACTACTTTATGTGAACACAAATGCCATTGGTAATTGCTATGTCACGAACACTATAGAACTTGCTTAGAATAGGTATATGTGCATTTGCATCATATATGATCTGTAGACTTGTACTTGTATATTCATTTCATCAGGATGGATACGTAAGATTGTTAGTCATATATACATACCTCATTGCATCATGATTCATGCATAGCTTCTGGCCATACTTCGCATAGTATATACTATCGTATCATAGACATCCATCATCACCGACATGTTTACATATTGTGATTCTTCTCGAGGATTTCAGTATTGATGAGATTTCTGCACTTTGGGGAAAACCGCAAGAATTTTATAAACCTATTATCATTTTTAAAATAGAAATTTGCGGTTCTCTCGTGATATGATGTGTGTGGTGTCCACCATGTGTTTTCTCGGTTCTTGAGCTGTATCATATACCCGATTCGAGGAGGGAGATGCACCGTCTGCGGGTACATGGTGGACCCGGTGAGGTATCCCGGGGCAAGATGGACGTATTGAGAAGGCGTTGAGCCCGGCAGGGGAGCACTACCGACCGGTTATTATTGACGCAGCGGATATCCGGAGGATACCGACGTAGTTGTGAGATTTGATGATATGGGTCGATCCGGACCGACGGAGCCCGAGATATTGAGACTTTGAGATATTTAGACATTGAGATATACATATTTTATGTCGATATATGACACGGATTTCTGTCCATTTCACTGATGATAATCCAGTTTTTATTTTACAAAAGGTTTTACTAAGTTAAAGATACAGATCTTCTCATATTAGATAGATCATGATTTCATGTTGATTATAGATCCATGTTGCATTCATACTTGTGCATCGCATCATATTAGTATATATAGGCTGTGACGCATTTGTGTGCATGCTTACGATAGCCTTATTAGATGTTACTTGCTACTCACGAGTTGGCAACTTACCCCCGTTGTGCCACAGTATCTTGCAGGTCCGACCCGTCAGCATAGTAGCGACGGGCGTATTTCTTCTTTTCTTGGATTTGCGGCTTTGCTCGTAGGTGGGTTGCGAGGATACTTTTGTTTCCACCTTGTATTTTTATTTATATCTAGTATTCTCCATCTAGACTGTATCGTCCACTGAATTTACTCAGTATCCTGCGCCATTCCTCCCTCAGTATCCACTTGGACCACCTGTCTAAGAAGTTTACTGGATTTGGAGTTCATTTGTGAACTGGGTCCCATCAGATATCCAGGCATATTCTAAGACAGGTATTACTCATTTCGGGAGATGTCATTCTCCGCGAACTTGAGATAAAGAGAAACATTGGAGCGGATCCACTCACTGAGGCTATTTCTCGAACACAATAGTTTTACAAACGGGCTTTGTGAAAATGATTAGTAGAGAAGTTGGGTGTTCGGTATCGCACGGGCTGTGAGTATGCGACACCGCAATAATTTTCCTTAAGTGCAAGTGGGAGATTGTTGGCTATAGTGCCCTCAAGTCAATTATTGGATCACAGGAACGTGGTTGCAATGATTGAGGGAGGACCTATACCGGTAGAACAGTCTTACTCGAGATGATAGTATGCTATCTGGTTTTTCTTTATCATTGTGTACATGCTTCAGGTGACATTACAGATCACTATTACATGTTGATAGAGCCCATAGGATTCTTTCTTAACTTTCAGCAGTGTGATGGAGATCATATACGTAAGAGTTGGGTGGTCTATATGCACGTCCTTAAAGTGTCCCTAGCCGCAGGAGTTTCGAGACTGGGCATCGATACTCTAAGAGTAGACTAGTGTATACGGATAGAGACCCCGACGAGGGGCGGTGGCCGGTCTCACAAGCCATTGGTGTTAGTTGGTACACCAAAGATTTATACAGGTGCTCTTTGGGTTATGAGTACACCGAACGAACTCGCTGGGAACATGGTAGTTGGTATTATAGCAATTGTTAGATTGCAGTTCCCAGGTGACATGTGTACAGGTTAGTCTATCGACCTGAGATCGTCATTTGTCTCTTGTGAGTTCCCACTGAGCTTTGATTACTACCCTACCATAGCTCAAAGCAGTCGTGCAAACAGGTTTTAGTTGGGTACAGTCCCGAGCTATATAGAGGCAGTGAATGGATCGTTAGGGGATTCGTCTCTCCCGGTATATTGGGAGCTGATGTCGCGGTGTGCACGGGTGTCCATCACCAAAAATTCTCGGCCGGGGTAGACGAGAATTACTGATTCAGATCAGTAGTTTCTCAGTTGGTGATAGGTTTCATACCGACACTAAATGTCAAGTTATTAGGGGTCTGACTTAATCCACCCCCTATACTCGATATGACGAACGGACCGGAATGTACGGATATTATCACTGTCAGGCTCAGTAGGGTTTCAGGATGAGTTTTCTCATCGGCCTCCCTTTCGCTCAATACATGGGCAGTCGTTACGTACAGCTAGTGCCACTGACATGCTTGTGGTTAAACCCACTGCCAGCGTATTGACGAGTCTTTGGAGTCCCACACAAAAGGTATCCCTGGTTCGGGCGAAACGTTGTAGAGGCCGTATGGTTTTACTGCAGGGTTCGATCATATTCGTGCACTTGTGCACGGATCATGATCGGACGGATAATACTAGTGGGCTTTAGTTTAAGCCGGATCCTAGTATTATATTGTTGGATTATTTTCATCTCGTCGTATTCGTATTCATTCGGAATACTGATGCGGGTATGTATATACGGATGAGGGGTATTCTTGTAATTCGTTACGAGTTTACTTTTGAGGTTTCCATTTCTTTTTCTTTATTTAAACATTTAGTTTAATGTTTAATATTTATTTGATGGAAATTGTAAGTTCAAGTCTTGGCCTTGAGCATTGAATGTGGCATGTGCAATTTGTGACTCAAGGCGTTGGGTCTTGTGTGTGTCATGGTGCATTGATGGTTCTTGATGTGTGTTGTGAGATATTTGAGTGGCAAGTAGCAGATCATTTTCTAGTGTGATTCAGTTTCTTTATTGCTAACATAATATCTCACAACTCACTCAAGAAAAGAACAGAGCCCATTTTCTTCACTTGGCCAAAAATTCTTTAGCTCACAATTTTCTTCACATGGCTTCTTCTTTAACCTCCACCTATACCCTCTCATGAGTTGAGAATCCTTGGGTGTTTTGGGACAAAGTATTCACACACAATCTCTACTTCATCTTGGGTATCTAAGCTAGCAAACTGGATGCCCGAGTTTCTTCGGTCTTCGACGAGGGAGACCGGAGACCGAACTTCATCGAAGCAGCCGCAAGGAGCTTGGGGTAGAGGTTGAAGACCGAAGGACACAGATCGATCGATATAACCTCTCCAAACTCTTTCTTATAGAACTAGTATATCGTTAATGGTACGATCCGTCGGTTAGGGTTCCGTTAGCACCGGTTTTTAAAAGTTTTTGTTCCGCATTTGGCCATGGATTGATAGCCGGGGCGCTGCCGTAACCCTACATGGTATCAGAGCGAACCAATTAACCGCATACTAGTTTGTTTAGATGATGTTAAACTATCGAAACCGAAAGAACCCTGAAACAATACCCGATATACTCTAGTTTCTGTAATTTTTTTCTGAGTCTTCTAAAAATATTTTAGCAACTACAGAAGACTACTATGATCACCACTAGACTGCACCCCAAATACGAGCAACTTCCACCCAATTTGACCCGAGCACATTGATATAATTTCCGAGCTGGCCGGCCAAATAAGGGAATCTGGGTTTGAAATTTTGGGTATGGACTGGTCTCTGGAAAATTGGTTCAGTGGTATTGTTTGTTTAGCCCAGTTTGGATATGGATTTATCTACTTGTTTGGGGGCTATTCGGGGTTATTTCGAACTCGATATTTCTAACACTGTTTAATGTTTACAGTACTTACATTACTGTCTGTGATCGTGAATGTCATTAGAGAAGTACAACTTGTCTAATTGCTATAGTTCTTTTAGACAGTATTGAGAACGTGACATTCACGTTGATGTTCTGTGTTGTGCTGTGTTGTTGCGGATTCGTCGTGTTGGATAGCTTGGGCGCAATGTTAGTACAGTTTAGTTTTATTTTTACATTTGATATCGCGGGGCAAGCGTCCGACATGTGGACTGTCATCTCTGCCTATTTGTATATTATTTGTTTGGGGCAGGTTGAGGTCGATGTCACCGTTGTACATATTTTCTTTTCTGTACTAGGATTACCCCGCGATGGAGTGCACGGATAGCCGGGTTATAGAGGGCAACGGGTCCGCATCTCATGGCGTTGAGAAGGAGGGGGCCTCACTTTAGAATTGGCGGGCTATTCGCCGCACTCGTAGGGGGTACAGGTTGACCCAAGGAGGGGTGCTCAAGTTACCGGATTCCGTGAAGTGCTGGGTGGCCCATTCACTTTGATAAAGGGGGCTGCCTCGCTTCTGGTTTTGGCGGGTAACTTGCCACACTCGTAAGGGTCTAGGTTTTCATTGCACATGCTATCCACACAACCAGGGGAACGTCGGGTTTCACTTGCGGCTCAGTGGAAAACCGGGGCTCCCAGATTATCTGTATTGTTCTGTGACGCTTATCACTTATCGGTGATGTTGCATTTATCATGATTGGAGTGATTATTATATATTGTTATATATACTAGTAGATGTTGTATATGTTTTACACCCGCGCTAGTCCAGTCCCCGCTCTGTCGTTAGTTAAGTAACCTAACGGGAAATGACGGGACCCGGTGGCGAATGCAGATGGCATATATGTACATCATATTTTCATTCTTTTGATGGGACTGCGTTGATTTTGATCAATGCAAAGAAAACAGATCCATTCGATGTGTTGGAACAATTTTAAAAAGCTGTTATTACAAGGACGTTTTCTTTTGTTTTGCACAGCGGTATTCAGTTATAAATATCGAGCACCTCATTCGAGGAGGCAAGAGCCGAGACCGCCTCACCGGGAGTGATCCCTTAGGCAGAACTTTGCTTCATGGTAATAACTTCACTATAGTCGATTATTTTTTTCTTTGCATCGTGGTATTCAGTTTGGAATAACCTGCACCTCATTCGACGAGGAAAGATCCGAGATCCGTTCACCGGGAATGACCTCTTTATCAAAGTTTTTCGCAACTATATATTTATAAAAAGCTATCCGGTTCCTTCAACGATATCATGTTCATTATGTTAAAGGTTTTTCGCCAAAAACCATTCGTAGCCCTCCGTCATTTCAGACAGGTAGCACTAAGTATTCATGCTATGTTTGTTGGCCTTCGACATGGCATAGTGTATGGTAGCTATTTGTTACTTTTCTGTTGCATAGATAGATTTGTTGGTTTAGGACAGTCGTACTACTATTTTGGCCTTCGTTAAGGGTATGCGCGGGTGGGTTCAAATTAACCTAGACATTGACATGTGACTTATGATATGTTGGCCTTCGTCAAGGTCATTAGAGCATGGGGTAGAAATCACATCGGGAGTTCAAACAAACAGGAAGCTTTCCAGGCATGCGTTGTAAGTCCACGGTAGCGCCCCGGCCGTCTAACAGATGCCAAATGTGAAACAAAAACTTTTAACGAAACTGGCGCTATCGTGTACCGTAACCCGGATCGGCCATTGAAGCTAAACTAACAAACTACAAAGGGGTAGAAACGTTATACCGAATGATCCGAGTCCTTCGGTCTTTAACCATCATCCCACGCTTTGTTGCGGCTGCTCCGATCTCCTCGATCTCCAATCTTGTCGTCTGGGTGGCACCACGTCGATGGATCTTTAAACGGGCTCCCGCCTCTGAACCGAGGCAACTCGATCGTCAAGTTTTCTAAAAGAGACGACCAAGATGAAGTAGAGAATGAGTAGAACACTTTGTCTCGTTACGTCCAAGGTCACGGACGAACGGATATGGAAGTTGCCTTTTGGATCGGGTGAAATAAGAAAAAGGCTATCTATTTTTCGTGAACCCGAATCTATCATAATCTTTTTCTAGTGAACAACAACCATTTTTTCAAGTGAGTGAGAGAGAGGGGAGGGGCCGGCCACTTATAGGAGGTGGGGGGTGAGTGTAGGAGCTAGGAGAGTGACAACAAGAGAAAATATCTAGTGTGAACACAAATAAATATCTAGTGTGAACACAAATAAATATCTAGTGTGAACACACAGTGTGAACACAAAGAAAGCAACCAATTAAACAATAACACCTCACCGCTTCTAGAACCTTCTAGAAGCATCCACACTCTTCCAAAGAAAGATAAATCCGTCTTTAACCGAATGTTAAAAGACGGCTGATAGAAAACTGGAAACTGGCAACTTCCAAAAGCGATCCTGAAACGAATTTCTGGATAACCCCGTATCAGTATAAACATACCCGCATTTGTATTACGACCGAATACAAATGCAATTGAGACAAAGATATTGTATCTACACAGTATAATACTGGGTTCCGGCTTAAACCAAAGCCTACCAGAATTATCTTTCCAAAAAACGACACGTGCGAAAACGCACGTGCTTTTTCCGAACCTTGCCATATCACCATACGGCCTCTACAACGTTTCGCTCGAACTTGGGAAAGTGTCTGTGGGGGACTCTAATGACTCATCAACACACTGGCACTGGTTATAACCCCTAGCACGTCAGAGGTACAAACTGTACGTAATGGTTTGCCTATGTATTGATTGGAAGGGAAGCCGACGAGCGAACTCATCTATAAAACCCTACTGAGCCTGACAGTGACAATGTATATACAGTCCGGTCCATTCGTCTAAAGAGTATCGCATATCGAGTCTAGGGGGGTGGATAAAGTCAGACCCCTAATAACGCGATAAATCGTGTCGGCATGAAGCCCATCACCACCTGAGAAACTACTGATCCCAATCAGTAATTCTCCACTACCTCGGCCGAGGATTCCTAGTGATGGCCACCCGTGCACTGCGCGACATCAACCCCCAAATACCAGGAGAGACAAATCCCCGACGATCCGCTCACTTGCCTCCAATGTAGCACGGGACTGTACCCAAAAAAGACCTGTTTGCACGACTTCTTTGAGCCGTGGTAGGGTAGAAATCAAAGCACGGTAGGAACTCACACGAGACAAAAGACGACCTCATGTCGATGAACTAACCTGTACACATGTCATCAGGGAATTGCTATCTGACGCAAGGTATAATACCAACTAGCAGATTCCCGGCGAGTCCTGTCCGGTGTACTCATAACTCAATGAGCACCTGTATACATCTTAGGTGATCCAACTGACACCAGTGGCTTGTGAGACCGGCCACAGCCCCTCGTCGGGGTCACGACTGTATACACTAGTCTACTCTGGAGTATCGATGCCCTGTCTCGAAACTCCCACGACTAGGAACACTTTTAAGGATGTGCTTACAGACCCCAGCTCCCACGTATATGATCGCCATCATACTGCAGGTAGTCAAGCAAGAATCCTATAGGCTCTATCAATCATGCAATAGTGAACTAAAGCATATATACGATGATAAAGACAAACCAGATAGCATACTATCATCTCGAGTAAGACTGTCATATCGGTATAGGTCCTGCCTCAATCATTGTAATCACATACCTGCGATCCAATAATTGACTTTGAGGGCACTATCTCCAACAATCTCCCACTTGCACTCAAGGCTAATTATTGCGATGTTGCATACTCACAGCCCGTGTGATACCGAACATCCAACTCCTCTACTAATCAGTTTCACAAAGCTAGTTTGTAAAACTCTTGTGTTTGAGAAATAGCCTCAGTGAGTGGATCCGTCCTGATGTTTCTTTCTATGTCTCTCTTAATCTCAAGTTCGCGGAGAAAGCCATCTCCCGAATCGAGTAATACCTGTCTTAGAATATTTCTGGATATCTGATGGGACCTAGTTCATAAATGTATACCAAATCCAAACTTCTTAGACTGTATCGATAACTGAACCTAATCAGTATCCAGCACCATGCCTCCCACAGTATCCTCTTGGACCACCTGTCCATAATACTGTCCCTCGTCAGAGGGAGAACTCTTACTCTGACAATCACTCTGTCATCCATGTCACTTTGGAAGCCTGGAATGATAACCGTCTCCCGAAGGAGGCTGCCGTCATCAAATCCGTAGAACAAGCACTTATGTTTTATAACTGCTTCCTAATGTTTCTCCAGGATTGGATTAATATAAACTTATCGCATCTAGTGCAAAAACAACATCTGGTGTGGTACTTGACATCTCATGATTGACTCAATTGCCTAAGCAAGTGATCTGCCAATCATGCACATCCCTCTCCCCTTTAGTCTGTAAGACACCTTTAGAGAGGGTGACTCCATCACCTGCAGGTACACCACCATGCCAGGAGTCATCTATTCAAAAAACTATTAGAATACTGTCAAAGTACCTACATTGGGAAACTACCCAAATCTAGATCTAAAACCATAGATCTAGTAACCAAAATGTTAGATATTATATCCATATCCTTTCTGGAGAAACAACTGTGTGACGACCAAAGTACGACCGATTGAAGTATAGGAATTTTACTTCCTACTCTGTGTATGTCATCCAAATACCAGGACATCACACACTACTACCATCTTAACAGATCCATCCCCTATTCTGATGAAGTAAAACCTATGACTGTCATATCAAAATTAGATGATCTATCTCCGCTATAACTGCTCGAGTCTATAAATAGACATAAGCTACTTGCCCACTATGCTTCCGCTGCTCCCACTGACCACAACAACCCTCTGGCAGAATAATATACACGTGAACTTCTAAAGCTAGTTTTAGAACGACGTTATACTTATCCTCTTGCCGGGTCTCATAGTCTGGAATAACAATAGTGTCAAGTCTGGGTAAATAAGAACCTCCCTGTCACCGTCCTTGAGGCTACCGGAGTACCTCTCGGGTGTCTGAGGTTACCCACCATATCTGCGGAGTGGCTATTGGAATGTCAAACCTGATTGAATATATAGGTCTTATTAAATTTTCCATAATCATTTGCGGTTTTGGAATCACTTCCAGTTCTACCATACTCCCACTACTATTTTCTGAAAAAATCCATTTTACTAAAACTGTGGCGAGTCAAGAACAATATCAATATTGATCTTCCAGATGGTAGAAATGTCAACCCTCGTCAAAGCCAGGGTCAACCCACAAACAGCTATTACAGAAACGTACCTTGAGTTATCCAGTGTCTGGTTTTAAGCATAAGCTGGACAACTCCCCTTACCTTAACTACGTTAAGATATGAACCATTCTATATCCAATATAGAAACAAAGGCACTAATTTAATTGGAACCAGATTCAAATCATGCAGCTGTCTCCAGTGCATATCAACTTAATGGAAAAATGCTAATCAGCATTGCTCAACTTAGGAATCCATCCAATTATGAGTAACCTAAAAGAGAAACAAGTTTCTCAAAACCATTACTATTATCTGAATACCATTCACAAGAATCTACATCTTTGATCTCTTTGAAGAATCCCGATACTTGCGACACCTGGTTCTCTACTTTATTCTTATACCCACAACTTCTCAAAACTTAGACATTGTATTTCTACGAAACACTTGTCCAAAAACCTAGAGAAGTCATAAGTAAATAGAACATAGTACGAGGACCAACCCCTTTTGTCCTGACAGACACTGGACAACATACAATACTCTATATAAGTCCCCTGAGTTTGAATAACTCATAACCTGTGCATCGTAGGTTGAAAACTGTACACAGGAGATTTCCTCAAATATCACCAATTACAACGAATTCCGATATAATGAGGATGATCTCCTAATTCCCAATAACTTACTTCCACTCATCATCTGTAAAACCATACAGATATGAGAATGAAACCTGGTAAATACATACCCTGGAGTAAGTATCTAATCGGGAAATCAGTTTTCCATTAACAATGCACTGAAACAAAATAATGTTTCGTAGGGGTAACCTGGTATTCCTAGTAATGCATCTTCCATAATCCAATTCATGACTATAATGGTATATTTCTTTTGCCATCTCTCCAAATCCCTTTATTTGTCTTTAGTCGTTACCTTCCGTACATCATCGTTAGGCTAAATGGTTTTCTTCCTTCCCTACCGTTCGGCACCAGCCTATGGTTTGGAAGAAGACTATCCAGTAAGCATAATAGGTGTACTCTCCTAAACCAAGGAGTACTCGTATCTTGAGAGAAGGTGATGATAAAAGACAACTGAATAATACCTTATTCTATTTCTCCCAAACTGGGAAAAACCAAAGGTGAAATAGGAGTGGCGATGAAGTACGCGGTTTGGTCGTGAATGATAACAGTCGCAATTTACTTTGCCCCTCTTTCTAATCCCTTTATCTTGTCTTTACATATTACCTTCTGCACACCCTACTTAGGCTAATTGGTTTTCTTCATTCCCTACCTTTCGGCACCAGCCGATGGTTTGGAATAAGACTATCCAATAAGCGTAACAGGTGTACTCTCCTAAACTAAGGAGCCCTCGCAACCTGAGAGAAGGTGATAACAAAAGACAACTGAATAAACTAATTCTATTTCTCCTGAACCTGGATCCATCCTCGAAGAAATCCCTTCGAGTTCGTATATAACCATACGATGGATCTATCCAATGGAAGTGGATGTCCGTAGCTATACGGGGTGTTCTGAGAAATACAAAGGGTAAAAGAAGGAGCGGCAATAATTTATGCAACTCGGACAATCCAAAATCCAGAATTTTAAGAAGGTTCGGTCAACTTGGTCACTGAGTCATAGTCTAGGGTCGGTCAAAGGTCGCTGCCCAAGAGAGAGAGAAAAGAAACACTCTGCGTGCACTCTAACCTAGATCAGAATGGTTATCACTTTATCTAATCAGGAAAACTCCCACTGTAATCTCAAATTCTCCTCCAAACCTAAAAGAAGAATTAGTCGGGATCACCCGAAGAGTAAACTAACTCATCAGTGGGAATCGGGATCCAACTATCATCGCATGATAACTTGATGGAAGCCACTCAAGTTATCACACTCCAGAAGGTATGCGCATGCCTGGCAAGTTTCCTGTATGTTTGAAACTCCCGATATGATTTTTTTGCCTCATGCTCTTATGACCTTGACGAAGGTCAACAAATCATAAGTCACATGTCAAGTTCTACCCGTCGTTGTCCAGGTTAATTTGAACCCACCCGTAAAAGCCCTTGACGAAGGTCAACAAGGCTATACGACTGTCCCAAACCAACACATCTATCTATGCAACAAATGAATACCCCAGCAGCTACCAAGCACTATGCCTTGACGAAGGTCAACAAACATAGCTTGAATACTACTGACCATCCATAAGAAATGACGGAGGGCTACGGCTGCTTTTTGGCGAAAAACCTTTAACGTAATGAACTTGATCTCGTTGAAGGAACCTGATAACTTTTTATAAAAATATAGTGGCGAAAACGTTTTGCTAAAGAGGACACTCCCGGTGAAGGGATCTCGGCTCATTCCTCGTGGAATGAGGTGCAGGATATTCCAACTGAATACCACGATGCAAAGCAACTTGTAATCGACTATATTTAAAGTTACTACCCTGACGTAAACTTTTGCCCAAGGGGTTTTTCCCGGTGAAGGGATCTCGGCCCTTGCCTCGTCGAATGAGGTGCGGGATATTCTAACTGAATATCACTATGCAAAACAAAAGGAAACATCTTTGTAATAACACTTTTTAAAATTTGTTCCAACAACATCAAATATAGGTTTGTTTTATCTTTGCATTGATAAGAATCAATGCAGTCCCATCAATCAATCACACTAGAAAAGAACGAAAATATAATGTACGTATATGCCATCCGCATTCGCCACTGGGTCCCGTCATCACCCGTTAGGTTACTTAACTAACGACAGAGCGGGGGCTGGACTAGCGCGGGTGTAAAACATATACAACATCTAATAGTATATATACCAATATACAATAATCGCTCCAGGCGTGATAATATGCAACATTACAGAAAAGTAATAAGAATCACAGAACAATACAGATAATCTGGGATCCCCGAGTTTCACAGAGCCTCTGCTGAAACCCGACGTTCCCCTGGTCGTGTGGATAGCCTGTGCAATGAAACCTAGACCCCTACGGGTGCGGCAAGTTACCCGCCAAAACCTGAAGCGAGGTAGTCCCCTACAGTATAGTGAATGTAACACCCGGCACTTCACGGAATCCGGTAAATTGAGCACCCCTCCTTGGGTCAACCTGTACCCCCTACGAGTGCGGTGAATAGTCTGCCAATTCTAGAGTGAGGCCCCTCTGCTTCTCAAAGCCATGAGATACGGACCCGTTGCCCTCCAGAATCCGGCTATCCGTGCACTCCGTCGCAGGGTAAACCTTGTACAGAAATAAAAATATATACAACAGGTACATCGACCTCAACCCGGTCGTGCCCCAAAAGAATATTATACAACAGACAGTGACGACAGTCCACATGTTGGACGCTCGCCCCGCAATAACAAATGTACAAATAAATCCAAACTGCACTATCATTGCACCCTGCTATCCACCACGACATATCCGCAACAATACAGCATAACACAGAACATCAACGTGAATGTCACGTTCGCAAACCCGTCTAAAAGAACTATAGCAATCAGACGCGGTTTACCGATCAAATGACATTCCCGGTCGGAGATATAATGTAAATACTGCATACTAACAAATTTAAAATTTCGATCGACTAAATTTCCCGAAGTGGGCCCCACGTACATCTGGTGTACAGTAATAAAATCTGGGCCCAAAAGAATATACCAAAAACCCACAATTTCCAAACAAAGCCTACTGGGAAAAATTGATGCACTGTTCCCACTAAAGCGCCGCGGTACCGCCGCGTTCTTATGGGATCACGTGCCCAATTTTTCTCAGTATTCTTATAAATGTCTCGTCTGTCTTCTGTGATATGCAAAATAATTTTAGGACTTCATTTAAAATCGACAGAAACTGATAGGATTGAAAATTGTGTTTTTGCGAAATCCGTTCGATCGATGTTTTAAACGTGTTAGCACAAGTTAGTATAGCTTAATGGTGAGGCTCTGATACCACTGTAAGTCTACGGTAGCGCCCCGGCCGTCTAACAGACGCCAAATGCGGAACAAAAACATTTAACGAAACTGGCGCTATCGTGTACCGTAACCCGGATCGGCCATTGAAGCTAAACTAACAAACTACAAAGGGGTAGAAACGTTATACCGAATGATCCGAGTCCTTCGGTCTTTAACCATCATCCCACGCTTTGTTGCAGCTGCTCCGATCTTCTCGATCTCCAATCTTGTCGTCTGGGTGGCACTACGTCGACGGATCTTTAAACGGGCTCCCGCCTCTGAACCGAGGCAACTCGATCGTCAAGTTTGCTAAAAGAGACGACCAAGATGAAGTAGAGAATGAGTAGAACACTTTGTCTCGTTACGTCCAAGGTCACGGACGAACGGATATGGAAGTTGCCTTTTGGATCGGGTGAAATGAGAAAAAGGCTATCTATTTTTCCTGAACCCGAATCTATCATAATCTTTTTCTAGTGAACAACAACCATTTTTTTAAGTGAGTGAGAAAGAGGGGAGGGGCCGGCCACTTATAGGAGGTGGGGGGTGAGTGTAGGAGCTAGGAGAGTGACCACAAGAGAAAATATCTAGTGTGAACACAAATAAATATCTAGTGTGAACACACAGTGTGAACACAAAGAAAGCAACCAATGAAACAATAACACCTCACCGCTTCTAGAACCTTCTAGAAGCATCCAAACTCTTGCAAAGAAAAGATAAATCCGTCTTTAACCGAATGTTAAAAGACGGCTGATAGAAAACTGGAAACTGGCAACTTCCAAAAGCGATCCTGAAACGAATTTCAGGATAACCCCGTATCAGTATAAACTTACCCGCATTTGTATTACGACCGAATACAATTGTAACATTTCGAAAGAATAAAAATATTATTTTTAGGGAACATTTATAATTTAATATTATTTTATTGAATATTTTAATAATTCGGTATATTTAAATCCAAATAAATAAGGGGAATTTTTGGAAAATTCTAAAATAGGGTAATTTAGAGAATTATGCCATTTCTAAGTTTAATTGATTAGTTATATGCTAATTTAGTGTTAATAGCAATTAAAAATCGCTAATCGGTTTTTCTAGCTTTTGTGCAAAACATGCACATATCATCTTTTCTTACACTTGTGCATTTTTCCACCATGGTTTCTCATTTGGGTTTACTATTGAGTGAGAAGGAATTTATAAAAAAGAAAAAGAAAAAAAAAGAGAATGGGGAATATTACTATTGAGGTATGGTGAGAGAGAGAGAGGTATGGGCTTCTTTGACCAAGGACTTAACCATTTCCTTTGATCCCAACACTCATTTTCTTCCCCTCTCCCTCAACTCCCTGCTGTTGCTGCTGCTCCTCACCTCCCTCCCCACTTCACCTCCTCAAAACATCTCAAAAACATCACCAAAACCCCATATTCATTTCATTAAAAGTGTGCACAAGCTCAAGATCTACACATTGGACCAAGGAAGCAAGGATTTTGGCCACTGGGGGCAACTCAAGAAAATTCTTGAGTTGCCAAATGAGGTATTTTCTGGATCCTTAACTTAGTTTTAGCATTTCCTTTACCCCCATGTTTAGATTGAATCGATATTGTGTGTGTGTGTGTGGAATTAAAGAAAACCTAGTTAGGGTTTGAGGAAATTGTGGTTGTAAGATGAAATTGAGCTTAGTAGAGGCCGCACAAACACCCTAGTGATGTTATTTTAGACCCAAACCTGAACTGGAAACCAGAATACGGATTTATGGAATCGATATCGGGGAAAACTGTAAATCTGGGAGTGTATTTTGTAATCTGCTATCACCCGGGGCATTCTTGATCAAATTGATTGGACAGTGATATGAATAGGTACCCTAGAACCACCACACAAGACCCCAGCCCCTACCCCTTTTTCCAGGCCGCCAATTTATTCCCATTGGCCGCAAATTGCAGCCATACCTGCACCAAACTTGCTCGTTTTGGTTCTGTAGCCCCTACATGCATAGATTAGACCCCTGGTATGTGTAGATTTGTCTAATTTGACCTAGGGTGAAATCTGGGACCCTTTTCTCCAGTTGCTGTTTTGATCCTGTTTCTGTATTTCGTATTTTTTGTTCTGGAATTGTGTATCCGTGTTTTACCTCGACTATTTGGCGTTGATACGACGATATCGAGGTTTGATTGATGGTTTTGAAGGCGTGCCCATAGGTTCTAATCTATAGGCCCCTTATCGTATCGTTTTGGGTTTCGTGTGCCGGGTTAGCCTTGATTTGGTTTTAATACGCATATACGATACTTTGATGTGTATGTACCCCATGAAGACTTCGGTACGACACGCAATGCGCGTGGTGACGTCGACAAATGAAGACGCAAGGTGAGTAGATTATATCTACAGGGGGAAGTCGGGAAATGACGTATAGCACCCCCGCAGTCCGTAGTTGATATACTATATATGATAGTTATAGTGTGTCATGGATATTGTGTTAGGTGTTTTATGGATAGTTTAGGCTTAGAAGTAAACTAGTGTAGTTCATAGCCACGAACCCTAGAATAGGTTTACAGCCACACGCACACCCTTGCATATTCACTATACTTACACTGCGTTGATGATGATATTGGATGACTTTGGAGATGAGTCGATGATATTGGGCTTGGTGCCGTGAGATCGGTGATTTGATATGATTCGTATTTGGGATACGATATGTGATTCTTAGCGGGCCTTTGGGCATGTGTTTTACCCCCGCATTCATAATTATATAGATGGTATCGATTTGTACTAGACTTAGATTCAGTATCCCAGATTATTTGTTATGATGATAAGAATACCAGGTACTTGATGAGATAATATGATATTGTCCCATACCCAGCTATTGGGATGCCGTACGACGATTTACCGTACGAGCTTTATATTGATGATAGATCCGCACTCATGACTTGAGGATTGTCATATGATATACTGTATTGTACGCGATACTATTAAGGCGGGATCACTAACTATTATATGTATATATATATTTATATCGACTTAGATTTAGGTGGATTCCATACCCCTCCCGGTTGACTTGATACTTAGATCTGTGGTTTGCATAATAGATTTTAGTCTAGACCCAAGTCATACCTATTACAAAAACCCCGATTTGTCTTATTTCAAATGGCAAGCTGCATTATTATTCATTTACCATTTATTCTACGGCTCGTATTGCATTGCATGCTCATATGTTAATGATTCATATTCCTTGTGCACATGCATTTACATAGTTAGATGCTTATATTAGTGTTCTTGTTGCATGTATTATAATTCATGGATTTCGCACTGTGATATGGTTGCATATGATGATTCTGGATTGTTTTACTCCTGCGTATATATATCAGTGGTATGGGACGCTGAAATATATATGTATACCCATAGAGTATATATATATTAGTGGTATGGGTTGCTGATATATATATACGCATACTTAATATATCATCATGATGATCTATGCAAATTTACATATGCATTATGAGCTCGATGTGAGAGGAGCCTACGTGCTCGGAGCCTATGAGCTCGATGTGAGAGGAGCCTATGTGCTCGGAGCCTATGAGCTTGATGTGAGAGGAGCCTATGTGCTCGGAGCCTATGAGCTCGATTGGAGAGGAGCCTATGTGCTCGGGCCTTTATGGTCGATGGTATATTATATCTCCCCTACCCCACATTTATTGTATATGCATTGCATCACATATTAGTAGTACCTGATAGAGTACCTTCATGAATGCTGCATCCATGTCGGATACATGATATATGGGTTTCATTTGATATTGAGATATATAGTTTGTGTCAATGCTCGACGTTGATTTTCTGATGATTTCATTCATGATATCTCCTGTTTTCATTTTACCGCATACATACATCATATTTGTGATATATTGTTACGTGAGGCACTGGTACGAGTACTTGGCACTACACTTATGTTCAGATGTTACAGTGCCACTTTACTATGCTTCAAACTTATTCATTTGAGGTTTATATTATATCTGATCGTTATGACTTAGGTTTATGTCATGCTTCCAATTTCTGCTTGTAGATATTTTCTATTCACGAGTTGGAAACTCACCCCCGTTGTGCCACAGTTCTTGCAGGTTTTGCCGTACAGGTTTCATAGCGGCATTTCCGGCACATTGCTTCCTTTGCGGGTGATTTGCTTTGTAGGTGAGTTCTTTGTATCAGAACCACCCTTGTATATGTATTATTCTTTGTATCTAGAAATTCCATCAACCAAAACTTGTATATTGTTTCAGACTTAGACGCAAGTGATGTATTATTTCGACCTTAGAGTCGCGCTCAGTAGTATTACGATTTTCTTGCTTATTGGAGATTCTCTTGGGTTTGATCCTCGCCCTTCGGCGTTGTATATTATATTGCTTGTGTGGGTTGTGCTCTTTGCTTAGGCGTAGTAAGTGTGTGATAAAATGCCACATTGGAAAATAATTTACAAAATATGTTTCTTTACTCTAAATGGTTTTAGATTTCTGGGCTTTTGGCTTACTTGGATCAGATGGAGTTCTATAGACTTCATATGGTTCAAGGGCCAGTCACGTGCTCTTTTGGGTCGTGACAAATTTGGTATCAGAGCGCTAGGTTATCCTTGGTTCAAGTCTAAGTTTGACTATGTGGAGCCTAGGGCGTCTATATATATACGGAACTTAGGCTTGACCTTACGGAACTTAGACTTAGTCGAGGGGGTATTAGACCCGAACTTTCTTCGCGTAGAATGACCCTTGGTTGATGGAATAGGTGACTAAAGTAGAGTGACGTACCGTGGGTATGTTCCGCGGCATACTTACGATACGCTACTCCGCTTAAGGAACCTTAGGATGCACATATTTTCGAGATCAGTGATTCTCTTCATATCCATTTGAGATCCCCGATTCTATTAGTTTCATGATCATACCTTCATTGATGTTGTTCCTTCTTATGATCATGTATCCACTCTGGATCTGTTGTTCTCTTTCTTGCTATTGATCTGCTCTCTTCGATACTCGATTGAGGTTCCTGTCGCCATGTTTGAGCACAGTTTGAGCTGCTGCTAGGGTTACAGTCAGTGCGAGCTCGTCTGGTACGAGGGCCGGCCATTGTGTTTTCAGGTGACATGGGAACATCTCGAGTTAGTTTTGGTGATTGTGACCTCATGTGGAGGCGAGTGCTTGATTTTACACTGAATGATCGGGCCATTGTTAGAGCTGCCAGTTGAGAAAGGACTGTTGATGTACAGCATACCTCGGAGATTATGATGTTGCCTATCGTGCAGACAGATGAAACAGCTGTTACTGAGATGGACAGGATGTCGCTTCCGGAGCTTACGAGCTAAAATCGCCGGAGCTTCCAGGCCGATATGAGACAGATGATAGCTAGTCTACCCGATTTAGAGATGACCGCCAATGTATTGCCTTTCCTGGAGGATTGAGGCGCTATTCAGCGTACAGACGAATGAGCCAGTTGTCGCTGCAAATGACGAGATATCGCCCAGATGATTGGAGCTACTGCAGCATGAGTATACACTTAGAGATATGATGGAAGGTTGCTAGTCACTAAGGATGAAGGACTAGGACGTGTGGTTCGTTCGCTTACCGACGCGAGGTCATCAGATAGGTTGCTTCCAGCTAGAGACGACTTCACGCGGAGACGTTGAGAGTCGACAGAGACGATCGAATGTCAGAAACCGTCTATTCCAAGTTTAAAGTATTCGGAAAGACAAGCAGGCAATTCTATGGACCCTCTAGAAGAATGAAACCCTAACTCGACATAATGACCGTGTGAAAGCCTTTGAACCTTAGGGTTTGCGGCAGTTCTGCGGCGCCATTAGTGAGGCTTGAGTTTGCCCTTCTACGGTTGGATCATTGATGCTGTGGTATGTACTCGATGCTGTTAAACTGTACCCAAGATGTTGAGCTCTTAGGGGATTAAGAGGTTTTGACGAATCGATCGAATGGTTCGACTTCCTTCGGATGCTAGGTGGTGAGATGCATTTCTTGGTAGACTCCAGATACGGGGATAGCCATTGGAGCGCCGTCCATGCAGCCACGATGAGACCAGTCCGAAGCAATTGACATTGAGGCAGAGTGAAGTAAAGAGTTCGCAAGAGATTTCGACGAGATGACGTCCCACTCCGCTGACATCAGAGATGCGATACGCACGCAGAGGCGTTGTATATCGATACATCTTCCAGAAAGAGGCGCGATAAGTATGCAGCCGTTCCGGAATAAGAATTAGTTTTAGCAATGGATGATGACTTCCGGGCAATCCGGCAGGAATGAGATTTGAGAGAGAGACTTCGACAGGACCTTTCTGGAATACGATACAAGAAGACCTAAACCCAGGAGTGGTCATGTTGCGCAGACCTAGCAGGCCAGAGTTCGGCATCGTCGACGAGGTAGTTGACCAGGTTCGGATAAAGGACCTCACCCAGATGCGTTGTAATTGATCGAGGACGAAAGAGTATTGAGTATTCCTCCGATGGTTGGGACGTGTTCCCGAGGACCTGTTCGGCCAGACATCTTCTATAGAATGGTAAAGCTACAAAGTACGCGACTTCGAGTCCGTGCGAGAGACTTCGGATTGACCGTGGCCGAGAACAGTGCAGTGCGTAGATAGCATGGCGTGAAACCATAGTGGACGACGATAGAGACAAGTGGAACCAGAGGTTCGTGCGAGACGCTGACGAGCTGTCATTACTTCCCGTCAAGGCTAGAGACCTGATATGCTTACAAAGGCGTTAGGATGCGACCAATTTCCGAGAAAATGTTGTGCAGGGGACACGGATGTCCATCGAGTGAGAAGAGATTATGCAAGAGAGCCACCCTTCGTACAGTTCGGCATAGGCAAGATCGGAAGAGGCCTTGAGCAGGATTCCTTCCAGGACATTGCTGCAATGATGTTTGCACCCAGGATCAGATGTGTGATGTGCATTCAGAGAGCCAGAGGCCGACGTCAGTGACATACTGCTTTACGAGTGGTCATGAGGATTGACCGAGAGATGACCAGAGAAGTGCCAGAACGGAATCGTCCCCGTTAGCACACCTGACAGGGCCGATGAGCCGATTGACTGCGAGGTAGGTAATCCGCAGAGAAGATAAGGACCCAGAGTCAGAGGACGCCAGACCGTGAGCAAGAGGCAAGTAGATATCTTGCGCTGCTAGTATTGGATGCACCGACTCCTTCTCGACCTTGAAGGAGGAACTACCGAAGACGGTACTTATGATTTGGTTTCGATATACGATCTTGGTGCACGCCAGATGCACTAAATCGAAATTCTTCGTGCATGTCAAATGCGCCTGATTTTGCTGTCAGGCACACACGTTGCCTATGACAATGTTTCGTGCACACCAGTTGCACCTAGATGTTGTTTTGTTCACCTGTATGACACATACATCGATTTTGATTCCGTGCGCACCAGACGCACCAGATATTCTTATATACATTTTTGGGGATTGATTTCTTAGAGAGCAGTACACCTTGATGATATTCGCTATGTATTGATGTTTTCGGAGCCCCGACAATTGGATTTTGCTGAAATGTTTTAGTACTGGGGGTTTAAATTTAAATTCGGGGACCGAATTTATGTAAGGGGGGTAGATTGTAACATTTCGAAATAATAAAAATATTATTTTCAGGGATCATTTATAATTTAATATTATTTTATTGAATATTTTAATAATTCGGTATATTTAAATCCAAATAAATAGGGGAAAATTTTGGAAAAGTTATGGAAAATTCTAAAATAGGGTAATTTAGAGAATTATGCCATTTCTAAGTTTAATTGATTAGTTATATGCTAATTTAGTGTTAATCGCAATTAAAAATCACTAATCGGTTTTTCTAGCTTTTGTGCAAAACATGCACATATCATCTTTTCTTACACTTGTGCATTTTTCCACCGTGTTTTCTCATTTGGTTTTACTATTGAGTGAGAAGGAATTTATAAAAAAGAAAAAGAAAAGAAAAGAGAAAGGGGAATATTATATGAGGTATGGTGAGAGAGAGAGAGGTATGGGCTTCTTTGACCAAGGACTTAACCATTTTCCTTTGATCCCAACACTCATTTTCTTCCCCTCTCCCTCAACTCCCTGCTGTTGCTGCTGCTCCTCACCTCCCTCCCCACTTCACCTCCTCAAAACATCTCAAAAACATCACCAAAACCCCATATTCATTTCATTAAAAGTGTGCACAAGCTCAAGATCTACACATTGGACCAAGGAAGCAAGGATTTTGGCCACTAGGGGCATCTCAAGAAAATTCTTGAGTTGCCAAATGAGGTATTTTATGGATCCTTAACTTAGTTTTAGCATTTCCTTTACCCCCATGTTTAGATTGAATCGATATTGTGTGTGTGTTTGTGGACTTAAAGAAAACCTAGTTAGGGTTTGAGGAAATTGTGGTTGTAAGATGAAATTGAGCTTAGTAGAGGCCGCACAAACACCCTAGTGATGTTATTTTAGACCCAAACCTGAACTGGAAACCAGAATACGGATTTACGGAATCGATATCAGGGAAAACTGTAAATCTGGGAGTGTATTTTGTAATCTGCTATCACCCGGGGCATTCTGGAATAAAATTGATTGGACAGTGATATGAGCAGGCACCCTAGAACCACCACACAAGACCCCAGCCCCTACCCCTTTTTCCAGGCCGCCAATTTATTCCCATTGGCCGCAAATTGCGGCCATACCTGCACCAAACTTGCTCGTTTTGGTTCTGTAGCCCCTACATGCCTAGATTAGACCCCTGGTATGTGTAGATTTGTCAAATTTGACCTAGGGTGAAATCTGGGACCCTTTTCTCCTGTTGCTGTTTTGATCCTGTTTCTGTATTTCTTATTTGTAGTTCTGGAATTGTGTATCCATGTTTTACCTCGACTATTTGGCGTTTATACGACGATATCGAGGTTCGATTGATGGTTTTGAAGGCGTGCCCATAGGTTCTAATCTATAGGCCCCTTATCGTATCGTTTTGGGTTTCGTGTGCCGGGTTAGCCTTGATTTGGTTTTAATATGCATATACGATACTTTGATGTGTAGGTACCCCATGAAGACTTCGGGACGACAAGCAATGCGCGTGGTGACGTCGACAAATGAAGACGCAAGGTGAGTAGATTATATCTACAGGGGGAAGTCGGGGAATGACGTATAGCACCCCCGCAGTCCGTAGTTGATATACTATATATGATAGTTATAGTGTGTCATGGATATTGTGTTAGGTGTTTTATGGATAGTTTAGGCTTAGAAGTAAACTAGTGTAGTTCATAGCCACGAACCCTAGAATAGGTTTACACCCATACGCACACCTTTGCATATTCACTATACTTACACTGCGTTGATGATGATATTGGATGACTTTGGAGATGAGTCGATGATATTGGGCTTGGTGCCGTGAGATCGGTGATTTGATATGATTCTTATTTGGGATACGATATGTGATTCTTAGCGGGCCTTTGGGCATGTGTTTTACCCCCTTTTTCATAATTATATAGATGGTATCGTTTTGTACTAGACTTAGATTCAGTATCCCAGATTATGTGTTATGATGATAAGAATACCAGGTACTTGATGAGATAATGTGATATTGACCCGTACCCAGCTATTGGGATGCCGTACGACGATTTACCGTACGAGCTTTATATTGATGATAGATCCGCACTCATGACTTGAGGATTGTCATATGATATACTGTATTGTACGTGATACTATTGAGGCAGGATCACTGACTATTATATGTATATATATATTTATATCGACTTAGATTTAGGTAGATTCCATACCCCTCCCGGTTGACTTGATACTTAGATCTGTGGTTTGCATAATAGATGTTAGACTAGACCCGAGTCATACCTATTACAAAAACCCCGATTTGTCTTATTTCAAATGGCAAGCTGCATTATTATTCATTTACCATTTATTCTACAGCTCGCATTGCATTGCATGCTCATATGTTAATGATTCATATTCCTTGTGCACATGCATTTACATAGTTAGATGCTTATATTAGTGTTCTTGTTGCATGCATTATAATTCATGGATTTCGCACTGTGATATGGTTGCATATGATGATTCTGGATTGTTTTACTCCTGCGTATATATATCAGTGGTATGGGACGCTGAAATATATATGTATACCCATAGAGTATATATATATTAGTGGTATGGAACGCTGATATATATATACGCATACTTAATATATCATCATGATGATCTATGCAAATTTACATATGCATTATGAGCTCGATGTGAGAGGAGCCTATGTGCTCGGAGCCTATGAGCTCGATATGAGAGGAGCCTATGTGCTCGGAGCCTATGAGCTCGATGTGAGAGGAGCCTATGAGCTCGATTGGAGAGGAGCCTATGTGCTCGGGGCCTTTATGGTCGATGGTATATTATATCTCCCCTACCCCACATTTATTGTATATGCATTGCATCACATATTAGTAGTACCTGATAGAGTACCTTCATGAATGCTTCATACATGTCGGATACATGATATATGGGTTTCATTTGATATTGAGATATATAGTTTGTGTCAATGCTCGATGTTGATTTTCTGATGATTTCATTCACGATATCTCCTGTTTTCATTTTACCGCATACATACATCATATTTGTGATATATTGTTACGTGAGGCACTGGTACGAGTACTTGGCACTACACTTATGTTCAGATGTTACATTGCCACTTTACTATGCTTCAAACTTATTCATTTGAGGTTTATATTATATCAGATCGTTATGACTTAGGTTTATGTCATGCTTCCAATTTCTGCTTGTAGATATTTTCTATTCACGAGTTGGCAACTCACCCCCGTTGTGCCACAGTTCTTACAAGTTTTGCCGTACAGGTTCCATAGCGGCATTTCCGGCACATTGCTTCCTTTGAGGGTGATTTGCTTGGTAGGTGGGTTCTTTGCATCAGAACCACCCTTGTATATGTATTATTCTTTGTATCTAGAAATTCCATCAATCAAAACTTGTATATTGTTTCAGACTTAGACTCAAGTGATGTATTATTTCGACTTTAGAGTCGCGCTCAGTAGTATTACGATTTTCTTGCTTATTGGAGATTCTCTTGGGTTTGATCTTCGCCCTTCGGCGTTGTATATTCTATTGCTTGTGTGGGTTGTGCTCTTTGCTTAGGCGTAGTAAGTGTGTGATAAAATGCCACATTGGAAAATAATTTACAAAATATGTTTCTTTACTCTAAATTGTTTTAGATTTCTGGGCTTTTGGCTTACTTGGATCAGATGGAGTCCTATAGACTTCATATGGTTCAAGGGCCAGTCACGTGCTCTTTTGGGTCGTGACAACAAATGCAACTGAGACAAAGATATTATATCTACACAGTATAATACTGGGTTCCGGCTTAAACCAAAGCCTACCAGTATTATCTTCCCGAAAAATGACACGTGCGAAAACGCACGTGCTTTTTCCGAACCTTGCCATATCACCATACGGCCTCTACAACGTTTCGCCCGAACTTGGGAAAGTGTCTGTGGGGGGCTCTAATGACTCATCAACACACTGGCACTGGGTATAACCCCTAGCATGTCAGAGGTACAAACTGTACGTAACGGTTTGCCTATGTATTGATTGGAAGGGAAGCTGACGAGCGAACTCATCTATAAAACCCTACTGAGCCTGACAGTGACAATGTATATACAGTCCGGTCCATTCGTCTAAAGAGTATCGCATATCGAGTCTAGGGGGTGGATAAAGTCAGACCTCTAATAACGCGATAAATCGTGTCGGCATGAAGCCCAACACCACCTGAGAAACTACTGATCCCAATCAGTAATTCTCCACTACCTCGGCCGAGGATTCCTAGTGATGGCCACCCGTGCACTGCGTGACATCAACCCCCAAATACCGGGAGAGACGAATCCCCGACGATCCGCTCACTTGCCTCCAATGTGGCTCGGGACTGTACCCAAAAAAGACCTGTTTGCACGACTCCTTTGAGCCGTGGTAGGGTAGAAATCAAAGCACAGTGGGAACTTACACAAGACAAAAGACGACCTCAGGTCGATGAACTAACCTGTACACATGTCACCAGGGAATTGCTATCTGACGCTAGGTATAATACCAACTATCAGATTCCCGGCGAGTCCTGTCCGGTGTACTCATAACTCAATGAGCACCTGTATACATCTTAGGTGATCCAACTGAAACCAGTGGCTTGTGAGACCGGCCACCGCCCCTTGTCGAGGTCTCGACTGTATACACTAGTTTACTCTGGAGTATCGATGCCCTGTCTCGAAACTCCCACGACTAGGGACACTTTTAAGGATGTGCTTACAGACCCCAGCTCCCACGTATATGATCGCCATCATACTGCTGGTAGTCAAGCAAGAATCCTATGGGCTCTATCAATCATGCAATAGTGAACTAAAGCATATATACGATGATAAAGACAAACCAGATAGCATACTATCATCTCGAGTAAGAATGTCATATTGGTATAGGTCCTGCCTCAATCATTTTAATCACGTACCTGCGATCCAATAATTGACTTTGAGAGCACTATTTCCAACATGCGTATACCTTCTGGAGTGTGATAACTTGAGTGAATTCCATCAGGTAATCATGCGATGATAGTTGGATCCCGATTCCCACTGATGAGTTGGTTTACTCCTCGGGTGATTTTAGATGATCCCGACTAATTCTTCTTTCGGGTTTGGAGGAGAATTTGAGGATACATTGGGAGACATCCTGATTAGATAAAGTGATTAACCATTCTGATCTAGATTAGAGTGCATGCTGAGTGTTTTTTTTCTCTCTCTCTTTGGCAGCGACAATGTCCCGACCCTAGACTATTACTCGGTAACCAAGTTAACCGAACCTTCTTAAAAAACATTTAGTTTTGGATTGTCAGAGTTGCATACTTCATTGCTACTTCTACTTTTACCCTTTGCTTTTCTCCGGAACATTCCGTATCACTACGAAGATCCAAATTTATTGGACATGACCATCGTATAATTACATACGAACTCGAAGAAACATTTTTCAGATTCGAGAATGGTTTCCGGTTCTGGAGAAAATGAATAGGACTATTCAGTTGTCTTTTCTTTTTACCTTCTCTCAGGTTATGAGCGCTCCTAGGATTAGGAGAATGTATACCCATTACGCTTATTGGATAGTCTTCTTCCAAACTATAGGCTGGTGCCGAACGGTTGGGAAGGAAGAAAACCAATTAGCCTAAGTGTGGTGTACAGAAGGTAATAAGTAAAGACAAATAAAGGGATTAGAAAGAGGACAAAGTAAATTGCGACTGCTATCTTTCATGACGAAAACCGCGTAATTCATCGCCACTCCTACTTCACCTTTGCATTTCTCCAGAACAACCTGTATCACTACGAAGATCCACATTTATTGGATAATCCATCATATAGTTATATACGAACTTGAAGGAATTTGATCCATTTTGAGGATGGATTCTGGTTCAGGAGAAATAGAATAAGGTTTATTCAGTTGTCTTTTATCATTACCTTCTCTCAAGTTGAGAGTACACCTAGGATTAGGAGTGTACACCTACTATGCTTATTGGATACTCTTCTTCCAAACCATAGGCTGGTTCCGAACGGTAGGGAAGGAAGAAAACCATTTGGCCTAAGGATGGTGTACAGAAGGTAATGAGTAAAGACAAATAAAGGGATTTGGAGAGATGGCAAAGAAATATACGGTTACAGTCATGAATCTAGATAATGGAAGAGGCATTACTAGGAATACACGGATACTCCTTCGGAACATTTTCATGTTTCAGTTTAACCTATACGTTGTTAATTGAAAACTGATTTCCCGATTAGATCCTTACTCCAAGTTATGTATTTACGAGGCTTGATTCTCACATCTGTATGCTTTTACAGATGATGAGTGGGAGTAAGTTATTGGGAATTAGGTGATTATATTCTCATTAAATCGGAATTCATTGTAATTGGTGATATTTGAGGAAATCGCCTGGGTTTTGCCCGACGGCAAATATTTGGTTTTGAATATCCGCTGTTATGCATCAATTTCAAACTGATATATTTGTACGTTTATTTCATAAAGTGAGATATAAATTTTTGATATTATGTCCATGACATTTACCTATATCAGTTGATGGTTAAGTAAGGAGCATTAAACAGCGGTGTAATTTTTCTTAACTATAGTACAGTTTTCAACCTACGACGCACAGGGTTTGAGTTATTCAACTCAGGGGACTTATACAAAGTTTTGTATGTTGTCCTGTGTCCATTAGAACAAAGGGGTTGGTTCTCGTACTATATTTTGTTTACTTATGACTTTTCCAGTTTTAGAAAAGTATTTCGTAGAAATACAAGGTCCAAGTTTTGAGAAGTTATAGGTATAAGAATAAAGTAGAGAACCATGTGTTGCAAGTATCAGGATTCTTCAAGGTGATCGAAGATGTAGATACTTGTGTTTGGTATTCAGTTGATAGTAATTGTTTTGAGAACTTGCTTCTCTTTCAGGTTACTCATATCTGGATGCACTCCTAAGTTGAGTAATGCTGATCGGCCTCTCTCCATTTAGTTGACATGCACTAGTGACAGCTGCATGATTTGAATCTGGTTCTAATTAAATCAGTATCTCTGTTTCTATAATGGTTCATATCTTAACGATGTTAAGGTATATGGAGTTGTCCGGCTTATGATTCAAACAAGACTCTGGATAACTCAAGATACGTTTCTGTAATGGCAGTTTGTGGGTTATCCCGGGCTATGATGAGGGGCAACTTTCTACCATATGGAATATCAATAGTGATATTGTTCTTGACTCGCCACAGTTTTAGTAAAATAGACTTTTTCAGAAAACAGTAGTGGGAGTATGGTAGAACTGGAAGTGATTCCAGAACCACAAACGATTACTGAAAATTTAAATAGAACCGGAAGATTCAATCGGGTTTGACATTCCATTATCCACTCCGCAGATATGGTGGGTAACCTCAGGCACCCGAGAGGTACTTCGGTATCCACAAAGACGGTGACAAGGAGGTTCTTGTTTACCCAGACTTGCCATTACTGCTGTTCTAGACTATGGGACCCGGTATGAGGATGAATACAGCGTCGTTCTAAACTAGTTTTAGAAGCGCACGTGTAAATGACTGTGCCGGAGGGTTGTTGTAGTCAGTGGGAGCAGCGGAAGCATAGTGGACAAGTTGCTTATGTCTATTTATAGACTAAAGCTGGTATAGCGGAGATAGATCATCTATTTTTGATGTGACAGTCATAGGTTTTGACTTCATCAGAATAGGAGATGGATCTGTTAAGAATGTAGTAGGGTGGTATGTCCTGTTATTAGAATGACATACACTTTGTAGGAAGTGAAATTCCTATACTACAATCGGTTATACTGTGGTTGTCACACAGTGGTTTCTCCACATTGGATATGGATATTATATCAGGCATTCTGGTAACTGGATCTATGGTTTTAGATCTAGATTTGGGTAGTTTCCTGTAACGCCTTAGATTTCGGTTAGTGTTCGTTTAGACGTTAATGCGGGTTTACTGTAAAAAGTTTACCAATTCGGGTTCCTCACATTTTATAACATTTAATTAATAATTTATTATTAATAGTTATAAGCATGCACACATGTGTGCACGTAAATGTGAGGATTTGTTGTGTTAATTTTGATCTTAGCAACCTTGACACATAACCTAATCCTTGTTTAATCCACCCTTTGCTTAATCCTTGATCTTTTGTGAGTGAGAGAGCGAGAGATATTTTCTTTTGGGAGATGAGTAGTATGAAAGCATTAATGTGAAGGCATGGTTAGCAATTAATGCATATGATACACTCACCTCTCACCTCATCCTACACTCACCTCCCTCTCTCATATCCTCACACACTCTCTCTTTTCTCTAACTCTTTTATTCTTTCTTTTTCTCCCTCATCAAACTGAGCACTCAAAAATATTCCCACAAAATTCATCACAAAATTCACAAAAGCTCACAAAATCACATCTTTATCTTGGTTTTGCCTCATGGATGCCATGGAGAGTGCAAAGCTTGGATCATTGAGTTCTTTTGTGTAGGTATGTTCTTTTGCTGTTGTTTAAGTGTTTTTAGTGTAGCTTAGCTAGTTAGTTTCAGTATAGATTGGTTAAAGTTTAGTTTGGTGCATAATATCGTATTTTTAGTGCCTATTTGTGACATATGGGATCTGCTGTGACCGGGAGAGTGTACTAGAAAACTAAACAAAGTAGTTGTGTTGTACCTGAGACCATAGGACCCCACCTGGAGCATGGACGCTTGGAGCTCGGACCCGGCCGGCGACGTATGATGGGGATTCCGTCGAGATCGGCCGTGGGTAGGAGTTAGGGTGTGGGTTTTTCTGGGTAGGTGACTGCAGTGGTTTTGGTGTATTTGGTCTTGTTTGATTGTTGAGTTTTCTCTGTATGCCAAATCTAGGATCACTAAGGTATTTTCTAGTGTTTTGTGTCCGCGCGATACGTTATACGACTCGGATCGTGCACTTTGTGTGGTTTTACTCTTAGGTTGTTTTCGTCGTGTCGCTGTGCGCGTTAGCCACAATACGAACACTTTAGAGTATGTTTTGTGCTGTTGCTGTTAGTGTATATGCCGTAGAGGCCATTACTGTATCATACTAGTATGTATATTACTTAATGGAAGCTTGGGATATTCACCTTGTATTAACAATCTTGCTCAAAATAGTAGTATGCTACTTGGTTTGTTTCTACTTTAATATGTGCATGTGTTTCTTTTAGCATATCGCTTATACATATTAGTAGAGCCCTTAGGATCTATGCTTGATTACCAACGTTGTGATGGCAGTCACACTCGTGGGGGCTGGGTAATCTATAAGCACATCCTTATGCAGGTCCCTAGTCGCAGGACTATCGAAACAGGGCATCGATACTCCGGAGTAGACTAGCGTATGCGCTTCTTATCCCAGCTCGGGAGACGGACTGTCCCACAGCCGTCAGTACGTCGTACTTGAGATAGTATGCGGGTGCTCGTTAGGTTACGAGTACACTAGACAGGACTCGTCGGGAACTGTTGGTTGATACTATACCTATCGTCAGTTATCAGTTCCCAGGTGACATGAGTACAGCTTAGTCCGCTGACTTGACACTGTCACTTCGTCTCGAGTGTGTTCCCACTGTACTTTGATTACTACCCTATCACGGCTCAAAGGAGTCGTGCAAACAGGTAGTAGTTGGGTGCAGTCCCGAAGCACTTGGAGGCAGTGACGGTTAGACAGGATTCGTCTCTCCCGGTATTGGGGATTGACATCGCGCTGTGTCTAGGAGAGCCATTACACGAGTAGTCCCTGGCCAGAGCAAGCGAGATATTCTGGAGGTTTCCAGTGTTATCTCAGGGTGTTCTGGGCTTCACTCCGACACGACTTGTACCGCTATTAGGGGACTGACGTTTACCGCCCCCTAGGCCCGCCATGCGATGTATCAGACGAACAGACCGGACTGTACGGAGATTGTCACATTCAGGCTCAGTAGGAGTTCAGATGGGTTTCACCTCGTCAGTCTTCTTGTCGGCATCTACCTGGGGACCGTTACGCACAGCTAGTGCCGCTTGCGGTCTGTGGTTAAACCCACTGCCAGTGTAGTGTCGATTCTTTAGAGTCCCACACAGAAAGCTATTCGCCTTTAGGCAAAAAAGTAGAGGTCGCATGGTTTTGCGACAGGTCGCATGGTTTTGCGACAGGGTTCGGTCACATCCGTGCACTTATGCACGTTTAGTTTCCGGACAGTTAACACTAGCGGGCTTTGGTTTAAGCCAGATCCTAGTGTACGTTTTGGGATTGGTTTTATCTTGTATGTATTCGTGTTTCTCGGAACGCGGATGCGGGTTTGTATGCACAGTTGACAGAGAGACAGAGGCAGAGGATTCTCATTAGGACTGTTGACTATTGACTTTTTGCTAAACCCTAATGAGAATATGAAACATAATTAGCAATACTATTAATTAAGTATTATAGTGACATGGTTGTTGAGGGGTTGACTTTGTTGACTTGTTGACTTTGTTGACCGGTTGACTAGGTTGGACTAGTTGACCATCATCATCACAATGGTTGTCATTTTCATGCAAAGACTTTTGCTTGCTTGTTGTGGTTTGCAAAATGAGTGCATGGAAATGATATTGCCTTTGACATGATATGAACCATCACATAATACTTGATTAACATTATGGCTCATGATGCTTTTGGATTATGAGAGGGTGTATGACAAAAGAGAGGCTCATTCTTTCTTTGTTTTTCTCTCTCTTGGTTTTGAGCTCTCTCATTCTCTTGCTCTCACCCTCTTCCTCTTGCTCTCTCTCTTGTCTATGGTTCACTTGTCTCATGTGTTGAGAAGCAAGAACCATAGAGAAAATCCCATCACACTCTCCTCTACTCACTCTAGTTCACAAGGTTTAGCAAACCAAGTGAACTAGTTTCTTCAAAGTTCGAAGAAGAAGCCAAAGGTTGTAGCTTTCGGGTGGATCGATCTTCGGCGCAAGGAGACGACGGGGTGAAGCCGATCCGTACACCATCAAGAGATGAAGACGAAGGAGTTCAAGAAAGAAAGGTATAACCCCCTAACCTAGTAGTTAACAACTCGTCGTTAGGTTGTGAGGTAGATAGTTTAACAAAGATCCGTTTTGAGTCCATGTTACCGCCTCTAGAAAATTGTTTTTCATCAAATTCCGCAAGCCCGTATGTACCGGGAGAGGTAGTATAGACTTACAATTGCGTCGGTTAAATGTAGTTTGTACGTATTTAGGGTCTGTTATTAATATATACTTGTTTTATTGTTTTAATGTTGCAGGTTCGCAAGCGGGGACTTCGGACACTGCTACAAAAGGAAAACAGGTGGTTGGATTCACTTAGCCAGGAGTGTTGGTGAGTAGATTTAACATCTACAGGGGAATCGCCGGCATGGCGTTATGCGTATGGGCTGGAAATGACTTAACTTGTCGCATATTTATGTCATATTTAGAATTACGCATTTACCCTACTGCTTAGTAAATTGTTGTGCTTGGACTAGTATCCTTAAGACACTGCACTGTTATTGACAGCTCATATTGCACGAGCACTGATTGTATGCCACACACACCGTCAATAATTGCCATGTCATGCACAACCCACATATAGAAATGCTATGGTTTGGTTAGGGACATTAAGACATTGATTCATATTTCTTTATGCATATGACTTATAGCATACCTGTATACCTACATGCTTACACATATGCCTTGACATACTTACATGCTAGTTACCTGTATACCTATAGAGTATTGTACCATTAGCGATAGGTACATACACACTTCATGACATAGCTACAGGTATACCTTGCACACATACTTCACTTATACACAGGGGGTATATTACATCATTAATTATAGGTAGATACATATACCTTGCTGTACCTTTATTTTTACACATATATCTGGTTATAGCTACAAGTTTACCTTTACTTGATGTTATTTAGAATTGGAGAAATTAGGAACCGCATGATATTTATATTAACTTGTTGCAGTTAATTAGCGGATTTTCCTTTTTATGCTTGCATTTCATTTTTATGTGGCATATATTATATTCATGGATTTTCGCATTGAGATATGGATTTTTCATGATGTTTTCTGGATTTGGGGACCGTGGGAGTTCATGAAATTATGCATTATTTGAAATACACGGTTTCCCTTGATATGATATTTCAGCATCCACCATGAGATTTATCGGTTCTGATATATATACCCCATGCGAGGAGGCGTCGAGGCCGTATGAGGGTACATGGTGGGGCCCGGAGGCACCCTGGGGAAAGATGATTGATGGACCTTACCGATTGAGCCTGGCAGGGGAATCATACACTCAGGTGACATTACCATGACTCGGCGGTTATCATGGTGATACCGACGGGAGTCATGTACGTATGGATATATGGAAAGACGAGGGTCAGAGCTTGGCATTCGTGCTTTTCGGATAGCGTGTGATACGTACCTATCAGGGGGCCAGTCTTGGTGACAGCATCTGATAGATCAGCTTTTCTGTGTCGATGCTTGACAAATTGTTTTCATGATATTTTATTCTAAGTATATATAACAGTGCAAGGGGACGCTGTTATATATGCCTTTACACCAATATTAGTGGAATGGGACGCTAATATATGTGTATTGATATCAATTTATATACATCATATTTATTCACGCAAATATATTTAGGGTGTTAGAATTTTACATGATATTAGATTCGGGTTATAAGAGATTTATTTGGGATTTGATACATGATATATATGAGATTGCTGATTTTGTACATTCAGGATTTATGAGATTTTTTCGATATTGTACAATAAGGATTTGTGAGACTTATATGATATGGGAGCCAATTTGAGGGCTGATTTGAGGAAATGGAATTTGGATTTTCTTGCTGGATTGTGATCCTACCACGATGTCAGGATTCTGTGAAAATGACATATTTCATTCCATACTCCACATTTATTGTTTATGCACTGCTTCATGTAATAGTAGTACCTGTGTGTGTACCTTTCATGACTGTTGCATATATACACATCCATATTATTATTGCTATTTATTGCATATGTTAGATTCGCGCTGTACGTGCATACTTGCGATTAACTGCATATGTTATTTACTATTCACGAGTTGGCAACTCACCCCCGTTGTGCCACAGTTGTTTTGCAGGTCTTTCCTCACAGTAGTCAGTGACAGGGCTATATTCATCTATCTGATCATCTTTTGCTGCGGATACCGCTTCAGCTCATAGTGTGCAGTTTTGCTTAGGTGGGTTTTGTGGTTATCCGTATTGTTGTAATGTATATTCGTTGTATCCTTGTACTCTCCATCTACTATATTTTCTTGTTGACTTAGAGACTTGGTGAGGACGATATTGTATATTATTTGTGACTTGTTGTCTTTTATACAGTTTCCTTTTTATCGTCTTTTAATTCTTCGCTACGGCGTCTTATATTTGTTGTGGTGGTTGTTTTCCGCCTTTGGGCGTGTATTTGCTCCCGTTTAGGGATGCTTTATTTATATTTATGTTTTACCCATTTTGGGGCTAGTTTTACAAAGGAGGTGCTGCCAAAATTTTAAAGGAAATCAAGTTGGACTTTTAAAGAATTTGGGTTGCGATTTTAAAGGTTTTAAAAACATGTTTGTTATCTTTTCTTGTCTTTTAATGGTTTAGATTTCTGGGTTTTGGCTTTCTTTTACTGCGTTACGCCTGTAGACGTTGCGTAGTATTAGGGCCATCACATGCCAATTTTGGGTCGTGACAAAGTTGGTATCAGAGCGCTAGGTTTTACCTTTCGGAGTGTAGGATGACCTTGGTATGATGGAGTAGGTAGCTTAAGCAGAGTAGCGCAGTGTGTGTATGTCTGCAGCATACTCACGATGCGGTACTCCGCCTAAAATGACATAAGTACTAATTGCTTGAAATTCCTCCCTTGATGATTCATATCCTTATGATTCGATTTCCGTGTTCATATCGAATCCTATCTCTATTTATAGCCTTGCCGCCGATGACTATGGGGACTCAGAGTGATGCAGCGAGGGCCGAGGTCCGAATTGACTCTGGTAGGACGAGGACTGACCAGGATGGCACGCTCATTGCATAAGAGCATACGGATCCGCTTTTGACAGATAGTATCGCTTGGCTTGTGGCAGAGATGCAGGACATGCGCCAGACTATGAGTTCATTGGTTGAGACCGTTTGAGCGCAGCGACAGGAGGTTTTCACCCCCGTTACCCAGTTGTTCCTTGCTATCAGCATGCAGCGTTCCGTCACCTACATAGCATCAGTGGATGCAGCCCGAGTTGACGAGGCATGCCTTCCAGAGACTTTGGGAGTTCCAGAATAGAGGAGGACTCGTACCGGTGTACCAGCCAAGAGACAGAGGCTTAGTTGTCGAGACAGTTTTCGTGATCATCGTGGGAGTAGCTGAGGTTCGGGACGAGGAGAGTCGTGTTAGTTAGATCAGCCGTTTGTTGTGTTAACTTCCGTCAGCGATTCTTACATTGCGCGACACGTATTCCAGTCGTGTGCCAATCGGTTAGGAGATTCATCCGTCGTTCTAATCCTTCTAGAGATGTTGGATTTGATGTTCTCCTGGGCACGGACTGGTTAGCTACGTGCTACTCGTCTGTAGACTACCGCGAGAAAACTTGGTAGTTGTATGTATGCCCTAGAGCCCAGTATTGTACAGATGATGTATATTATATTGGATGCTTGGACAAATATAGAGAGGACTTTCTTGCTCGACATGATAGTATGCTATCTGGTTGCTCTTTACTTTAACATGTATACTTGTCTCTTTATACTGTCTTATAGTTACATGTTGGTAAAGCCCTTATGATGAGTACTTGACTACCTGGACTATGATGCGGATCATACTAGTGGGGACATGGTAGTCCACAAGTACATCCTTCAAGGTCCCTAGTCGTGGGTGTATCGAGACGGGGCATCGATATACCAGTGTAGACTAGCGTATACGCTTCTCGACCCATGAGATGGGCGATGGATGATCCCATATCCATTGGTGTTTGACATCAGAGATGGTATGCGGGTGCTCAGTGGAGACTGGGTACACTGGACGGACTCGCCGAGAACTCCCAGATGGTATTATACTTCACGTCAGATGGCAGTTCTCTGGTGACACTTTTGCAGGTTAGTCTGTAGACCCGAGATCGTCATAGAATATTGTGTGATTCCCACTATGCTTTGATTTCCACCTTACCACGTCCATGAGGGCGTGCGAAACGGTGGTTTTTGGGTACAGTCCCGAGTCACATGGAGGCAATGAGCGATAGGAGGGGTTTCGTCTCTACCGGTATTGGGGGTTGATGTTTCCAGTGCTCGATTGGCCGTAACAGGGAAGTCCCTGGCCAGGGCTGATATAGAGATTTACTGGTAAGTGTTACCAGTAGTTTCTCGACCCGTTATGAGCCTCACATCAGTTATTGGGGTCTGACGTTTACCACCCCTAGACTTGATATGCGACATATCAGACGAGGAGACCGGACTGTACGGGAAGTGTTACCGGCAGGCTTTTACAGGAGTTGGAGCGGGCTTGCTTGCTGATGTTCTGATCGCTCAATACCCGTGTAGCCGTTACGTCCAGCTAGTACCGCTGACGGCTTGTGGGTGCGTGATTTGATCATCACCTACTGCCGGCGTATTGACGAGTCTTTAGAGTACTACATAGAGGTTTTACTGGCTCAGGCAAAAATAAATAGGGGCGCATATGTGATATGTGCGGGACCGAGAATAATGCGCGTATGTGATACCGTATTCTATTCTCGCGACTTTTTGTATCGGTCGGTTATATATGATATAGCCAGGTTATCGAATCAAGTGTTGATTCGATAAGTCGATACATTGAATGTTAGTCGGTTATATGTGATATGACCGGATTATTAAGTCAAATGTTGATTTAATAATTTATTGTATAATTGTATATTTGATATACTAGTTTACATTAACTAACACATGTTCACTTAGGGTTTTTTCTCACATGTACACATCTTTACTATATATGTGATATATATTAAAATGTGTTATATTTTTGTATCATGGTTGATGATACATCATCCATGGGTGTATGAGACTTACACTATGCTAATTTTTAGTTTGGGTTTTTAATATTTAAAGTAATTACAAAATCAAGTGGAGGATTAGAAAATGCATTAAGCTTGTGGAAGCTTGTGGATGCATTGACTAATTCAACTTGAGTTTGTTTTTACTATAGATTTTTATTAACCCAACTATAACAATTAGCCTATGGTTAAGTCTCTACAAGAGTTAGTAAATGATACTCACTCACCATGGTTAGCCTTCTCACTTGATCATTATCCTCATCTCTTTTTTTTCTTCTTCTTCTTCATTGTTAAGAAAGAAAAAGCTTGCTAGGGTTTGATCCAAAGTAAGAACTAAAGTGAGAAATAAAAATCCAAAGAGAACCCACTTCTTATTTCTCCATCCTCTACTAGACTAGCACTTTAGTATAGAGTGTTTGCTTCACTAATTCTCATATTAATGAAGTAGTAGCTTGAGTCGGAATTCCCTCGACGTAGATCATCTTCGGCCTCGGAGACTTCAAGCAAGGTCGCATCTTTCGCCTCGTGAAGCCATGCAAGAGCCCGGGAGAACCACGATCGCAGCGAAGGGACTTCAACAAGGAGTTAGAGAAGTGAAGGACCGATCTACAAAGGTTGTATATCGTATTCACTTAGTCGTAAACATAGTTTACATACATTTGAAACCCCAATTTTCTAGCAACGATCTTGCTTAGGGGTATTCGGCATGGCTAAAATTTTAAATGGGCATGTTTGATGCTTCCTTAACCCTTGTTAGAGTGCCTAGTAACCCTACAGTGGTATCAGAGCGTAGCTAGAGCATTAGGCGATGTGTTAACGAAGTTAAAACCCCGATCGAACCCGAAAACGTCAAAACGACCCCCTCTCTGGACTTTTTTCAAAATCTGTGATTTTTCAGAATTAAAAATACCTAAAAAATTCAGCAGGGTTTTCTAAGAATTATGGTGCAAATTTTATGACGTAAGAAGTACGTACCGCCGCGGTTCCGCGGCAATACCCTGCTAACCGCGGCTGTACAGTGAGTTTTTGACTTGGGGTTTGCACAGTAATACTTTTATCTGATAGTACTATTTATGGGTATTTTTAAACTGACTCAAGTGTTGAGTATTTTGGGGATCCTTTTGTATTCGTTAATTCGATCGGAAGATTTAATTTCGTATTGTTATTCCGGATAATTTAGAAAATACAAAAATGTTCGAACGGATATCATTAACTCAATTTTTCCCGGCACGAAAAACATTCAAGTGTTGAATTTTTCTCGGGTTTAAATCTTTCGGAAAAACGTACATGTGAGGCGATGGACCCTCTAGAAGACAACAAACCTTAACTCGATTATGTGACCGTCTTGAACTGCCCTTTGAACCTTAGGGTTCGGGGCAGTACGGCGTGCCACATGTGAGGTGTTGGCTTGACCCTTCTACGGCTGGACCGCTGCTACGGTGACGTATTCTGGAATTTTTGAACTCCGCTCAAGTGTTGAGCTATTTAGGAAATCTTGGGTATTTGATTATTCGATCGGAAACTTTAATACTGTCTATTTATCTGGAATGTGATACAATATGAGGAATTCATACAGTTAGACATGAAATGCGAAGTATATGATATTTCGTATTTACGATGTCTAAACAGATTGTGGATTCCAAATGTTGTAGTTTTACACTTTCTTTTCTATGACCGTAAGTGTAATATGTGATATCGCCGGTTTCGTTGCTATATGTCAACGACAATTGGGATGCACATATTTACTTACGTTGATGACATGCGATGTTATGTGTTGCTAGATATGTTATATTGGATCATCGCGTTCTGAATAGCCGGGGGTTTTATGTGAGATGAGAGTTTTTATTTTCATTCATGTAAAATTAAATGTATGTAATATTCTTTTATTGGGGCACTTCCGGGATGAGGTTGATGTCACCTTTTGTATATTATTTACTTTTCCGCACTAGGATAGACCCAAGGAGGAGAGCACAAGTAACCGGATTCTGGAGTTCAGTAGGAGACCAACTCGAGGAGTCGAGTCCGGGTCTCCTAACTCTAGAATTGGTAGGGTTGCTTGCCGCTCTCGTAGTGGTCTAGGGGTGTGGGTTTGGCTATTCATCGCGACCGTGGAATCCGTGTTTTATACAGGCTCAAAATAAAACACGGACGTCCTAGTATATCCAATGTTTTATATGTTTCTTCTGCTGCGATATCTGTGATGTGATCATTTGATGTGCTGTGATAAATACTGTATATAGTATATATAATATATTATATAGGCATTACTTATATTTTACACCCGCGTTAGCCCTGCCCCGCTCTGCCGTTAGTTACCTAACCTAACGGTGCACGAGGGGACATCGAGGTGACTGCGGATGGCATAAGTGTACGTCGTATTTATCTGTGATGTTTAGGGGACTTAAATGATGGGACTTCATTAATGTGATTAATGAAAGAAAAGAAACCTAAAAGACGTTGTAGAATCAAATTTTTCAAAAAGGGTAGCTACAGTTTTGCTTTGCATAGCGATATATATGATATATCTCGCACCTTATTCGATGAGGAAAGAGCCGAGATCCCTTCACCGGGAGTGACCTCTTTAGCAAAACTAGCAGATGCTACAACACTCGGTTTGCTTTTGACTGCTTTTGGAGTTTTGCTTTGCATAGTGATGTATATGATATATCCTGCACCTTATTCCATAAGGAAAGAGCCGAGACCCCTTCACCGGGAATGACCTCTTTAGCAAAACTAATAAAAGCCTCAAAATCACTCCATTTCAAAATTCACTCGATTCTACAACGATATCAAGTTCATTACGCAATAGGTTTTCAGAAAAACCTGTCGTGGCCCTCCGTCATTTCAGATAAGTCCTACTTAGTATTCGTGCTACGTTTGTTGACCTCCGTCAAGGCGTAGTGTGCGGTAGCTAACTAGTATTTATCTGCTTATGCATATGATGCAGATTGGATTAGGGTAGTCGTACGACCTTGTTGACCTCCGTCAAGGGTCGTGCTGGTGGGTTTATTCAATCAAGCAATGACGGGTTGAACTTAACTTGCACCGTATGGTTTGTTGACCTCCGTTCAAGGTCATGGGATGCTTGGGGCAAAATATTATCGAGAATTTCATGTGTTGAGATTTGCAATGAGATTGCATACCTTCTATGAGATAGTTGGATCCCGATACCCACTGTGAGTAATTGTTACTCCTGGGAGACTTTTACACAGGACAATTAGCTGATCAAGTAGGTGTCTAGAAAGGTGTCAACGAGGTTATGCCTATGGGAAAACGAGGTTTACTTTAATTAGGTCCGTGCGAAAGCACGGGGAACCTCCCTCAAAGTACCGACACTGACCTGGCTGAAAGATTGGCGAAATTGTAGGGTGTAATTAATCCCGGCTAGTCTTTCCATTTAGGGTTTGAAGGATGATTTGATTAAAACAGTGGGAGCCATCCTGATTAGATAAAATAATAACCAATCTGATCTTGCAAGAGCATACGCTAAAGTGTTTTCTTCTCTCTCTCTCCAGGTAGTGACTATATGATGCCTTAATCAAGATAATAATATGGATGTATTGACCGAACCCGCATGTTATACTGTGCTGGGGAACGTTGGTTCCGTTCTTTCTTATAAGAGTTATAAGACTGAACAGGATTTAGGGGAATACCAGGATTCCTATGCCACCCGAATGAAGAAAGTACATGTTGATGCATTTATTCAGTGTTCGTTACAGCGAACCGTTTCTCCAATTGCTCTACGTCCTGGGTATTAGATACCGGATCTGGATCCCATATATGTAATCAGTTACTTGGGCTTAGGAAAGGTAGAGAACTTGGAGAAGGTGATAAAGACATATGGGTTGGAAATGGTGCAATTGTTGCAGCTAAAACCGTCGGGGAATATCACCTTGTATTGCCAAATGGTAATACATTGATTCTGAACGAATGTTATTTCATGCCTAACCTGATATGCAACATTATATCAGTATCTTTGTTGAGTAAAGAGGGATATAATTTTGTATTACAGGATAATGTTATGAACATTTTCCTTAACCAAAAGTTGGTTGTATCAGGCACGTTGTGCAATGGCATTTATGTTCTAAATCAATCAACAGTTCTGAGCATAACAAACACACACAAGAGGAAGAGTTCAGAAATGAACGAATCCTTCTTGTGGCATTGTAGACTGGGTCACATCAATGCGACACGACTAGCTAAGTTGCTTAAGGATGGATATTTAAATCCGTTTGAATTTTCATCTTATGACACTTGCCAGTCATGTCTCAAAGGTAAGATGACCAAAACTCCATTTACGGGATACGGAGAGAGAGTTACCGAACTCTTGGGACTGATACATAGCGATGTATGCGGTCCCATGTCTACACATGCCAGGGATGGTTCTTCGTACTTCATTACATTCACTGACGATCTCTCTAGATTCGGATATGTGTTCCTGATGAAACACAAATCAGAAGCTTTTGAGAAATTTAGAGAATATAAACAAGAAGTCGAGAACCAAACCGGGAAAAGTATTAAAATCCTTCGATCTGATCGTGGAGGTGAATACCTGAGCAATGAATTCCTGGACTTCCTAAAAGAGAATGGGATTCTCTCTCAGCTAATTCCTCCATATACACCACAACACAACGGTGTATCGGAACGGAGAAAGTGCACCCTATTAGATATGGTGCGCTCTATGATGAGTATAGCTGAGTTACCTATTTCCTTCTGGGGATATGCACTGGAGATAGCAGCATACCTACTGAATAGGGTTCCTACCAAATCTGTGCCTACCACCCCATATGAGATATGGGAGGGGAAGAGACCATATCTTAATTTTATTAGGATATGGGGTTTCCCGGCCTATGTCAAAAGACAAAAACCGGACAAACTCGAGGCAAGGTCTGTTTTGTGTAAGTTTGTTGGATATCCCAAGCATTCGCGAGGGTATATCTTCTACCACAGTGAGGAACAACGGGTGTTTGTTGCTCAACACGCCACCTTTTTAGAAAAGGAATTTCTTGCAAAAGAGATTAGTGGCTCTGAGGTAGAACTTGAAGAGATTCCAGCTGTACAAACCACAACAGAAGATTTGGTAGAACCAGAAGATTCGGTAGTTCCCGATGAATCCCAGCCACTCCGCCGATCTAGTAGGGTTCCTCACCCACCCGAGAGATACTATGGTTTTCTCATGGACGGTGGGAGCGAGGATTGCATCATGGTTGATGATGACCCAACTAGCTTCGAGCAGGCCATCACGAGTGGGGACTCAGTGAAATGGCTGGATGCAATGCGGTCCGAGATGGAATCCATGTACACCAACAAAGTATGGACTTTGGAAGTTGCTCCTGAAGGGGTAAAACCCATTGGGAGCAAGTGGATCTTCAAGAAAAAACTTGGTGTAGATGGGAAAGTGGAGACTTTCAAAGCTAGACTTGTTGCAAAAGGTTTTCGTCAAAGACCAGGTGTGGACTATGACGAAACCTTTTCTCCAGTGGCTATGCTTAAATCCATCCGGATCATGCTTGCCATCGCTGCATATCATGACTATGAAATCTGGCAAATGGATGTTAAGACCGCCTTTCTAAATGGTGATTTAGAAGAGTGCGTGTACATGACTCAGCCAGAGGGCTTCGTAAATAGTGGGAGCAGCGGGAAGGTGTGCAAGTTGCTTAAATACATTTATGTATTAAAGCAAGCATCGCGGAGTTGGAACATCTTCTTTGACGTCGTTATCAAAGAGATTGATTTCGTCAAAAACGTAGATGAACCTTGTATCTACAAGAAGGTGGCAGAGAGTAAGGTTGTCTTCCTCGTATTGTACGTGGACGACATACTCTTGATAGGAAATGACATTCCTATGCTGCAATCGATCAATCTCTTCTTATCACAAAGATTCTCAATGAAAGATCTTGGTGATGCCTCCTGCATATTGGGAATTATGATCTATAGAGATAGATCTAAAAGGATATTGAGATTGTCCCAATCCAGCTACATTGACACCATACTAAAGAGGTTTAGTATGGAACAGTCCAAACGCGGGTTTTTACCCACGATTGCTGGGCTCACTCTCTCCAAATAGATGTCTCCCAAGACTGATTTGGAGAGAGCTCGCATGCAAGGGATACCCTATGCTTCGGCTGTAGGCTCTATCATGTACGCGATGCTATGTACCAGACCCGATATAGCATACTCACTAAGTGTAGTGAGTAGGTATTAAGCTGATCCTAGAGAGAGTCACTGGACAGCTTTGAAGAGCATTCTCAAGTACTTGCGAAGGACTAAAGAGATGCTCTTGGTGTATGGTAACGGAGAACTCCAAGTGGAGTCCTTTACCGAGTCGAGCTTCCAGAGTGATAAGGACGACTCTAAGTCGCAGTCGGGATTTGTCTTTACCCTTTACGGAGGGGCGGTTAGCTGGAAGAGTTCCAAGTAGGAAACCGTGGCAGACTCGACGATGGAGGCTGAATAAATCGCTGATAACGATGCTGCCAAAGAGGCTGTCTGGATCAAGAAGTTCTTTACTGAACTTGGAGTGGTTCCATCCATTGAGCATCCAATACCTTTGTATTGCGATAACAATAGAGCGGTGGCTTTGGCCAAGGAATCCAGGTCCCATCAGCGATCCAGGCATATTCTGAGGCGGTATCACCTGATCCAGGAGATAGTTGATCGCCAGGAGATCGAGGTCAGGATGGTTGACACGAAGAACAACACTGCGGATCCACACACGAAGGCCATTCCCCAGATATAGTTTGAGAGACTCTTCGGGATGCTTGGTATGCGATACTACAGCAGCTGGCTCTAGTGCAAGTGGGAGATTATTAGTTGTATGTATGCCCTAGAGGCCAGTATTGTACAGATGATGTATATTATATTGGATGCTTGGACATATATACAGAGGACTTTCTTGCTCGACATGATAGTATGCTATCTGGTTGCTCTTTACTTTAACATGTATACTTGTCTCTTTATACTGTCTTATAGTTACATGTTGGTAAAGCCCTTAGGATGAGTACTTGACTACCTGGACTATGATGCGGATCATACTAGTGGGGACATGGTAGTCCACGAGTACATCCTTCAAGGTCCCTAGTCGTGGGTGTATAGAGACGGGGCATCGATATACCAGTGTAGACTAGCGTATACGCTTCTCGACCTATGAGATGGGCGATGGACGATCCCATATCCATTGGTGTTTGACATCAGAGATGGTATACGGGTGCTCAGTGGAGACTGGGTACACTGGACGGACTCGCCGAGAACTCCCAGATGGTATTATACCTCACGTCAGATGGCAGTTCTCTGGTGACACATGTGCAGGTTAGTCTGTAGACCCGAGATCGTCATAGAGTCTTGTGTGATTCCTACTGTGCTTTGATTTCCACCTTACCACGTCCATGAGGGCGTGAAAAACGGTGGATTTTGGGTACAGTCCCGAGACACATGGAGGCAATGAGCGATAGGAGGGGTTTCGTCTCTCCCAGTATTGGGGGTTGATGTTGCGCTGTGCTCGATTGGCCGTAACAGGGAAGTCCCTGGCCAGGGATGATTAGAGATTTACTGGTAAGTGTTACCAGTAGTTTCTCGACCCGTTATAAGCCTCACATCGGCACGACTTATCGGTTATTGGGGTCTGACGTTTACCACCCCTAGACTTGATATGCAACATATCAGACGAGGAGACCGGACTGCACGGGTAGAGTTGTCGGTTGTCTCGATGGGAGTTGTAGTAGGTTCGCTTGTTTTCTTCTGATCGCTCAATACCCGGGTGGCCGTTACGTTTAGCTGACCTCTTGCGGCTTGGGGGTGCTTGATATGATCATCACCCACTGCCGGCGTATTGACGAGTCTTAGAGTCCCACAAAGGAGTTACCTAGTCGAGGCGAAACGTTGTGGTGCGCGTATATGATATGCGCATGGACCCGGTTAAAATGCGCGTATGAGATACCGTATATTAATCGGGCGGCTTGCTTTTGGTTAGGTCGTATGTGATATGGCCGGACTGATAAATCAAGTGTTGATTTATCATTTAACCATTAGTTTCTCATTAGAAATCCTTTCTTGTATTTTTGGGATGTATGCATGCATGTATGCATTCTTTCTTGTTTCATGCACATATGGATGTGCATGCACACATACATTCATACATTATCCTTCATGGTTGTATATACATAGAAAATGGTGGCAATATAAGACTCACACCATGGTTTTATATATATGAATTATTATTGCATTTGTTTTAAAACAAAATGAAAAAGGAAAGGATAATTCATGGTTTGTTTCTACACTCTTCTTTGACCTAACGATGCTCACCCACCATTTAACCATGGATTAACTTTCCTTTTGGGTTTTAACTCAAGTTCAATAATATCCTTATTGTTCAACCATGGTTTGAGATGAGAGGTAGAAAATATATATAGATATATTTTCTATTTTCTCATAAGAGTTTATCTTTACTCTTGTTCAAAAAGCCATCATCTTCTTCCTCCTTCTTCTTTTGCTCTCTAGATTTCTCTAGTGAGTAAATTACTCACCAAGTTAGGATTTTGAAGTGAGAAAAGCCAACACAATATCATTCTACACAAGTCTTGCCCACTTGTTTAGAGTGTTAGCTTCCATTTTCATTCTTGATCTTGTGAAGTTGCAAGCTTGGACAAAGCGGACTCCGGGTGGATCATCGTGGACCTAGAGGAGTTCAAGCGGACCTTTTCCAAACCCCAAGTAGCCGAGGAGTCTAGCGTAGGGAGCTACATGTTAGTGTATATGCCCTAGAGGCCATTACTGTATCATATTAGTCTGTATATTACTTAATGGAAGCTTGGGATGTTCACCTTGTATAAAGAATCTTGCTCAATATAGTAGTATGCTACTTGGTTTGTTTCTACTTCAATGTGTACATGTGTTTATTTTAGTATATCACCTATACACATTAGTGGAGCCCTTATGATCTTTGCTTGATTACCAGCGTTGTGATGGCAGTCACACTAGTGGGAGCTGGGTAATCTATAAGCACATCCTTATGCAGGTCCCTAGTCGCAGGACTATCGAGACAGGGCATCGATACTCCGGAGTAGACTAGCGTATGCGCTTCTCATCCCAGTGTGGGAGACGGTCTGTCCCACAGCCGTCAGTACATCGTACTTGAGATAGTATGCGGGTGCTCGTTGGGTTACGAGTACACTGGACAGGACTCGTCGGGAACTGTTGGTTGGTACTATACCTATCGTCAGTTATCAGTTCCCAGGTAACATGAGTACAGCTTAGTCCGCTGACTTGACACTGTCACTTCGCCTCGAGTGTGTTCCCACTGCACTTAGATTACTACCCTACCACGGCTCAAAGGAGTCGTGCAAACAGGTAGTAGTTGGGTGCAGTCCCGAAGCACTTGGAGGCGGTGACGGTTAGATAGGATTCGTCTCTCCCGGTATTGGGGGTTGACATCGCGCTGTGTCTAGGAGAGCCATTACACGAGTAGTCCCTGGCAAGGGAAAGCGAGATATACTGGTAGGTTTCCAGTGTTATCTCAGGATGTTCTGGGCTTCACTCCGACACGACTTGTACCGCTATTGGGGGACTGACGTTTGCCGCCCCCTAGGCCCGCCATGCGATGTATCAGACGAACAGACCGGACTGTATGGAGATTGTCACATTCAGACTCAGTAAGAGTTCAGATGGGTTTCACCTCGTTAGTCTTCTTGTCGGCATCTACCTGGGGACCGTTACGCACAACTAGTGCCGCTTGCGGTCTGTGGTTAAACCCACTGCCAGCGTAGTGTCGAGTCTTTAGAGTCCCACACAGAAAGCTATTCGCCTTTAGGTAAAAGAGTAGGGGGTCGCATGGTTTTGCGACAGGTCGCATGGTTTTGCGATAGGTCGCATGGTTTTGCGACAGGGTTCGGTCACATCCGTGCACTTGTGCACGTACAGTGTCCGGACAGTTAGCACTAGCGGGCTTTGGTTTAAGCCAGATCCTAGTGTACGTTTTGGGATTGGTTTTATCTCGTTTGTATTCGTGTTCCTCGGAACGCGGATGCGGGTGTGTATGCACAGTTGATAGAGAGACAGAGGCAGAGTATTCTCATTGGGGTTGTTGACTGTTGACAGTTGACTGTTGACCATTGACTTTTGCTTAACCCTAATGAGAATAAGATATATGATTAACATTAATATTAATTAAGTATTATAGTGACATGGTTGTTGAGGGGTTGACATTGTTGACTAGATTGGATTTGTTGACCGGTTGACTAGATTGGACTAGTTGACCATCATCATGACAATGGCTATCATTCTATGGCAAAGACTTTTGCTTGCTTGTTTATTTATACAAAATGAGTGCATGAAATGATATAGCCATTTTGACTTAAATCATTACACAATACTTGATTACTATTTTTGTTATGATGGCTTTTGGATTATGAGAGGTGAGAATGAGAAGAGTATGGTTCATTCTTTCGTTTGCTTTCTCTCTCTTGAGCTCTCTCATTCTCAAGCTCTCCCTCTTCCTCTTGCTCTCTCTACCTCAAGGCAAACCATTCTCATGTGTTGAGACTCATTGCCTTAGAGATAAAAAGACACCAAAACATTCCTCTACTCATTCTAGTTCACAAGGCCTAGCAAGCCATGTGATCTAGTTTCTTCAAAGTTCGAAGAAGAAGCCAAAGGAAGAAGCTTTCGGGTGGATCCATCTTCGGCGCAAGGAGACGACGAGGTGAGGCCGATCCGTACACCGGGAGGAGTCGAAGACGAAGGAGTTCAAGAAAGGTATAGCCCCTTAACGAGTAGGTAAACTCTTGTTAGGTTGTTAGTTAGTAGTTTAACAAAGATCCGTATTGGTAGTCCATGTTACCACCCTCTTGAAAATCGTTTTTCACCACTTCCGCAACCCCGTAAGAACCGGGGAAGGGTAGCGTGGACTTACAGTGGTATCAGAGCCTAGTTAAACACTATCTAACATGTTAGCAAAGTAACTAGAAATTCGATCAAAAAAAAGGTCGCAAAACGAACCCGCAAAATCAACTTTCTGTCGAATTTTTCCTCTATTCAAAAATTAATAAATCTTGGCTTAAAATTCGACTCAGGGTTTTTATAACAATCTTCAGAAAAATGGCCCAGTGAATCGATCAAAGCTCCGCGGATCCGCGGGGGGAGCTTGCTCCCGCCGCGGATCCGCGACCGAGTTGACTCGGCCGTGGGGTATTTTTCGAGCAGCTTATTCACAGGGGTGTTTTGGGATTTTTACAATTTGTTTTTTCTGCCCAGATTTTCCAGAAAGAAAAATTAGTTTTTGGGGCTTGAAAATCCGTATTTTTATCGAACTTCTAAAGACTAAGGCAAACGGGTATATATCTGTGATGTGTTATATGTATTGAACGTCCGCTAATTGCTATACATCGATTAGTGGGGGTTATACATATCTGTGATCTGTAATGATGATGGTATGTGTATATGAATTCGTTGGATTGTCGCGGGTTAATAGCCGGGGGTTGTGAGATGAGAGTTCTCTTTTCTTTCAATTCATGTAATATGTAAATTGATGTAATATTATTTTTGGCCGCACAACCGGGTCGGGGTTATAGCCGTCATTGTATAATTTCTTTTTACTGTTTTTGCTCCTAGGATAGACCCACGGTGGGGTGCACAAACTACCGGGTATCTCGAAGTGCCGAGTGGCCTTCTCACGTCGTTGAGGGAGGTTGCTCCGCTTCGGATATTTGGCAGGTAGTTTGCCGCACCCGTAGGGGTCTTGGGTGGGGTATTGGCTATTCACCGCGACCGTGTAATCCGTTTTTCGTTACAGGCTCGTACGAATTGCGGATTCCTAGTATATCCAATGTGTTCATCTGTGATCTGAAATGGCTATCATTGCAATATATCTATATATGATATTATTTAGGTGTTGCTTATGTTTTGCAGCCGCGATAGCCCAGTCCCCGCTCTGTCGTTAGTTAAGTAACCTAACGGGTAATGACGGGGCCCCGTGGCAAATGCGAATGGCATAAGCGTACGTCATATTTTGGTTGTTTTCTACAATGGTAGGATTAAATGATGGGACGCATTAAAAGAACTAAAGCAAGAAAAATACGCATTAAAAGAACTAATGCAAGAAAAATAAACCAAGTAAAAGTCGTTGGAACACTTTCAAAACCACTCGGTTTCTTTTCAAAATAACTTTTAAACGCGGAGCTTAAGCCACTCCTTTTAAAAGCTATCTCGTTCCATCGATTATATCAAGTTCACTACGTTCACGGTTTCGCCAAAACCATTCGTAGCCCTCCATCATTTCAGTTAAATATTCGGTAGTATTCAAGCTATGTATTTTGACCTCACGCCAAGGCATAGTGATTGGTAGCTGCCGGATATTTATCTGTTGCAAAGATAGAATGCGTTGGTTTGAGACAGTTGTACTGCCATTTTGGCCTACGTCAAGGGTACGTACGGGTGAGTTCAAATTAACCTGGATAATGATGGGAAGAACTTGACATGTGACTTATGACATTTTGACCTCACGCCAAGGTCATAAGAGCATGGGGCAAAAATCCACATCGGGAATTTCAAAAGAACTGAAACTTGCTAGCACTGCATACCATTTGGAGTGTGATGATTCTGGTAGGATTCCTTCAGTTTTATCACGCGATGATATTTGGATCCCGATCCTACTGTGAGTATATGCTACTCCTCGGGAAATTTCTCACTTAACGATCAATGCTATAAACCAAGTAGGTGTCTAGAAAGGTGTTAGCGGGGCTACGCCCCCAGGGAAAAGAGGTTCATAAATTAAGGAACTTCGCGAAAGCGTTGGAAAACCTCCCTCGAAGTACCGACACCAGCCTGGCCGAACGGTTAAGCAAGAATTGTACGGAGAGATTGATCCTGACTAATTCTTCATTTTTGGTTTGAGGAGGGATTCGAGAGACAGTGGGAGCCATCCTGTTTAGACAAATTAAAAACCACTCTAAACTTGCAAGAGCATCATGATAAAGTGTTTCTTCTCTCTCTTCTAATTGCAGCGACCAATCATCATGACCGGACTTAAGTTATTACTTGATAAAAACATACTGACAGGGCCAAACTACAAAGATTGGCTCAGGAATGTCAAAATGGCAATCACTTATGACAAGTTGGGGTATCTCCTTACCCCCAAAGCTCCCCCTGTCCCAGGTCCCACCTCCAGCGTCGCGGATAAGGAAATCCGTAAGACTTGGGAGATCGATAGCGCGAAGGCCAAGTGCCTCGTGCTTGCCTCTATGGACAACTAACATCAAAGGAGGCACGAGAATATGGACCTCGAATCCATATTTCTCCATACAGAAGAACTGTATGGAGAGCAATCTCGTATCGCAAGATACGACGTGTCGAAGAGGTTATTTTCGGTAAGGTTGGCCATCGGATCATCGGTAGCGGAACACGTTCTTAAGATGATTGGCTTCATTGAGGAGCTCGCGAAACTTGGGACCACGTTAGAGAACGAGCTCTATACGGACTTGATTCTCCAGTCCCTTCCTTCCACTTACGCCCAGTTTATCCTGAACTTCAACTTACAAGAAAAAGAAGTTGAACTTTCAGAACTCCTCAACATGCTGAGGAGTGCAGAAGGCACCCTACAGAAAGGTAGGGAAACATCCACTTTGTTTGTAGGAGGATTTTCATCTTCTAGGTCCAAGGCGAAAGCCAAGGGAAAAAAGAAGAAAGCCTCCGCCAAACCAAGGTGCGGTGTTAGTAAAGTGGATACGAAGGGAAAAGCAAAAGCAACAAAGATAGCGGGGAAGCTTATAGGGAAGGAAGAATGCTTTTTCTGTCATAAGAGTGGTCACTGGAAGAAAGATTGCAGGGCTTAGAAAGCCAGAACACAGGATCTGAAGCAAGTTGCGGCTTCAGCTTCAGGTGTGTATGTTATTGAAAACTGTCTATCAATAAACTCTACTTTCTGGGTTTTGGATACCGGATGAGGATCTCATATCTGTAATTCTTTGCAGGCGTTGAGAAACCGTAGGGTTTTGAAGGCAGGTGACATGACCCTCAAAGTTGCAAACGGAGCTGGCATGGATGCTAAGGCCGTGGGGGACTATCACCTGGGGTTGTCAGATGGACACGTTTTGGTTTTGCGTAATTGCTATTTTGTACCGAACGCAACTTGTAATATCATTTCTGTATCTTTGATTTCTAAAGAAGGTTATGAATTTGCGTTTGTAAGTAATGTTGTAAACATTCACCTTAATCAAGTTCTGATTGGGTCAAGTACATTAAGCAATGGTATATACGTACTAAACCAACCACAGATTTTCAATGTCCAGAATACACACAAAAGAAAGTCTCCGGAAATAAATCAGACTTTCTTATGGCATTGTAGACTGGGTCACATCAATGAGAGAAGGTTGACGAAGTTACATGCAGAAGGATATTTGAATCCGTTAGAATATCAATCGTATGCCACTTGTCAATCCTGTCTCAAAGGAAAGATGATAAAGACTCCGTTCACTGGACACGGAGTAAGAGCGAGCGAGGTCTTGGGACTCGTACACAGCGACGTGTGCGGTCCAATGTCTACACATGCGCGAAGCGGTTATTCTTACTTCATTACTTTTACGGATGAGTTTTCAAGGTACGGTTATGTCTTCTTAATGAAACATAAATCCGAAGCCTTTGGAAAATTCCAGGAATATAAGAATGAAGTAGAAAAACAAACCGGCAAAAGTATCAAGACACTGAGATCGGATCGAGGTGGTGAATACTTGAGTGACGAGTTCCTGGACTATTTAAAAGAGAATGGAATTCTCTCTCAGCTTACTCCTCCATACACTCCGCAACATAACGGTGTATCGGAGAGACGGAACCGGACCATATTGGATATGGTACGTTCCATGATGAGTAACACTGAGTTACCGCGATCATTCTGGGGATATGCACTAGAATCAGCTGCATACCTTTTGAACTGAGTTCCAACTAAGACTGTGCCTACCACACCATATGAGATATGGAGTGGGAAGAAACCCTATCTTCAATATCTGAAGATCTGGGGATGTCCGGCTTTTGTCAAAAAGCAGCATGCGGACAAACTCGAGGCACGCTCAGTACTGTGCAAGCTTGTGGGATACCCAAAGAACTCCAGGGGGTATCTCTTCTATTACGCCGAGGAACAAAAGATCATTGTTTCTCGTATGGCCCATTTTCTGGAACACCAGTTCTTAGAAAAGGAAACAAGTGGGAGCGAAATAGAACTGGAAGAAATTTCAGAACCACAGACTATTACTGAAAGCTTAGTAGAACCAGAGGGTTCAAAAGAAAATGACATTCCTACGCCGCTCCGCAGGAGTAGTAGGCAGTCTCATCCGCCCGAGAGATACTACGGTTTTCTCATAGACGGGGATAGAGAGGATTGCATCATAGATTATGATGAGCCAACTAGCTTCCAGCAGGCCATTCATAGCGTTGACTCGGTAAAATGGCTGGATGCAATGCGGACCGAAATGGAGTCCATGTACACAACAAAGTATGGATGTTGGACGTTGCTCCAGATGGGGTAAAACCCGTAGGATGAAAGTGGATCTTCAAAAGGAAGATTGATGTAGATGGACATGTTGAGACCTATAAAGCTAGACTGGTTGCAAAGGGTTTTCGTCAAAGACCTGGTTTGGACTATGACGAGACCTTTTCTCCAGTAGCTATGCTGAAATCCATTCGGATCCTTCTTGCCATTGCTGCCTTCCACGATTATGAGATTTGGCAGATGGACGTAAAGACCGCTTTTCTAAATGGAAATTTAGAGGAGTGTGTTTATATGGACCAGCCAGAGGGTTTCATTCAGAGTGGGAGCAGCGGAAAGGTGTGTAAGTTGCTTAAGTCCATCTACGGACTAAAGCAGGCATCGCGGAGTTGGAACATCTGTTTTGATGAGACGGTCAAGAAATTTGGCTTTATCAAAAATCCAGATGAACCACGCATCTATAGTAGATTTGTAGCGAGAACTGTAGTATTCCTCGTTTTATACGTGGATGACATTCTCTTAATAGGAAATGACATTCCTATGCTACAATATGTCAAGGGGTTCTTGTCACACAGGTTCTCCATGAAAGACCTGGGTGATGCCTCATACATTCTGGGGATCCGGATCTATCGTGACAGATCCAAGAGGACACTGGGACTCTCACAGTCCAGGTACATCGACACCATATTGAAAAGATTCAGTATGGAAGATTCCAAGCACGGTAATCTACCGGCTTGTCACGGGATCACCCTCTCCAAAGAGATGTCTCCCAAGAATGATTTGGAAAGGGATCGCATGTCTATTATACACTACGCTTCTGCGGTAGGCTCTATAATGTATGCGATGTTGTGTACCAGACCAGATGTAGCTTATGCACTGAGTGTCGTAAGCCGGTATCAGTCAAACCATGGGGAGAAACATTGGATAGCAGTAAAGAACATTCTCAAGTACCTGAGAAGGACTAAGGAGATGTTCTTGGTGTATGGCGGAAAAGACCTCCAGATCGAGGCCTTTGCTGACTCCAGCTTCCAAAGTGACAAGGATGATTCCAAGTCCATGTCGGGTTATGTCTTTACCCTCAATTGAGGGGTGGTGTGTTGGAAGAGTTCCAAACAGGAAACCGTTGCTGACTCAACGATAGAAGTGGAATATATCGCTGCTGCAGATGCCGCAAAAGAAGCTGTCTGGGTAAGGAAGTTCTTAACTGAACTTCAGGTGGTTCCATCCACTGTTGATCCATTACCGCTGTATTGCGACAACAACGGGGCTATAGCTTTAGCGAAGGAACCCAGGTCCCATCAGAAGTCCAGACACATCTTGAGGCGGTATCACCTGATAAGGGAGATCGTGGGTCGCCAGGAGATCGAGGTTCGGAGAGTTTCTACGGAAGATAACACTGCTGATCCACTCACAAAAGCCTTACCCCAGACTCAGTTCGAGCGGCTGATCGAGATGATAGGTCTTCGATACGCCAGAACATGGCCTTAGTGCATGTGGGAGATTGTTAATGTATATGCCCTAGAGGCCATTACTGTATCATACTAGTCTGTATATTAGTTAATGGAAGCTTGGGATATTCACCTTGTATAAACAATCTTGCTCAATATAGTAGTATGCTACTTGGTTTGTTTCTACTTCAATGTGTACATGTGTTTATTTTAGTATATCACCTATACACATTAGTGGAGCCCTTAGGATCTTTGCTTGATTACCAGCGTTGTGATGGCAGTCACACTAGTGGGGGCTGGGTAATCTATAAGCACATCCTTATGTAGGTCCCTAGTCGCAGGATTATCGAGACAGGGCATCGATACTCCAGAATAGACTAGCGTATGCGCTTCTCATCCCAGTGTGGGAGACGGTCTGTCCCACAGCCGTCAGTACGTCGTACTTGAGATAGTATGCGGGTGCTCGTTGGGTTACGAGTACACTGGACATGACTCGTCGGGAACTGTTGGTTGGTACTATACCTATCGTCAGTTATCAGTTCCCAGGTAACATGAGTACAGCTTAGTCCGCTGACTTGACACTGTCAATTCGCCACAAGTGTGTTCCCACTGCACTTAGATTACTACCCTACCACGGCTCAAAGGAGTCGTGCAAACAGGTAGTAGTTCGGTGCAGTCCCGAAGCACTTGGAAGCAGTGCCGGTTAGACAGGATTCGTCTCTCCCGGTATTGGGGTTTGACATCACGCTGTGTCTAGGAGAGCCATTACACGAGTAGTCCCTGGCCAGGGAAAGCGAGATATACTGGTTGGTTTCCAGTGTTATCTTAGGGTGTTCTAGGCTTCACTCCGACACGACTTGTACCGCTATTGGGGGACTGACGTTTACCGCTCCGTAGGCCCGCCATGCGATGTATCAGACGAACAGACCGGACTGTATGGAGATTGTCACATTCAGACTCAGTAGGAGTTCAGATGGGTTTCACCTCGTCAGTCTTCTTGTTGGCATCTACCTGGGGACCGTTACGCACAGCTAGTGCAGCTTGCGGTCTGATCAGTCGAAAATAATGCATTTTTAACACAGCAATTTCCCTATCATTTGCACTCATCTAGAAGTGTTCGGCATTCATATAGCACATATTAGCAAATCAGTCGTTAAATATCAGATTGCATGTGTTAGACTCTAAAACCGGCACTATAAAGGAAATTGACTGTTTATCATGGCATCGCATCATTCTTGTAGCGCAACACTTGTTTCGAAATCTGTGCAGGAAATTCCAGAAATCGAGCCAAATTGTCAAAAGTGCTGATCAAAATTACACCAAGTCTAAGTCTGGTGATCTGGCAGTAAAATTCCAGAAATTTATTCAAGGCCAATGGGCACTTCCCGCCGCGGATCCACGGCATGATGACGTCAGCAGAGAAGCAGATTTTCCCCATGTGCTTATTTCTAACGGCAAAGCTTCCAGAACTCTCCAGAAACTCCACGTGGCTTCATCTAGAAGGCTCGGCCTAACAACCTAGTTCTAGAAGCCTCCCACCAACTAACTTCTTCTAGAAGTCTCCTTATAATAACCTTCTTCTAGAAGCCTCCTTGTAACAACCTCATTCTAGAATATTCCTTCCAACAAACTTCTTCTAGAAGATTCTTTCTAACAACCTCATTTTGGAGGGAAAATTCAAATGAGGTGGTTCATTTTGGAGGGAAAATTCAAATGAGGTGGTTCATTTTGGAGGGAAAATTAAAATTCAAATGAGGTAGTTCATTTTGGAGGGAAAATTCAAATTCAAATAAGGTAGTTCATTTTGGAGGGAAAAGTTGTTCATTTTGGAGGAAAAAGTTGTTCATTTTGGAGGGAAAATTCAAATTCAAATGAGGTAGTTCATTTTGGAGGGAAACGTTGTTCATTTCGGAGGGAAAAGTTGTTCATTTTGGAGAGAAATTTGAAATTTGAATTCTAGATCTAGGGTTATGAAAGCTTATAAAAGGGAGCCTAGATCTAAGGTTAAGGGTTGTTCATTAGTTCAATTCTTCATCTATCGCCCCATCTACAAGTTGAGTGACACATCTTGTAGCCCCAAATTCTAAATCCAATTCCAAATTCAAGATCCCGAGTACCAAATCAAGCAAGAAGCCTTCAACCTTTTAGGAGCCGAGCCGATCTTCAATCGAGCAAGTGATCCAAGCCGATCCACGACTCAAGGAGACGAGCGAAGCTAAATCGACGATCGAGTTCCTCCTCTTGTAGTTCTTGAGCGAATGTAATAAGATTGTTGATATAAATAAAAGGTGAAATTCTTTTATCTTGCTTTCTTTAAATTCTTGCATCATGATTAGATCTCAATTTGTGATTGTAGTTCTTGTTGTGATGTTTGAGTAAAACTCCACTCGTTAAGGAGTCGAGACGATCAATAGAATGATGATGTAACAAATCTTAATACGATTCTTAAGTCCTACGAGTTTTGTAAACCCTAGCAAGTTCAAGAATCGATGACCTAGTTTCGTTGCGATGCTTTCTTGATTGTGATCGCTCGAAATTAGGGATCTACGATCGTTTCTTGAATTTACTAGAGGCTAGAATGTGAATGATATCGACAAAAGAACAAGAGATAAGATGAAACCCTAGTTTCATAAGAAATCCCTAATTCTTGATCGATCATCATCAATCTAGTATCAATTCATCGAAGGATAAGAATACGTAATTGTAACATTACATCACATCTATAGATCTGATTGATTCCTACGAGCCTCATTTCGATTCTTGATATTTGATTTGGAAAAATCATCAAACTATCAATTCTTGATTCTATCTTTTTTCTTGTTATTAGATCTAGATTTTCTAATTCTTGAACTTCAACTATAAATCATGAATTGTTTTGTTTTGTTTTCTTTAAAGTTTCGACTCATCTAATTCAAAAGACGAACGATTACACTTTTCCTGTAGACGATTCGCACTCACTAACAATCTACATCCGACACCGTAGTTGATTGCGGTCAAATAATTTTTGGTTGTGATTTCTTTACAATTTTCATACTACACAACAAAAATCTTTTACAATCACGGTCTGTGGTTAAACCCACTGCCAGCGTAGTGTCGAGTCTTTAGAGTCCCACACAGAAAGCTATTCGCCATTAGGCAAAAGAGTAGGGGGTCGCATGGTTTTGCGACAGGTCGCATGGTTTTGCGACAGGGTTCGGTCACATCCGTGCACTTGTGCACGTACAGTGTCCGGACAGTTAACACTAGCGGGCTTTGGTTTAAGCCTGATCCTAGTGTACGTTTTGGGATTGGTTTTATCTCGTTTGTATTCGTTATCCTCGGAACGCGGATGCAGGTGTGTATGCACAGTTGACAGAGAGACAGAGGCAGAGTATTCTCATTGGGGATGTTGACTGTTGACAGTTGACTGTTGACCATTGAATTTTGCTTAACCCTAATGAGAATAAGATATATGATTAACATTAATATTAATTAAGTATTATAGTGACATGGTTGTTGAGGGGTTGACATTGTTGACTTGTTGACTTTGTTGACCGGTTGACTAGGTTGGACTAGTTGACCATCATCATGACAATGGCTATCATTCCATGGCAAAGACTTTTGCTTGCTTGTTTATTTATGCAAAATGAGTGCATGAAATGATATAGCCATTTTGACTTAAACCATTACACAATACTTGATTACTATTTTTGTTATGATGGCTTTTGGATTATGAGAGGTGAGAATGAGAAGAGTATGGTTCATTCTTTCATTTGCTTTCTCTCTCTTGAGCTCTCTCATTCTCAAGCTCTCCCTCTTCCTCTTGCTCTTTCTACCTCAAGGCAAACCATTCTCATGTGTTGAGACTCATTGCCTTAGAAATAAAAAGACACCAAAAAATTCCTCTACTCATTCTAGTTCATAAGGCCTAGCAAGCCAAGTGATCTAGTTTCTTCAATGTTCAAAGAAGAAGCCAAAGGTAGAGCTTTCGGGTGGATCCATTTTCGGCGCAAGGAGACGACGAGGTGAGGCCGATCCGTACACTGGGAGGAGTCGAAGACGAAGGAGTTCAAGAAAGGTATAGCCCCCTAACCGAGTAGGTAAACTCTTGTTAGGTTGTTAGTTAGTAGTTTAACAAAGATCCGTATTGGTAGTTGTTCACACCATAATATTGTATTATTATATTCCCCATTCTTATTCGTTTTATAAATAAACAGGTGCTTTTGACGCATGTCTGCTACATATTACAGGTTACAGGTTCTTGGACAGAAAATAGTGAAAACGATGTAAAGACGATGAAAAAGTGAAATTTGACCAACAAACAGAAGACTCTTGATCAAGCCGACATAAGGAAAAATTCACAAAGAAAGATTTAAGACATCGACTCAAAGCGAACGGGTAGAAGTCCACTACAAATTGTTCACTGAAGATCTGGAACCAACCTAGAAGCCCAAATGGAAAAAGATATATAGAAATAAGAAGCCCAAGCCAACAGAAATCAGCCCAGGAAAACTCATGGCCCAACTCCATCTTTTGGCCGCGGAACCGCGGCCAAACCTAACCTCGGGCCGCGGTTCCACGGCGGTACTGGGTGATCAGATGAAATAATTTTTCCCAAAATGTGGCGGCGGCTTTGACTAGTCAACTTAGGGCTATTTTTGTAATTGTAGACATGCGGATCAAAATGAAATCTAGGGTTTCTATTTCCTATAAATAGAACTCTAAATCATTGTAAACTTTATGCCTCCCTTCATTAATAAAGTTTAGAAATTCTTTTGGAGAGCATCGGTGCCTCTTTTCAATTCATGAATTCAGATCTGACAACCCTGCGATGATGTTTGGAGAGAGTCATCTGTAAGTAGTTTTATTTAATTGCTCTAGTTTAGATTTTAATTCCTTGCCTTAGATGTTAGCTTTGGGAAAGGCTTTTGAGAGATGAGATCTCTCATCCCTTTCTTACCATCACATAGAATCAATAGGACTCCATGCATACTGTAACGTTTTAAAAATAATTAAATAAATAATTAAATGAATAAAATTGTTTAAGTGAATTTTATGATTTTCGGTAAAGTAAAATGTATATTTCGTAAAATCAAACCGTGATTGTTTTTCATTATAATTTTAAAAATATCCATTTTAATTATGAAATTACTAGTAAATGGTGTTTATTTAGCCACTTATAAATTTTTAGTTTAATAAAATATTTTTCCTAAATTAATTATTTTAAATATTAACATAAGCTTTATTTTTACACTAAATTAGTGTAAATTACAAATTTAAAGGGTTTTAATTTGTAAAAATGAACCATGGCATGTTAGAATTTAGTATGTATCATGCAAAAATTATTTACAAATTTTTCCTATTTTCTAGAGCTTTCTTGAGTTGCTATAGTAAATAAATAAATAATTAAATAAACCATGAAAAGACTTAAGTGTTGTTCTTTCTCTTGAAACTTCTACACACTTTTCCCACTCTCTTCTTTCTCTCCCTCACCTCTCTAGGGCCGGCCACAACCCCCCATGGCTGCCCCCCCCCATTTCACACATAATTTTTATTCAAAATTCATCAAAAACACATCAAAAATTCAATTAAAATTCCACAAAATACTATTTATTCCTTACTCTTTATTCCTTGCTCATTTTTATTTGAAATTTGGAGATGGAAAGCAAGCATTTTGGAGGCTCATTTCTTGTTTGGATTTCACATTTTGAAGGTATAATTTTCTTTCTTTTGACTTATTGTTATTGGATGTTCATTTAAGCTTAATTAGATTTAATGAATTAATTCTATGTTCTTTTTTTAAAATGCAAGCTAGGGTTCTAAATTCAAGTTATGATTTTTAATAATTAATTAGGGTTATAGTAGTTAGTTTAACACTTTTAGTATTAGGAAATCTTGCATGGTTATTGTTTAACAAATTGTTATTCAAAAATTGTTTTAAATTAGGAATTTAGTTAACTAGGTTTTTGCAAAATGTGGTTGTGGTTAATATAAAATTCTAATTTGGGTTATTATCATTGGATTTTAGTTTTAGTGGAAATATTAGCATGTTAATGGAAAGAAAAACTTAGTTTGATTGCTAGTTTCTATGGTTAATTGATAAATTGTGATAAAAATTGCTAATTTTGTAAACTAGATTTTAGAAATTCCTATATAAATGAGATTAAAAATATAATTATGGTTTCATTATATCATTATAATCATAAATTGTGGTTTAAGTCATTAATTTATGCAAAATCATGTTTTGAGGTGGAATTGTGGTATTTGCTTGGAAAATGTTGAAAATTGTTAAAGGGTGCAAACTAGAAATTTCAAATAAATGCAAAATTGTGTAATAAAAATAAAGTAAGGGGTCGTATAGTCTAGTTATGCTATTTAATGAGTTTTATAACCATTGGTTTGATTTAAATTGTCAAGTTTTGATTAAAAACGGTAAATTGGCATTTTCGGGTTTTATGAAATTAGACGATTTGATCGATTTTAGTGTTTCGATGAATTTGATCATGTTTTACAATATAAGTATTGTGTTTTAAAACTACGAGTTATCTGTTGATGTTTATCTCGATCCATCGGAGTTTGTACGCCGATATCGAGCGATATTTGGTTCTTTTGCGTGGACGGGACATAGGTTTTAACCTATGCTTGTTCCTTGTATCGTTTGACTTTTGTATGTGATTCGGTTTACGATGCTATTTATATGTTTGCGTTTAGGTACCCCTCACGTGGACTGCGGGCGATGAAGAGGAGGATGGCAACACCGTCGTCGGCAGACATGGACTAGGTGAGTAGATGTATATCTACGGGGGGAAGTCGGGTGGATGGCGTTTAGCCCCCCCGCAAGGAATAGTGCTTATTGACATTAGGAAACCAGATGTGACCCTAGATTCTTAATCAGTAAGACCCTAGTATTGACCCTAGGCTGGACTAGACTGATTTAGGAAAACCATACCTGAGGATGAATACTTTGGGAGAGGTTCGTAGGTTTCTGATAGAAACACACACGCACACACTGAAACTCGACATGGCGTGTACGTATATGTGTGTATATATATAAAACTAGGTATAGGTGTATATATATATTGGGATTCATTGATGTGATATGATATCTGAGGTATGATGAAACAGTATAACTGGGCTTGATGCCGTGATTCTTGACTATACAGTCGTATTAAAGTGTTAGCGGATCATTAGAGAATGAGATAATGAACATGAATATATATAAATTATGAAGGGTGGTGGTGATATTGAGGTACATGGGACGCTAAAATAGTACCTGGGCTGTAGCTTGTGACTTGATGACGATAAGATATCGGTATGACTTAATCACAATATGATACATGTGACATGATATTTCTGAGGATAAACTAATGATTATTCCATGATGGCAATGATAAATGATTTATGTATGCGATTATAGTTTACCACCTTGATCATGAGATGTGTTGATGATGACACATTACGAATAATGAGACACCTAGGAGATACTTGACCCGTACCCCGATATTGGGATGCCGTACGATGGATTTTACCGTACGAGGCTTAGATATGATGATTGATCCACACTCTTGATTCGAGGAAGCCGTACTACGTACGTGACGCTATTGAGGCGGGATCGCCGACTATTAGAGATATTGGTTCAGACCTTAGGTAGATGCTCGTTTCTTATTAACTAGTTTCTTAGGTTAGTTCCTTAGGATATTAGATGGACACTAGTTTAGGTTCGACTCACATAGTGGTAGTTGTACTCGTATATCGCAGAGGAGTGGATAATGCACATCTGTCTTGCATTCATACTGTAATCATCATAGTGCATGTTCTTTTATATGTTGCTATAATCAGTATAAACTTTACCTGTTAGGACACCAGCACTATTACCGATGATGCGCATATTCTACGCACACTTATTTGCCGGCTCACACACATCATCATCGGTAATTGCTATGTCACGTACACTTTAGATCATATTATCTTTTATTGATAGAATCAGTTAACAACTAAACCGATATAATATTGTGATTACTCTCTGATCTTAGTATAAGACATGATATTTATTACTTAGACATTCATGCATTCATATTTTCATGTTATCGCACAGTAATATGGGCATATGCCGACACTTATCATATACTTACTCATGATTTTGAGATTTGGATTTCTATGAGATTTCTGGATTTTTGGGGAAAACCGCAAAAATATATAAAAAACTTCTCTCTCTCTCCTCTTCTCTTTTTAAAATAAGATGCGGTTTTCTCGTGATGTATGTGTCGTCCACCATGAGTATTTCATGTTTTCTGTTGGATTTCGAGACCCGATTCGAGGAGTGGATGAACCGTCTCGGGTACATGGTGGGCCCGGTATGGTACCCCGGGGCAAGAAGATCGAGTTGTAGACGATGAGCCTGGCAGGGGAAGGCTACCTACCGGTGATGTCTGGCGCGGCGGATATCCGGAGGATACCGACCGTTGTCGTGAGATTTGATGATATGGGCCGATCCGGACTGACGGAGCCCGAGATATTGAGACTTGAGATTACATGTGTTGTGTCGATGCTTGACACGGATTTCCATGGATTTCATTGTTGAGATTTCAGATTCTTATACACATTTTACTATGATAATAGCTAAAGATTTCTTATACATATATATCTGGATTTCAGGATTTGTTACTTTACATTCATGGTGCATGCATTTCATTTCATATGACATAGTATTATATGAGGCACTGACACGAACACGGAGTATCTGCACTTACACGTAGTATTACCCTGCTATTACTAGATATTTGGGATATAGTAGTGTATTATTATGACCTAGAATAGCGTCGTGCATTCGATTTCTTTTCGTAGATGTCTTCTACTCACGAGTTGGCAACTCACCCCCGTTGTGCCAAATTTTATTACAGGTTCGATGTACAGGTTTCCCGGGCAGCTTGCTGGCACATCTTTTATTTCAGGGTGATTTGCACGGTAGGTTGGTTCACTTGTATCTAAACCACCATTGTATTTTATTCATTCATTTGTATCTAGTAAGCTCCATCAACCATACTTGTATTACTTGATAAGTTTATTGGACCAGTCTTTTAGTTCGACCTTAGAGTCGCGTATGTATTATTCTGATCTGGTGGTTTTGTTTTCTTTTGAGTTTTGAGTCTCGCCTATTGGCGTTGTATATTATTGTGCTTGTTGTGGTTGTTTCCACCTGTTGGCGTTGATGCTAGCTCCTGTTTAGGGATGCTTTTTATTGTTTATGTATATTATATTTGTTGTACCCGTTTGGGGGCCAGTTTTTATAGAGGAGACTCTGCCGAAATTTTTGGGAAAATTTGCTGATGTTTTAAACTTATTCCTTCATGTTTTCTTTTACTGCTTCTTCTTCTTCTTCATGGTTTAGATTTTTGGGCTTCGGCTTACTTAGGTTACGTGGCGCCTCTAGACGCTTCGTAATCTAAGTGCCGGTCACGTTCCGTACTTTCGGTTCGTGACAAAGTTGGTATCAGAGCGCTAGGTTTAACCCTGTATAAGTCTAGGTGACCCTTGGTTGATGGAGTAGGCGATTTAGGTAGAGTAACGTACCGTGGGTATGGTCCGCTGCATACTTACGATACGCTACTCTGCTTAAGGAGCCTTAGGATGTACATTTGTTTGCACCGTATTTCATTCGTTCCTTTGATCTATCTTCGTCGATGTCGGAGGGTGGTTCTGTTACCACGGGCGCACGGGCAGAGGGAGCTGCGGCTCGAATGCGATAACCATTAGAGTATTGGTTATTCTTGAGGATTGAAGCATTGCTTAGCGTGCGGACGAAGGGTATTCATATGCCGTCCGGATGAAGTTAAAGGGTTCGAACGATTATCAGGAAACCATTTTCCCAAGTTTAAAGTATTCGGAAGAACATGCAGGTATTTCGATGGACCCTCTAGAAGAATAAAACCCTAACTCGACATAATGACCACGAGAACACCCTTGAACCTTAGGGTTTACGGCAGTTCCGCAGTGCCATTAGTGAGGCTTGGGTTTGCCCTTCTACGGCTGGATCATCGATTCTGGGGTATGTACCGGATATTTTTAAACTGTACTTGAGTGTTGAGCTCTCGGGGAATTATGGGATTTTGATGGATCGATCGAAAAGTTTAATGTAGTCCGGATATCAAGTGAAGGGATCGACAATGTGGGAGACTCTAGACATGAGTATTGCCGTTGGTAGCGCAGTCAGCACACCTATGAAAGAACGAGTTCGAAGCAGTCGACATCAGAGGAAAGAGGCGCACATTGACGATAGTGTTTACGATTGTGATTTAGTGATTTGAATTTCCTATTTTCGTTGATTGGATTTTTGTATTTTGAGGACTTTGTTCTACGATTGGTATTTCCTGTGTGTACCTTCATTCTATCTGTGTTTCATATATCAGTTGTATTGATGTGGTTTAGTACGCACCCAGTACACTTGATTTGGTTTTATATATTTTGAGATTTTTGATTTGATTTCGTGCATAGGGGTTACACATGATTTTGACATATGTTTTGACTTAGTTTTCATGCATTTTTGTACTGTGATTTTGATTTTGATATTCGAGGTATGTTTTCGTGCACCATGTGCACCTGATTAGGATTCTTGCGCATACTTGGCGCACTTGATGCGATTTTGTGTACATCTGATGCACTAAATCGGGGTTTTGTGCAGATCAGATGCACCTGATATTGAGTCGTGCACGCCCGTTGCACTTGACAGATGTTTTTGGTGCACACCTGTTGCACTTAGTTTTGTTTTTGTGTGTATTCATGGTATCTTTAGTTGGTTTCGATTTCAGTGCGCACCGGACGCACATGATATTTTTATGATGTGATTGGGATTGATTTCAGTTTGAGCAGTATGTTTTCATAGTCATTATTATTTGATTTAGTAACCAGGCGGGACGTGTATGTTAAATAAAAGATATATATATAGTTATTTTTTTAAATTAAACGTCCGCTACTTATACCGTGACACGTGCATTGCACGGCGATTTTCAAGAGGGGTTTTTGTATGCTTCTTTATTATGAGGTTTAGGCGATTTTACTAGGATGCGAACTATATATAAGTTATAGATTGATATATATTATGATGGTTTTCACATTGGGTTATGATATTTTATTCTCGCCATAACTCCAATGATTGCGTTATGCTTGACGGAGTTGATTTTTGTTATGTGTTGATAATTTCGGAGCTCCGACGATTTGAGTGTTTTGCTAAATGTTTTAGTATTTGGAAGGAGAGTTTTAATTTAAATTCGGGGACCGAATTTCTTAAAGGGGGGAAGATTGTAACGTTTTAAAAATAATTAAATAAATAATTAAATGAATAAAATTGTTTAAGTGAATTTTATGATTTTCGGTAAAGTAAAATGTATTTTTCGTAAAATCAAACCGTGATTGTTTTTCATTATAATTTTAAAAATATCCATTTTAATTATGAAATTACTAGTAAATGGTGTTTATTTAGCCACTTATAAATTTTTAGTTTAATAAAATATTTTTCCTAAATTAATTATTTTAAATATTAACATAAGCTTTATTTTTACACTAAATTAGTGTAAATTACAAATTTAAATGGTTTTAATTTGTAAAAATGAACCATGGCATGTTAGAATTTAGTATGTATCATGCAAAAATTATTTGCAAATTTTTCCTATTTTCTAGAGCTTTCTTGAGTTGCTATAGTAAATAAATAAATAAATAATTAAATAAACCATGAAAAGACTTAAGTGTTGTTCTTTCTCTTGAAACTTCTACACACTTTTCCCACTCTCTTCTTTCTCTCACTCACCTCTCTAGGGCCGGCCACAACCCCCCATGGCTGCCCCCTCCCCATTTCCCACATCATTTTTATTCAAAATTCATCAAAAACACATCAAAAATTCAATTAAAATTCCACAAAATCTTATTTATTCCATACTCTTTATTCCTTGCTCATTTTTATATGAAATTTGGAGATGGAAAGCAAGCATTTTGGAGGCTCATTTCTTGTTTGGATTTCACATTTTGAAGGTATAATTTTCTTTCTTTTGACTTATTGTTATTGGATGTTCATTTAAGCTTAATTAGATTTAATGAATTAATTCTATGTTCTTTTTTTAAAATGCAAGCTAGGGTTCTAAATTCAAGTTATGATTTTTAATAATTAATTAGGGTTATAGTAGTTAGTTTAACACTTTTAGTATTAGGAAATCTTGCATGGTTATTGTTTAACAAATTGTTATTCAAAAATTGTTTTAAATTAGGAATTTAGTTAACTAGGTTTTTGCAAAATGTGGTTGTGGTTAATATAAAATTCTAATTTGGGTTGTTATCATTGGATTTTAGTTTTAGTGGAAATATTAGCATGTTAATGGAAAGAAAAACTTAGTTTGATTGCTAGTTTCTATGGTTAATTGATAAATTGCGATAAAAATTGCTAATTTTGTAAACTAGATTTTAGAAATTCATATATAAATGAGATTAAAAATATAATTATGGTTTCATTATATCATTATAATCATAAATTGTGGTTTAAGTCATTAATTTATGCAAAATCATGTTTTGAGGTGGAATTGTGGTATTTTGCTTGGAAAATGTTGAAAATTGTTAAAGGGTGCAAACTAGAAATTTCAAATAAATGCAAAATTGTGTAATAAAAATAAAGTAAGGGGTCGTATAGTCTAGTTATGCTATTTAATGAGTTTTATAACCATTGGTTTCATTTAAATTGTCAAGTTTTAATGAAAAACGGTAAATTGGCATTTTCGGGTTTTATGAAATTAGACGATTTGATCGATTTTAGTGTTTCGATGAATTTGATCATGTTTTACAATATAAGTATTGTGTTTTAAAACTACGAGTTATCTGTTGATGTTTATCTCGATCCATCGGAGTTTGTACGCCGATATCGAGCGATATTTGGTTCTTTTGCGTGGACGGGACATAGGTTTTAACCTATGCTTGTTCCTTGTATCGTTTGACTTTTGTATGTGATTCGGTTTACGATGCTATTTATATGTTTGCGTTTAGGTACCCCTCATGTGGACTGCGGGCAATGAAGAGGAGGATGGCGACACCGTCGTCGGCAGACATGGACCAGGTGAGTAGATGTATATTTACGGGGGGAAGTCGGGTGGATGACGTTTAGCACCCCCGCAACGTAGAATAGGAATAGTGCTTATTGACATTAGGAAACCAGATGTGACCCTAGATTCTTAATCAGTAGGACCCTAGTATTGACCCTAGGCTGGACTAGACTGATTTAGGAAAACCATACCTGAGGATGAATACTTTGGGAGAGGTTCGTAGGTTTCTGATAGAAACACACACGCACACACTGAAACTCGACATGGCGTGTACGTATATGTGTGTATATATATAAAACTAGGTATAGGTGTATATATATACACAGCACGTATATGGAATTCATTGATGTGATATGATATCTGAGGTATGATGAAACAGTATAACTGGGCTTGATGCCGTGATTCTTGACTATACAGTCGTATTAAAGTGTTAGCGGATCATTAGAGAATGAGATAATGAACATGAATATATATAAATTATGAAGGGTGGTGGTGATATTGAGGTACATGGGACGCTAAAATAGTACCTGGGCTGTAGCTTGTGACTTGATGACGATAAGATATCGGTATGACTTAATCACAATATGATACATGTGACATGATATTTCTGAGGATAAACTAATGATTATTCCATGATGGCAATGATATATGATTTATGTATGCGATTATAGTTTAGCACCTTGATCATGAGATGTGTTGATGATGACACATTACGAATAATGAGACACCTAGGAGATACTTGACCCGTACCCCGATATTGGGATGCCGTACGATGGATTTTACCATACGAGGTTTAGATATGATGATTGATCCGCACTCTTGATTCGAGGAAGCCGTACTACGTACGTGACGCTATTGAGGCGGGATCGCCGACTATTAGAGATATTGGTTCAGACCTTAGGTAGATGCTTGTTTCTTATTGACTAGTTTCTTAGGTTAGTTCCTTAGGATATTAGATGGACACTAGTTTAGGTTCGACTCACATAGTGGTAGTTGTACTCGTATATCGCAGAGGAGTGGATAATGCACATCTGTCTTGCATTCATACCGTAATCATCATGGTGCATGTTCTTTTATATGTTGCTATAATCAGTATAAACTTTACCTGTTAGGACACCAGCACTATTACCGATGATGCGCATATTCTACGCACACTTATTTGCCGGCTCACACACATCATCATCGGTAATTGCTATGTCACGTACACTTTAGATCATATTATCTTTTATTGATAGAATCAGTTAACAACTAAACCGATATAATATTGTGATTACTCTCTGATCTTAGTATAAGACATGATATTTATTACTTAGACATTCATGCATTCATATTTTCATGTTATCGCACAGTAATATGGGCATATGCCGACACTTATCATATACTTACTCATGATTTTGAGATTTGGATTTCTATGAGATTTCTGGATTTTTGGGGAAAACCGCAAAAATATATAAATAACTTCTCTCTCTCTCCTCTTCTCTTTTTAAAATAAGATGCGGTTTTCTCGTGATGTATGTGTCGTCCACCATGAGTATTTCATGTTTTCTGTTGGATTTCGAGACCCGATTCGAGGAGTGGATGAACCGTCTCGGGTACATGGTGGGCCCGGTATGGTACCCCGGGGCAAGAAGATCGAGTTGTAGACGATGAGCCGGGCAGGGGAAGGCTACCTACCGGTGATGTCTGGCGCGGCGGATATCTGGAGGATACCGACCGTTGTCGTGAGATTTGATGATATGGGCCGATCCGGACTGACGGAGCCCGATATATTGAGACTTGAGATTACATGTGTTGTGTCGATGCTTGACACGGATTTCCATGGATTTCATTGTTGAGATTTCAGATTCTTATACACATTTTACTATGATAATAGCTAAAGATTTCTTATACATATATATCTGGATTTCAGGATTTGTTACTTTACATTCATGGTGCATGCATTTCATTTCATATGACATAGTATTATATGAGGCACTGACACGAACACGGAGTATCTGCACTTACACGTAGTATTACCCTGCTATTACTAGATGTTTGGGATATAGTAGTGTATTATTATGACCTAGGATAGCGTCGTGGATTCGATTTCTTTTCGTAGATGTCTTCTACTCACGAGTTGGCAACTCACCCCGTTGTGCCAAATTTTATTACAGGTTCGATGTACAGGTTTCCCGGGCAGCTTGCTGGCACATCTTTTATTTCAGGGTGATTTGCACGGTAGGTTGGTTCACTTGTATCTGAACCACCATTGTATTTTATTCATTCATTTGTATCTAGTAAGCTCCATCAACCATACTTGTATTACTTGATAAGTTTATTGGACCAGTCTTTTAGTTCGACCTTAGAGTCGCGCATGTATTATTCTGATCTGGTGGTTTTGTTTTCTTTTGAGTTTTGAGCCTCGCCTATTGGCGTTGTATATTATTGTGCTTGTTGTGGTTGTTTCCGCCTGTTGGCGTTGATGCTAGCTCTCGTTTGGGGATGCTTTTTATTGTTTATGTATATTATATTTGTTGTACCCGTTTGGGGGCCAGTTTTTATAGAGGAGACTCTACCGAAATTTTTGGGAAAATTTGCTGATGTTTTAAACTTATTCCTTCATGTTTTCTTTTACTGCTGCTTCTTCTTTTTCATGGTTTAGATTTCTGGGCTTCGGCTTACTTAGGTTACGTGGCGCCTCTAGACGCTTCGTAATCTAAGTGCCGGTCACGTTCCGTACTTTCGGGTCGTGACACATACACGCACACACCGCGCCCTACGACACCCTATCCCTCGAGGTAGCGGTGATACCGTAGTATAAAGGCCCGGTTGCGCGTGTTTTCCATGGAGGTTAGGGTAAGGATCTCTAAAGGAAGGATAAGAACTTAGAGGAAGGAACACCTTCCCGAATGGATCTAATCCCCTTTATTGATAATTACCATAACTCCTCTTAGATCCTAATTTGGGTATAGAAAGTGTTGAGATTTATTTGCATTTCCAAACCATTCCTAAACCTAACCCTAGCAAGATTTAGATCTAGATTAATTTAGTTTTTAGATAAATTCAGTTTTTTAGATTTAATAATCATTCCGAACACCCTTTGGTATTAACTCGTTAGCGCGAATCGGAGATTCACAAAATCCCTGTGGACCGACCCGTACTCACCGGCAAGCTGCAAAGCGACGCCGTTTCTGATTACGGTTAACATATATCTTTGCAATAATCAGTAGTCCATGTTACCACCCTCTTGAAAATCGTTTTTCACTACTTCCGCAACCCCGTAAGAACCGGGGAAGGGTAGCATGGACTTGCACTATAAAGGTTGTACTCTCAAAACCCTAGCTTAACCTACTTGTGATGAAGTGTTGTTTTAGAAACCCTAATTTTCTAGGATTGATTCTTTTTATGCTTACTTAGCACCCTAAAATTTTAATCTTTGGTACATGTGATGCTTCCAAACCCTTCATGAGGTGCTAGGTAAACCCAACATTGGTATCAGAGCCGACCTAGAACATTAGGCGACACTTTAACGAAGATAAAACTCCGATCAAACCGAAAAATACGGATTTTTAGCGTTCTCTGGACATTTTTTCAAAACAGTTACTTTTCAGAATTAAAAATCCTTAAAAAATTCAGCAGGGAAATCTAAGCACACATGTAAAAAATGATGAAATGAACAATACTTATCACCGCGGAACCGCGGCAATACCCTGCTTGGGCCGCGGTTCCACGGCCGTACGGATGAATCAATTTGTCGTTTTTGTACAGTAATTGTTTTGTCTGCTTGTATATATTTTGGGGAATTTTTAATCTGAATTTAGTGCTGTATGTTCTGGAGATTGTTTTGGAGTCGGTGATTCGATCGGAATTTTGATTTCGTGTCTTTTCCGGGTAAATTAGAAAGTATTGAATTGTTCGAACGAGTATCATTTACTCACTTTTTCACGAGGTTTAAATCTTTTGGAAATACGTGCAAGTTTTGTGGTGGACCCTCTAGAAGACAACAAATCTTAACTCGATTATGTGACCGTCTTGAACTGCCTTTTGAACCTTAGGGTTCGGGGCAGTACGGCGTGCCACATGTGAGGCGTTGGCTTGACCCTTCTACGGCTGGACCGCTACTACTGTGTCACACTACGGGGTTTTTGAACTCCGCTCAAGTGTTGAGCTTTAGGGAATTTTGGGTATTTGATCATGCGTTCGAAAACTTTAATACTGTCTATTTATCTGGAATGTGATGCAATGTGTGGAATTCATATAGCTAGACATGTAATTCGAAGTATGTGATATTTCGCATTTACGATGTCTAAAGAGAATGTGGATTCCATATATTGCAGTTTTACACTTTCTTTTCTGTGACCGTAAGTGTAGTATGTCGATATCGCCAGTTTTGTTGCTATACATCAACGACAATTGGGGTACGCATACTTACTTACGTTGATGATATATGATATTATGTGTTGCTGAGATATGATGTGCAGGATTGTCGGAATTGAATAGCCGAGTTTTTTTTATGTGAGATGAGAGTTTTATTTTTTCATTCATGTAAATTTAAATGTAATGTAATATTCTTTTATTTGGGGCACTTCCGGGTTGAGGTTGATGCCACCAGTGTTGTATATTATTTACTTTTCCGCATTAGGATGGACCCAAGGAGGGGAGCACAGGTGACTGGGTTCTGGAGTTTAGTGGGAGGCCATCTCGAGGAGTCGAGACCGGGTCTCCTAAACTGCAGAATTGGTAGGGTCGCTTGCCGCTCTCGTAGGGGTCCAGGGTGTGGGCTTGGCTATTCATCGCGACTGTGGAATCCGTATTTTCTATTGTTGGCTAAATACTAAATACGGACGTCCTGGTATATCCCACATTATATCTATATTTCTGCTGTGATATCTGTGATGTGATCATTAGATATGTTGTGATGGATACAGTATATAGTATATATGATATATTATATAGACGTTACTTATGTTTTACACCCGCACTAGCCCTGCCCTGCTCTGTCGTTAGTTACCTAACCTAACGGTGCACGAGGGGACATCGAGGCGAATGCGGATGGCATAAGTGTACGTCGTATTTATCTGTGATGTTTAGGTGACTTAAATTATGGGACTTCATTAATGTGATTAATGAACGAAAAGAAACCTAAAAGATGTTGTAGAATCAAATTTTTTCAAAAAGGGTAGCTACAGTCTTGCTTTGCATAGCGGTATATATGATATACCCTGCACCTTATTCGATGAGGAAAGAGCCGAGATCCCTTCACCGGGAGTGACCTCTTTAGCAAAACTGGCAGATTCTACAACACTCGTTTTGACTTTTGACTGCTTTTGGAGTTTTGCTTTGCATAGTGATGTATATGATATATCCTGCACCTTATTCCATAAGGAAAGAGCCGAGATCTTTTCACCAGGAGTGACCTCTTTAGCAATACTAATAAAAGCCTCAAAATCACTCCATTTCAAAATTCACATGATTCTACGATGATATCAAGTTCATTACGCAATAGGTTTTCAGAAAAACCTGTCGTAGCCCTCCGTCATTTCAGATAAGAACTGTTTAGTATTCGTGCTGCGTTTGTTGGCCTTTGTCAAGGCGTTGTGTGCGGTAGCTAAATGGTGCTTATCTGCTTATGCATATGATGCAGATTGTTTTGGGGTGGTCGTACGACCTTGTTGGCCTTTGTCGAGGGTCGTGCGGGTGGGTTTGACTCAATCAAGAAATGACGGGTTGAACTTGACTAACATCCTATGATTTGTTGGCCTTTGTCAAGGTCATAGGGGTTAGGGGAAAAATATTATCGGGAATTTCAAGTGTTGAGATTTGCAATGAGATTGCATACCTTCTATGAGATAGTTGGATCCCGATACCCACTGCGAGTAATTGTTACTTCCGGGAGAGTTTTACACAGGACAATTAGCCGATCAAGTAGGTGTCTTGAAAGGTGTCAACGGGGTTACGCCTCTGGGAAAATGAAGTTTACTTTAATTAGGTCCGTGCGAAAGCACGGGGAACCTCCCTCAAAGTACCGACACTGGCTTGGCTGAAAGATCGGCGAAGTTGTAGGGTGTAATTAATCCCGGCTAGTCTTTCCTTTTAGGGTTTGAAGGAAGATTTGATAAAAACAGTGGGAGCCATCCTGATTAGATAAGATAATAACCAATCTGATCTTGCAAGAGCATACGCTAAAGTGTTTTCTTCTCTCTCTCTCCAGGTAGCGACCATGTCATGCCTTAATCAAGATAATAATATGGATGTATTGACCGAACCAGCATGTTATACTGTGCCGGGGAACGTTGGTTCCGTTCTATCTTATAAGAGTTATAGGACTGAACATGACATAGGGGAATACCAGGATTCCTATGCCACCCGAAAGAAGAAAGTACATGTTGATGCATTTTCTTCGGGTGTGTTCGTTACAGAGAACTGTTTCTCCATTTGCCCTACGTCCTGGGTATTAGATACCGGGTCAGGATCCCATATATGTAATCAGTTACATGGGCTTAAGAAAGGTAGAGAACTTGGAGAAGGTGATAAAGACATAAGGGTTGGAAATGGTGCAATTGTTGCAGCTAAGACCGTCGAGGAATATCACCTTGTATTACCAACTGGTAAAACATTGATTCTGAATGAATGCTATTACATGCCGAACCTGATATGCAACATTATATCAGTTTCTTTGTTGAGTAAAGAAGGATATAATTTTGTATTACAGGATAATCTTATGAACATTTTCCTTAACCAAAAGTTGGTTGGATCAGGCACGTTGTGCAATGGCATTTATGTTCTAAATCAATCAACAGTTCTGAGTATAATAAACACACACAAGAGGAAGAGTTCAGAACTGAACGAATCCTTCTTGTGGCATTGTAGACTGGGTCACATCAATGCGACACGACTAGCTAAGTTGCATAAGGATGGATATTTGAATCCGTTTGAATTTTCCTCTTATGACACTTGCCAGTCATGTCTCAAAGGCAAGATGACCAAAACTCCGTTTACGGGACACGGAGAAAGAGTTACGGAACTATTGGGACTGGTGCATAGTGATGTATGCGGTCCAATGTCTACACATGCCAGGAATGGTTCTGCGTACTTCATTACATTCACTGACGATCTCTCTAGGTTCGGGTATGTGTTCCTGATGAAACACAAATCAGAAGCTTTTGAGAAATTTAGAGAATATAAACAAGAAGTCGAGAACCAAACCGGAAAAAGTATTAAAATCCTTCGATCTGATCGAGGAGGTGAATACTTGAGCAATGAATTCCTGGGCTTCCTAAAAGAGAATAGGATTCTCTCTCAGCTGACTCCTCCATATACACCACAGCACAACGGTGTATCTGAACGGAGGAACCGCACCCTATTAGATATGGTGCGCTCTATGATGAGCACAGCTGAGTTACCTATTTCCTTCTGGGGGTATGCGCTGGAAACTGCAGCATACCTATTGAATCAAGTTCCATCTAAATCTGTACCTACCACACCATATGAGATATGGAGTGGGAAGAGACCATGTCTTAAACGTGTTAAGATATGGGGTTGTCCGGCCTATGTTAAAACGCAAAATCCGGACAAACTCGAGGCACGGTCAGTTCTATGCAAGTTTGTGGGATATCCAAAACATTCACATGGATATCTTTTCTACCATACCGAGGAACAAAAAGTGTTTGTTTCTCGACATGCCACTTTTTTAGAAAAGGAATTTCATACAAAAGAAATTAGTGGAGACCAGATAGAACTGGAAGAAATTCCGGCAACACATACTCAAAATGAAGATTTAGTGGAAGCAGAGGATTCAGTAGCTCCCAACGAACCTCAGCCTCTCCGCCGATCTAGTAGGGTTCCTCGCCAACCTGAGAGATACTACGGTTTTCTCATGGATGGTGGGAGCGAGGATTGCATCATGGAGGATGATGACCCTACTAGCTTCGAGCAGGCCATCACGAGTGGGGACTCAGTGAAATGGCTGGATGCAATGCGGTCCGAGATGGAATCCATGTACACCAACAAAGTATAGACTTTGGAAGATGCTCCTGAAGGGGTAAAACCCATTGGGAGCAAGTGGATCTTCAAGAAAAAACTTGGTGTAGATGGGAAAGTGGAGACTTTCAAAGCTAGACTTGTTGCAAAGGGTTTTCGTCAAAGACCAGGTGTGGACTATGACGAAACCTTTTCTCCAGTGGCTATGCTTAAATCCATCCGGATCAAGCTTGCCATCGCTGCATATCATGATTACGAAATCTGGCAAATGGATGTTAAGCCCGCCTTTCTAAACGGTGATTTAGAAGAGTGCGTGTACATGACTCAGCCAGAGGGCTTCGTAGATAATGGGAGCAGCGGGAAAGTGTGCAAGCTGCTTAAATCCATTTATGGATTAAAGCAAGCATCACGGAGTTGGAACATCTGCTTTGACGTCGTTATCAAAGAGTTTGATTTCGTCAAAAACGTAGATGAACCTTGTATCTACAAGAAGGTGGCAGAGAGTAAGGTTGTCTTCCTCGTATTGTACATGGACGACATACTCTTGATAGGAAATGACATTCCTATGCTGCAATCGGTCAAGCTCTTCTTATCACAAAGATTCTCAATGAAAAATCTTGGTGATGCCTCCTGCATATTGGGAATTAGGATCTATAGAGATAGATCCAAACGGATATTGGGATTGTCCCAATCCAGCTTTATTGACACCATACTAAAGAGGTTTAGTATGGAAGAATCTAAGCGTGGGAACTTACCCACGATCTCTGGAGTCACTCTCTCCAAAGAGATGTCTCCCAAGACTGATTTGGAGAGAGCTCGCATTCAAGGGATACCCTATGCTTCGGCTGTAGGCTCTATCATGTACACGATGCTATGTACCAGACCCGATGTAGCATACTCACTAAGTGTAGTGAGCATGTATCAATCTGATCCTGGAGAGAGTCATTGGACAGCTGTGAAGAGCATTCTCAAGTACTTACGAAGGACTAAAGAGATGCTCTTGGTGTATGGTAATTGAGAACTCCAAGTGGAGTCCTTTACCGATTCGAGCTTCCAGAGTGATAAGGACGACTCTAAGTCGCAGTCGGGATTTGTCTTTACCCTTTACGGAGGGGCGGTTAGCTGGAAGAGTTCCAAGCAGGAAACCGTGGCAGACTCGACGATGGAGGCTGAATACATCGCTGCCAACGATGCTGCCAAAGAGGCTGTCTGGATCAAGAAGTTCATTACTGAACTTGGAGTGGTTCCATCCATTGAGAATCCAATACCTTTGTATTGCGATAACAATGGAGCGGTGGCTTTAGCCAAGGAACCCAGGTCCCATCAGCGATCCAGGTATATTCTGAGGCGGTATCACTTGATCCGGGAGATAGTTGATCGCCGGGAGATCGAGGTCTGGAGGGTTGACACGAAGAATAAAACAGCGGATCCACTCACGAAGGCCATTCCCCAGATACAGTTTGAGAGACTCTTCGGGATGCTCGGTATGCGATACTACAGCAGCTGGCCCTAGTGCAAGTGGGAGATTGTTAGTTGTATGTTTGCCCTAGAGGCCAGTATTGTACCGATGATGTATATTATATTGGATGCTTGGACATATATAGAGATGACTTTCTTGCTCGATATGAAAGGATGCTATCTGGTTGCTCTTTATCTTAACATGTATATTTGTCTCTTTATACTGTCGTATAGTTACATGTTGGTAAAGCCCTTAGGACGTGTAATTGACTACCTGGACTATGATGCGGATCATACTAGTGGGGACATGGTAGTCCATAAGTACATCCTTCAAGGTCCCTAGTCGTAGGTGTATCGAGACGGGGCATTGATATACCAGTGTAGACTAGCGGATACGCTTCTCGACCCATGAGATGGGCGATGGATGATCCCATATCCATTGGTGTTTGACCTCAGAGATGGTATACGGGTGCTCAGTGGAGACTGGGTACACTGGACGGACTCGCCGAGAACTCCCAGATGGTATTATACTTCACGTCAGATGGCAGTTCTCTGGTGACACTTGTGCAGGTTAGTCTGTAGACCCGAGATCGTCATAGAGTCTTGTGTGATTCCCACCGTGCTTTGATTTCCACCTTACCACGTCCATGAGGGCGTGCAAAATGGTGGTTTTTGGGTACAGTCCCGAGTCACATGGAGGCAATGAGCGATAGGAGGGGTTTTGTCTCTCCCGGTATTGGGGGTTGATGTTGCGCTGTGCTCGATTGGCCGTAACAGGGAAGCCCCTGGCCAGGGCTGATTAGAGATTTACTGGTAAGTGTTACCAGTAGTTTCTCGACCCGTTATGAGCCCCACATCGGCATGACTTATCGGTTATTGGGGTCTGACGTTTACCACCCCTAGACTTGATATGCGACATATCAGACGAGGAGACCGGACTGCACGGGTAGTGTTGCCGGTTGGCTCGATAGGAGTTGTAGCAGGTTCGCTTATTTTTTTCTGATCGCTCAATACCCGGATGGCCGTTACGTTTAGCTGACCGCTGGCGGCTTGGGGGTGCTTGATATGATCATCACCCACTGCCGGCGTATTGACGAGTCTTAGAGTCCCACAAAGGAGTTACTTAGTCCAGGCGAAACGTTGTGGTGCGCGTATGCGATATGCGCATGGACCCGATTAAAATGCGTGTATTGTAGGGTTACTAGGCACACTCAAGAGGTTCCACAAGGCATCAACCATGCCAAATTCAAATTTTCCGGTGCCGAGAAACCCTAAACTAGATCGTTAACTAGAGTTTAGGCGAAACAACAAGCAAGTAAACTACTTTGCTACTAAGTGAATGGAAATACGACCTTTGTAGATCCGGTCCTCCACTTCTAAAGCTCCGTGTTGACGTCCCTCCGCTGCGATCATCGGATCTCGGACTCTAGCGATGGTTTCGTCGGAGAAATGATCGGGCTAGGTCATTGACTTCGAGGCCGAAGATGACCTACGTCGGGGAGACTCAAATTCAAGCTATTGCTTCGCTTGGTCAAAAACTTTGTGAAGAGAACACCCTATACTACATGGCAAGTAGTAGAGGATGAAGAAATAGGAAGTGGGTTCACTTTAGAATTAGATTTCTCACTCTTTATCTCATGGCACCGTTGGAGCTAGCAAGCTTTTGTGAGCTTGACGAAGGAGAAGAAGAAGAAGAAAAGAAACATATGAATCATTATCCAAATGAAACTTATCCAATAAATAATGGCATCATGGTTGAGTTAAGCCCTCATGCTTAACTCATATAGAGAATTAACCAAAGTATTAGGTTAAGGGTTGGGTTAACTAATATCTTGAACAAATGACAAAAGAGTTGACTTTGTCAATGATTATCAAACTTCATGAAGCTTGATAACTTTGACCATAGTCTTACTCTTTTGTTATTTGTTAGGAAAATAGTAAACCTTAATTTAACCTTGATTTGGTTCAAGTCTCATACACACAACTTGTTTGTATCATCAAGCATGATACAAACATGTACACTTGCATATATCACATATAAACAATGTGCACATTCAAGTGAGAAAATCAATCTTAAGTGAACCAATACTAGTCAATGTAAAGTAATATATCAAATATATAATTATACATTAAATCATTAAATCAACACTTGATTTAACGATCCGGTCATATTGTATATAACCGACTAATATCAATAGTAACAACTTATCGAATCAAAACTTGATCCGATAACCCGGTTATATCGCATACAACCGATCAATGTCACAAATCGCGAGAATAGAATACAGTATCACATACTGGTATTATTCTCGGTCCCGCACATATCTCATATGCGCTCCTATTTCGTTTCGCTTGAGCCAGGAAACCCCTTTGTAGGACTCTAAAGACTCGTCAATACGCCGGCAGCAGGTGATGATCAGATCAAACACCCACAAGCCGCAAGCGGTCTGCTAAACGTAACGGCCACCCGGGTATTGAGCGATCAGAAGATCAACGAGCAAGCCCGCTCACACACCTGTGAATCCATCCAGTAACACTTACCGTACAGTCCGATCTGTTCGTCTGATATGTCGCATATCTCGCCTAGGGGTGGTAAAAGTGAGACCCCAATAACTCGATAAGTCGTGTCGATATGAGGCTCATAACGGGTCAAGAAACTACTGGTAACACTTACCAGTAAATCTCTAAAGCAGCCTTGGCCAAGGACTTCCTGTTATAGCCAATCGAGCACAGCGCAACATCAACTCCCTATACCGGGAGAGACAAAACCCCTCCTATCGCTCATTGCCTCCGTGTGATTCGGGACTGTACCCAAAAGCCACCTTTTTTCATGCCCTCTTGGACGTGGTATGATGGAAATCAAAGCACAGTGGGAATCACACAAAACTCTATGACGATCTCGGGTCTACAGACTAACCTGTACCAGTGTCACCAGAGAACTGCCATCTGACGTAAGGTATAATACCATCTGGTAGTTCTCGACGAGTCCGTCCAGTGTACCCAGTCTCCTCTGAGCACCCGTATATCATCTCTGATGTCAAACACCAATGGATATTGGATCATCCATCGCCCATCTGTATGGGTCGAGAAGGTATACGCTAGTCTACTCTGGTATATCGATGCCCTGTCTCGATACACCCACGACTAGGGAGCTTGAAGGATGTACTTAAGGACTACCATGTCCCCACTAGTATGATCCGCATCATAGTCCAGGTAGTCAAGTACACATCCTAAGGGCTTTACCAATATGTAGCAGAGAGACAATCAGTGTACACGTTAAGGTAAAGAGTAACCAGATAGCATACTATCATATCGAGCAAGAAAGTCATCCCTATATATGTCCAAGCATCCACTACAATATACATCCTATGTATAGTAATGGCCTCTAGGGCATACATATAATTAACAATCTCCCACTTGCACTAGGGTCATCTGTAGCTGTGGTTGCAGTATCTAATACTCAACCACCCTATATGAGTCTCTCTCTGGGAAAAGGCCTTTATGAGTGGATCCGCCGTGTTGTCCTCTGAGTCTACTCTCCTTACCTCGGTCACCCTGGAGATCAACTATCTCCATGATCAGGTGATGCTGCCTCAGAATACGTCTGGGTCACTGATGGGACCGGGGTTCCTGGGCCAAAGCCACACTTCCATTGTCACACAATGGTAGGAACCTAGTTCATCTCATGAACCACTATACACCCAGACAACCTCTTTGGTAGGATCTTAAGTAGCGATGTATCCGGCCTTTATCGTCTAGTATGCCACGGTATCTAGCTTGGAACTCTTCCAACATACCGTCCCTTTACTAAGGGTAAAGACAATGCCTGTGACTGACATTTAGTCGTCCTTATCACCCTGGAATCTTTCAAGTGATTCTCCCCAGGATCTATTGATACCATCTCACTACAACTAGTGAGTATCCTAATATCCAATTAGATCTATCTCATAGATCCAAAACCTAGGATTTAGCAGGTATCACTTTGATCCTATGTGGAGAATCATTTGTGATAAGTGGAGATTGACCGAGCGTAGCATAGGAAACTCCTTCCCCATCAAGAGTATGTCATCCACGTACTCTACGAGGATCACCACCATACTCCCTACTACCTTTTTGTATATACAAAGTTCATCTACCATTTTGATGAAGTCAAACTCTTTGACTACCACATCAAAACAGACGTTCCAACTCCGCGATGCCTGCTTTATCACATAAAACATCTTGCACACGTTTCCGCTGCTCCCACTGTCTACGAAGCCCTCTGACCGTGTACTTAAAGACTCTCTCTTCTAAAACATCATTTAGAAAAGCAGTCATGACACCCAATCGCCAGATATCGTAGTCATGGTATGTAGCCGTGGTAAGTAGGATCTGGATGGACATAAGCATAGTTACTTAGAAAAGGTTTCATTATAATCCATACCTGGTCAATGATGCAAATCCTTTAACAAGTCTATCTTTGAAAGTCTTAACTTTTCCATGTACACCAAGTAATCTTCTCAAGATATACTTGCTTCTGATGGGGATTTTGTTAGTTATATGTATGCCCTAGAGGCCATTACTGTACATTGGATGTATATTGTAGTGGATGCTGGGACATATATAGGTAGGACTTTCTTGCTCGACATGATAGTACGCTATCTGGTTGCTCTTTATCTTAACGTGTATACCTTCTGTCTCTCTGATTACATGTTGATAAAGCCCTTAGGATGTGTACTCGACTTCCAGGACTATGATGCAGATCATACTAGTGGGGCCTGGGTAGTCAATGAGTACATCCTTCATTGTTCCTAGTCGTGGGAATATCGAGACGGGGCATCGATATTCCAGAGTAGACTAGCGTATATCTTCTCGACCCATGTAATGGGCGATGGATGATCCCATATCCAATGGTGTTTGACATCGGAGATGGTATGCGGGTGCTCAGTGCAGACTGGGTACACTGAACGGACTCGCCGAGAACTCCCAGATGGTATTATACCTCACGTCAGATGGCAGTTCTCTGGTGACACTAGTACAGCTTAGTCTGTTGACCCGAGATCGTCATAGAGTCTTGTGTGTCTCCCACTGTGCTTTGATTTCCACCCTACCACGGCTCTACTGAGTCGTGCAAACAGGTGGTTTTTGGGTACAGTCCCGATTCACATGGAGGCAATGAGAGATAGGAGGGGATTCGTCTCTCCCGGTATTGGGGGTTGATGTTGCGCAATGTACGACTGGCCATAACAGGAAATCCCTGGCCAGGGTTGCAGTGATATACTGGTAAGAGTTATCAGTAGTTTCACGATAGTTATGGACCCTACGTCGGCATGACTTATCAAGCTATTGGGGTCTGACGTTTACCACCCCTAGGCGAGATATGCGACATATCAGACGAACAGACCGGACTGTACGGTAAGTGTTACTGGTTGGATTCACAGGAGTGTGAGCGGGCTTGCTCGTCGATCTTCTGATCGCTCAATACCCGGGTGGCCGTTACGTTTAGCAGACCGCTTGCGGCTTGTGGGTGCTTGATATGATCATCATCTGCTGCCGGCGTATTGACGAGTCTTTAGAGTCCTACACAGAGTTTTCCTGGCTCAAGCGAAACGAAATAGGAGCGCATATGAGATATGTGCGGGACCGAGAATAATGCGTGTATGTGATACCGTATTTCATTCTCGCGATGAATGTATTGATTGGTTATATGCGATATAACCTAGTTATCGAATCAAGGATTGACTCGATAAGCCGATACATTGGATACTAGCCGGTTATATGCGACATGACCGGATCATTGAATCAAGTGTTGATTTAATGATTTAATGTATAATTATATATTTGATATATTACTTTGCATTAACTAGTATTGGTTCACTTTAAATGGATTTTCTCACTTGAAATGCACAAGTTGTATATGTGATATACTTTTGTGCACAAGATTGTATCATGTTTGATGATACATGCAAGCTAGGGTTAGTGTAAAGAATTGAACCATGGTTAAACTAATGGTTAGGGTTTTGTTTTTCCATCTACTTATTTATCTATTTATTTATCTTATTCTTTTTGGAAAAGAGAAAGATGAATGGTGGCTTTATTTGTTTTTAGTTGAACATTCATGAAACTTTGACTAAGTCACCATTCTTGTCTCATGCTTAACCCTAACCATATGAACTAACCATAGTATATTCTCTACACTTAACCAAGGGTTAGTAAATGATAAGTATTGATTTATTTATCTAATTTATATAACTTATCATATCTTCTTCTTCTTCATCATCTTCTTTTTTCTTGAGAAGAAAGCTTGCTACATCAATGGTGATTGATGAAAAAGTGTGAGAAATCCAAATCTAAAGTCTACCCACTTCCTATTTCTTCATCCTCTACCTCTTGCCAAGTAGTATAGGGTGTTTCCTTCACAAGTTTTCTTGACTTGGTGAAGTTGGAGCTTGATCTAGCGATGCCTCGACGTAGATCATCTTCGGCATCGTCGCCGACGACCAAGCCCGCCCATTTTTTCGATGGAGCCGATGCTAGAGCCCAAGATACGATTTGGACAGCGAGGGGACTTCATCACGGAGCCTAAGAGGTGGAGGACCGGATCTACAAAGGTTGTAGCCCCTTCCCTTTAGCTATATTTCCGTTTACTTGCTTGCATCGCCTATATATCTAGTTGACGATCCGTATTAGGGTTTGTAGGCACCCGTAAAATTTGATTTGTGCATGTTTGATCACTTGTGAGACTTCTTTAGTGTGCCTAGGAACCCCTACAGTGGTATCAGAGCCTAGCTAGAGCCTTAGGCGATGCGTAGACGGAGTTAGAAGTCCGATCAACCCAAAACCCCGACTTTAAAATGCTCTCTGGACAATTCTGTAAAATGTGGATTTTAGTAGATTAAAAATATGCAGAAAAATCAGCAGGGGATTGTAAGGGTTACTGCAAAATTCGATGCCCTAATTCCTTAAAGGCGCCACGGATCCGCGGCATGAGCATGCTCATGCGGCGGTTCCGCGGTAGTTTTGTCTTGTTGTTCATCGAAGTTTGCACAGTAATTCTTAGTAAGCAGTGCTGGTTTTCCTGGGAATATTTTAATATTTATTCCAGAGTTTTATTTTCTGGGTTGTATTGGGAACTCAGTGTATCGATCGGATTGTCTAATTTTGTCAGTGTGTTTTTCCGGGTATTTTAGAATATGTTAAAAAGTTTGACTGGATATAAATACCCACTTTTTCCCCTGCCGGGAAATTTCCAATTGTTGGATTTTTCCGTAGTTTAACGACGTTCTAAGTAGTGCAAGTAACGCGATGGACCCTCTAGAAGACAACAAACCTTAACTCGATTATGTGACCGTCTTGAACCGCCCTTTGAACCTTAGGGTTTGGGGGAGTACGGCGTGCCACATGTGAGGCGTTGGCTTGACCCTTCTACGGCTGGACCGTTGGTACTGAGGCACGAAGTGAATGTCTTTGAACTTATTTCATGAGTTGAGCTGTTTCGGGAAAACTTGGGTATTCGATTGTTCGATCGGAAAGTTTAACATTTTCTATCTTATCCGGAATGTGATACAATAATTGGAATTCACAAGTAGTTATGAGATAACGGAATGAATATTATAAACATAGCAGTTTAGTCTCACTTGATCGGTTGCCACGGAGTTTTGATGTGATCAAAAGTCCGTCGCAATCACGTAGCGTATGCGGATACTCGCCGGGTAAACTTAATAGACAGCCTCACAGATATCGCAGCAGAAGAAACATATGAAACATTGGATATACTAGGGCGTCCGTGTTTTTAATACGAGCCTGTATAAAACACGGATTCCACGGTCGCGATGAATAGCCAAACCCACACCCCTAGACCCCTACGAGAGCGGCAAGAAACCCTACCAATTCTAGAGTTAGGAGACCCGGACTCGACTCCTCGAGTTGGTCTCCCACTGGACTGTAGAACCCGGTTACTTGTGCTATCCTCCTTGGGTCTATCCTAGTGCGGAAAAGTAAATAATATACAAATGGTGACAACTTCCGCAACCTAGAAGCGCCCCAATAAAAGAATATTACATACAAGTTTTTACATGAATGAAAATGAAAAAACACTCATCTCACATAAAAAAAACCTGGCTATTCATAACGCGACGATCCAATATAACATATCCAGCAACACATAACATCACATGTCATCAACGTAAGTAAATATGCCCATCCCAATTGTCGTTGACATATAGCAACGAAACCGGCGATATCACATATTACACTTACGGTCGCAGAAAAGAAAGTGTAAAACTACAACAGTTGGAATCCGCAACCTCCTTAGACATCATATGCCTAACCAAATGAATTCCTTAGACATCGCATGCCTAACATTTATAAACCCCGCATTTTAGTCTCATTTTCGAAAACACTTCTCAATATCAAGTCGGGCAATTCAACAAGATTCCCGACATCCTGATCGAATGCTCGTCGCAAACTTTAGTGGATGGCCGCACCCCCGATACCGTCGACGAAGTGCACTAAGGCGGAACACCGCTGCCGCGAGCACCCGAACGGATGCTTTTTGGCGACGGGGTTCTCCTACAGTCACTTGGTTGGGGCTATGGGGTGTGGCTATCTATTAAGTTTACCCGGCGAGTATCCGCGTACGCTACGTGATTGCGACAGACTTTTGATCACATCAAAATTCCGTGGCAACCGATCAAGTGAAACTAAACTGCTATGTTTATATCATCCAAATCAGTTATCTCATAACTACTTGTGGATTCCAAATATTGTATCACATTCCAGATAAAATAGAAAATGTTAAACTTTCCGATCGAACAATCAAACACCCAATGTTTCCCGAAATAGCTCAACTCTTGAAATAAGTTTAAAAACATTCACTTCATGCCACAGTACCAACAGTCTAGCCGTAGAAGGGTCAAGCCAACGCCTCACATGTGGCACGCCGTACTCCCCCAAACCTTAAGGTTCAAAGGGCAGTTCAAGACGGTCAAATAATCGAGTTAAGGTTTGTTGTCTTCTAGAGGGTCCATCGTGTTACTTGCACTACTTCGAACGTTCTTAAACTACGGAAAGATCCAACACTTGGAAATTTCCCGAAAGGGGAAAAAGTGGGTATTTTTATATCCGGTCGAACTTTTTAACAAGTTCTAAATTTACCCGGAAAAACATAAACGAGGTTAAAATATCCGACCAAAACATCAAGTCCCCAAAAGAACCCAGAAAACTCAACTGTTGAGTATAAATTAAAAATTCCCATAATAATCAGGATATTCATATAGAGGTTACTGTGTCAAAATAAAACAATGATGTGACATCACGACCGCGGAACCGCCGCACGAACAGGCTTATGCCGCGGTTCCGCGGCGCATATATCGATTTAGGGTCACGTGTTTAACAGTAACTCGTAGAAAACCCTGCTTATTTTTCTGAGTATTTTTAATTCACAAAAAACCACATTTTCAGAAAATATACAGAAAGGGGTATCGATTAGGGTTTCGGGGTTCGATCGGGTTTCTAACATCGTCCACACATCGCCTAAAGCTCTAGCTAGGCTCTGATACCATTGTTGGGTTACTAGGCACACTCAAGAGGTTCCACAAGGCATCAACCATGCCAAATTCAAATTTTCCGGTGCCGAGAAACCCTAAACTAGATCGTTAACTAGAGTTTAGATGAAACAACAAGCAAGCAAACTACTTTGCTACTAAGTGAATGGAAATACAACCTTTGCAGATCCGGTCCTCCACTTCTAAAGCTCCGTGTTGACGTCCCTCCGCTGCGATCATCGGATCCCGGACTCTAGCGATGCTTTCGTCGGAGTAATGATCGGGCTAGGTCATTGACTTCGAGGCCGAAGATGATCTACGTCGGGGAGACTCAAACTCAAGCTATTGCTTCACTTGGTCAAAAACTTTGTGAAGAGAACACCCTATACTACATGGCAAGTAGTAGAGGATGAAGAAATAGGAAGTGGGTTCACTTTAGAATTGGATTTCTCACTCTTTATCTCATGGCACCATTTGAGCTAGCAAGCTTTTGTGAGCTTGATGAAGGAGAAGAAGAAGAAGAAAAGGATCATATGAATCATTATCCAATAAATAATGGCACCATGGTTGAGTTAAGCCCTCATGCTTAACTCTTGTAGAGAATTAACCAAAGTACTAGGTTAAGGGTTGGGTTAACTAATATCTTGACTAAATGACAAAAGAGTTGACTTTGTCAATGTTTATCAAGCTTCATGAAGCTTGATAACTTTGACCAAAGTCTTACTCTTTTGTTATTTGTTAGGAAAATAGTAAACCCTAATTTAACCTTGATTTGGTTCAAGTCTCATACACACAACTTGTTTGTATCATCAAGTATGATACAAACATGTACACTTGCATATATCACATATAAATAATGTGCACATTCAAGTGAGAAAATCAATCTTAAGTGAACCAATACTAGTTAATGTAAAGTAATATATCAAATATATAATTATACATTAAATCATTAAATCAACACTTGATTTAACGATCCGGTCTTATTGTATATAACCGACTAATATCAATAGTAACAACTTATCGAATCAACACTTGATCCGATAACCCGGCTATATCGCATACAACCGATCAATGTCACAAATCGCGAGAATAGAATACAGTATCACATACTGGTATTATTCTCGGTCCCACACATATCTCATATGCGCTCCTATTTCGTTTCGCTTGAGCCAGGAAACCCCTGTGTATGACTCTAAAGACTCGTCAATACGCCGGCAGCAGGTGATGATCATATCAAACACCCACAAGCCGCAAACGGTCTGCTAAACGTAACGGCCACCCGGGTATTGAGCGATCAGAAGATCAACGAGCAAGCCCGCTCACACTCCTGTGAATCCATCCAGTAACACTTACCGTACAGTCCGGTCTGTTCGTCTGATATGTCGCATATCTCGCCTAGGGGTGGTAAACGTCAGACCACAATAACTCGATAAGTCGTGTCGATATGAGGCTCATAACGGGTCGAGAAACTAATGGTAACATTTACCAGTAAATCCCTAAAGCAGCCTTGGCCAAGGACTTCCTGTTATAGCCAATCGAGCACAGCGCAATATCAACTCCCTATACCGGGAGAGATAAAACCCCTCCTATCGCTCATTGCTTCCATGTGATTCGGGACTGTACCCAAAAGCCACCTTTTTGCACGCCCTCTTGGACGTGGTATGATGGAAATCAAAGCACAGTGGGAATCACACAAGACTCTATGACGATCTCGGGTCTACAGACTAACCTATACCAGTGTCACCAGTGAACTGCCATCTGACGTGTGGTATAATACCATCTGGGAGTTCTCGACGAGTCCGTCCAGTGTACCCAGTCTCCACTGAGCACCCGTATATCATCTCTGATGTCAAACACCAATGGATATGGGATCATCCATCGCCCATCTGTATGGGTCGAGAAGGTATACGCTAGTCTATTCTGGTATATCGATGCTCTGTCTCGATACACCCACGACTAGGGACCTTGAAGGATGTACTTATGGACTACCATGTCCCCACTAGTATGATCCGCATCATAGTCCAGGTAGTCAAGTACACATCCTAAGGGCTTTACCAACTTGTAACAGAGAGACAATCAGTGTACACGTTAAGGTAAAGAGTAACCAGATAGCATACTATCATATCGAGGAAGAAAGTCATCCCTATATATGTCCAAGCATCCACTACAATATACATCCTATGTATAGTAATTGCCTCTAGGGCATACATATAACTAACACGTATGAGATACTGTCTATTAATCGGGCGGCTTGCTTTTGGTTGGGTCGTATGTTATATGGCCGGACTGATAAATCAAGTGTTGATTTATCATTTAACCATTAGTTTCTCACTAGAAATCCTTTCTTGTATTTTTGGGATGTATGCATGTATGTATGCATTTTTTCTTGTTTCATGCACATATGGATGTGCATGCACACATACATTCATACATCATCCTACATGGTTGTATATACATAGAAAATGGTGGCATTATAAGACTCACACCATGGTTTTATATATATGAATTATTATTGCATTTGTTTTAAAACAAAATGAAAAAGGAAAGGATAATTCATGGTTTGTTTCTATACTCTTCTTTGACCTAACCATGCTCACCCACCATTTAACCATGGATTAGCTTTCCTTTTGGGTTTTAACTCAAGTTCAATAATATCCTTATTGTTCAACCATGGTTTGAGATGAGAGGTGGAAAATATATATAGATATATTTTCTATTTTCTCATAAGAGTTTATCTTTACTCTTGTTCAAAAAGCCATCATCTTCTTCCTCCTTCTACTTTTGCTTTCTAGATTTCTCTAGTGAGTAAATTACTCACCAAGTTAGGATTTTGATGTGTGAAAAGCCAACACAACATCATTCTACACAAGTCTTGCCCACTTGTTTAGAGTGTTAGCTTCCATTTTCATTCTTGATCTTGTGAAGTTGCAAGCTTGGACAAAGCGGACTCCGGGTGGATCATCGTGGACCTAGAGGAGTTCAAGCGGACCTTTTCCAAACCACAAGTAGCCGAGGAGTCTAGCGTAGGGAGCTACAAAGGTTGTACTCTCAAAACCCTAGCTTAACCTACTTGTGATGAAGTGTTGTTTTAGAAACCCTAATTTTCTAGGATTGATTCTTTGTATGCTTACTTAGCACCCTAAAAATTTAATATTTGGTATATGTGATGCTTCCAAACCCTTCATGAGGTGCTAGGTAAACCCAACAAGTTGTGCCACCTCTCACAGCTTGAATTCAGCCTTTTTTGCTATTCGGATTTTGAGGAGAGGATGTCGTGGATTCTTGGCGTTCATTCATGATACCGGAGCCACAGTTGGTTTGTTGGACCGGGTTCCTTTCATGCGAGAGTTTTTCGACGTTTTTCCTGATGAGCCGACAAAGCTTTAGGAGCTTAAGGATCAGCTGCAGAGTTGTTTGTTGGGGGGTTTGTGCGTCTGAGTGTTTCGCATTAGGGAGCTCCTATTTCTGTTCGTCAAGGAGAAAGACGACAGATTGAGGTTGTGTATTGATGGATCGTCAATTGAACCGGCTTACGGTGCGGATAGGTATCCTTTACTTCGCATTGACGATTTCTTCGATCAGCTCCAGAGTGTGAGACATTTTCTAAATTGTTTGGGATCAGGTCATCACTGTTGCAGGTTCAGAGTGATGGCATTCCGAAGACTCCCTCGTGTGTGCTACGGGCTTTGTGTGTGTTGGTGGTGTCATTGGACTCACCAATGCCCTAACAGCATTCGTAGATATGATGAACAAGATTTCTTCAGGCCGTTCCCCGACCAGTTATTGTTGTGTTATTGACGACATTCTTGTCTAGTTAATGTTCCTTGAGGGACAGGAGTAGCACTTGAGGATTTGTTTTGCAGACATTGGGAGAGCCCCAGCGGTTTGTTAGATTCTCGGAGTGTTCCTTCAGGCTTGTTTGTGTTGACTCCTAGGTCTTGTAGTTACGGGAGACGATTTTTGTATGGTTCCAAAGAAGATCGAGGCCGTACAGCGTAGGCTCAGACTTGTGTGCTGGACGGAGGTCCGCAGATTTTTGGGCATAGCAGGTTTTTACCGCCGTTTCATGCAGGATTGCTAGTGTAGTGCTGCACCGTTGACTGAACTGACCGGAAAGGAGGGTTCTTTTCTTGGACCGAAGCATGCGTGCGGAGTTTTTCAGCAGTTGAAGACTCGGTTAACAACTGCATCAGTTCTTTCTTTGCTTCTGGTTCGGGCGATTTTGTTGTTTAACTGTAATGTTTCGCGAGTGGGGCTCGATTGTGTACTGAGGTGACACTATAGAGTTATCGCTTTTGCTTCCCTACATCTGGAGGAAGTACGAGAAGGATATCCCACTCATGATCTGGAGATGGCCGCGGTGGCCTTGCGTTGGAGATTTGGAGACACTACTTGTTCGAGAGTCATGTCAGATTTTCACGGACCACCAGAGTTTAATGTGCATCTTCCTGCAGCGGGTGTTGATTGTTGAGACAGTCTTCTGCAGATTTACAGTTCTTGTGCAATCATTGAATACAGCTTAAGTTCGCCTCCACTGAAGGGACAACTTACTCATGTCCCCGTCCGACCAATTTTCCTTAATCGCTTTCGCGAGGCACTGCCCGCCGATGCTTGTTCGTCAGGGATACTTGAGCATACTCGGCTGGGTAATGATTCGGAGTACTTGATTATGACATGGGTGTGCTAAGTTTAGGGACGCGTTTGTGTACCTGATACTTTTGGGTAGAGACGTGAAATCCTAGAGCAGGCACATCAGCCAACTCTCTGTTTTCATTCAAGTTCCACCAACATTCGACGTGACTTGTGAGATAGTTACGGGTCGGCAGGGATGTAAAGAGAAGTTTCGGGTTTCATTTCAAGGTGTCTGTCTTGTGATGTGCTTTGGTTGAGCGTCTGAGACCGGCTGGAGAGTTGCAACCTTTAACCATTCCGAAGTGGGAGTGGGGGCAGATCTCCACAAATTTCGTTATGGTGTCTACCCAGGTTTAGTCAGGGTGTGACTCCATTTGGATGCTTTTCATCCGGTTATACTCAGTTTGCTCAGTTGTTTTTTATTAAGTTTGTGCGTTGCACGGAGTTCCTTCATGGGTCGTATCCAATGAAGGCACCCTGTTCGCTAGCCGTCTTGGACAGGAGCTTCAGGAAGCCTTGGGTACTGGTTGGGCTTTAGCTCCGCTTTTACATCCGCAGGATGATGGTTTTGTGAGAGCGGGTTATACCGACACTGGAGGATATGCTTGTGCGTGCGTTTTAGTTGTTGTCGGCAGTTGGGGATTGTCACTCGACATTGTTAGAGTTCTCCTTCGATAGCTGTTATCAGGAGTCACTCCAATTGGCAACATTTAGGTTTAGGGGTAGGTCGTGTCGATCACCAGTCTGTTTTTTTGACTCTGCGTAGTTGGATTTTTGGACCCCGGCTAGTCTAGAGATTTCGGAGATGATCCGGTTGATTCAGGTCGGGATGAGAGTAGCCCAGTGCAAACAAAGGTCTTATGACAACCGTGGTGGTCGCAGAGCTGAGTTCGCAGTGGGAGATCATGTATTCCTACGGATTTTTCCGGTGAATTATGTGTTGAGTTTGGGAAGCTTATCCCTGAATTGTAGGTCCTTTTGAGATCCTTAAAGCAAGTTAGTTTCGTTGTCTTTAATTTGGTTCTTCCGCCCAGATTATTGAGTATTCACCCCGTATTCCTTATGTCGATACTTTGCAATTTCCTTCATTACAGCATTGGACTCCAGCATGTGCATCAAACAAGCATACAGAAAGGGTACCTGAAACTACAGCATTGGACTCCTGAGCGTCCTGGTGAGTCAAGGAAAAAACCTGTGCCTGCCCTCTACCGGCTATTGGCAGTCCTCTGCCACTGCCACCTCGTCCTCTCGATACAAAACCACCATGACCACGACCTCTCTGAGCAAGAGTCTGATGCGGCGCAACCACAGGAATAAGAGGCAACGCTCTCTGAGGCGAAGAAGGTAGTAAGGTAACCTGGGGTACTGCTGGCCCTCTTTGACGCACCACGGTACAATCCTGAACAAGGTTATGTAGACTGCCACACCCAAAGCATCCATAAGACGGTCGCTAGCCCTCCTGGGAATAAGAACTGAATAACTGGCCCCATCCCATGTCTCTGCTACTCCCCGAGTCTGAAGGAACACTGCTTCGGCGTGAAAACCTCTGTCTCCGTTCTGGTACATCCGTACGAGTCCTCTTCGGTTCCGGAACAACCGATGGCTAGGAACAACTGGGTAAGCAGGCCTCGAACAAACCTCTTCACCCTCATCTCCTCAGTCGCCACCAGGTACGGAGCATACACAAACAGCTCGGTAAACAGTACATCATACTCAGACACCGTCATCCCGGGAGTCTGACGTAACGACTCAAATTTGCGCGCTCGCGCATCCCTGACGCTCGGTGGAAGAAAACGGGTGAGAAACACCGTCACTAACTCATCCCAGGCCATAGGAGCAAGACCAGCGGCTCTTCCCCTCTCCAACGACTCACACCACTTTTGGGCCAGAACCTCCAGCCGGAAACTCGCAAACTCCACCCATCTCTCGTCGGAGCATCGGAGCGAACGACAAATCCTGGCCATCCGGTCGATAAATGACTGCGGATCCTCAGTAGTATCTGTGCCAGTGAACACCGGAGGCCTCAGCCTCATGCACTCTGTCAGCGATACGGTAATAACCTCCGGAGCTGTAACTGCAACTGCCGGAACCGTAGGTACCATCGTGGTCCCTGCAATGGGTGGAACAACTGCCTGCTCCTGCACTCGAATGGCCTCTACTAAAGTCCCCATCATCTGGCGCAGGTCCTGCATACCAGCCCCAATCATAGCAATATGCTCCGGTACAACAGGCGTACCGCCCGGGTCAATCCTCGCCTCAGACGAGTCAACTTTGACCTCGGCCCTCGCGACCGCTCTCTATGCCCTCGTAGTCTTTGGCGCCATATAGGCTGGAAATTGAACCATGATTCGATAAGGAAACAGGAATCGAATCATAAGGATGTAACAATCACGGAAGGAATATCAATCAATAGGTCCTAAGGACACTTAGGCGGAGTACCGTGTCGTCAGTATGCCTCGGAACATACACACGCTACATCACTCTGCTTAAGCTACCTACTCCATCATACCAAGGTCATCCTATACTCCGAAAGGTAAAACCTAGCGCATTGATACCAACTTTGTCACGACCCAAAATTTGGCCCGTAACCGGCACTTAAACTACGTAACGTCTACAGGCGTACTCAACTCAAGTAAGTCGAAACCTAGAAATCTAAACCACCCAAATCTAGATCAACGGAGAAAAGCAAAGTCTTAACATTTGGAAAATCACAAGTAAAATCTCTAACTCTAGTTTTCTTTCCTGATAAATTTCGGCAGCACCTCCTTTGTAAAAACTAGAACCGAAAACGGGTACAACATATATAAAAATAAAAGCATCCCAAACGGGAGCAAATCATGCCCAACGGCGGAGACAATCACCACAAGATAAATATACGACGCCGAAGCGAAGAAATATGAAAGAAACTGCATAAAGAAGTAAACTTTCAAAAAAACCGGCTCCCACGAGCACGGAACCCAAAGTCACCAAAATAAACACACAGAATCCTCACAAGTCATCTCCAAGTCATATAAAAATAGTGGTAGATGGAGAATATGTTGGAGATAGTGCCCTCAGAGTCAATTATTGGATCACAGGCACGTGATTGTAATGATTGAGAGAGGACCTATGCCGGTAGGACAGTCTTACTCAAGATGATAGTATGCTATCTGGTTTATCTTTATCATCGTGTATTGCTTTAGGTGACCTTACAGGTCCCTATTGCGCGTTGATAGAGCCCCTAGGATTCTTGCTTGACTGCTAGCAGTATGAGGGCGATCATATACATGGGAGCTGGGGTCTATAAGCACATCCTTAAAAGGTCCCTAGTCGTGGGAGTTTTGAGACAGGGCATCGATACTCCAGAGTAGACTAGTGTATACAGTCGAGACCCCGACGAGGGGCGGTGGCCGGTCTCACAAGCCACTGGTGTCAGTTAGTTCACCTAAGATGTATACAGGTGCTCATTGGGTTATGAGTATACCGGACATGACTCGCCGGGAACATGCTAGTTGGTCTTATACCTGACGTCAGATAGCAGTTCCCTGGTGACATGTGTACAGGTTAGTTCATCGTCCTGAGATCGTCATTTGTCTCGTGTGAGTTCCCACTGTACTTTGATTACTACCCTACCACGCTCAAAGGAGTCGTGCAAACAGGTTTTAATTGGGTACAGTCCCGAGCCACATGGAGGAAGTGAGCGGATCTTCAGGGGTTCGTCTCTCCCGGTATTGGGGATGAGGTCGCGCTGTGTCTAAGAGAGCCATTACACGAAGTCCTTGGACAAGGCAGGAGATTTACTGGTAGGTATTCCAGTAGTATCTCAGGGTGTTCTGGGCTACACTCCGACACGACTTGTACCGCTTTTGGGGGTTTGAGTTTTACCAACCCCCTAGGCCCGCCATGCGATGCTCATAGACGAACGGACCGGATTGTACGGATCTTGTCACTGACAGGCTCAGTAGGGTGTAAGGATGAGTTCGCTCATCGACGTCCCTTTTGGTCAATACTTGGCAGCTCGTTACGTATGGCTAATACCTCTGACGTGCTAGTGGTTAAATCCACAGCCAAAGTATTGATGAGTCTTTAGAGTCCCCCACAGACAGTTTCTCAAGTTTCGGGCGAAACGCTGTAGAGGCCGTATGGAGATATGGCAGGGTTCGATCTTATACGTGCGGTATTGCACGGATCTTGATCGGACGAATAATACTAGCGGGCTTTGGTTTAAGCCGGATCCTAGTATTGTACAGTGTAGATTTTGTCTCATTGCATTTGTATTCGGTCGGAATACAAATGCGGGTATGTATATACGGTCGCGGGGTTTTCCTATAATTTATTACGAGATCAGTTTTTTGAAGTTGCCTGTTTGTATTCCGTTCCGGCCAGTTTTCCTTTATTCTTTCACGGCCGGATTATTGTGATGGGAGGGGCTAATTTGCAAATGTGCAAATTATCAATTGTTGAGGGTTGTATGTGGCATTTGGTTTATATGGTGGATATAGCATCTTTGCTTTTTCTAGTGATCATTTCTTTGCATTTATGAGAAAGGATGGGATTTGAATGTGGTGTGACATTAATTCCTCATTATCATCACTTTTCTTATGCTCACCATTTTCGCATCTTGTGCTCACCCCCCTTTTTGATTTTTATTCCTCCACCATATTTGGATAGGCCGGCCACATTCTTGAGGGAGAGAGGGGTTTTATTTTGGTGGAGGAAAAATCATTGATCTCTCATTTTTCTTGCTACACAAATTCTAGTTCACTCCAAAGTTCATTTTCTCCTACACATCTTCAATGGCAACTTCATACCCGCGAGAGACAAACTATCCTGTGTAAGTGTACGGCGACGCCCCGGCCGTTAATCTGAGGCCAAAATGCGGAAACGATACTTTTACAAAACTTGTAAACCGGCACCACCGCGCACTAAAATCCCGGATCGGGCCATTAACCTACTCCTAGCTAACTAGAGAAGGGGTAGAGAGATATACCGAGCGATCTGTATCCTTCGGTCATCTCGTCATCGTCCCGATCTCCCCGCGGAATCTCCGGTCTTCATCTCCTCGTCGGAAGGGCACCACATCGCCGGGTTCTTTTACGGGCTCCCACCCTCGGACCGAGGCAACTTGAGCACGAAGTTGGCGAGTCGACGTGCCCAAGGATGCTGTAGGCAAAGTGTAGAATCCATTTGTCTCTAGGGGTTAAGGAAGTTGCCATATTTATATGGAGATGAAGTTGTAAACTTTTTGAGATGAACTTGAGAATTTTGTGGCAAGCTAAAGAGATCGTTTTCTCTTCTCAAATTTTGGACAACCCCTAAGAAGAATAGTCGGTCAATGTGTGAGGAATGAGAGAATGGAGAGAATGAAAATGAGTGAGCCAAGATAATACAAGAGAGAGAAAAGGTGATGATGAGGAATAATCATCACAACAAAATCCACACTCATAAACCCATCACCAACCCATCAAAACAAAAGTCAAGCAATGATGGAAAATCATGAACCAAGAAGTCAATGTATGGTGGAACCATCATGATCATCCATTTACAAATAAACCCCTCCACAATTCCTAATTAGCAAATATGCAAATTAGCCCTCCTCCACCAATTTTCAGCCAAGGAAAGAAACAAAGGAAAATGGCCGAAACGGAAAGCAAACTGGCAACTTCAGAAAACTGATCCCGTAATAAATTACAGGAAAACCCCACGACTGTATATACATACCCGCATTTGTATTTCGACCGAATACAAATGCAATGAGACAAATCTACACTGTACAATACTAGGATCCGGCTTAAACCAAAGCCCGCTAGTATTATCCGTCCGACCATGATCCATGCAATACCGCACGTACATGATCGAACCCTGCCATATATCCATACAGCCTCTACAGCGTTTCGTCCGAAACTTGAGAAAACGGTCTGTGGGGGGCTCTAAAGACTCGTCAATCCGTTGGCTGTGGATTTAACCACTTGCACGTCAGAGGTATTAGCCATACGTAACGGGCTACCAGGTATTGACCAAAAGGGACGTCGATGAGCGAACTCATCCTGACACCCTACTGAGCCTGTCAGTGACAATATCCGTACAGTCCAGTCCGTTCGTCTATGTGCATCGCATGGCGGGCCTAGGGGGTTGGTAAAAGTCAGACCCCCAAAAGCGGTACAAGTCGTGTCGGAGAGTAGTCCAGAACACCATGAGATACTACTGGAATACCTACCAGTAAATCTCCTGTCTTGGCCAAGGACTTCGTGTAATGGCTCTCCTAGACACAGCGCGACCTCACCCCCAATACCGGGAGAGACGAACCCCTGAAGATCCGCTCACTGCCTCCATGTGGCTCGGGATTGTACCCAACTAAAACCTGTTTGCACGTCTCCTTTGAGCGTGGTAGGGTAGTAATCAAAGTACAGTGGGAACTCACACGAGACAAATGATGATCTTAGGTCGATGAACTAACCTGTACACATGTCGCCAGGGAACTGCTATCTGACGTCAGGTATAAGACCAACTAGCATGTTCCAGGCGAGTCCTGTCCGGTGTACTCATAACCCAATGAGCACCTGTATACATCTTAGGTGAACCAACTGACACCAGTGGCTTGTGAGAACGGCCATCGCCCCTCGTCGGGGTCTCAAGTGTATACACTAGTCTACTCTGGAGTATCGATGCCCTGTCTCGAAACTCCCACGACTAGAAACCTTTTAAGGATGTGCTTATAGACCCCAGCTCCCACGTATATGATCGCCCTCATACTGCTGGCAGTCAAGAAAGAATCCTAAGGGCTCTATCAACGTGCAATAGTGACTTGTAAGGTCACCTAAAGCAGTACACGATGATAAAGATAAACAAGATAGCATACTATCATCTTGAGTAAGACTATCCTACCGGGATAGGTCCTCCCTCTATCATTGCAATCACGTGCCTGTGATCCAATAATTGACTCTGAGGGCACTATCTCCAACAATCTCCCACTTGCACTCAAGGCGAATTATTGCGATGTCTCATACTCACAGCCAGTGTGATACCGAACACCCAACTCCTCTACTAATCAGTCTCACAAAACCTGTTTGTGAAACTAATGTATTCGAGGAATAGCCTCTGTGAGTGGATCCGCTCAGATGTTTCTTTCTATGTCTCTCTTTATCTCAAGTTCGCGGAGAACCCCATCTCCTGAAATGAGCAATACATGTCTTAGAATATGTCTGGATATCTGATGGGACCTAGCTCACAAGTGAACTCCAAATCCAAACTTCTTAGACTGTATCGTCAACTGAAACCAATCAGTATCCTGCGTCATGCCTCCCTCAGTATCCCCTTGGTCCACCTGTCTATAATAATTGTTAGTTATATGTATGCCCTAGAGGCCAGTATTGTATAAATGATGTATATTATATTGGATGCTTGGACATATATGTAAGTGCACGGCGGAGCCCCGGCCTCTATCCCGGGGCCAAATGAGGAAGCGATGGTTAACTTTAAATTTTCTTGAACCGGCACCACCGCGCACTAAAACCCGGATCGGGCCATTAACTAGTTCTAGCTAACTACAAGATGGGGAAGAGAGATATACCGAGTGATCCGAGTCCTCCGGTCTTCTCGCCGTCGTCCCGATCTCTCGCGGAATGTCCGGTCTCCACCTCCTCGCCGGAAAGGGCACCACGTCGCCGGCTTCTTTTACGGGCTCCCACCTCTATACCGAGGCAACTCGGGCACGAAGCTGGCGAGTCGACGTGCCCAAGATTTGCTGTAGAATATAGTGTAGAAACATGTCTCATTTGGGGTTATGGAGTTGCCTTTGGTGGAGGAATGATACTTGGAGTTTTGGAGATTGATCTTGTGGGATTTTTGCAAAGCCAAATGAACAAAACCCCACACCAAATGAATTGGGCAGCCCCTCCCCAATTGGCCGGCCTTGCAAATTATGGTGGAGAGAATGGAGTGAGTGAAAAAGGATAGCTACAAGAAAATAAGCAAGTGAAAAGAAAATGGTTATCATATTCAACCATCATCAAAAGCATGATGACAAAGAAAGTCAAGCAATGATCACTAACAAATCCACACTCCACCAACTAATCAACAACAACCATGATTGCTCCAAAGTCAAGCCATGATGAAATGAATAAGTCAAATGGTGGAGGAATAATCATGATACAAAAATATGCAAAGACCCCCTCCACAAATTGCTTATTTGCACAAATGCAAATAAGCCCTCCTCCACTAATCTTCGGCCATTGAAAGATACAAATGAAAATGGCCGAAACGGAAAGCAAACTGGCAACTCCAGAAAACTGGTCCCGTAATAAATTACAGGAAAACCCCGATACTGTGCATACACACCCGCATCTGTATTCCGACCGAAATACAAATGCAATGAGACAAAATCTATATTGTACTATACTAGTATCCGACTTAAACCAAAGCCTGCTAGTATTATCCGTCCGATCCTGATCCGTGCAATATCGCACGTATCTGATCGAACCCTGCCATATCTCCATACGGCCTCTACAGCGTTTCGCCCGAAAACTTGAGCAACTGAATGTGGGGGACTCTAAAGACTCGTCAACACCTTAGTTGTGGATTTAACCACTAGCACGTCAGAGGTATAAGCCAATACGTAATGGGCTACCAGGTATTGACCAAAAGGGACGTCGATGAGCGAACTCATCCTGACACCCTACTGAGCCTGTCAGTGACAATATCCGTACAGTCCGGTCCGTTCGTCTATGAGCATCGCATGGCGGGCCTAGAGGGTTGGTAAATGTCAGACCCCCAAAAACGGTACAAGTCGTGTCGGAGTGTAGCCCAGAACAACCTGAGATACTACTGGAATACCTACCAGTAAATCTCCTGCTTCGGCCGAGGGCTTCGTGTAATGGCTCTCCTAAACACAGCGCGACCTCACCCCCAATACCGGGAGAGACGAACCCCTGAAGATCCGCTCACTGCCTCCATATGGCTCGGGACTGTACCCAACTAAAACCTGTTTGCACGTCTCCTTTGAGCGTGGTAGGGTAGTAATCAAAGTACAGTGGGAACTCACACGAGACAAATGACGATCCTCAGGTCGATGAACTAACCTGTACACATGTCACCAGGGAACTGCTATCTGACGTCAGGTATAAGACCAACTAGCATGTTCTCGGCGAGTCCTGTCCGGTGTACTCATAACCCAATGAGCACCTGTATACATCTTAGGTGAACCAACTGACACCAGTGGCTTGTGAGACCGGCCACCGCCCCTCGTCGGGGTCTCGACTGTATACACTAGTCTACTCTGGAGTATCGATGCCCTGTCTCGAAACTCCCATGACTAGGGACCTTTTAAGGATGTGCTTATAGACTACCAGCTCCCACGTATATGATCGCCCTCATACTGCTGGTGGTCAAGCAAGAATCCTAGGGGCTCTATCAACGTGTAATAGCGACATGTCAGGTCACCTAAAACAGTACACGATGATAAAAATAAACCAGATAGCATACTATCATCTCGAGTAAGACTGTCTTACCGGGATAGGTCCTCCCTCAATCATTGCAATTACGTGCCTGTGATCCAATAATTGACTCTGAGGGCACTATCTCCAACAATCTCCCACTTGCACTCAAGGCTAATTATTGCGATGTCGCATACTCACAGCCCGTGTGATACCGAACACCCAACTCCTCTACTAGTCAGTCTCACAAAGCTCGTTTGCGAAACTATTGCGTTCGAGGAATAGCCTCAGTGAGTGGATCCGCTTTGATGTCTCTTTCTATGTCTCTCTATATCTCAAGTTCGCGGAGAAACCCATATCCCGAAATGAGCAATACCTGTCTTAGAACGTGTCTGGATGTCTGATGGGACATAGCTCATAAATGAACTCCACATCCAAACTTCTTAGACTGTATCGTCAACTGAACTTAATCAGTATCCTGCACCATGCCTCCCTCAGTATTGCCTTGGACCACCTGTCCAAAATACTGCCCCTCGTCAGAAGGAAAAACTATAACTCTGACAACCTCCTTGTCGTCCAGGTCACCTTGGAAGCCTGGAATGATAACTGTCTCCTGCATGAGGCTGTCGTTATCATATCCCTAGAACATCCACTTATGTTCTAAAACTGCTTCCGACTGTATCTCCAGGATTGGATCAATGTCAACTTATTGCATGTAGTGCAAGAACAACATCTGGCGTGGTACTTGACATCTCATGATTGACTCAATTGCCTGAGCAAGTGATCTGCCAATCATGCACATCCCTCTCCCCTTTAGTCTGTAAGACACCTTTAGAGAGGGAGACTCCATCAACTGCAGGTACACTACCGTGTCAGGAGTCGTCCATTCTAAACACTCTTAGAATGCTGTCTGAGTACCCTGATTGGGAAACCACCCAAATCTAGATCTAAAACCATAGATCTAGTAACCAGTATGTCTGATATAATGTCCAAGTCCCATGTGGAGAAACCACTGTGTGACGACCAAAGTATAACCGATTGTAGTATAGGAATATCACTTCCTACTTTGTGTATGTCATCCAAATACCATGACATCACACCCTACTACCTTCTCAACAGATCCATCCCTTATTCTGATGAAGTCAAGCCTATGACTGCCACATCAGAAATTGATGATCTATCTCCGCTATCTCTGCTTTAGTCTATAAATAGACATAAGCCACCTGTCCACCAAGCTTCCGCTGCTCCCACTGACCACGACAACCCTCTGGCAGAGTCATATAGACGTACACTTCTAAAGCCAGTTTAGAATGACGCTATACTCATCCTCCTGCCGGGTCTTACAGTCTGGAACAACAGCTATGGCAAGTCTGGGTAAACAAGAACTTCCCTGTCACCGTCCTTGAGGCTACCGGAGCACCTCTCGGGTGCTTGAAGTTACCCACCTTATCTGCGGAGTGGCCAATGGAATGTCAAACCAGATTGAATCTTTAGGTTCCTTATCAAATCTTCAGTAATCGTTTGTGGTTCTGGAATCACTTCCGGTTCTACCATACTCCCACTTCTGTTTTCTGAAGAAAAAAAAACCATTTTTATTAAAACTGTGGCGAGTCTAGAACAATATCACTATTGATCTGCCAGATGGTAGAAAGTCAACCCTCGTCACAGCCTAGGTCAACCCACAAACAGCCATTACAGAAACGTGCCTTGAGTTATCCAGAGTCTGGTTTTAATCATAAGCCAGACAACTCCCCGTACCTTAACAACGTTAAGATATGAACTGTAACGTTTTAAAAATAGTTTCGGTGAAATTTCGAAAAATCGGTAAAATAAGGGGGTTTTCTGTAAAAAGTCAAAATACAAATATCTTATTATAAAAATTAAATATACATATTCTAGCTATGTAATTGCTATTATTTGGTGTTTATTGAGCCGCTGGTGAAATTTCAAATTTTCTGAAAAAAATATTATTTTATTATTATTTTAAGCCGTCACTAATACATTTAATTAGGGAAAATTACAAATTGGAATGAGTTGAAACAAATTTTGTGAATCATAAAATATTAAATAAAATTTTATCATGTGGTTTTTGGAACGAAATCATTTGCCAAAACGGTTTAGAAATTATTGAAGAAAAAGGCTTTTTTCCGTGAAATTAGTGTAATGGAAGTGGGTTACTACACTTATCTCTTTTTCTCACCTAAACAAAATCCACACCCATTTCCCCAACATGCTTGGCCGGCCCCCCCCTTGATCAGCCCAACATTCAAGGGCCTCCCATTTCACACAATAAAGCAACAAAAGAAAAGAAATTGGTGTTAAACATAAGCATGGGTCTTTATACTTAATGTATGGTTCCTTGCTTGGACTTTTCTCTCACCCACACCCAACACCACACTCTCTCTCACCTCCTCACTGCTGCAGAATTCAGCAGCCCCCCTTCTCTCATTTCCCTATCTCATTTCTTCTCCAAAGTTCACAAAAATTCCATGAAAAATCAAATAAAACCTCACTAATTTCAAAATCCAACCCTTACCCATTTTTCCTTGGCTATACTTGTATGGATATTGGTGAAAAGAAGCAAGTTTGGGAGTCTAGATTCATGTTGGATCTCTTGAAATTGTGAGGTATAATCTTAACCCTTTAGTCAAAATGTTGTCTAATTACTTCAATCTAGCTAACTAGAAGTTTAAATATGGTTTAATTTTAAAGTTTGGTTTTCAAGTGAAGGGTTAATCTAAAGTTAGGGTTTAGAGTATTTGGATTATGGTTGTGTGGAGTAGTGAAGATCTTAAGACATGCAAAACCTAATCTAATTGCCAATATGTAAATTGTTAGATGTAAAATGTCCAAATTAAGCTTTTTTTTTGTAAACTAGGTTTTTAGAAATTATTGAAAATGTGAAATTTAAAATCTAGTTAGGGTTTTTATAAATTTATTATGGTTTTAATGAGGAGATCAACATGTTAATGGAATGCTAAAACTAATCTAGTTGCTAGTTTACAAATTGTTGCTTTTAAAATGTTAAAATTGGATAATTTGCAAACTAGAATTTTGGATTCAATGAAAATTGATGAGGATAAAATCTATTAATGGTTTATATGACTTAGTTATGATATTTAGTGGATATTAGGGTCATTAGATTTGTTAAAACATCAAGTTTCGAATTAAAACGAAAATTTAGTGCTTTCTAGGTTTTCGGAAATAAATCAATTTGATTTATTTTAATGTTTTGATGATTTAAACCCTGTTTTATATTATAATTAGTGAGTTTTGGGAACTACGATTTATACGTTGAGTTTTTCTCGATCACTCGGCATTTGTACGCCGATGTCGAGGGTTTTGGGTTGATTTGAGAGAGAGCAACCATAGGTTTTGACCTATGTGGGATTCACGTGTCGTTTTGGTCATGAGTTGGATTTTAATACAACACGATGCGTTATGATATGTAGGTACCCCATGTGTACTTCGAGACGACAAGGAAGCGCGTGGCGACGTCGGCACCGGCTAGCGAGGACCAGGTGAGTAGATTTATATCTACGGGGAGAAGTCGGGTGGATGGCGTATAGCACCCCCGCAGTTCGTGGTGATGTATACGAATACGTATACACACATTTATTGATTATATATTGTTTGAGTTATTGATGATAATTATGGATGGTTTAGTATCGCGAAACCCTAGAGTAGTGGTCGCACCATACATGCACACACCCACCCATACTTGCATACATTCTTCTTCCATTTGTGTTTACGGTAATATATATATAGTTATGTGTTCACATGGGTATGGGACTATGTGTTCACATACGGATTTGAGGATGATACTTGGGTTTGAGACGAGTCGATGAGATTTGATTTGAGGCCGTGAGATCGGTGATATAACAGGGTTCGTATTTGAGATACGACATGACGTTGTAGCGGGTCCTTGACGTAGGGTTTCACACACGTGCATGCATACTTAGGTGGTATCAGTATTGTACAAGATGTAGATCAGTACCCCGATCATGATATTTGATAAAGAGGATACCAGATGAATAGTATGATGAATGTGATATTGACCCGTACCCAGAATTGGGGATGCCGTACGACGGATTTACGTACGAGCTGTATCTTGATGATTGATCCGCACTCTTGACTTGGGATGTATGATTATAGATATGGTATCGGATATGATACTATTGAGGCGGGATCACCGACTAATATATATACAGGTATGTATATGTATCGACTCAGATGTTAGGCGGTTTCCTTACCTGTAGTCCAGCCTGTTAGCTTAGCCCTTTAGTTTAGTTTAGTTGTTAGATTAGATTCGATTCTTACCTATTTCAAAAACTAACGAATCGTGGGTATTTTAAAAGACAGCCAAAGGGATCCTACGGATATTTCAAAAGACGTATCTTTTCATAAAAACACCGTAGCCCCTACTTTCAAAACCCCATGATTCGTGTTATTTCAAAAGGCACCATTTGTAGGACTTATATTAGATTAGTGCAGATTAGTTATAGTTGCGTCTAGTATTCCGCTCCCGCTCATTATTGTGGTTCGCTTCGCATCGCATGCTTATATTATGTTTCATACTCCATTATTGATACCATGCTGTTAGGACACCAGCACCATTACCGATGATGCGTATGTACCACGTACACTTACTTGCCGGCTCACACACATCTTCATCGGTAATTGCCATGTCACGTACACCTTAGAAAATATTATTGCTTGACATAGCGTACTTGCCTTATATGTTAGTTTAGACATTGTAGTTATTACCTGCTACTTCATGCATACTGTTATTCATTGTTATGCCGCATTCATGGATTCTCATGCATATATTCACTATTTTACGTGTTATTGAGGTTTGGATTCGGATTTCCATGAGATTTTCTGGATTTGGAGGAAAACCGCAAAAACATAAATAAACCTTTTCTCTCTTTTAAAATAAAAAGTGCGGTTTTCCCATGATGTATGAGTCGTCCACCATGAGTTTGCTGATGGATTTCGAGACCCGATTCGAGGAGTGGAGGAACCGTTTCGGGTACATGGTGGGCCCGGTAAGGTACCCCGGGGCAAGAAGCGCGTGATGATGACGATGTGAGCCTGGCAGGGGAGCACTACCTACCGGTGATTTTACCCGACGAGTCGGATATCCGGAGGATACCGTCGTGGTCTTGAGATGGATGGTAGGGGCTGGTCTGGACTGACGGCGCCCTAGATATTGTGATTGAGACATTGAGATTTCGAGATATTGAGGTACAGAGACTGTGATTCAGAGATATCGAGATATTGGACACTTGTTTTGTGCCGATGCTAGGCACTGTTTTATACTGATTTCATTATGATACCTCATTTTAAAAATACAAAGGAAATCTCACTAAATTATGGAAACAGTTCTTCATTTACATGTATTCTGTTTTCATGCATTCATACCTCATTCATATGATATATTGCTACCCTTGGGCACTGACACGGGTACATGAGATTACACTCGGGTTAAATATTTACCCTAGCCTTGTTATAGGCTGCTGGTTATTTATATTTGAGGATGTATATTGATCGTATGATCTAGGATTGCGTCATACATGCGATTTCTATTCGTAGATGTTTTTCTATTCACGAGTTGGCAACTCACCCCCGTTGTGCCCCAGTTTCTTGCAGGTTTTGCCGTACAGGTTTCTTTACGGCTTTGCTGGCACTATTTCCATTTCCGGGTGACTTGCTAGTAGGTGGGTTATTTGTATCGTACCCATCATTACATCTTGTATACTATTATTCAGTTGTATCTAGAAGTTCCATCAACCAAACATGTATTTATTTGAGATAGAGACCAGTGATGTTTATTCTTTCGACCTTAGAGTCGCGCGTTGTATTTCTGTGGTTTCCTTGTGGTTTTTGAGTTTCCTTTTGAATTTTGATCCTCGCCCTTGGCGTTGTATATTATATTGCTTGTGTGGTTGTGACCGTCGATTGACGAAGAGCTAGCTCCCGCTTGGGGATGCCTTTTTTTGATTTCGTATACTATTCATGTTGTGTCCCATTTGGGGGCCAGTATTTACAAAGGAGACTCTGCCGAAATTTTCAGTAAATTTTTGATGTTTTAAAAACCGCATAATTCGGCTTATGCTATTGAAACTACTTGTTTTAAACTGGTTTTCCTTCACTCTATTACTTTTCTTGGTTTGGATTTCTGGGTTTTCGGCTTACTTAGATTACGTACGCCTCGAGACGTTCGTAGTTTAAGTGCCGGTCATATTCCGTACTTTCGGGACGTGACAAAGTTGGTATCAGAGCGTTAGGTTTTAACCTTCGGAGCGTAGGATTTCCCTTGGTTGGTGGAATAGGTGACTAAAGTAGAGTGACGTACCGTTGGTATGTTCCGCGGCATATTTACGACACGCCACTCCACTTATGAAGCCTTAGGATGTACATTTCCTTGTTCAGTATTATATTCCTTCCTGATCTTGCCTCATCGGTACCAGTTTGGTTTTGCTGCTACGATTACGGGCAGGGAGAGCTACGGCTAGAGTTGCGGTCAGCACACGCTCGTCACGAACGAGGACTGACCAGGGCGAAATTCCGGCGACACACGATTGCAGAGATGTGTCTTCTTACTGTGTTTCCGCGCCACGAGCGTTTGGCGGATCGCCTTTATGAGGTTACTCGGAGGTGCTGATCGACACTAGAGAATTGAGCCAATGATGGAGGCCAGCCAGATTTTGATGACCGTTGGTATGTTGCTTACTCCTGATGATTGAGGCACGGTTCAGCATGCAGACGAGTGAGCCAGTTATTGCTGCGAACGACGAGATATTGCCCCAGATGTTGGAGCTATTGCAGTACGAGTAGTACGAAGAGATGATAGAAGGTCGCTAGTCATCGAGGACGAATGACTAGGACAGGTGGATCGTTCGCCTCCCCCGATGCGAGGTCATCAGATAGATTGATTCCAGCTAGAGACGACTTCACGCGGAGACGTTGGGGGTCGACAGAGACGATCGAATGTCAGAAACCTATTATTCCAAGTTTAAAGTAGTCGGAAAGACATGCAGGTAATTCTATGGTCCCTCTAGAAGAATGAAACCCTAACTCGACTTAATGACCGTGTGAAAGCCTTTGAACCTTCGGGTTTGCGGCAGTTCTACGGCGCCATTAGTGAGGCTTGGGTTTGCCCTTCTACGGCTGGACCACCGATGCTGGTATGTGTTCGATACTATTAAACTGTGCCCAAGATGTTGAGCTCTTGGGGGATTATGATGTTTTGACGAATCGATCGAATGGTTCGACTTCATTCGGATGCTAGGTGGTGAGATACATTCTTGAGAGACTCCAGATACGAGGATAGTCGTTGGAGCTCAGTCCATGCAGCCACGACGAGACGAGTCTGAAGCAGTCGATATTAGAGAAAAGTGGAGTAAAGAGGTCCGTACAAGATCCAGATAAGATGACGTTCCACTCCGCCGACATCAGAGATGCGATGCGCATGCCGAGGCATGGTACTTGGATTTACCTTCCAGAAGGAGTCGCGATGAGTATGTAGCCGTTCAGGAACGAGAATAGATCTAGTAAGGGACGATGACTTCCGGACAGATCGGCAGAGACGAGGTTTGGGAGAGACCTCGACAGGACCTTTCTGGGATGAATTACGAGAAGACTTGGACCCAGGAGGGGTCATGTTACGCACACCAGCAGGCCGGAATTCAGGTTCGTCGATGAGACATGCTATGAGTGACCACGACAGTTGGCCAGAGATTCTTGGAGTATGTGCTTGAGCGGTACTATTCCGCCATTATTAATTTTGATGTTTTGGGTGATTTATTCGCATGATTTGATTTTGATGATTGAGGATTTACGATTTTCGCACAGTCGTTGCACTTGATATCGTTTTCGTGCTTTGGTTTCACATGTTTGTGATTTTACGGTTTTAAACAGTTGAGTTGGTTTTGTGCGTATGCACGCACGCGATTTGGTTCCTGCACTCTGTATAGTTTATATATGCTGGCAGTGCAGTGACATGTATTTTGTGCACTTGGATACACTGGATTTCGATTTCGAGGGTGATGCTCGACATTTGTTTTGTGCATTTTATGCACCGGATTGGATTTTTAGCGTCTGTTGGGCGCCTGTTACGAGATGCGATTTAGTGCACACCAGATGCACTAATTCGAGATTTTCGTGCATGTCAGATGCACCTGATTTGCTGTCAGGCACACACGTTGCCTACGACGGATGCTTTGTGCACACCCGATGCACTTTTATCTTGTTTCTGTGCACTTGTATGGCACGTATATGGATTTTGATTTCTGTGCGCACCAGACACACGTAGTATTCATACGCGTATTTTGCGATTGATTTTTTTTCTTTTAGAGCAGTACGTTTTTATGATATTGCTATGTGTTTTCGTACTGAGCAGGACTAGTCAGAGGACAGTACCTGAATATATTTTTGCATGCATTGATAGTTATTGAAGGGATTTCCAAAAAGCGAGCTATAGCCTCAGTATTTACCTACGTGTCTGATATGACACAAAATGTTTAAAACAAGGAGACCCTTCTAAATTGTTTCCAAAACGGCGGAACGTACATTTCAAACAAAGGTATATATGTATATAGTTATTTTCTTATGATAGACGTCCGCCACTGTGCAGTGTTATACGCGTTGCACAGCGACTTAAAGAGATTTGGCATGCATTTCCTTCAGATACTTACAGATATAGATTCGATATTTACATGTATAGTTTCGAGTTATGTCATATTGGTTTTGATTTGGATTTGGCATTGATGTCTTCTCCATGACTCCGATGATTGCGGGATGCTTGACGGAGTTTTGATTTGAGTTATATGCTCATTTTTCAAGCGCATGCGCTGCACTACGATTTGTTTTATGTAGTTACAATTTCGGAGCCCCGACGACTTGATGGTTTTTCTTAGATGTTTTAGTATTTGGGGGAGTTTGAATTTAAATTCGGGGACTGAATTTCTTTAAGGGGGGAAGATTGTAACGTTTTGAAAATCGTTTCGGTGAAATTTCGAAAAATCGGTAAAATAAGGGGGTTTTCTGTAAAAAGTCAAAATACAAATATCTTATTATAAAAATTAAATATACATATTCTAGCTATGTAATTGCTATTATTTGGTGTTTATTGAGCCGCTGGTGAAATTTCAAATTTTCTGAAAAAATATTATTTTATTATTATTTTAAGCCGTCACTAATATATTTAATTAGGGAAAATTACAAATTGGAATGAGTTGAAAAAAAATTTGTGCATCATAAAACATTAAATAAAATTTTATCATGTAGTTTTTGGAACAAAATCATTTGCCAAAACGGTTTAGAAATTATTGAAGAAAAAGGCTTTTTTCGGTGAAATTAGTGTAATGGAAGTGGGTTACTACACTTATCTCTTTTTCTCACCTAAACAAAATCCACACCCATTTCCCCAACATGCTTGGCCGGCCCCCCTTGATCAGCCCAACATTCAAGGGCCTCCCATTTCACACAATAAAGCAACAAAAGAAAAGAAATTGGTGTTAAACATAAGCATGGGTCTTTATACTTGATGTACGGTTCCTTGCTTGGACTTTTCTCTCACCCACACCCAACACCACACTCTCTCTCACCTCCTCACTGCTGCAGAATTCAGCAGCCCCCCCTTCTCTCATTTCCCCATCTCATTTCTTCTCCAAAGTTCACAAAAATTCCATGAAAAATCAAATAAAACCTCACTAATTTCAAAATCCAACCCTTACCCATTTTTCCTTGGCTATACTTGTATGGATATTGGTGAAAAGAAGCAAGTTTGGGAGTCTAGATTCATGTTGGATCTCTTGAAATTGTGAGGTATAATCTTAACCCTTTAGTCATAATGTTGTCCAATTACTTCAATCTAGCTAACTAGAAGTTTAAATATGGTTTAATTTTAAAGTTTGGTTTTCAAGTGAAGGGTTAATCTAAAGTTAGGGTTTAGAGTATTTGGATTATGGTTGTGTGGAGTAGTGAAGATCTTAAGACATGCAAAACCTAATCTAATTGCCAATATGTAAATTGTTAGATGTAAAATGTCCAAATTAAGCTTTTTTTTGTAAACTAGGTTTTTAGAAATTATTGAAAATGTGAAATTTAAAATCTAGTTAGGGTTTTTATAAATTTATTATGGTTTTAATGAGGAGATCAACATGTTAATGGAATGCTAAAACTAATCTAGTTGCTAGTTTACAAATTGTTGCTTTTAAAATGTTAAAATTGGATAATTTGCAAACTAGAATTTTGGATTCAATGAAAATTGATGAGGATAAAATCTATTAATGGTTTATATGACTTAGTTATGATATTTAGTGCATATTAGGGTCATTAGATTTGTTAAAACATCAAGTTTCGAATTAAAACGAAAATTTAGTGCTTTCTAGGTTTTCGGAAATAAATCAATTTGATTTATTTTAATGTTTTGATGATTTAAACCCTGTTTTATATTATAATTAGTGAGTTTTGGGAACTACAATTTATACGTTGAGTTTTTCTCGATCACTCGGCATTTGTACGCCGATGTCGAGGGTTTTGGGTTGATTTGAGAGAGAGCAACCATAGGTTTTGACCTATGTGGGATTCACGTGTCGTTTTGGTCATGAGTCGGATTTTAATACAACACGATGCGTTATGATATGTAGGTACCCCATGCTGTTAGGACACCAGCACCATTACCGATGATGCGTATGTACCACGTACACTTACTTGCCGGCTCACACACATCTTCATCGGTAATTGCCATGTCACGTACACCTTAGAAAATATTATTGCTTGACATAGCGTACTTGCCTTATATGTTAGTTTAGACATTGTAGTTATTACCTGCTACTTCATGCATACTGTTATTCATTGTTATGCCGCATTCATGGATTCTCATGCATATATTCACTATTTTACGTGTTATTGAGGTTTGGATTCGGATTTCCATGAGATTTTCTGGATTTGGAGGAAAACCGCAAAAACATAAATAAACCTTTTCTCTCTTTTAAAATAAAAAGTGCGGTTTTCCCATGATGTATGAGTCGTCCACCATGAGTTTGCTGATGGATTTCGAGACCCGATTCGAGGAGTGGAGGAACCGTTTCGGGTACATGGTGGGCCCGGTAAGGTACCCCGGGGCAAGAAGCGCGTGATGATGACGATGTGAGCCTGGCACGGGAGCACTACCTACCGGTGATTTTACCCGACGAGTCGGATATCCGGAGGATACCGTCGTGGTCTTGAGATGGATGGTAGGGGCTGGTCTGGACTGACGGCGCCCTAGATATTGTGATTGAGACATTGAGATTTCGAGATATTGAGGTACAGAAACTGTGATTCAGAGATATCGAGATATTGGACACTTGTTTTGTGCCGATGCTAGGCACTGTTTTATACTGATTTCATTATGATACCTCATTTTAAAAATACAAAGGAAATCTCACTAAATTATGGAAACAGTTCTTCATTTACATGTATTCTGTTTTCATGCATTCATACCTCATTCATATGATATATTGCTACCCTTGGGCACTGACACGGGTACATGAGATTACACTCGGGTTAGATATTTACCCTAGCCTTGTTATAGGCTGCTGGTTATTTATATTTGAGGATGTATATTGATCGTATGACCTAGGATTGCGTCATACATGCGATTTCTATTCGTAGATGTTTTTCTATTCACGAGTTGGCAACTCACCCCCGTTGTGCCCCAGTTTCTTGCAGGTTTTGCCGTACAGGTTTCTTTACGGCTTTGCTGGCACTATTTCCATTTCCGGGTGACTTTCTAGTAGGTGGGTTATATGTATCGTACCCATCATTACATCTTGTATACTATTATTCAGTTGTATCTAGAAGTTCCATCAACCAAACATGTATTTATTTGAGATGGAGACCAGTGATGTTTATTCTTTCGACCTTAGAGTCGCGCGTTGTATTTCTGTGGTTTTCTTATGGTTTTTGAGTTTCCTTTTGAATTTTGATCCTCGCCCTTGGCGTTGTATATTATATTGCTTGTGTGGTTGTGACCGTCGATTGACGAAGAGCTAGCTCCCGCTTGGGGATGCCTTTTTTTGATTTCGTATACTATTCATGTTGTATCCCATTTGGGGGCCAGTATTTACAAAGGAGACTCTGCCGAAATTTTCAGTAAATTTTTGATGTTTTAAAAACCGCATAATTCGGCTTATGCTATTGAAACTACTTGTTTTAAACTGGTTTTCCTTCACTCTATTACTTTTCTTGGTTTGGATTTCTGGGTTTTCGGCTTACTTAGATTACGTACGCCTCGAGACGTTCGTAGTTTAAGTGCCGGTCATATTCCGTACTTTCGGGACGTGACTTGAACTGTTCTATATATTCAATATATAGAACCAGAGGCACTGATTTAATTGAACCAGATTCAAATCATGCAGCTGTCTCCAGTGCATGTCAACTAAATGGAAGAAGGCTGATCAGCGTTACTCAACTTAGGAATGCTTCCAATTATGAGTAACCTGAAAGAGAAGCAAGTTCTCTTAATCACTACTATCAACTGAATACCATACTTAAGTATCTGCATCTTCGATCACTTTGAAGAATCCTGATACTTGCAACACCTGGTTCTCTACTCTATTCAAATACCTATAACTTCTCAAAATTTGGACCCTGTGTTTCCACGAAACACCTGTCTAAAAACTAGAGAAGTCATAAGTAAACCGAATATAGTACGAGGACCAACCCCTCTGTCCTGATGGACCCTGGACAACATACAATACTCTGTATAAGTCCCTTGAGTCTAATAACTCATTCCCTGTGTGTCGTAGGTTGAAACTGTACTTATGGTTAAGAAGAATTACACCGCTGTTTAATGCTCCTTACATAACCATCCACTGATATAGGTAAATTTCGTACACATAATTTCAAAAAGGTATATCTCACTCTATGAAAATAGACATACAGATATATCAATTTGAAATTGGTGCATAACAGCGGGTATCCAAAATCAAATATTTGTCGTCCGGCAAACAACCCAGGTGACTTCCTCAAATATCACCGATTACAACGAATCCCGATATAATGAGGATGATCACCCAATTCCCAGTAACTTACTCCCACTCATCATCTGTAAGACCATACAGATGTGAGAATCATACCTGGTAAATACATACCCTGGAGCAAGTGTCTAACTGGGAAATTAGTTTTCCTTTAATAGTACACAGTGAAACTGAAACATTGAAATGTTTCGATGGGGTATCCCGGTATTCCTAGTAATGCCTCTTCCATTATTCAGATTCACAACTGTAACCGTATATTTCTTTGCCACCTCTCCAAAATCCCTTTATTTGTCTTTAGTCATTACCTTCTGCACACCCCTTAGGCCAAATGGTTTTCTTCCTTCCCTACCGTTCGGCACCAGCTTATGGTTTGGAAGAAGACTATCCAATAAGCATAATGGGTGTACTGTCCCAATCCTAGGAACACTCGCAATGTGAGAGAAGGTGAGGATAAAAGACAACCGAATAAACCTTATTCCTATTTCTCCTGAACCAGAATCCATCCCCGAACTGGAACAAGTTCCTTGCGAGTTCGTATATAACCATACGATGGAGTATCCAATAAACTGTGGATCTTCGTAGTGATACGGAGTGTCCTGGAGAAGTACAAAGGTGATTTTAGGATTGGCGAAGAAATACTTGGTTTGGTCGTGAATATCAGTCGCAGTTTACTTTGCCCTCTTACTAATCCCTTGCTTTGTCTTAACTTAATACCTTCTGTACACCATCGTTAGGCTAATTGGTTTTCTTCATTCCCTACCGGTCGGCACCAGCCTAAGGTTTGGAAGAAGACTATCCAATTTGCGTAATAGGTGTACTATCTCCTAAACCAAGGAGTACTCACAACCTGAGAGAAGGAAAAAGGAAAAGACATCTGAATAGTCCTATCCGTTTTCTCCAGAACCTGAAATCATCCTCGAATAAATTCTTTCGAGTTCGTATCTAACCATACGATGGTTTTGTCCAATGGAAGTGGACGTTCGTAGTAATACGGGGTGTCCTGGAGAAAAGGGTAAAAGTAGGATGGCAATGAGGTTTGCAACTCTGACAATCCAAAAGCCGGTGTTTTAAGAAGGTTCGGTTAATTTTGGTCTCTGAGTCATAGTCTTAGGGTCGGGTCAATGGTCGCTGCCAGAGAGAGAGAAAAGAAACACTCAGCGTGCACTCTAACCTAGATCAGAATGGTTACCAATTTATCTAATCTGGGAACCTCCCACTGTACCGTCAAATTCTCCTCCAAACCTGAAAGAAGAATTAGTCGGGATCACCCGAGGAGTAAACTAACTCATCATTGGGAATCGGGATCCAACTATCATCGCATGATAACGTGACGGAATCCGCTCATGGTATACACTCCAGAAGGTATGCGCATATCTGGCAAGTTTCAGTTCTTTTGAAACTCCCGATGTGGTTTTTGCCCCATGCTTTTATGACCTTGACTTTGGCCAACAAATCATAAGTCACATGTCAAGTTCTACCCGTCATTCTCCAGGTTAATTTGAGCCCACCCGCACAAGCCCTTGACTTTGGCCAACAAGGCTGTACGACTGCCCCAAACCAACGCATCTATCTATGCTGCATATGAATACCCCAATAGCTACCAATCACTGTGTCTTGACTTTGGCCAACATACACAGCTTGAATACTATTGACCATCCATATAAAATGACGGAGGGCTACGAATGGTTTCTGGCGAAAACCTTTAACGTAGTGAACTTGATATCGTTGAAGGAACTGATAGCTTTAAAAAATATAGTGACGAAAACCTTTGCTAAAGAGGTCACTCCCGGTGAAGGGATCTCGGCTCTTTCCCCGTAGAATGAGATGCAGGATATTCCAACTAAATACCACGATGCAAAGCAAAAGTAATCGGCTATAGTGAAGTTATTGCCCTGACGCAAACCTTTTGTCCAAGGGGTCACTCCCGGTGAAGGGATCTCGGCCCTTGCCTCGTCGACTGAGGAGCAGGATATTCCAACTGAATACCACGATGCAAAACAAAAGTGAACGTCCTTGCAATAACAGCTTTTTGAAAAAGTGTTCCAACAACATCAGATTAGGTTTGTTTTTAACTTGCATTGATCCGAATCAACGCAGTCCCATCAATTGATCATACCACAAAGAACGAAAATATACTGATGTACGTATATGCCATCCGCATTCGCCACTGGGTCCCGTCATTAACCGTTAGGTTAGCTAACTAACGACAGAGCGGGGACTGGACTAGCGCGGATGCAAAACATATACAACATCTACTAATATATATACCAATATATTATATTCGCTCAAGGCGTGATAAAATGCAACTTCACAGAAATGTACAGCAACACAGAACAATACAGATATCTGGGATCCCCGGGTTTCACAGAGCCGCTGAAACCCGACGTTCCCCTGGTCGTGCGGATAGCCTGTGCAATGATATCCTAGACCCCTACGGGCGCGGCAAGTTACCCGTCAAAACCTGAAGCGAGGCAGCCCCTTCAGCAACGTGAATGGATCGCCCAGCACTTCACGGAATCCGGTAACTTGGGCACTCCTCCTGGGTCAACCTGTACCCCCTACGAGTGCGGCGAATAGCCCGCCAATTCTAGAGTGAAGCCCCCTCCGTCTCAATGCCATGAGATGCGGGCCCGTTGCCCTCTAGAATCCGGCTATCCGTGCACCCCTCCGCGGGGCAATCCTAATACAGAAAGTAAAATATACATACAACGGGTACATCGACCGCAACCTGGCCGTGCCCCAAAATAACAATACAAACAGGCAGCGACGGCAGTCCACATGTCGGACGCTCGCCCCGCAATATCAAATGTACATAATACAACAAAACTGTACTAGCATTGCATCCAGGCTATCCCCCACGACCGATCCGCAACATCACAGCAATACACAGAACATCAACGTGAATGTCACGTTCGCAAATCCGTCTAACCGGGCTATAGCAGTTAGACAGGATTTACCGATCAAGTGACATTCACGGTCGCAGATATAATGTAAATACTGTGAACTAATTTGTTTAAAATATCCGATCGATCAAAATTTACCCAAGTGGGCCCCAAGCAATACTGTAGCAGTTAAAGAAATTCTGGGCCCAAAATTAATATTCCAAAACCCCTATTTTCCACTCTGGAGCATTCTGTAAAAATTTGGGGGACTGAACAATTCAAGTAGCGGCGGAACCGCGGCCCAAGCATGGGTTTGGCCGCGGTTACGCGGTGGTTTGGACTATTCACGAGCCCAAATTTTCACAGAACTCATAGAATGTCCTACACATCATTCTGAAACAACCTGAAAAATTTTTGGACTTCAAAAAATTTCGACAGAAACTGATGTGAAGAAAAATACGGTTTTTGGAAAAATTGTTCGATCGGAAATGTAAAACACATTAGACAAAGCTAGACTATGTTAATGGCGAGGCTCTGATGCCACTGTAAGTGCACAGCGGCGCCCCGGCCTCCATCCCGAGGCCAAATGCGGAAGCGATGGTTAACTTTAAATTTTCTTGAACCGGCACCACCGCGTACTAAAACCCGGATCGGGCCATTAACTAGTTCTAGCTAACTACAAGATGAGGAAGAGAGATATACCGAGTGATCCGAGTCCTCCGGTCTTCTCGCCGTCGTCCCGATCTCTCGCGGAATGTCCGGTCTCCATCTCCTCGCCGGAAAGGGCACCACGTCGCCGGCTTCTTTTACGGGCTTCCACCTCTATACCGAGGCAACTCGAGCACGAAGCTGGCGAGTCGACGTGCCCAAGATTTGCTGTAGAATATAGTGTAGAAACATGTCTCATTTGGGGTTATGGAGTTGCCTTTGGTGGAGGAATGATACTTGGAGTTTTGGAGATTGATCTTGTGGGATTTTTGCAAAGCCAAATGAATAAAACCCCACACCAAATGAATTGGGCAGCCCCTCCCCAATTGGCCGGCCTTGCAAATTGTTGTGGAGAGAATAGAGTGAGTGAAAAAGGATAGCCACAAGAAAATAAACAAGTGAAAAGAAAATGGTTATCATATTCAACCATCATCAAAAGCATGATGACAAAGAAAGTCAAGCAATGATCACTAACAAATCCACACTCCACCAACTAATCAACAACAACCATGATTGCTCCAAAGTCAAGCCATGATGAAATGAATAAGTCAAATGGTGGAGGAATAATCATGATACAAAAATATGCAAAGATCCCCTCCACAAATTGCTTATTTGCACAAATGCAAATAAGCCCTCCTCCACCAATCTTCGGCCATTGAAAGATACAAATGAAAATGGCCGAAACGGAAAGCAAACTGGCAACTCCATAAAACTGGTCCCGTAATAAATTATAGGAAAACCCCGATACTGTGCATACACACCCGCATCTGTATTCCGACCGAAATACAAATGCAATGAGACAAAATCTATACTGTACTATACTAGTATCCGGCTTAAACCAAAGCCTGCTAGTATTATCCGTCCGATCCTGATCCGTGCAATACCGCACGTATCTGATCGAACCCTGCCATATCTCCATACGGCCTCTACAGCGTTTCGCCCGAAAACTTGAGCAACTGAATGTGGGGGACTCTAAAGACTCGTCAACACCTTAGTTGTGGATTTAACCACCAGCACGTCAGAGGTATAAGCCAATACGTAATGGGCTACCAGGTATTGACCAAAAGGGACGTCGATGAGCGAACTCATCCTGACACCCTACTGAGCCTGTCAGTGACAATATCCGTACAGTCCGGTCCGTTCGTCTATGAGCATCGCATGGCGGGCCTAGGAGGTTGGTAAAAGTCAGACCCCCAAAAGCGGTACAAGTCGTGTCAGAGTGTAGCCCAGAACACCCTGAGATACTACTGGAATACCTACCAGTAAATCTCCTGCCTCGGCCGAGGGCTTCGTGTAATGGCTCTCCTAGACACAGCGCGACCTCACCCCCAATACCGGGAGAGACGAACCCTTGAAGATCCGCTCACTGCCTCCATGTGGCTCGGGACTGTACCCAACTAAAACCTATTTGCACGTCTCCTTTGAGCGTGGTAGGGTAGTAATCAAAGTACAGTAGGAACTCACACGAGACAAATGACGATCCTCAGGTCGATAAACTAACCTGTACACATGTCACCAAGGAACTGCTATCTGACGTCAGGTATAAGACCAACTAGCATGTTCCCGGCGAGTCCTGTCCGGTGTACTCATAACCCAATGAGCACCTGTATACATCTTAGGTGAACCAACTGACACCAGTGGCTTGTGAGACCGGCCACCGCCCCTCGTCGGGGTCTCGACTGTATACACTAGTCTACTCTGGAGTATCGATGCCCTGTCTCGAAACTCCCACGACTAGGGACCTTTTAAGGATGTGCTTATAGACTACCAGCTCCCACGTATATGATCGCCATCATACTGCTGGTGGTCAAGCAAGAATCCTAGGGGCTCTATCAACGTGTAATAGCGACATGTCAGGTCACCTAAAACAGTACACGATGATAAAGATAAACCAGATAGCATACTATCATCTCGAGTAAGACTGTCCTACCGGGATAGGTCCTTCCTCAATCATTGCAATCACGTGCCTGTGATCCAATAATTGACTCTGAGGGCACTATCTCCAACAATATATAGAGAGGACTTTCTTGCTCGATATGATAGTATGCTATCTGGTTGCACTTTACTTTAACATGTACATTTGTCTCTTTATACTGTTTTATAGTTACATGTTGGTAAAGCCCTTAGGATGTGTACTTGACTACCTGGACTATGATGTGGATCATACTAGTGGGGACATGGTAGTCCATGAGTACATCCTTCAACGTCCCTAGTCGTGGGTGTATCGAGACGGGGCATCGATACACCAGTGTAGACTAGCATATACGCTTCTCGACCCATGAGATGGGCGATGGATGATCCCATATCCAATGGTGTTTGACATCAGAGATGGTATACAGGTGCTCAGTGGAGACTGGGTACACTGGACGGACTCGCCGAGAACTCCCAGATGGTATTATACCTCACGTCAGATGGCAGTTCTCTGGTGACACTTGTGCAGGTTAGTCTGTAGACCCGAGATCGTCATAGAGTCTTGTGTGATTCCCACTGTGCTTTGATTTCCACCTTACCACGTCCATGAGGGCATGCAAAACGGTAGTTTTTGGGTACAGTCCCGAGTCACATGGAGGCAATGAGCGATAGGAGGGGTTTCGTCTCTCCCGGTATTGGGGGTTGATGTTGTGCTGTGCTCGACTGGCCGTAACAGGGAAGTCCCTGGCCAGGGCTGAATTAGAGATTTACTGGTAAGTGTTACCAGTAGTTTCTCGACCCGTTATGAGCCTCACATCAACACGACTTATCGGTTATTGGGGTCTGACGTTTACCACCCCTAGACTTGATATGCGACATATCTGACGAGGAGACCGAACTGTACGGGAAGTGTTACCGACAGGCTTTTATAGGAGTTTGAGCGGGCTTGCCTGCTGATCTTCTGATCGCTCAATACCCGGGTAGCCGTTACGTCCAGCTAGTACCGCTGACGACTTGTGGGTGCGTGATGTGATCATCACCTACTGCCGGCGTATTGACGAGCTTTTAAAGTCCTACATAGAGGTTATCGAATCAAGTGTTGATTCGATAAGTCGATACATTGGAAGTTAGTCGGTTATATGTGATATGACCGGATTATTAAGTCAAGTGTTGATTTAATAATTTATTGTATAATTGTATATTTGATATGCTTGTTTACATTAACTAACACATGTTCACTTAGGGTTTTTTCTCACATGTACACATCTTTACTATATATATGATATATATTAAAATGTGTTATCTTTTTGTATCATGGTTGATGATACATCATCCATGTGTGTATGAGACTTACATTATGCTAATTTTTAGTTTGGGTTTTTAATATTTAAAATAAATACAAAATCAAGTGGAGGATTAGAAAATGCATGAAGCTTGTGGAAGCTTGTGGATGCATTGACTAATTCAACTTGAGTTTGTATTTTACTATGGATATTTATTAACCCAACCATAACAATTAGCCTAGGGTTAAGTCTCTACAAGAGTTAGTATATGATACTCACTCACCATGGTTAGATCACACACTTGATCATTATCCTCTTTTCTTTTCTTTTGTTTATCTTCTTCATTGTTCAAAAGACAAGCTTGCTAGGGTTTGATCCAAAGTGAGAACTAAAGTGAGAAATAAAAATTCAAAGAGAACCCACTTCCTATTTCTCCATCCTTTACTAGACTAGCACTTTTGTATAGGGTGTTTGCTTCACTAATTCTCAAATTAGTGAAGCAGTAGCTTGAGTCGAAATTCCCTCGACGTAGATCATCTTTGGCCTCGGAGAATTCAAGCAAGGTCGCATCTTTCGCCTCGTGAAGCCATGCAAGAGCCCGGGAGAACCTTGATCACAGCGAAGGGACTTCAACAAGGAGCAAATGAAGTGAAGGACCGATCTACAAAGGTTGTATATCGTATTCACTTAGTTGTAAACATAGTTTACTTGCATATAAAACCCTAATTTTCTAGCCACGATCTTGTTTAGGGTTATTCGGCACGGCTAAAATTTTAAACGAACATGTTTGATGCTTTCTTAAACCTTATTAGAGTGCCTAGTAACCCTACAGTGGTATCAGAGCTTAGCTAGAGCATTAGGTGATGTGTTAACGAAGTTAAAACTCCGAACCGACCCGAACACGTCAAGATAACCCCCTCTCTGTACAATTTTTAAAAACTGGGTTTTTCAGAATTAAAAATACCTAAAAAATTCAGCAGGGTTTTCTAAGAATTGTGGTGAAAAACGACAGCATACGCCGTACAACCCACCGCGGAACCGCGGCCGTACCCTGCTTTGGCCGCGGTTCCGCGGCCGTCCAGAGGAGATATGCCATCTTGTTTTCACTGTAATTACTATTTCTGTGATTTGTATTTTCTGGGTATTTTTAAATTAACTCAAGTGTTGAGTATTTTGGGGTTTATTTTGTAATCGTCGATTCGATCGGAGAATTTAATTTTGTTATGTTATTCCGGATAATTTAGAAAGTATTAAAATGTTCGAACGGATATCATTAACTCAATTTTTCCCGGCACGAAAAACATTCAAGTGTTGAATTTTTCTCGGGTTTAAATCTTTCGGAAAAACGTGCATGTCATGCGATGGACCCTCTAGAAGACAACAAACCTTAACTCGATTATGTGACCGTCTTGAACTGCCTTTTGAACCTTAGGGTTTGGGGCAGTACGGCATGGCAGCGTTGACTTGACCCTTCTACGGCTGGACCGTTGCTACTGTAACGTATTCTGGAATTTTTGAACTCCGCTCAAGTGTTAAGCTATTTAGGAAATCTTGGGTATTTGACTATTCGATCGGGAAGTTTAATACTGTCTATTTATCTGGAATGTGATACAATATGTGGAATTCATACAGTTAGGCATGAAATGCGAAATATGTGATATTTCGGATTTACGATGTCTAAAGAGATTGTGGATTCCAAATGTTGTAGTTTTACACTTTCTTTTCTGTGACCGTAAGTGTAATATGTGATATCACCGGTTTCCTTGCTATATGTCAACGACAATTGGGATGTGCATATTTACTTACGTTGATGACATGCGATGTTATGTGTTGCTGGATATGTTATATTGGATCGTCGCGTTCTGAATAGCCGGGTTTTTTTTATGTGAGATGAGAGTTTTTATTTTCATTCATGTAAAATTAAATGTATGTAATATTCTTTTATTGGGGCACTTCCGGGATGAAGTTGATGTCACCTTTTGTATATTATTTACTTTTCCGCACTAGGATAGACCCAAGGAGGAGAGCACAAGTAACCGGGTTCTGGAGTCCAGTGGGAGACCAACTCGAGGAGTCGAGTCCGGGTCTCCTAACTCTAGAATTGGTAGGGTTCTTGCCGCTCTCGTAGGGGTCTAGGGGTGTGGGTTTGGCTATACATCGCGACCGTGGAATCCGTATTTTATAGAGGCTCAAAATAAAACACGGACGTCCTAGTATATCCAATATTTCATATGTTTCTTCTGCTGCGATATCTGTGATGTGATCATGTGATGTGATATGATAAATACTGTATATAGTATATATGATATATTATATAGTCATTACTTATGTTTTACACCCGCGCTAGCCCTGCCCCGCTCTGCCGTTAATTACCTAACCTAACGGTGCACGAGGGGACATCGAGGCGAATGCGGATGGCATAAGTATACGTCGTATTTATCTATGATGTTTAGGTGACTTAAATGATGGGACTTCATTAATGTGATTAATGAAAGAAAAGAAACCTAAAAGATGTTGTAGAATCAAATTTTTCAAAAAGGGTAGCTACAGTTTTGCTTTGCATAGCGATATATATGATATATCCCGCCCCTTATTCGATGAGGAAAGAGCCGAGATCCTTTCACCGGGAGTGACCTCTTTAGCAAAACTGGCAGATGCTACAAAACTCGGTTTGTTTTTGATTGCTTTTGGAGTTTTGCTTTGCATAGTGATGTATATGATATATCCTGCACCTTATTCCATAAGGAAAGAGCCGAGATCCCTTCACCGGGAGTGACCTCTTTAGCAAAACTAATAAAAGCCTCAAAATCACTCCATTTCAAAATTCACATGATTCTACAACGATATCAAGTTCACTACGCAATAGGTTTTCAGAAAAACCTGTCGTAGCCCTCCGTCATTTCAGATAGGAACTGTTTAGTATTCATGCTACGTTTGTTGGCCCTTGTCAAGGCGTAGTGTGCGGTAGCTAAATGGTGCTTATCTGTCTATGCATATGATTCAGATTGTTTTGGGGTAGTCGTACGACCTTGTTGGCCTTTGTCAAGGGTCGTGCGGGTGGGTTTGATTCAATCAAGAAATGACGGGTTGAACTTGACTAGCATCCTATGATTTGTTGGCCTTTGTCAAGGTCATAGGGGTTATGGGCAAAATATTATCGAGAATTTCAAGTATTGAAATTTGCAATGAGATTGCATACCTTCTATGAGATAGTTGGATCCCGATACCCACTGCGAGTAATTGTTACTCCTGGGAGAGTTTTACAAAGGACAATTAGCCGATCAAGTAGGTGTCTAGAAAGGTGTCAACGGGGTTACGCCTCTGGGAAAACAGGTTTACTTTAATTAGGTCCGTGCGAAAGCACAGGGAACCTCCCTCAAAGTACCGACACTGGCCTGGCTGAAAGATTGGCGAAGTTGTAGGGTGTAATTAATCCCAGCTAGTCTTTCCTTTTAGGGTTTGAAGGAAGATTTGATAAAAACAGTGGGAGCCATCCTGATTAGATAAAATAATAACCAATCTGATCTTGCAAGAGCATACGCTAAAGTGTTTTCTTCTCTCTCTCTCCAGGTAGCGACCATATCATGCCTTAATCAAGATAATAATATGGATGTATTGACAGAACCCGCATGTTATACTGTGCTGGGGAACGTTGGTTCCGTTCTTTCTTATAAGAGTTATAAGACTGAACAGGGTATAGGGGAATACCAGGATTCCCATACCACCCGAATGAAGAAAGTACATGTTCATGCATTTTCTTTGGGTGTGTTTATTACAGAGAACTGTTTCTCTATTTGCTCTACGTCCTGGGTATTAGATACCGGGTCAGGATCCCATATATGTAATCAGTTACATGGGCTTAGGAAAGGTAGAGAACTTGGAGAAGGTGATAAAGACATAAGGGTTGGAAATGGTGCAATTGTTGCAGCTAAAACCGTCGGGGAATATCACCTTGTATTGCCAACTGGTAATACATTGATTCTGAATGAATGCTATTACATGCCGAACCTGATATGCAACATTATATCGGTTTCTTTGTTGAGTAAAGAGGGATATAATTTTGTATTACAGGATAATGTTATGAACATTTTCCTAAACCAAAAGTTGGTTGGATCAGGCACGTTGTGCAATGGCATTTATGTTTTAAATCAATCAACAGTTCTGAGCATAACAAACACACACAAGAGGAAGAGTTCAGAAATGAACGAATCTTTCTTGTGGCATTGTAGACTGGGTCACATCAATGCGACACGACTAGCTAAGTTGCTTAAGGATGGATATTTAAATCCGTTTGAATTTTCATCTTATGACACTTGCCAGTCATGTCTCAAAGGCAAGATGTCCAAAACTTCGTTTACGCGACACGGAGAAAGAGTTACCGAACTCTTGGGACTGATACATAGTGAAGTATGTGGTCCCATGTCTACACATGCCAGGGATGGTTCTTCGTACTTCATTACATTCACTGACGATCTCTCTAGATTCGGATATGTGTTCCTGATAAAACACAAATTAGAAGCTTTTGAGAAATTTAGAGAATATAAACAAGAAGTCGAGAACCAAACCGGGAAAAGTATTAAAATCCTTCGATCTGATCGAGGAGGTGAATACTTGAGCAATGAATTCCTGGACATCCTAAAAGAGAATGGGATTCTCTCTCAGCTGACTCCTCCATATACACCATAGCACAACGGTGTATCTGAACGGAGGAACCACACCCTATTAGATATGGTGCGCTCTATGATGAGCACAGCTGAGTTACCTATTTCCTTCTGGGGGTATGCACTGGAGACAGCAACATACCTGTTGAATCAAGTTCCATCTAAATCTGTACCTACCACACCATATGAGATATGGAGTGGGAAGAGACCATGCCTTAAACGAGTTAAGATATGGGGTTGTCCGGTCTATGTCAAAAGGCAAAATCCGGACAAACTCGAGGCACGGTCAGTTTTATGCAAGTTTGTGGGATATCCCAAACATTCACATGGATATCTTTTCTACCAAACTGAGGAACAAAAAGTGTTTGTTTCTCGACATGCCACCTTTTTAGAAAAGTAATTTCTTGCAAAAGAAATTAGTGGCGACGAGGTAGAACTGGAAGAAATTCCGGCTACACAAACTCAAACTGAAGATTTAGTGGAACCGGAGGATTCGGTAGTTCCCAACGAACCTCAGCCTCTCCGCCGATCTAGTAGGGTTCCTCACCCACCTGAGAGATACTACGGTTTTCTCACGAACGGTGGGAACGAGGATTGCATCATGGTTGATGATGACCCAACTAGCTTCGAGCAGGCCATCACGAGTGGGGACTCAGTGAAATGGCTGGATGCAATGCGGTTCGAGATGGAATCCATGTACACCAACAAAGTGTGGACTTTGGAAGTTACTCCTGAAGGGGTAAAACCCATTGGGAGCAAGTGGATCTCCAAGAAAAAACTTGGTGTAGATGGGAAAGTGGAGACTTTCAAAGCTAGACCTGTTGCAAAGGGTTTTCGTCAAAGACCAGGTGTGGACTGTGACGAAAACTTTTCTCCAGTGGCTATGCTTAAATCCATCCGGATAATGCTTGCCATTGCTGCATATCATGACTACGAAATCTGGCAAATGGATGTTAAGACCGCCTTTCTAAACGGTGATTTAGAAGAGTGCGTGTCCATGACTCAGCCAGAGGGCTTCGTAGATAGTGGGAGCAGCGGGAAGGTGTGCAAGCTGCTTAAATCCTTTTATGGATTAAAGCAAGCATCGCAGAGTTGGAACATCTGGTTTGATGTCGTTATAAAAGAGTTTGATTTCGTCAAAAACGTAGATGACCCTTGTATCTACAAGAAGGTGGCAGAGAGTAAGGTTGTCTTCCTCGTATTGTACGTGGACGACATACTCTTGATAGGAAATGACATTCCTATGCTGCAATCGGTCAAGCTCTTCTTATCATAAAGATTCTCAATGAAAGATCTAGGTGATGCCTCCTGCATACTTGGAATTATGATCTATAGAGATAGATCTAAAATGATATTGGGATTCTCCCAATCCAAGTATATTGACACCATACTAAAGAGGTTTAGTATGGAAGAGTCCAAACGTGGGTTTTTACCCACGATCTCTGGGCTCACTCTCTCCAAATAGATGTCTCCCAAGACTGATTTGGAGAGAGCTCGCATGCAAGGAATGCCCTATGCTTCGGCTGTAGGCTCTATCATGTACGCGATGCTATGTACCAGACCCGATGTAGCATACTCACTAAGTGTAGTGAGCAGGTATCAAGCTGATCCTGGAGAGAGTCACTGGACAGCTGTGAAGAGCATTCTCAAGTACTTGCAAAGGACTAAAGAGATGCTTTTGGTGTATGGTAACGGAGAACTCCAAGTGGAGTCCTTTACCGATTCGAGCTTCCAGAGTGATAAGGACGACTCTAAGTCGCAGTCGGGATTTGTCTTTACCCTTTACGGAGGGGCGGTTAGCTGGAAGAGTTCCAAGCAGGAAACCGTGGCAGACTCGACGATGGAGGCTGAATACATCGCTGCCAACGATGCTGCCAAAGATGCTTTCTGGATTAAAGAAGTTCATTACTGAACTTGGAGTGGTTCCATCCATTGAGCATCCAATACCTTTGTATTGCGATAATAATGGAGCGGTGGCTTTGGCCAAGGAACCCAGGTCCCATAAGCGATCCAGGCATATTCTGAGGCGGTATCACCTGATCTGGGAGATAGTTGATCGCCGGGAGAACGAGGTCAGGAGGGTTGACACGAAGAATAACACTGCGGATCCACTCATGAAGGCCATTCCCCAGATACAGTTTGAGAGACTCTTCAGGATGCTCGGTTTGCGATACTACAGCAGCTGGCCCTAGTGCAAGTGGGAGATTGTTAGTTATATGTATTCCCTAGAGGCCAGTGTTGTACAAATGATGTATATTATATTGGATGCTTGGACATATATAGAGAGGACTTTCTTGCTCGATATGATAGTATGCTATCTGGTTGCACTTTACTTTAACATGTACACTTGTCTCTTTATACTGTTTTATAGTTACATGTTAGTAAAGCCCTTAGGATGTGTACTTGACTACCCGGACTATGATGTGGATCATACTAGTGGGGACATGGTAGTCCATAAGTACATCCTTCAAGGTCCCTAGTCGTAGGTGTATCGAGACGGGGCATCAATATACCAGTGTAGACTAGCGTATGCGCTTCTCGACCCATGAGATGGGCGATGGATGATCCCATATCCATTGGTGTTTGACATCAGAGATGGTATACAGGTGCTCAGTGGAGACTGGGTACACTGGACGGACTCGCCGAGAACTCCCAGATGGTATTATACCTCACGTCAGATGGCAGTTCTCTGGTGACACTTGTGCAGGTTAGTCTGTAGACCAGAGATCGTCATAGAGTCTTGTGTGATTCCCACTGTGCTTTGATTTCCACCTTACCACGTCCATGAGGGCGTGCAAAACGGTGGTTTTTAGGTACAGTCCCGAGTCACATGGAGGCAATGAGCGATAGGAGGGGTTTCGTCTCTCCCGGTATTGGGGGTTGATGTTGTGCTGTGCTCGATTGGCCGTAACAGGGAAGTCGCTGGCCAGGGCTGAATTAGAGATTTACTGGTAAGTGTTACCAGTAGTTTCTCAACCTGTTATGAGCCTCACATCGGCACAACTTCTCGGTTATTGAGGTCTGACGTTTACCACCCCTAGACTAGATATGCGACAAATCTGACGAGGAGACCGGACTGTACGGGAAGTGTTACCGGCAGTCTTTTACAGGAGTTGGAGCGGGCTTGCTTGCTGAACTTTTGATCGTTCAACACCCGGGTAGCCGTTACGTCTAGCTAGTACCGCTGACGACTTGTGGGTGCGTGATGTGATCATCACCTACTGCCGGCATATTGACAAGTCTTTAGAGTCCTACATAGAGGTTTTACTGGCTCAGGCAAAACGAAATAGGGGTGCATGTGTGATATGTACGGGACCGAGAATAATGCGTGTATGTGATACCGTATTATATTCTCGCGACTTTATGTATCGGTCGGTTATATATATGATATAGCCGGGTTATCGAATCAAGTGTTGATTCGATAAGTCGATACATTGGAAGTTAGTCGGTTATATGTGATATGACCGGATTATTAAGTCAAGTGTTGATTTAATAATTTATTGTATAATTGTATATTTGATATTCTAGTTTACATTAACTAACACATGTTCACTTATGGTTTTTTCTCACATGTACACATCTTTACTATATATATGATATATATTAAAATGTGTTATCTTTTTGTATCATGGTTGATGATACATCATCCATGGGTGTATGAGACTTACACTGCTAATTTTTAGTTTGGGTTTTTAATATTTAAAGTAAATACAAAATCAAGTGGAGGATTAGAAAATGCAAGAAGCTTGTGGAAGCTTGTGGATGCATTGACTAATTCAACTTGAGTTTGTATTTTACTATGGATATTTATTAACCCAACCATAACAATTAGCCTAGGGTTAAGTCTCTACAAGAGTTAGTATATGATACTCACTCACCATGGTTAGATCACACACTTGATCATCATCCTCTTTTCTTTTCTTTTGTTCATCTTCTTCATTGTTCAAAAGAAAAGCTTGCTAGGGTTTGATCCATGGTGAGAACTAAAGTGAGAAATAAAAATCCAAAGAGAACCCACTTCCTATTTCTCCATCCTCTACTAGAATAGCACTTTAGTATAGTGTGTTTGCTTCACTAATTCTCAAATTAGTGAAGTAGGAGCTTGAGTCGGAATTCCCTCGACGTAGATCATCTTCGGCCTCGGAGACTTCAAGCATGGTCGCATCTTTCTCCTCGTGAAGCTGTTAGTGTATATGCCCTAGAGGCCATTACTGTATCATACTAGTTTTTATATTACATAATGGAAGTTTGGGAGATTCACCTTGTATAGAAAATCTTGCTCAATATAGTAGTATGCTACTTGGTTTGTTTCTACTTTAATGTGTACATGTGTTTATTTTAGTATATCACATTTACACATTAGTGGAGCCCTCAGGAACTTTGCTTGATTACCAGCGTTGTGATGGCAGTCACACTCGTGGGGGCTGGGTAATCTATAAGCACATTCTTATGCAGGTCCCTAGTCGTAGGACTATCGAGACAGGGCATCGATACTCCGGAGTAGACTAGCGTATGCGCTTCTCATCCCAGTGTGGGAGACGGTATGTCCCACAGCCGTCAGTACGTCGTACTTGAGATAGTATGCGGGTGCTCGTTAGGTTACGAGTACACTGGCCAGGACTGGTCGGGAACTGTTGGTTGGTACTAGACGTATCGTCAGTTATCAGTTCCCAGGTGACATGAGTACAGCTTAGTCCGCTGACTTGACACTGTCACTTCGCCTCGAGTGTGTTCCCACTGTACTTAGATTACTACCCTACCACGGCTCAAAGGAGTCGTGCAAACAGGTAGTAGTTGGGTGCAGTCCCGAAGCACTTGGAGGCAGTGATGGTTAGACAGGATTTTTCTCTCCCGGTATTGGGGGTTGACATCGCGATGTGTCTAGGAGAGCCATTACACGAGTAGTCCCTGGCCAGAGCAAGCGAGATATACTGGTAGGTTTCCAGTGTTATCTCAAGGTGTTCTGGGCTACACTCCGACACGACTTGTACCGCTAGTAGGGGACTGACGTTTACCGCCCCGCTAGGCCCGCCATGCGATGTATCAGACGAACAGACCGGACTGTACGGAGATTGTCACATTCAGGCTCAGTAGGAGTTCAGATGGGTTTCACCCCGTCAGTCTTCTTGTCGGCATCTACCTGGGGACCGTTACGCACAGCTAGTGCTGCTTGCGGTCTGTGGTTAAACCCACTGCCAGCGTAGTGTCGAGTCTTTAGAGTCCCACACAGAAAGCTATTCACCTTTAGGCAAAAGACTAGAGGTCACATGGTTTTGCGACAGGTCGCATGGCTTTGCGACAGGGTTCGGTCACATCCGTGCACTTATGCACGTTTGGTGTCCGGACAGTTAACACTCGCGGGCTTTGGTTTAAGCCAGATCCTAGTGTACATTTTGGGATTGGTTTTATCTCGTTTGTATTCGTGTTCCTCGGAACGCGGATGCGGGTGTGTATGCACAGTTGACAGAGAGACAGAGGCAGAGGATTCTCATTGGGGTTGTTGACTGTTGACTGTTCACTGTTGACCATTGACTTTTGCTAAACCCTAATGAGAATAAGAAATATGATTAATGATAATATTAATTATGTATTACTGTGTCATGGTTGAGATGAGGGGTTGACTTTATTGACTTGTTGACTTTGTTGACCGGTTGACTAGGTTGGACTAGTTGACCATCATCATTACAATGGCTATCATTTCATGGCAAAGACTTTTGCTTGCTTGTTTGTTTTTGCAAAATGAGTGCATGAAATGATATAGCCATTTTGACTTGAACCATCACACAATACTTGATTACTATTTTTCTTATGAGGGTTTTGGATTATGAGAGCTTGGATGGAAAAAGAGTTACTCATTCTCTCATTTCATTTCTCTCTCTTGGTTGAGCTCTCCCTCTTGCTCTTCCTCTTGCTCTCTCTCTAGCTCAAGGCAACACCCTCTCATGAGTTGAGAAACATTGTCTTTGAGATAAAAGAAAACCCAAATCACTTCTCTACTCATCCTAGTTCACAAGGTTTAGCAAACCAAGTGTTCTAGTTTCTTCAAGTTCGAAGAAGAAGACAAAGGTAGAAGCTTTCAGGTGGATCCATCTTCGGCGCAAGGAAACGATGAGGTGGGCAGATCCGTACACCGCAAAGAGTTGAAGACGAAGGAGTTCAAGAAAGGTTTAGCCCCCTAACCGATTAGGTAAAACTCTAGTTAGGTTGTTAGGTAGTTGTTTAACAAAGATCCGTATTTTGAGTCCATGTTACCACCTCTTGAAAAATCGTTTTTCATCATTTCCGCAAGCCCGTAAGTACTGGGAGAGGTAACGTGGACTTACAGTGGTATCAGAGCCTAGTTAAACAGTATCTAACATGTTAGCAAAGTAAGTAGAAGTTCGATCGGAGAAATATCACGAAACATACCCGAATAGCATAGTTTCTGCCGATTTTTTCCTCTGTTCAAAAAATAATAAATCATACATGAAAAATCGGCTTAGGCTTTTGTTAAGACACCCAAGAAAATAGTTCCACTGACTCGGTCAAAGCGCCGCGGAACCGCGGCAGGAGCTTGCTCCCGCCGCGGAACCGCGGCCGAGTTGACTCGGTCGTGGCACTGTTTTCTTGCAGAGTGTTTCTGGGTTTGTTTTAGGATTTTTACAATATGTTTTTTCTGCCCAGATTTTCCAGAAAGAAAAATTAGTTTTTGGGGCTTGAAAATCCGTATTTTGATTGAACTTCTAAAGACTTAAGCTGACGGGTATATATCTGTGATGTGTTATATGTATTGAACGTCCGCAAATCGCTATACGTCGATTAGTGGGGGTTATACATATCTGTGATCTGTAATGTTGATGGTATGTGTATATGAATTCATTGGATTGTCGCGGATGAATAGCCGGGGGGTTATGCGATGAGAGTTTTCTTTTATCTTTCAATTCATGTAATATGTAAATTGATGTAATATTATTTTTGGCCGCACAACCGGGTCGGGATTGTAGCCGTCATTGTATAATTTCTTTTTACTGTTTTTGCTCCTAGGATAGACCCAAGGTGGGGTGCACAAACTACCAGGTATCTCGAAGTGCCGAGTGGCCTACTCACGTCGTTGAGCGAGGTTGCTCCGCTTCGGATATTTGGCGGGTAGTTTTCCGCACCCGTAGGGGTCTAGGGTGGGGTATTGGCTATTCATCGCGACCGTGTAATCCGCTTTTCGTTACAGGCTCGTACGAATTACGGATTCCTAGTATATCAAATGTGTTCATCTGTGATCTGGAATGGCTATCATTGCATGTGACGAATGAGTATATCTATATATGATAACTATTTAGGCGTTGCTTATGTTTTGCATCCACGCTAGTCCAGCCCCCGCTCTGTCGTTAGTTAAGTAACCTAACGGGTAATGACGGGACCCCGTGGCGAATGCGGATGCACAAGCGTACGTCATATTTTCGTTGTTTTCTGCAATGGTAGGATTAATTGATGGGACGCATTAAAATTAATGCAAGAAAAATAAACCAAGTAAAAGTCGTTGGAACATATTCAAAACCACTCGGTTTCATTTCAAAAAGAACTTTTAAACGCGGAGCATAAGCCACTCCTTTTTAAAAGCTATCTCGTTCAATCGATCATATCAAGTTCACTACGTTCACGGTTTTGCCAAAACCATCCGTAGCCCTCCATCATTTCAGTTAAATATTTGGTAGTATTCAAGCTATGTATTTTGACCTCACGCCAAGGCATAGTGATTGGTAGCTGCCGGATATTTATCTGTTGCATAGATAGAATGCGTTGGTTTGAGACAGCCGTACTGCCATTTTGGCGTACGTCAAGGGTAGGTACGGGTGGGTTCAAATTAACCTGGATAATGATGTGAAGAACTTGACATGTGACTTATGACATTTTGACCTCACGCTAAGGTCATAAGAGCATGGGGCAAAAATCTGCATCGGGAGTTTCAAAAGAACTGAAACTTGCTAGCACTGCATACCATTTAGAGTATGATGATTCTGGTAGGATTCCTTCAGTTTTGTCACGCAATGATATTTGGATCCCGATCCTACTGTGAGTATATGCTACTCCTCGGGAAATTTCCCACTTAACGATCAATGCTCTAAACCAAGTAGGTGTCTAGAAAGGTGTTAGCGGGGCTACGCCCACAGGGAAAAGAGGTTATTAAATTAAGGAACTTCGCGAAAGTGTTGGAAAACCTCCCTCGAAGTTCCGACCCCAGCCTGGCCGAACGGTTAAGCAAGTATTGTACGGTGAGATTGATCCTGACTAATTCTTCCTTTTTGGTTTGAGGAGGGATTCGAGAGACAGTGGGAGCCATCCTGTTTAGACAAATTAAAAACCACTCTAAACTTGCAAGAGCATCATGCTAAAGTGTTTCTTCTCTCTCTCTCCTAATTGCAGCGACCAAACATCATGACCGGACTTAAGTTACTACTTGATAAAAACATACTGACAGGGCCAAACTACAAAGATTAGCTCAGGAATGTCAAAATGGCAATCACTTATGATAAGTTAGGGTATCTCCTTACCTCCAAAGCTCCCCCTGTCCCAGGTCCCAAAACCAGCGTCGCGGATAGGGAAATCCATAAGACCTGGGAAATCGATTGCGCGAAAGCCAAGTGCCTCGTACTTGCCTCTATGGACAATGAACATCAGAGGAGGCACGAGAATATGGACATCGAATCCATATTTCTCCATACAAAAGAACTGTATGGAGAGCAATCTCGTATCGCCAGAAACAAAGTGTCGAAAAAGCTGTTTTCGGCAAGGTTGGCCGTCGGATCATCGGTAGCGGAACACGTGCTTAGGATGATTGGCTTCATTGAGGAGCTCGCGGACCTTGGAACCACGTTGGAGAATGAGCTCTATACGGACTTGATACTTCAGTCCCTTCCTTCCACTTACGCCCGGTTCATCCTGAATTTCAACTTGCAAGAAAAGGAAGTTGAACTTTCAAAACTCCTCAACATGCTGAGGAGTGCAGAGGGCACCCTACAGAAAGGTAGGGAAACATCCACTTTGTTTGTAAAAGGATCTTCCTCTTCTAGGTCCAAGGCGAAAGCCAAGGGAAAGAAGAAGAAAGCCCCCGCCAAACCAAGGGGCGGTGTTAGTAAAATGGATACGAAGGGAAAGGCAAAAGCAACAAAGATAGCGGGGAAGCTTATAGGGAAGGAAGAGTGCTTTTTCTGTCATAAGAGTGGGCACTGGAAGAAAGATTGCAGAGCTTGGAAAGCCAGAACACAAGATCTGAAGCAAGTTGCGGCTTCAGCTTCAGGTGTGTATGTTATTGAAAACTGTCTATCAATAAACTCTACATCCTGGGTATTGGATACCGGATCAGGATCTCATATCTGTAATTCTTTGCAGGCATTGAGAAAGCGTAGGGTTTTGAAGGCAGGTGATATGAGCCTCAGAGTTTCAAACGGAGCTGGCATGGATGCTGAGTCCGTGGGGGACTATCACCTGGGGTTGTCAGATGGACAGGTTTCGGTTTTGCGTAATTGCTATTTTGTACCCAATGCAACTTGTAATATCATTTCTGTATCTTTATTATCCAAAGAAGGTTATGAATTTGCATTTGTAAGTAATGTTGTAAACATTCACCTTAATCAAGTTCTGATTGGGTCAGGTACATTAAGCAATGGTATATACGTATTAAACCAACCACAGATTTTCAATGTCCAGAATACACACAAAAGAAAGTCTCCGGAAATAAATCAGACTTTCTTATGGCATTGTAAACTGGGTCACATCAATGAGAGAAGGTTGACGAAGTTACATACAGAAGGATATTTAGATCCGTTTGAATATCAATCATATGCAACTTGTCAATCTTGTCTCAAAAGGAAAGACGACAAAAACTCCGTTCACTGGACACGGAGTAAGAGCGAGCGAGCTCTTGGGACTCGTACACAGCGACGTGTGCGGCCCAATGTCTACACATGCGCGAAGCTTATTTTTACTTCATTACTTTTACGGATGACTTTTCAAGGTACGGTTATGTCATCTTAATGAAAAATAAATCCGAAGCCTTTGGAAAATTCCAGGAATATAAGAATTAAGTAGAAAAATAAACTGGCAAAAGTATCAAGACACTGAGATCGGATCGAGGTGGTGAATACTTGAGTGCCGAGTTCCTGGATTACTTAAAAAAGAATGGAATTCTCTCTCAGCTTACTCCTCCATACACTCCGTAACATAACGGTGTATCGGAGAGATGGAACCGGACCCTATTGGATATGGTACGTTCCATGATGAGTAACACTGAGTTACCGCGATCATTCTGGGAATATGCACTAAAATCAGCTGCATACCTTTTGAACGGAGTTCCAACTAAGACAGTGCCTACCACACCATATGAGATATGGAGTGGGAAGAAACCCTATCTTCAATAGCTGAAGATCTAGGGATGTCTGGCTTTTGTCAAAAAGCAGCATGCGGACAAACTCAAGGCACGCTCAGTACTGTGAAAGTTTGTGGGATACCCAAAGAACTCCAGGGGGTATCTCTTCTATTACGCAGTGGAACAAAAGATCATTGTTTCTCGTAATGCCCATTTTCTGGAACACCGGTTCTTAGAAAAGGAAACAAGTGGGAGCGAAATAGAACTGGAAGAAATTCCAGAACCACAGACTATTACTGAAAGCTTAGTAGAACAAGAGGGTTCAAATGAACATGACATTCCTACGCCACTCCGCAGGAGTAGTAGGCAGTCTCATCCGCCCGAGAGATACTATGGTTTTCTCATAGACGGGGATAGAGAGGATTGCATCATTGATTATGATGAGCCGACTAGCTTCCAGCAGGCCATTCAGAGCGTTGACTCGGTAAAATGGCTGGATGCAATGCGGACCGAAATGGAGTCCATGTACACCAATAAAGTATGGACGTTGGACGTTGCTCCAGATGGGGTAAAACCCGTAGGATGCAAGTGGATCTTCAAAATGAAGATTGGTGTAGATGGATAGGTTGATACCTATAAAGCTAGACTGGTTGCAAAGGGTTTTCGTCAAAGACCTGGTTTGGACTATGACAAGACCTTTTCTCCAGTAGCTTTGCTGAAATCCATTCGGATCCTTCTTGCCATTGCTGCCTTCCACGATTATGAGATTTGGCAGATGAATGTAAAGACCGCTTTTCTAAATGGAAATTTAGAGGAGTGCGTTTATATGGACCAGCCAGAGGGTTTCATTCAGAGTGGGAACAGCGGAAAGCTGTGAAAGTTGCTTAGTCCGTCTACGGACTAAAGCAGGCATCGCGGAGTTGGAACATCTGTTTTGATGAGACGGTCAAAGAATTTGGCTTTATCAAAAATCCAGATGAACCATGCATCTATTGTAGATTTGTGGCGAGAACTGTAGTATTCCTCGTTTTATACGTGGATGACATTCTCTTAATAGGAAATGACATTCCTATGCTACAATCTGTCAAAGGGTTCTTGTCACACAGGTTCTCCTTGAAAGACCTGGGTGATGCCTCATACATTCTGGGGATCCGGATCTATCGTGACAGATCCAAGAGGATATTAGGAATTTCACAGTCCAGGTACATCGACACCATACTGAAAAGATTCAGTATGGAAGATTCCAAGCGCGGTAATCTACCGGCTTGTCACGGGATCACCCTTTCCAAAGAGATGTCTCCCAAGACTGATTTGGAAAGGGATCGCATGTCTATTATACCCTACGCTTCTGCGGTAGGCTCTATAATGTATGCGATGTTGTGTACCAGACCAGATGTAGCTTATGCACTGAGTGTGGTAAGCCGGTATCAGTCAAACCCTGGGGTGAAACACTGGATAGCGGTAAAGAACATTCTCAAGTACCTGAGAAGGACTAAGGAGATGTTCTTGGTGTATGGCGGAAAAGACCTCCAGATCGAGGCCTTTGCTGACTCCAGCTTCCAGAGTGACAAGGATGATTCCAAGTCCATGTCGGGTTATGTCTTTACCCTCAATGGAGGGGCGGTGTGTTGGAAGAGTTCCAAACAGGAAACCGTTGCTGACTCGACGATGGAAGCGGAATATATCGTTGCTGCTGATGCCGCAAAAGAAGCCGTCTGGATAAGGATGTTCTTAACTGAACTTCAGGTGGTTCCATCCAATATCCAATACCACTGTATTGCGACAACAATGGGGCTATAGCTTTAGCGAAGGAACCCAGGTCCCATCAGAAGTCCAGACACATCTTGAGGCGGTATCACCTGATCAGGGAGATCGTGGGTCACCAGGAGATCGAGGTTCGGAGAGTTTCTACGGAAGATAACACTGCTGATCCACTCACAAAGGCCTTACCCCAGACTCAGTTCGAGCGGCTGATCGAGATGATAGGTCTTCGATACGCCAGTACATGGCCTTAGTGCAAGTAGGAGATTGTTAGTGTATATGCCCTAGAGGCCATTACTGCATCATACTAGTTTGTATATTACTTAATGGAAGCTTGGGATATTCACCTTGTATAGAAAATCTTGCTCAATATAGTAGTATGCTACTTGGTTTGTTTCTACTTTAATGTGTACATATGTTTATTATAGTATATCACCTTTACACATTAGTGGAGCCCTTAGGATCTTTGCTTGATTACCAGCGTTGTGATAGCAGTCACACTCATAGGGGCTGGGTAATCTATAAGGACATCCTTATGCTGGTCCCTAGTCATAGGATTATCGAGACAGGGCATCGATACTCCGGAGTAGACTAGCGTATGCACTTCTCATCCCAGTGTGGGAGATGGTCTGTCCCACAGCCGTCAGTACTTCTTACTTGAAATAGTATGCGGGTGCTCGTTAGGTTACGATTACACTGGACCGGACTCATCGGGAACTGTTGGTTGGTATTATACCTATCGTCAGTTATCAGTTCCCAGGTGACATGAGTACAGCTTAGTCCGCTGACTTGACACTGTCACTTCGCCTCGAGTGTGTTCCCACTGTACTTAGATTACTACCCTACCATGGCTCAAAGGAGTCATGCAAACAGGTAGTAGTTAGGTGCAGTCCCGAAGCACTTGGAGGCAGTGACAGTTAGACAGGATTCATCTCTCCCGGTGTTGGGGGTTGACATCGCGCTGTGTCTAGAAGAGCCATTACACGAGTAGTCCCTGTCCAGGGCAAGCGAGATATACTGTTATGTTTCTAGTGTTATCTCAGGGTGTTCTGGGCTACACTCCGACACGACTTGTACCGCTAGTAGGGGACTGACGTTTACCGCCACCCTAGTCCTGCCATGCGATGTATCAAACGAACAGACCGGACTGTACGGAGATTGTCACATTCAGGCTCAGTAGGAGTTCAGATGGGTTTCACCTCGTCAGTCTTCTTGTCGGCATCTACCTGGGGACCGTTACGCACAGCTAGTGCTGCTTGCGGTCTGTGGTTAAACCCACTGCCAGCGTAGTGTCGAGTCTTTAGAGTCCCACATAGAAAGCTATTCTCCTTTAGGCAAAAGAGTAGAGGTCGCATAGTTTTGCGACAGGTCGCATGGCTTTGCGACAGGGTTCGGTCACATCCGTGCACTTGTGCACGTTTGGTGTCCGTACAGTTAACACTAGCGGGCTTTGGTTTAAGCCAGATCCTATTGTACATTTTGGGATTGGTTTTATCTCGTTTGTATTCGTGTTCCTCGGAACGCGGATGCGGGTGTGTATGCACAGTTGACAGAGAGACAGAGGCAGAGGATTCTCATTGGGGTTGTTGACTGTTGACTGTTCACTGTTGACCATTGACTTTTGCTAAACCCTAATGAGAATAAGAAATATGATTAATGATAATATTAATTAAGTATTATTGTGTCATGGTTGAGATGAGGGGTTGACTTTGTTGACTTGTTGACTTTGTTGACCGGTTGACTAGGTTGGACTAGTTGACTATCATCATTACAATGGCTATCATTTCATGGCATAGACTTTTGCTTGCTTGTTTGTTTTTGCAAAATGAGTGCATGAAATGATATAGCCATTTTGACTTGAACCATCACACAATACTTGATTACTATTTTTGTTATGATGGTTTTGGATTATGAGAGTTTCGATGGCAAAAGAGTTACTCATTCTCTCATTTCATTTCTCTCTCTTGCTTGAGCTTTCCCTCTTGCTAATCCTCTTGCTCTCTCTCTAGCTCAAGGCAACACCCTCTCATGAGTTGAGAAACATTGCCTTTGAGATAAAAGAAAACCCAAATCACTTCTCTACTCATCCTAGTTCACAAGGTTTAGCAAGCCAAGTGTTCTAGTTTCTTCAAGTTCGAAGAAGAAGACAAAGGTAGAAGCTTTCAGGTGGATCCATCTTCGGCGCAAGGAGACGACGAGGTGGGGCCGATCCGTAAACCGCAAAGAGTTGAAGACGAAGGAGTTCAAGAAAGGTATAGCCCCCTAACCGAGTAGGTAAAACTCTAGTTAGGTTGTTAGGTAGTTGTTTAACAAAGATCCGTATTTTGAGTCCATGTTACCACCTCTTGAAAAATCATTTTTCATCATTTCCGCAAGCCCGTATGTACCCGGAGAGGTAACGTGGACTTACAGAAGCCAAGTAAGTGCCCGGGAGAACCTTGATCGCAGCGAAGGGACTTCAACATGGAGCAAATGAAGTGAAGGACCAATCTACAATGGTTGTATATCGTATTCACTTAGTTGTAAACATAGTTTACTTGCATATGAAACCCTAATTTTCTAGCCACGATCTTGTTTATGGTTATTCGGCATGGCTAAAATTTTAAACGGACATGTTTGATGCTTCCTTAAACCTTATTAGAGTGCCTAGTAACATTACAGTACTGCCTCTCGTCAGTGGGAAAACTTTAACTCTGACAACCAATCTGTCATCCAGGCCACCTTGGAAGCCTAGAATGATAACTGTCTCCCGAATGAGGCTGTCGTTATCATATCCCTAGAACATCCACTTATGTTCTAAAACTGCTTCCGATCGTTTCTCCAGGATTGGATCAATATCAATTTTTTTGCATCCGCTACAAAAACAACATCTGGTGTGGTACTTGACAACTCATGATTGACTCAATTGCCTAAGCAAGTGATCTGCCAATCATGCACATCCCTCTCCCCTTTAGTCAGTAAGACACCTTTAGAGAGGTTGACTCCATCACCTGCAGGTACACTACTGTGCCAGGAGTCGTCCATTCTAAAACACCTTTAGAATGCAGTCTAAGTACCCTGATTGGGACACTTCCCAAATCTAGATCTAAAACCATAGATCTAGTAGCCAAAATGTCTGATATTATATCTATGTCCTATGTGGAAAAACCACTGTGTGACAACCAAAGTATAACCGATCACAGTATAGTAACTTCACTTCCTATTCTGTGTATGTCATCCAAATACCAGGACATGACACCCTACTACCTTCTTAACAGATCCATCCCCTATTCTGATGAAGTCAAACCTATGACAGTAACATCAGAAATAGATGATCTATCTCCGCTTTATCTGCTTTAGTCCATAAATAGACATAAGCCACATGTCCACCAATGCTTCCGCTGCTCCCACTGACTACGACAACCCTCTGGCAGAGTCATATACACGTGCACTTCTAAAGCTAGTCTAGAACGACGCTATACTTATCCTCCTGCCGGGTCTCACAGTCTGGAACAACAGCAATGGCAAGTCTGGGTAAACAAGAACCTCCCTGCCACTGTCCTTGAGGCTACCGGAGTACCTCTCGGGTGCCTTAGGTTACCCACCGTATCTGCGGAGTGGCCAATGGAATGTCAAACCAGATTGAATCTTTAGGTTCTTATCAAATTTTCAGTAATCGTTTGCGTTTCTGGAATCACTTCCAGTTCTACCATACTCCCACTACTGTTTTCTGAAAAAATCCATTTTTATTAAAACTGTGGCGAGTCTAGAACAATATCACTATTGATCTTCCAGATGGTAGAAAGTCAACCCTCGTCATAACCTGGGTCAACCCACAAACAGCAATTACAGAAACGTGCCTTGAGTTATCCAGAGTCTGGTTTTAAGCATAAGCCGGACAACTCCCCGTACCTTAACATCGTTAAGATATGAACTGTTCTATATCCAATATAAAACCAGAGGCACTGATTTAATTGAACCAGATTCAAATCATGCAGCTGTCTCCAGTGCATGTCAACTAAATGGAGAGAGGCCGATCAGCATTACTCAACTTAGGAGTGCTTCCAATTATGAGTAATCTGAAAGAGAAGCAAGTTCTTTAATCATTACTATCAACTGAATACCCTACACAAGTATCTACATCTTCGATCACCTTGAAGAATCCCGATACTTGCAACATCTGGTTCTCTACTTTATTCATATACCTATAACTTCTCAAAACTCAGACCGTGTGTTTCTACGAAACACTTATCTAAGAACTAAAGAAGTCATAAGTAAACCGAATATAGTACGAGGACCAACCCCTCTGTCCTAATGGACACTGGACAACATACAATACTCTGCATAAGTCCCTTGAGTCTGATAACTCAATCCATATGTGTCGTGGGTTTAAAACTGTACCTATGGTTAAGAAGAATTACACCGCTGTTTAATGCTCCTTACCTAACCATCCACTGATACAGGAAAATGTCATGGAAATAATTTCAAAAAGTTAAATCTCACTCTATAAAAATAGACGTACAGATGTATCAATTTGAAAATGGTGGATAACAGCGGATATTCAAAACCAATTATTTGTCGTCCGGCAAACAACCCAGGCGATTTCCTCAAATATCACCAATTACAACGAATTCCGATATAATGAGGACAATCACCTAATTCCCAATAACTTACTCCCACTCATTATCTGTAAAACCATACAGATGTGAGAATCATACCTGGTAAATACATACCCTGGAGTAAGATCTGATTGGGAAATCAGTTTTCTTTTAAAAGTACACAGAGAAACTGAAACATGTAAATGTTTCGAAGGGGTATCCGGGTATTTCTAGTAATGCCTCTTCCATTATCCAGATTCACAACTATAACCGTATATTTCTATGCCATCTCTCCACATCCCTTCATATGTCTTTAGTCGTTACCTTCTGCACACCGCTTTAGGCCAAATGGTTTTCTTCCTTCCCTACCGTTCGGCACCAGCCTATGGTTTGGAAGAAGACTATCTAATAAGCATAATGGGTGTACAGTCCTAATCCTAGGAGCACTCGCAATGCGAGAGAAGGTGAAGATAAAAGACACCTGAATAAACCTTATTCCTATTTCTCCTGAACCAGAATCCATCCCCGAACTGGAACAAGTTCCTTTCGAGTTCGTATATAACCATACAATGGAGTATCCAATAAACTGTGGACCTTTGTAGTGATACGGAGTGTCCTGGAGAAATACAAAAGTGAAGTGGGAGTGGTAATGAAATACTTGGTTTGGTCGTGAATAGCAGTCGCATTTTACTTTGTCCTCCTTCTAATCCCTTTATATATCTTTACTTAATACCTTCTACACACCATCGTTATGCTAATTGGTTTTCTTCATTCCCCACCGTTCGGCACCCGCCTAAGGTTTGGAAGAAGACTATCCAATTTGCGTAATAGGTGTACTATCTCCTAAACCAAGGAGTACTCGCAACCTGAGAGAAGGTAAAAGGAAAAGACAACTGAATAGTCCTATTCGTTTTCTCCAGAACCAGAAACCATCCTCGAATAAATTCCTTCGAGTTCGTATACAACCATACGATGGTTTTATCCAATCGAAGTGGACATTCGTAGTAATACGGGGTGTTCTGGAGAAAAGGGTAAAAGTAGGAGTGGCAAAGAGGTTTGCAACTCTGACAATCCAAAAGTCAGTGTTTTAAGAAGGTACGGTTAATCTTGGTCACTGAGTCATAGTCAAAGGTCGGGTCATGGTCACTCCTAAAGAGAGAGAGAAAAGAAACACTCAGCGTGCACTCTAACCTAGATCAGAATGGTTATCACTTTATCCAATCAGGAAACCTCCCACTGTACCGTCAAATTCTCCTCCAAACCTGAAAGAAGAATTAGTCGGGATCACCCGAGGAGTAAACCAACTCATCAGTGGGAATCGGGATCCAACTATCATCGCATGATAACGTGACGGACTCCGCTCACGTTATCACACTCCAGAAGGTATGCGTATATCTGGCAAGTTCCAGTTTCTTTAGAAACTCCCGATGTGATTTTTACCCTATGCTCTTATTACCTTGACTTTGGCCAACAAATCATAAGTCACATGTCAAGTTCTACCCGTCATTTTCCAGGTTAATTTGAACCTACCCGTACCTACCCTTGACTTTGGCCAACAAGGCAGTACGACTGTCCCAAACCAACACATCTATCTATGCTGCATATGAATATCCAATAGCTGCCAATCACTGTGCCTTGACTTTGGCCAACAAACACAGCTTGAATATTATTGACTATCCATATGAAACGACGAAGGGCTACGAATGGTTTTTGGCGAAAAACCTTTAGCGTAATGAACTTGATATCGTTGAAGGAACCAGATAGCTTTATAAAAATATAGTAACGAAAACCTTTGCTAAAGATGTCACTCCCGGTGAAGGGATCTCGGCTCTTTCCCCGTAGAATGAGGTGCAGGATATTCCTACTGAATACCACGATGCAAAGCAAAAGTAAACAACTATAGTGAAGTTATTGCCTAGACGCAAACTTCTGTCCAAGGAGTCACTCCCGGTGAAGGGAACTCGGCCCTTGCCTCGTCGACTGAGGTGCGGGATATTCCAACTGAAAATCACTGTGCAAAACAAAAGAGAACGCCCTTGCAATAACTGCTTTTTGAAAAATGTTCCAACAACATCAAAATAGGTTTGTTTAGCTTGCATTGATCCTAATCAACGCAGTCCCATCAATTGATCACACCAATAAAGAACGAAAATATTGATGTACGTATATGCCATCCGCATTCGCCACTGGGTCCCGTCATTACCCGTTAGGTTACTTAACTAACGACAGAGCGGAGACTAGACTAGCACGGATGCAAAACATATACAACATCTACTAGTATATATATCAATATACAATATTCGCTCAAGGCGTGATAAAAAGCAACATCACAGAAATGTAATAAGCATCACAGAACAATACAGATATCTGGGATCCCCGGGTTTCATAGAGCCGCTACTGAAACCCGATGTTCCCCTGGTCGTGTGGATAGCCTGTGCAATGAAATCCTAGACCCCTACGGGCGCGGCAAGTTACCCGCCAAAACCTAAAGCGAGGCAGCCCCCTTCAACAACGTGAATGGACCACCCAGTACTTCACGGAATCCAGTAACTTGAGCACCCCTCCTTGGGTCAACCTTTACACCCTATGAGTGCGGCGAATAGCCCGCCAATTCTAGAGTGAAGCCCCCTCCGTCTCAACGCCATGAGATGCGGGCCCGTTTCCCTCTAGAACATGGCTATCCGTGCACCCCACCTTGGGGTAATACTAGTACAGAAAGTAAAATATACATACAACGGGTACATCGACCTCAGCCCGGTCGTGCCCCAAAAGAATAATATACAAACTGGCAGTGACGGCAGTCCACATGTCGGACGCTCGCCCTGCAATATCAAATGTACATAAAAATACCAAATTGTACTGACATTGCATCCAGGCTATCCACCACGACAATCCGCAAGATCACAGCACAACACAGAACATCAACGTGAATGTCACGTTCGCAAATCCGTCTAAAAGGGCTATAGCAGTTAGACAGGATTTACAGATCAAATGACATTCACGGTCGCATATATAATGTAAATACTGTGAACTAACATGTTTAAAATTTTCGATCGACCGAAATTTTTCCAAGTGGGCCCCAAGCACTACTGTAGCTCTCAAAGAAAATCTGGGCCCAAAAAGAATATACCAAAAACCCTATTTCCATGTCAGAAGCACACTGTAAAAATTTGGTGCAGTTTGGACACAAAACGGCAGCGGATCCGTGGTCCAAACATGGTTTTGGCCACTGATCTGCCGCGCTACAGTAATATCAGCCAACCAAATTTTCACAGAATTCTCAAAAAACCCTCCACGTAATTTTCCAATGTACCAAATAATTTTTTGACGACTGGAAAAATTCGACAGAAACTGATGCATAGAAAATGTGGTTTTTGGAAATTCATTCGATGGAACTTGTAAACACGTAAGAGTAAGCTAGACTAGATTAATGGCGTGGCTTTGATACCAGTGTAAGTGCACGGCGGCGCCCCGGCCGTCAATCTGAGGCCAAAATGCGGAAACGATACTTTTACAAAACTTGTAAACCGGCACCACCGCGCACTAAAATCCCGGATCGGGCCATTAACCTACTCCTAGCTAACTAGAGAAGGGGTAGAGATATATACCGAGCGATCCATGTCCTTCGGTCTTCTCGTCGTCGTCCCGATCTCCCCGTGGAATCTCCGGTCTTCATCTCCTCATCGGAAGGGCACCACATCGCCGGGTTCTTTTACGGGCTCCCACCTTTGGACCAAGGCAACTCGAGCACGAAGATGGCGAGTCGACGTGCCCAAGGATGCTGTAGGCAAAGTGTAGAATCCAATTGTCTCTAGGGGTTAAGGAAGTTGCCATATTGATATGGAGATGAAGTTGTAAACTTTTTGAGATGAACTTGGGAATTTTGTGGCAAGCAAAAGAGATCATTTTCTCTTCTCAAATTTTGGACAGCCCCCAAGAAGAATGGCCGGTCAATGTGTGAGGAATGATAGAATGGAGAGAATGAAAATGAGTGATCCAAGATAATGCAAGAGAGAGAAAAGGTGATGATGAGGAATAATCATCACAGCAAAATCCACACTCATAAACCCATCACCAACACTCATAAACCCATCACCAACCCATCAAAACAAAAGTCAAGCAATGATGGAAAATCATGAACCATGAAGTCAATGTATGGTGGAACCATCATGATCATCCATTTACAAATAAACCCCTCCACAATTGCTAATTTGCAAATATGCAAATTAGCCATCCTCCACCAATTTTCAGCCAAGGAAAGAAACAAAGGAAAATGGCCGAAACGGAAAGCAAACTGGCAACTTCAGAAAACTGATCCCGTAATAAATTACAGGAAAACCCCGCGACTGTATATACATACCCGCATTTGTATTTCGGCCGAATACAAATGCAATGAGACAAATCTACACTATACAATACTAGGATCCGGCTTAAACCAAAGCCCGCTAGTATTATCCGTCCGACCATGATCCGTGCAATACCGCACGAACTTGATCGAACCCTGCCATATCTCCATACGGCCTCTACAGCGTTTCGCCCGAAACTTGAGAAAACGGTCTATAAGGGACTTTAAAGACTCGTCAATCCCTTGTGTTGGGTTTACCTAGCACCTCATGAAGGGTTTGGAAGTATCACATGTACCAAACATTAAAATTTTAGGGTGCTAAGTAAGCATACAAAGAATCATTCCTAGAAAAATTAGGGTTTCAAAAACTACACTTCAACACAAGTAGATAAAGCTAGGGTTTTGAGAGTACATCCTTTGTAGCTCCCTACGCTAGACTCCTCGGCTACTTGGGGTTTGGAAAAAGTCCGCTTGAACTCCTCTAGGTCCACGATGATCCACCCGGAGTCCGCTTTGTCCAAGCTTTCAACTTCACTTTATCAAGAGAATGAAATGAAGCTAACACTCTAAACAAGTGGACAAGACTTGTGTAGAATGGTGTTGTGGTGGCTTTTCTCACATCAAAATCCTAACTTGATGAGTAATTTGCTCACTAGATTAATCTAGAGAGCAAAAGATGAAGGAGGAAGAAGATGGTGGCCTTTTTGAATCAGAGAAAAGATAAACTCACTTGAGAAAATAGAAAATATATCTATATATATTGTTTTACCTCTCATCTCAAACCATGGTTGAACAATAAGGATATTATTGAACTTGAGTTAAAACCCAAAAGGAAAGTTAATCCATGGTTAAATGGTGGGTGAGCATGGTTAGGTCAAGGAAGAGTGTAGAAAGAAACCATGAATTATCCTTTCCTTTTTTCTTTTTGTTTTAAAACAAATGCAATAATAATTCATATATATAAAACCATGGTGTGAGTCTTATATTGCCACCATTTTCTTTGTATATACAACCATGAAGGATGATGTATGTATGCATGTGTGCATGCACATCCATATGTGAATGAATCAAGAAAGAATGCATACATGCATGCATACATCCAAAAATACAAGAAAGGATTTCTAGTGAGAATCTAATGGTTAAATGATAAATCAACACTTGATTTATCAATCCGGCCATATCACATACGACCCAACCAAAAGCAAGCCGCCCGATTATTGTACGGTATCTCATACGCGCATTTTAACCGGGTCCATGCGCATATCGCATACGCACATCACAACGTTTCTCCTGGACTAGGTAACTCCTTTGTGGGACTCTAAGACTCGTCAATACGCCGGCAGTGGGTGATGATCATATCAAGCACCCCCAAGCCGCAAGCGGTCAGCTAAACGTAACGGCCACCCGGGTATTGAGCGATCAGAAGATAACAAGCGAACCTACTACAACTCCCGTCGAGCCAACCGGCAACACTACCCGTGCAGTCCGGTCTCCTCGTTTGAAATGTCGCATATCAAGTCTAGGGGTGGTGTACGTCAGACCCCAATAACCGAAAGTCGTGTCGATGTTAGGCTCATAACGGATCGAGAAACTACTGGTAACACTTAACAGTAAATCTCTAATCAGCCCTGGCCAGGGACTTCCCTATTACGGCCAATCGAGCACAGCGCAACATCAACCCCCAATACCGGGAGAGAAGAAACCCCTCCTATCGCTCATTGCCTCCATGTGACTCGGGACTGTACCCAAAAACCACCGTTTTGCACGCCCTCATGGACGTGGTAAGGTGGAAATCAAAGCACAGTGGGAATCACACAAGACACTATGACGATCTCGGGTCTACAGACAAACCTGCATAAGTGTCACCAGAGAACTGCCATCTGACGTGAGGTATAATACCATCTGGGAGTTCTCGGCGAGTCCGTCCAGTGTACCCAGTCTCCACTGAGCACCCGTATACCCTCTCTGATGTCACACACCAATGGATATGGGATCATCCATCGCCCATCTCATGGGTCGAGAAGCGTATACGCTAGTCTACACTGGTATATCGATGCCCCGTCTCGATACACCTACGACTAGGGACCTTGAAGGATGTACTTATGGACTACCGTGTCCCCACTAGTATGATCCGCATCATAGTCCAGGTAGTCAAGTACACATCCTAAGGGCTTTACCAACATGTAACTATAAGACAGTATAAAGAGACAAGTATACATGTTATGATAAAGAGCAACCAGATAGCATATTATCATGTCGAGCAAGAAAGTCATCTCTATATATGTCCAAGTATCCAATATAATATACAACATTTGTACAATACTGGCCTCTAGGGCATACATATAACTAACAATCTCCCACTTGCACTAGGGCCAGCTGCTGTAGTATCGCATACCGAGCATCCCGAAGAGTCTCTCAAACTGTATCTGGGGAATAGCCTTCGTGAGTGGATCCGCTGTGTTATTCTTCGTGTCAACCCTCCTGACCTTGATCTCCCGGCGATCAACTATCTCCCGGATCAGGTGATACCGCCTCAGAATATTCCTGGATCGCTGATGGGACCTTGTTTCCTTGGCCAAAGCCACCGCTCCATTGTTATCGCAATACAAAGGTATTGGATTCTCAATGGATGGAACCACTCCAAGTTCAGTAATCAACTTCTTGATCCATACAGCCTCTTTGGCAGCATCGTTGGCAGCGATGTATTCATCCTCCATCGTCGAGTCTGCCACGGTTTCCTGCTTGGAACTCTTCCAGCTAAACGCCCCTCCGTAAAGGGTAAAGACAAATCCCGACTGCGACTTAGAGTCGTCCTTATCACTCTGGAAGCTCGAATCGGTAAAGGACTCCACTTGGAGTTCTCCGTTACCATACACCAAGAGCATCTCTTTATTCCTTCGCAAGTACTTGAGAATGCTCCTCACAGCTGTCCAGTGACTCTCTCCAGGATCAGCTTGATACCTGCTCACTACACATAGTGAGTATGCTACATCGGGTCTGGTACATAGCATCGCGTACATGATAAAGCCTACAGCCGAAGCATAGAGTATCCCTTGCATGCGAGCTCTCTCCAAATCAGTCTTGGGAGACATCTCTTTAGAGAGAGTGACTCCAGAGGTCGTGGGTAAGTTCCCACGCTTGGATTCTTCCATACTAAATCTCTTTAGTATGGTGTCAATGTACCTGGATTGGGACAATCCAAATATCAGTTTGGATCTATCTCTATAGATCCTAATTCCCAATATGCAGGGGGCATCACCAAGATCTTTCATTGAGAATCTTTGTGATAAGAAGAGCTTGACCGATTGCAGCATAGGATTGTCATTTCCTATCAAGAGTATGTCGTCCACGTACAATACGAGGAAGACAACCTTACTTTCTGCCACCTTCTTGTAGATACAAGGTTCATCTACATTTTTGACGAAATCAAACTCTTTGATAACGACGTCAAAGCAAATGTTCCAACTCCGCGATGCTTGTTTTAATCCATAAATGGATTTAAGAAGCTTGCACACTTTCCCGCTGCTCCCACTATCTACGAAGCCCTCTGGCTGAGTCATGTACACGCACTCTTCTAAATCATCGTTTAGAAAGGCGGTCTTAACATCCATTTGCCAGATTTCGTAATCATGATATGCAGCGATGGCAAGCATGATCCGGATGGATTTAAGTATAGCCACTGGAGAAAAGGTTTCGTCATAGTCCACACCTGGTTTTTGACGAAAACCCTTTGCAATAAGTCTAGCTTTGAAAGATTCCACTTTCCCATCTACACCAAGTTTTTTCTTGAAGATCCACTTGCTCCCAATGAGTTTTACCCCTTCAGAAGCAACTTCCAAAGTCCATACTTGTTGGTGTACATGGATTCCATCTCGGACCGCATTGCATCCAGCCATTTCACTTAGTCCCCACTCGTGATGGCCTGCTCGAAGCTAGTTGGGTCATCATCCTCAATGATGCAATCCTCACTCCTACCATCCATGAGAAAACCGTAGTATCTCTCAGGTGGGTAAGAAACCCTACTAGATTGGTGGAGTGGTTGGGGTTCATTGGGAACTACGGAATCCTCTGGTTCCACCAGATCTTCTGTTGCAGCTTTTGTAGCTGGAACCTCTTCCAGTTCTACCTCATGTCCACTAATCTCTTTTGCAAGAAATTCCTTTTCCAAAAAGGTGGCATACCGAGAAACAAATACTCTTTGTTCCTCAGTGTGGTAGAAGATATACCCTTGTGAATTCTTGGGAAATCCTACAAATTTGCATAGAACAGACCGTGCCTCGAGTTTGTCCGGATTTTGTCGTTTGACATAAGCTGGACAACCCCATATCATAACATAATTAAGACATGGTCTCTTCCCTTTCCATATCTCATATAGAGTGGTAGGCATAGATTTGGTGGGGACCATATTCAGTAGATGTATGGCTGTTTCTAGCGCATACCCCCAGAAGGAAATAGGTAACTCAGCTGTGCTCATCATAGAGCGCACCATATCTAATAGGGTGCGGTTCCTCCGTTCTGATACACCGTTGTGCTGTGGTGTATATGGAGGAGTCAGCTGAGAGAGAATCCCATTCTCTTTTAGGATGTCCAGGAATTCATTGCTCAAGTATTCACCTCCTCGATCAGATCGTAGGATTTTAATACTTTTTGCGGTTTGGTTCTTGACTTCTTGTTAATATTCTCTAAATTTCTCAAAAGCTTCAGACTTATGTCTTATCAAGAACACATGTCCGTATCTTGAGAGATCGTCAGTGAATGTAATGAAGTACGAAGAACCATCCCTGGCATGTGTAGACATGGGACCACATACATCACTATGTATTAGTCCCATGAGTTCAGTAACTCTTTCTCCGTGTCCCGTAAACGGAGTTTTGGTCATCTTGCCTTTGAGACATGACTGGCAAGTGTCATAAGATGAAAATTCAAACGGTTTCAAATATCCATCCTTATGCAACTTAGCTAGTCGTGTCGCATTGATGTGACCTAGTCTACAATGCCACATGAAGGATTCGTTCAGTTCTGAACTCTTCCTTTTGTGTGTGATTGTTATGCTCAGAACTGTTGATTGATTTAGAATATAAATGCCATTGCACAACGTGCCTGATCCAAACCAACTTTTGGTTAAGGAAAATGTTCATAACATTATCCTGTAATGCAAAATTATATCCCTCTTTACTCAACAAAGAAACCGATATAATGCTGCATATCAGGTTCGGCATGTAATAGCATTCATTCAGAATCAATGTATTACCAGTTGGCAATACAAGGTGATATTCGCCGACGGTTTTAGCTGCAACAATTGCACCATTTCCAACCCTTATGTCTTTATCACCTTCTCCAAGTTCTCTACCTTTCTTAAGCCCATGTAACTGATTACATATATGGGATCCTGACCCGGTATCTAATACCCAAGACATAGGGCAAATGGAGAAACGGTTCTCTGTAACGAACACATCCGAAGAAAATGCATCATTATGTACTTTCTTCATTCGGGTGGCATGGGAATCCTGGTATTCCCCTATGTCCTGTTCAATCCTATAACTCTTATAAGAAAGAACGGAACCAATGTTCCCCAGTACAGTATAACATACGGGTTCGGTCAATACATCCATATTATTATCTTGATTAAGGCATGACATGGTCGCTACCAGGAGAGAGAGAGAAGAAAACACTTTAGTGTATGCTCTTGCAAGATCAGATTGGTTATTATCTTATCTAATCAGGATGGCTCCCACTGTTTTTATCAAATCTTCCTACAAACCCTAAAAGAAAAGACTAGCCGGGATTAATTACACCCTACAACTTTGCCGATCTTTCAGCCAGGCCAGTGTCGGTACTTTGAGGGAGGTTCCCCGTGCTTTCGCACGAACCTAATTAAAGTAAACCTCGTTTTTCCAGAGGCGTAACCTCGTTGACACCTTTCTAGACACCTACTTGATCGGCTAATTGTCCTGTGTAAAACTCTCCCGGGAGTAACAATTACTCGCAGTGGGTATCGGGATCCAACTATCTCATAGAAGGTATGCAATCTCATTGCAAATTTCAATACTTGAAATTCCCGATAATATTTTGCCCCTAACGTGCTATGACCTTGACGAAAGCCAACAAACCATAGCCCGTTAGTCAAGTTCAACCCGTACATTTCTCGACTGAATTAAACCCACCCGCACGACCCTTGACGAAAGCCAACAAAGCCGTACGACTACCCTAATCCGGTTGCATCATATGCAGCAGATAAGCAGCATATAGCTACCGCACACTACACCTTGACGAAAGCCAACAAATGTAGCACGAATACTATATACAACTTATCTGAAATGACGGAGGGCTAAGACAGGTTTTTCTGAAAATCTATTGCGTAATGAACTTGATATCGTTGTAGAATCGCGTGAATTTTGAAATGGAGTGATTTTGAGGCTTTCATTAGTTTTGCTAAAGAGGTCACTCCCGGTGAAGGGATCTCGGCTCTTTCCTTATGGAATAAGGTGCAAGATATATCATATACATCGCTATGCAAAGCAAAACTCCAAAAAGCTGTCAAAAGTCAAACCGAGTGTTGTAGCATCTGCCAGTTTTGCTAAAGAGGTCACTACCGGTGAAGGGATCTCGGCTCTTTCCCCATCGAATAAGGTGCAGGGTATATCATATATACCGCTATGCAAAGCAAAACTGTAGCTACCCTTTTTTATTTAAAAATTTGATTCTACAACATCTTTTAGGTTTCTTATCTTTCATTAATCACATTAATGAAGTCCCATCATTTAAGTCACCTAAACATCACAGATAAATACGACGTACACTTATGCCATCCGCATTCGCCTCGATGTCCCCTCGTGCACCGTTAGGTTACGTAACTAACGGCAGAGCAGGGCAGGGCTAGCGCGGGTGTAAAACATAAGTAACGCCTATATAATATATCATATATACTATATACAGTATTTATCACAGAACATATCTAATGATCACATCACAGATATCGCAGCAGAAACATAGATATAATGTGGGATATACTAGGACGTCCGTATTTAGTATTTAGCCAACAATAGAAAATACGGATTCCACAGTCGCGATGAATAGCCAAGCCGACACCATGGACCCCTACGAGAGCGGCAAGCGACCCTACCAATTCTGGAGTTTAGGAGACCCGGTCTCGACTCCTCGAGATGGCCTCCCAATGAACCCCAGAACCCGGTCACCTGTGCTCCCCTCCTTGGGTCCATCCTAATGCGGAAAAGTAAATAATATACAACACTGGTGGCATCAACCTCAACCCGGAAGTGCCCCAAATAAAATAATATTACATTACATTTAAATTTACATGAATGAAAATATAAAACTCTCATCTCATATAAAACCCCACGGCTATTCAATTGCGACAATCCTGCACATCATATCTCAGCAACACATAATATCATATATATCATCAACGTAAGTAAGTATGCGTACCCCAATTGTCGTTGATGTATAGCAACGAAACCGGCGATATCGACATACTACACTTACGGTCACAGAAAAAAAAGTGTAAAACTGCAATATCTGGAATCCACATTCTCTTTAGACATCGTAAATGTGAAATATCACATATTTCGTATTTCATATCTAGCTATATGAATTCCACACATTGCACCACATTCCAGATAAATAGACGGTATTAAAGTTTTCGACCGAATGATCAAATACCCAAAATTCCCTAAAGCTCAACACTTCAGCGGAGTTTAAAAACCCGGAGTGTAACACAGTAGTAGCGGTCCAGCCGTAGAAGGGTCAAGCCAACGCCTCACATGCTGCCCCAAACCCTAAGGTTCAAAAGACAGTTCAAGACGGTCACATAATCGAGTTAAGGTTTGTTGTCTTCTAGAGGGTCCACCACAAAACTTGCACCTAATTCCGAAAGATTTAAACCCCGTGAAAAGTGAGCAAATGACAGTCGTTCGAACAATTCAATACATTCTAATTATCCGGAAAAACATGAAGTTAAAATTCCGATCGAAACATTGAACTCAAAACAATCTCCAGAACAAATAATACTAAGACCAGATTAAAAATACACAAAAATATCAACATGCAGTTATAAGTATTACTGTGCAAAAATTATGCGTTGATTCATCTGTAGGGCCGCGGAACCGCGGCCCAAGCAAGCTTTGGCCGCGTTTCCGCGGCGATAATGACTGTTCACTGCATCGTGTTTTGCAGTTTGTCTTAGATTTCCCTGCTGATATTTTTACATATTTTAATACTGAAAAATCACTGTTTTGAAAAAATGCCCAGAGAGTGTCCCAAAAAGCCATATTTTGTTTCGATCGGGGTTTTAACTTCGCTAAAGTGTCTCCTAATGTTCCAGGTCGGCTCTGATACCAATGTTGGGTTTACCTAGCACCTCATGGAGGGTTTGGAAGCATCACATGTACCAAAGATTAAAATTTTAGGGTGCTAAGTAAGCATACAAAGAATCATTCCTAGAAAATTTAGGGTTTCAAAAACTACACTTCAACACAAGTAGATAAAGCTAAGGTTTTGAGAGTACAACCTTTGTAGCTCCCTACGCTAGACTCCTCGGCTACTTGGGGTTTGGAAAAAGTCCGCTTGAAATCTTCAAGGTCCACGATGATCCACCCGGAGTCCGCTTTGTCCAAGCTTTCAACTTCACTTTATCAAGAGAATGAAATGAAGCTAACACTCTAAACAAGTGGGCAAGACTTATGTAGAATGGTGTTGTGGTGGCTTTTCTCACTTCAAAATCCTAACTTGATGAGTAATTTGCTCACTAGATAAATCTAGAGAGCAAAAGATGAAGGAGGAAGAAGATGGTGGCCTTTTTGAATAAGAGAAAAGATAAACTCACTTGAGAAAATAGAAAATATATCTATATATATTTTTTTACCTCTCATCTCAAACCATGGTTGAACAATAAGGATATTATTGAACTTGAGTTAAAACCCAAAAGGAAAGTTAATCCATGGTTAAATGTTGGGTGAGCATGGTTAGGTCAAAGAAGAGTGTAGAAAGAAACCATGAATTATCCTTTCCTTTTTTCTTTTTGTTTTAAAACAAATGCAATAATAATTCATATATATATAACCATAGCGTGAGTCTTATATTGCCACCATTTTCTTTACAACCATGAAGGATGATGTATGTATGTATGTGTGCATGCACATCCATATGTGCATGAATCAAGAAAGAATGCATACATGCATGCATACATCCAAAAATACAAGAAAGGATTTCTAGTGAGAATCTAATGGTTAAATGATAAATCAGCACTTGATTTATCAATCCGGTCATATCACATACGACCCAACCAAAAGCAAGCCGCCCGATTAATGTACGGTATCTCATACGTGCATTTTAACCGGGTCCATGCGCATATCGCATACGCGCATCACAACGTTTCGCCTGGACTAGGTAACTCCTTTGTGGAACTCTAAGACTCGTCAATACGCCGGCAGTGGATGATGATCATATCAAGCACCCCCAAGCCGCAAGCGGTCAGCTAAACTTAACGGCCACCCGGGTATTGAGCGATCAGAAGAAAACAAGCGAACCTGGTACAACTCCCGTTGAGCCAACCGGCAACACTACCCGTGCAGTCCGGTCTCCTCGTCTGATATGTCGCATATCAAGTCTAGGGGTGGTGTACGTCAGACCCCAATAACCGATAAGTCGTGTCGATGTTAGGCTCATAACGGGTCGAGAAACTACTGGTAACACTTACCAGTAAATCTCTAATCAGCCCTGGCAAGGGACTTCCCTGTTACGGCCAATCGAGCACAGCACAACATCAACCCCCAATACCGAGAGAGATGAAACCCCTCCTATCGCTCATTGCCTCCATGTGACTCGGGACTGTACCAAAAAACCACCGTTTTGCATGCCCTCATGGATGTGGTAAGGTGGAAATCAAAGCACAGTTGGAATCACACAAGACTCTATGACGATCTCGGGTCTACAGACTAACCTGCACAAGTGTCACCAAAGAACTGCCATCTGACGTGAGGTATAATACCATCTGGGAGTTCCCGGCGAGTCCGTCCAGTGTACCCAGTCTCCACTGAGCACCCGTACCCTCTCTGATGTCAAACACCAATGGATATGGGATCATCCATCGCCCATCTCATGGGTCGAGAAGCGTATACGCTAGTCTACACTGGTATATCGATGCCCCGTCTCGATACACCTACGACTGGGTACCGTGAAGGATGTACTTATGGACTACCATGTCCCCACTAGTATGATCCGCATCATAGTCCAGGTAGTCAAGCACACATCCTAAGGGCTTTACTAACATGTAACTATAAGACAGTATAAAGAGACAAGTATACATGTTAAGATAAAGAGCAACCAGATAGCATACTATCATATCGAGCAAGAAAGTCATCTCTGTATATGTCCAAGCATCCAATATAATATACATCATTTGTACAATACTGGCCTCTAGGGCATACATATAACTAACACCTTGGTTGTAGATTTAACCACTAGCACGTCAGAGGTATTAGCCATACGTAACGGGCTACCAGGTATTGACCAAAAGGGACGTCGATGAGCGAACTCATCCTGACACCCTACTGAGCCTGTCAGTGACAATATCCATACAGTCCGGTCTGTTCGTCTATGAGCATCGCATGGTGGGCCTAGGGGGTTGGTAAAAGTCAGACCCCCAAAAGTGGTACAAGTCATGTCGGAGAGTAGCCCAGAACACCTTGAGATACTACTGGATTACCTACCAGTAAATCTCCTGGCTTGGCCAAGGACTTCGTGTAATGGCTCTCCTAGACACAGCGTGACCTCACCCTCAATACCGGGAGAGACGAACCCCGGAAGATCCGCTCACTGCTTCCATGTGGCTCAGGACTGTACCCAACTAAAACCTGTTTGCACGTCTCCTTTGAGCGTGGTAGGGTAGTAATCAAAGTACAGTGGGAACTCACACGAGACAAATGACGATCTCAGGTCGATGAACTAACCTGTACACATGTCACCAGGGAACTGCTATCTAACGTCAGGTATAAGACCAACTAGCATATTCCCGGCGAGTCCTGTCCGGTGTATTCATAACCCAATGAGCACCTGTATACATCTTAGGTGAACCAACAGACACTAGTGGCTTGTGAGACTGGCCACCTCCCCTCGTCGGGGTCTCGACTGTATACACTAGTCTACTCTGGAGTATCGATGCCCTGTCTCGAAACTCCCACGACTAGGGACCTTTTAAGGATGTGCTTATAGACCGCAGCTCCCACGTATATGATCGCCCTCATACTACTGGTAGTCAAGCAAGAATCCTAAGGGCTCTATCAACGTGCAATAGTGACTTGTAAGGTCACCTAATGCAGTACACGATGATAAAGATAAACCAGATAGCATACTATCATCTTGAGTAAGACTGTCCTACCGGGATAGGTCCTCCCTCAATCATTGCAAACACGTGCCTGTGATCCAATAATTGACTCTGAGGGCATTATTTCCAACATCCCACACTTCACCTACAGCATCCTTGGGCACGTCAGCTAGCCAACTTCGTGCCCGAGTTGCCTCCGTCCAGAGGTGGGAGCCCGTAAAAGAACCTGGTGGTGTGGTGCCCTTTCCAACGAGGAGATGAAGACCGGAGATTCCGCGAGAAGATCGGAGTGGAGGCCGAAATCCGAAGGACACGGATCGCTCGGTATAACTCTCTACCCCATTCTCTAGTTAGCTGGCATTAGGTTAATGACCCGATCTGGGTTTATAGTACGCGGTAGTGCCGGTTTACAAGTTTCGTAAAAGTTTCGTTTCCGCATTTCAGCGTCGGATTGACGGCCAGGGCGCTGCCGTGCACTTACACTGGTATCAGAGCCACGCCATTAAACTAGTCTAGCTTGCTCTAATGTGTTTATAAGTTCGATCGAACGGATTTTCAAAAAACCGCGTTTCCATGTCAAGTTTCTGTCAAATTTTTCCAGTGCTCTAAAAATTATTTGGTATATTGGAAAAGTACGTGCAGGGTTTTTTATGCATTCTGTAAAAATTTGGTAGGCTGAAGTTACTGTAGCGCGGCTGATCAGCAGCCAAAACCACGTTTTGTCCGCGGATCCGCCGCCGAAATTTGGCTTCACTGCATCAAATATTTACAGTGGCTCTCTGACATGGAAATAGGGTTTTTGGTAAATTCTTTTTGGGCCCAGATGTTTTTGAGTGCTACAGTTGTGATTGGGGCCCGCTTTGGGAAATTTTGGTCGATCGAAAATTTTAAACATGTTAGTTCACAGTATTTACATTATATCTGCGACCGTGAATGTCAATTGATCGGTAAATCCGGTCTAACTGCTATAGCCCTTTTTGACGGATTTGCGAACGTAACATTCACGTTGATGTTCTGTGTTGTGCTGTGATGTTGCGGATTTGTCGTGGGGATAGCCTGGATGTAATATTAGTACAGTTTGGTTGTATATGTACATTTGATATTGCGGGACGAGCGTCCGACATGTGGACTGTCGTCACTGCCTGTTTGTATATTATTCTTTTGGGGCACGACCGGGCTGAGGTCGATGTACCCGTTGTATATATTTTACTTTCTGTACTAGAATTACCCCGCGGAGGGGTGCACGGATAGCCGGGTTCTAGAAGGAAACGGGCCCGCATCTCATGGCGTTGAGACGGAGGGGGCTTCACTCTAGAATTGGCGGGCTATTCGCCGCACTCGTACGGGGTATAGGTTGACCCAGGAGGGGTGCCCAAGTTACCGGATTCCGTGAAGTGCTGGGTGGTCCATTCACGTTGCTGAAGGGGGCTGCCTCCCTTCAGGTTTTGGCGGGTAACTTTCCGCGCCCGTAGGGGTCTAGGATTTCATTGCACAGGCTATCCACACGACCAGGGGAACGTCGGCTTTCAGTAGCGGCTCTATGAAACCCGGGGATCCCAGATATCTGTATTGTTCTGTGATACTTATTACATTTCTGTGATGTTGCATTTTTATCACGCCTTAAGCGAATATTATATATTGATATATATATTAGTAGATGTTGTATATATTTTGCATCCGCGCTAGTCCAGTCCCCGCTCTGTCTTTAGTTAAGTAACCTAACGGGTGATGACGGGACCCAGTGGCGAATACGGATGGCATATACGTACATCATTATTTTCGTTCTTTATGGGTGTGATCAATTGATGGGAATGCGTTGATTCGGATCAATGCAATCTAAACAAACCTATTCTGATGTTGTTGGAACAATTTTCAAAAAGTTGTTATTGCAAGGGAGTTCTTTTGTTTTGCACAGTTGTATTCGGTTATGAATATCCAACACCTCAGTCGACGAGGCAAGGGCCGAGATCCCTTCACCGGGAGTGACCCCTTGGATGGAAGTTTGCGTCAGGGCAATAACTTCACTATAGTCGTTTACTTTTGCTTTGCATCGTGGTATTCAGTTGGAATATCATGCACCTTATTCAACGGGGAAAGGGCCGAGATCCCTTCACCGGGAGTGACCTCTTTAGCAAAGGTTTTCGCCACTATATTTTTATAAAAAGCTATCCGGTTCCTTCAACGATATCAAGTTCATTACGATAAAGGTTTTTCGCCAAAAACCATTCGTAGCCCTCCGTCATTTCAGTTAAATGTTCGGTAGTATTCAAGCTATGTATTTTGACCTACGCCAAGGCATAGTGATTGGTAGCTACAGGATATTTATCTGTTGCATAGATAGATGCGTTAGTTTAGGACAGTCGTACTACTATTTTGGCCTACGTCAAGGGTATGTATGGGTGTGTTCAAATTAACCTGGACAATGACGGGTAGAACTTGACATGTGACTTATGATATTTTGGCCTACGTCAAGGTCATAAGAGCATGGGGCAAAAATCACATCGGGAGTTTCTAAAGAAACCGAAACTTGCCAGATATGCGCATACCTTCTGGAGTATGATAACATGAGTGGATTCCATCACGTTATCATGCGATGATAGTTGGATCCCGATTCCCACTGATGAGTTGGTTTACTCCTCGGGTGATCCCGACTAATTCTTCTTTCAGGTTTGGGCAAGAATTTGACGTTACAGTGGGAGGTTTCCTGATTAGATAAAGTGATAACCATTCTGATCTAGGTTAGAGTGCACGCTGAGTGTTTCTTTTCTCTCTCTCTTTGGCAGCGACCATGGCCCGACCCTTGACTATGACTGAGTGACCAAGTTGACTGAACCTTCTTAAACACTGGCTTTTGGATTGTCAGAGTTGCATACCTCATTGCCACTCCTACTTTTACCCTTTTCTCCAGGACACCCCGTATTACTACGAACGTCCACTTCCATTGGATAAAACCATCGTATGGTTATATACGAACTCGAAGGAATTTATTCGAGGATGGTTTCCGGTTCTGGAGAAAACGAATATGACTATTCAGTTGTCTTTTCCTTTTACCTTCTCTCAGGTTGCGAGTGCTCCTTGGATTAGGACAGTACACCTATTACGCAAATTGGATAGTCGTCTTCCAAACCATAGGCAGGTGCCGACCGGTAGGGAATGAAGAAATCCAATTAGCCTAATGATGGTGTACAGAAGGTATTATGTAAAGACAAATAAAGGGATTAGTAAGAGGACAAGGTAAATTGCGACTGCTATTCACGACCAAACCAAGTATTTCATCGCCACTCCCACTTCACCTTTGTATTTCTCCAGAACACTCCGTATCACTACGAAGATCCACAGTTATTTGGATACTCCATACGAACTCGAAAGGAACTTGTTCCAGTTCGGGGATGGATTCTGGTTCAGGAGAAATAGGAATAAGGTTTATTCAGTTGTCTTTTATCCTCACATTCTCTCAGGTTGTGAGTGCTCGTAGGATTAGGACAGTACACCCATTATGCTTATTGGATAGTCACCTTCCAAACCATAGGCTGGTGCCAAACGGTAGGGAAGGAAGAAAACCATTTAGCCTAAAGGGGTGTGGAGAAGGTAATGACTAAAGACATATAAAGGGATTTGGAGAGATGGGAAAGAAATATACGGTTACAGTTGTGAATCTGAAAATGGAAAAGGCATTACTAGGAATACCCGGATACCTCTACGAAACATTTCAATGTTTCAGTATTCACCGTGTACTGTTAAAAGAAAACTGATTTCCCAATTAGACACTTGCTCCAGGGTATGTATTTACCAGGTATGATTCTCACATCTGTATGGTTTCACAGATGATGAGTGGGAGTACGTTATTGGGAATTAGGTGATCATCTTCATTATATCGGAATTCGTTGTAATTGGTGATATTTGAGGAAATCGCCTGGGCTGTTTGCCGGTCGGCAAATATTTCGTTTTGAGTATCCGTTGCTATGCACCAATTTCAAATTGATATATCTGTACGTCTATTTTTATAGAGTGATATATACTTTTTCGAAATTATGTCTATGACATTTACCTATATCGGTGGATGGTTAGGTAAGGAGAATTAAATGGCGGTGTAATTCTTCTTAATCATAAGTACAGTTTTCAACCTACGACACACAGGGAATGAGTTATCAGACTCAAGGGACTTATACAGAGTATTGTATGTTGTCCAGTGTCCATTAGGACAGAGGGGTTGTTCTTCGTACTATATTCGGTTTACTTATGACTTCTCCAGTTTTTGGACATGTATTTCGTAGAAATGCATGGTCTAAGTTTTGAGAAGTTATAGGTATAAGAATAGAGTAGAGAACCAGGTATTGCAAGTATCAGGATTCTTCAAGGTGATCGAAGATGTAGATACTTGTGTGTGGTATTCAGTTGATAGTAATGGTTTTAGGAGATCTTGTTTCTCTTTCAGGTTACTCATAATTGGAAGCATTCCTAAGTTGAGTAATGCTGATCGGCCTCTCTCTATTTAGTTGACATGCACTGGAGATATCTGCATGATTTGAATCTGGTTCCAATTAAATCAGTGCCTCTGTTTCTATATTGGATATAGAACGGTTCATATCTTAACGATGTTAAGGTAAAGGGAGTTGTCCGGCTTATGCTTAAAACCAAACTCTGGATAACTCAAGGCTCGTTACTGTAATGGCTGTTTGTGGGTTGACCCAGGCTATGACGAGGGTTGATTTTCTACCATCTGGAAGATCAATAGTGATATTGTTCTAGACTCGCCACAGTTTTAACAAAAAATGGATTTTTTCAGAAAAAAGTAGTGGGAGTATGGTAGAACTGGAAGTGATTCCAGAACCGCAAACGATTACTGAAAATTTGATAAGAACCTAAAGATTCAATCTGACTTGACATTCCATTGGCTACTCCGCAGATATGGTGGGTAACCTCAGGCACCCGAGAGGTACTCCGGTAGCCCAAGGACGGTGACAGGGAAGTTCTTGTTTACCCTGACTTGACATTGTTGTTGTTCCAGACTGTGAGACCCGGCTGGAGGATGAGTATAGCGTCGTTCTAAACTAGCTTTAGAAGTGCACGTGTATATGACTCTGCCAGAGGGTTGTCGTAGTCATTGGGAGCAGTGGGAGCAGCGGAAGCAGAGTGGACAAGCAACTTATGTCTATTTATAGACTAAAGCAGATATAGCGGAGATAGATCATCTATTTCTGATGTGACAGTCATAGGTTTGACTTCATCAGAATAAGGGATGGATCTGTTAAGAAGGTAGTAGGGTGTGATGTCCTGGTATTTGGCTGACATACACAGAGTAGGAAGTGAAATTCCTGTACTACGATCGGTTGTACTTTGGTTGTCATACAGTGGTTTCTCCACATAAGGACATAGATATAATATCAGACATTCTGGTTACTAGATCTATAGTTTTAGATCTAGATTTGGGTAGTTTCCCAATATGGGTACTTAGACAGCATTCTAAAGGTGTTTTAGAATGGACTACTCCTGCCATGGTGGTGTACCTGCAGGTAATGGAGTCACCCTCACTAAAGGTGTCTTACAGACTAAAGGGTAGAGGGATGTGCATGATTAGCAGATCACTTGCTTACGCAATTGAGTCAATCATGAGATATCAAGTACCACACCAGATATTGTTTTTGCACGAGATGCAATAAGTTGATATTGATCCCATCCTGGAGAAACGATCGGAAGCAGTTTTAGAACGTAAGTGGATGTTCTAGGGATATGATAACGACAGCCTCTTTTGGGAGACGGTTATCATTCCAGGTTTCCAAGGTGACCTGGATGACAGAGTGGCTATCAGAGTTATAGTTTTCACTCCTACGAGGGGCAGTAGTTTGGACAGGTGGTCCAAGCGGATACTGAGGGAGGCATGGCGCAGGATACTGATTAAGTTCAGTTGACAATAAAGTCTAAGAAGTTTGGATTTGGAGTTCATTTATGAGCTAGGTCCCATCAGATATCCGGACATATTCTAAGACTGGTATTGCTCATTTCGGGAGATGGCTTTCTCCACGAACTTGAGATAAAGAGAGACATAGAAAGAAACATCTAAGCGGATCCACTCACTGAGGCTATTCCTCGAACGCATAAGTTTCGCAAACAGGTTTTGTGAGACTGATTAGTAGAGGAGTTGGGTGTTCGGTATCACACGGGCTGTGAGTATGCGACATCGCAATAATTAGCCTTGAGTGTAAGTGGGAGATTGTTGGAGATAGTGCCTTCAGAATCAATTACTGGATCACAGGCACGTGATTGCAATGATTGAGAGAGGACCTATGCCAGTAGGACAGTCTTACTCAAGATGATAGTATGCTATCTGGTTTATCTTTATCATCGTGTACTGCTTTAGGTGACTTTACAGGTCACTATTGCGCGTTGATAGAGCCCCTAGGATTCTTGCTTGACTGCCAGCAGTATGAGGGCGATCATATACATGAGAGCTGGGGTCTATAAGCACATCCTTAAAAGGTCCCTAGTCATGGGAGTTTCGAGACAGGGCATCGATACTCTAGATTAGACTAGTGTATACAGTCGAGACCCCGACGAGGGGCGGTGGCCGGTCTCACAAGCCACTGGTGTCTGTTGGTTCACCTATGATGTATACAGGTGCTCATTGGGTTATGAGTACACCGGACAGGACTCGCCGGGAACATGCTAGTTGGTCTTATACCTGACGTCCGATAGCAGTTCCCTGGTGACATGTGTACAGGTTAGTTCATCGACCTGAGATCGTCATTTTTCTCGTGTGAGTTCCTACTGTACTTTGATTACTACCCTACCACGCTCAAAGGAGTCATGCAAACAAGTTTTAGTTGGGTACAGTCCCGAGCCACATGGAGGCAGTGAGCGGATCTTCAGGGGTTCGTCTCTCCCGGTATTGGGGGTGAGGTCGCGCTGTGTCTAGGAGAGCCATTAACGAAGTCCTTAGCCAATGCAGGAGATTTACTGGTAGGTATTCCACTAGTATCTCAGGGTGTTCTGGGCTACACTCCGACACGACTTGTACCGCTTTTGAGGGTCTGACTTTTACCAACCCCCTAGGCCCGCCATGCGATGCTCATAGACGAACGGACCGGACCGTACGAATATTGTCACTGACAGGCTCAGTAGGGTGTAAGGATGAGTTCGATCATCAACGTCCCTTTTGGTCAATACTTGGCAGCCCGTTACGTATGGCATATACCTCTGACGTCCTAGTGGTTAAATCCACAGCCAAAGTATTGACGAGTCTTTAGAGTCCCCCACAGACAGTTTCTCAAGTTTTGGGCGAAACGCTGTAGAGGCCATATGGAGATATGGCAGGGTTCGATCTTATACGTGCGGTATTGCCCGGTTCATGATCGGACGGATAATACTAGCGAGCTTTGGTTTAAGCCGGATCATTGTATTGTACAGTGTAGATTTTGTCTCATTGCATTTGTATTCGGTCGGAATACAAATGCGGGTATGTATATACTGTCGCGGGGTTTTCCTGTAATTTATTACGAGATCAATTTTTTGAAGTTGCCAGTTTGTATTCCGTTCCTGCCAGTTTTCCTTTATTCCTTCACGGCCGGATTATTGTGATGGGAGGGGCTAATTTGCAAATGTGCAAATTAGCAATTGTGGAGGGTTGTATGTGGCATTTGTTTTATATGGTTGATATAGCATCTTTGCTTTTTCTAGTGATCATTTCTTTGCATTTATGAGAAAGGATGGGATTTGAATGTGGTGTGACATTAATTCCTCATTATCATCACTTTTCTTATGCTCACCATTTTCTCTTCTTGTGCTCACCCCCCTTTGTTGATTTTTCTCCCTCCACCATATTTGGATAGGCCGGCCACATTCTTGAGGGAGAGGGTTTTATTTTGGTGGAGGAAAAATCATTGATCTCTCATTTTTCTTGCTACACAAATTCTAGTTCACTCCAAAGTTCATTTTCTCCTACACATCTTCAATGGCAACTTCATACCCGCGATAGACAAACCATCCTACACTTCACCTACAGCATCCTTGGGCAGGTCGGCTCGCCAACTTCATGCCCGAGTTGCCTCGATCCCGAGGTGGGAGACCGTAAAAGAACCTGGCGGTGTGGTGCCCTTTCCAACGAGGAGATGAAGACCGGAGATTCCGCGAGAAGATCGGAGTGGAGGCCGAAGACCGAAGGACACAGATCGCTCGGTATAGCTCTCTACCCCATTCTCTAGTTAGCTAGCATTAGGTTAATGGCCCGATCCGGGTTTATAGTGCGCGGTAGTGCCGGTTTACAAGTTTCGTAAAAGTTTCGTTTCCGCATTACGGCGTCGGATTGACGGCCGGGGCGCTGCTGTGCACTTACAGAATACTAGATCCAACAAAAAGATATACAATGTACAAACAGATATCCGCAAACCCACCTAAAAGGAAAGGCCTCACTGCCTAATGTAGCGGTATCCGCAAAAGTAGAGATGATAAGATGCCCTGCCGCGACTACTCTGAGGATAAGTCCTGCAAAACACTGTGGCACAACGGAGGTGAGTTGCCAACTTGTGAATAGTAAATAACATCATAATGTAATCACAGGTATGCATGAACAACGATCTATCTATCAGATGAAATACGATAGCATAAGTATGACAAGTGAATATGCAACAATCATGTAAAGGTACATCATCAGGGTACTACAACTACATGAAGCAATGCATAACAACAAAATCATGAGTGTGGGATGATATAATATAAAATCTCATGCAAAATCATCAGCATAGATAAACACCAGTGTCCCTCACTGATATATCAAATCCTAAATTCTCAGGCACCGTATCCTCAGATCGGCCATCACATCCTGTAAGTCTCATGGAACCTGAGTGTCTAACATCGACACCCGAAACATCATGAAAACATATACATGTATGTATATATATATAAGTATGAAGGTATCCATCCCGTATGTCCACCGACGATACGTAAAAATCATAGAAAAACCTGAGTGTCCAACACCGACACTCAAACATCATGAAACCCATGTCTAGCATCGACACGTAAATCCTCATAACTCAGGCGCCGTCACCACGACTGGCACTGACGATATGTCATACCTCACTCCGGTCGGTATCCCCACGATAACCGCCGAGTCCAAATACTATCACCGGTAGGTAGTGGTCCTAACGCCAGGTTTAACGTCTACACCACGAAATCACCACTCACCCATCATACGGTCTTTGGTGTCACCACGCCAATGGATCTGGGATCATCCATCGCCCATCATATGGGACAAGTAACGTATACGCTAGTCTACTCTGGTAATATCGATGCCCCGTCTCGATACACCCACGACTAGGAATATTTTAAGAACATTCACTTCATGCCACAGTACCGACGGTCCAGCCGTAGAAGGGTCAAGCCAACGCCTCACATGTGGCACGCCGTACTGCCCCAAACCCTAAGGTTCAAAGGGCAGTTCAAGACGGTCACATAATCGAGTTAAGGTTTGTTGTCTTCTAGAGGGTCCATCGAGTTACTTGCACTACTTAGAATGTTCTTAAACCACGGAAAAATCCAACACTTGGAAATTTTCCGGCAGGGGAAAAATTGGGTATTTATATCCGGTCTAACTTTTTAACATATTCTAAATTATCCGAAAAAACACATAGACAAAATTAGACAATCCGATCGAATCTACGAACTCCCAATACAACCCAGAAAACTCAACTCTTGAGTATAAAATAAAAATACCCATAAAACACAGCAAGTACTGAAAGATATTACTGTGCAAACAGAAATGAACAAGGTGATATTACGGCCGCGGAACCGCCGCATGAGGCATGCTCATGTCGCGGTTCCATGGTGATCTGGAAGAGTTATGTTCACGTGCTGCACAGTAATCCTTAGAAACGCCTGCTGATTTTTCTGCATATTTTTAATTCGGAAAAGTCCACTATTTGGAAAAATGTACAGAGAAGGATTTTGGATTAGGGTTTCGGGTTCGATCGGGTTTCTAACTTCGTCTACTCATCGCCTAAGGCTTTAGCTAGGCTCTGATACCACTGAAGGGATCCTAGGCACACCCATGAGGTTCTACAACTGATCAATCATGTCCAATTCAAAATTTTCTATGTGCCAAAGAACCCTAAACTGAATCGTTACTAGTGGTAAAGGCGAAACTACAAGCAAGTTAACAACTTAACTAAAAAGTGAAAGGGACTACAACCTTTGTAGATCTGGTCCTCCACTTCCTTAGCTCCGTGACAATGTCCCTTCGCTGCGATCATCGGATCCCGGACTCCAGCGTCGGCTTCATCGGAGAAATGGGCGGGCTAGGTCGTCGACTTCGATGCCGAAGATGATTTACGTTGAGGCAACTCAAGATCAAGCTCCATCTTCACTTGGTCATAGAACTTGTGAAGATAACAAACTCTACTACATGGCAAGTGGTAGAGGATGAAGAAATAAGAAGTGGGTTCACTTTGGATTTGGATTTCTCACTTGGATTCATCACTTGTAATTTTCTAGTAAGCTTTCTTGACCTCTTGAAGAAGATGAAGAAGAAGAAAGAAAATGAATTATGAATAATTCAAAAAGAAAATCAAGTGATGGATATCATTTAGCAACCATGGGTGAGTGTAACTAGTGTAGAGACTAAACTAGGGTTTAGGTGAATGGTTAGGTTAAGGAAAGAAACAAAATGGTCAAAGCTTCATGAAGCTTCAAGTAAAAAACAAAAGAAGCCACCATTTTATTTCTTGCCCAAAAATGAATAAAGAAAATAAGTAAAGATAACAAAACCCTAACCATTAACCTAAACATGGTGTATAGCATACACTCACCCAAGTTTGCATGTATCATCACACATGATACAATCTAGTGCACAAAAATATATCACATATACTACTTGTGCACATCAAGTGAGAAAATCCATCTTAAGTGAACAAATACTAGTTAATGTAAAGTAATATATCAAATATATAATTATACAATAAATTATTAAATCAACACTTGATTTAATGATCCGGTCATACTGCATATAACCGACTAATATCAAGTGTATCAATGTATCGAATCAACACTTGATTCGGTAACCCGGCTATATCTTATATAACCGTCCGATGATACAAATCGCGAGAATAGAATCCAGTATCACATACTGGTATTATTCTCGGTCCCGCACATATCTCATACGCGCTCCTATCTCATTTCGCTTGAGCCAGGAAACCACTGTGTAGGACTCTAAAAACTCGTCAATACGCCGGCAGCAGGTGATGATCATATCAAACACCCACAAGCCGCAAGCGGTCTGCTAAACGTAACGGCCACCCTGGTATTGAGCGATCAGAAGATCAATGAGCAAGCCCGCTCACACTCCTGTGAATCCAACCAGTAACACTTACCGTACAGTCCGGTCTGTTCGTCTGATATGTCGCATATCTCGCCTAGGGGTGGTAAACTTCAGACCCCAGTAGCTTGATAAGTCATGCCGATGTAAGGTCCATAACATGCATGAAACTACTGATAACACTTACCAGTAAATCAGTGCAACCCTGGCCAGGGATTTCCAGTTATGGCCAGTCGAGCATAGCGCAACATCAACCCCCAATACCGGGAGAGACGAATCCCCTCCTATCGCTCATTGCCTCCATATGAATCGGGACTGTAACCAAAAACCACCTGTTTTCACGACTCAATAGAGCCGTGGTAGGGTGGAAATCAAAGCACAGTGGGAGACACACAAGACTCTATGACGATCTCGGGTCAACAGACTAAGATGTGCCAGTGTCACCAGAGAACTGCCATCTGACGTGAGGTATAATACCATATGGGAGTTCTCGACGAGTCCGTTCGGTGTACCCAGTCTCCACTGAGCACCCGCATACCATCTCCGATGTCAAACACCAATGGATATGGGATCATCCATCGCCCATCACATGGGTCGAGAAGATATACGCTAGTCTACTCTGGAATATCGATGCCCCGTCTCGATATTCCTACGACTTGGAACAATAAAGGATGTACTCATTGACTACCCAGGCCTCACTAGTATGATCTACATCATATTCCTGGAAGTCGAGTACACATCCTAAGGGCTTTATCAACATGTAACAGAGAGACAGAAAGTATACATGTTAAGATAAAGAGCAACCAGATAGCGTACTATCATGTCGAGCAAGAAAGTCCTACCTATATATGTCCCAGCATCCACTACAATATACATCCAATGTACAGTAATGGCCTCTAGGGCATACATATAACTAACAATTTATACTTCGTACGGTAAAATCCATCGTACGACATCCTAATTGGGGTACGAGTCGAATATCACATTTATCTCATTATTTATCTGGTATCATTATCATAATATCCTGAATTAGGGGTACTGATCTAAAGTCTAGTACACTCTGATACTATAAACATATATCCGCGTATGTATGAAAACACATCGCCCAACGATACGCTCATATATCATGTTGTATCTCATAATACGACCCAAGTCACATCACCGATCTCACGGCATCATGCCCGATCATATCGACTCTCCTTCGAGTATCGTATACTATTCTCATCATATGTGTATACGTATATGTATATATATATAGCAACACATCCACATACATATATATATATACATATAACATATACACCAAAACATATCATGTGTGTGCATGTGTGTGCGTCTATACCTTTATACTAGGGTTTCGTAACTAAGAATTAAACTAAAAACACTAACTTCTAATATTCTAACACTATCCCATGATCTCCTAAGGCCCTTATTACTATATATTCATGTTTCACAAAAACAATATAATATATATCATAACGCATTCGCGTGCTACACTATGAAACTGCGGGGGTGCTATACACCATCCACTCGACTTCCCCCGTAGATATCTATCTACTCATCTTGATCCTTGCTTGCCGAAGTCGATGTCGCCATGCTCCTCCTTGCCATCTGAAGTCCACGCGAGGGTGCCTACATATATAACACATTGTATTGTAAACCGAAATCGTGCACGAAAACTAAAACGGCATACGTATCTCACATAGGTAAAAACTGTAGGGTTCCTAGGCACTCTTGTGAAGGTTCATAAGGCATCAAACATGCCCGGATTAAATTTTAGACGTGCCGAACAACCCAAAACCGGGATCTTTGCTAGATTATTAGGGTTTAACATGCAAGAAGATAACTTTTATCTAAGTGTGAGGGATTACAACCTTTGTAGTCCGCTCCTTCACTTCACAAGCTCCGAGTAGAAGTCCCTTTGCCGCGATCCACGATCTCCCGGACTCATGAGAGGCTCCACGACTCGAACGATCCATGCTAGCTCGAAGTATTCCAAATCTCCGATGATCTACCTTGAAGTTGCAAAGACTCAAGCTTTCTCACTCAAAAGAGAAGAACACACTAATCCCATGGGCTAGATGAGATGAGGATGAGAGAGTAGTAATTTTGCTTTCTTTTTATATCATTTTCTCATATTTATTTCATCACTTAAGGATTTTCTAGCAAGCTTTTCAAGAGAGAAGAAGATGATGATGGAAATTCAATAATCATGTTAATCCTTTTGTGATGAATAGAATATAAACTATATGATTGAATTGTAAACCATAGTCAAGGATGAGTGGTCAAGATTTTGTAGAGAAATAACTAGAGTTAGGGTTTGGTTGAGTTAAAGAATGTGTCATCCATAAAGATCTTAAGAATGACAGAAGAAAAAGCTTCTAGAAGGTGCATGAAGCTACTAACCCTAATCAAACCCTAATCTCAATTAATCATCCTTAAACATGTTTAACAATTAATCATATCATGTCACAATAATATATATCACATATATATTATATATTTGCAACAAAAGAAAATAATACAATTAACATATATCGCATATATATCAATGTATCATCCACTGAGAAAATGAAATAATAAAGCGAGCCAATATTAGATAATGTAATACAATATATCATATATATTATTATACATTAAATCATCGAATCAACACTTGATTCGACAATCCGGCTATATCGAATATTACCGACTAATACATCATGTACCGATTCATCGAATCAACACTTGATCCGATGACCCGGTTCATAACTATATATCGCGAGAATATAATACGGTATCCCATATCGCATTATTCACGCTCCTGCGCATATCACATATGTGCCACTACTCTGTTTCGCTTGAGCCAAGAAACCTCTGTGTAGGACTCTAAAGAATCGTCAATACGCCGGTAGCAGGTGATGATCATATCAAACACCCAAAAGCTGCAAGCGGTCAGCTAAACGTAACAGCCACCCAGGTATTGAGCGATCAGAAGATCAACAAGCTAGCCTGTGCGTTCTCCTGTGAATCCAACCGGTAACACTCCCGTACAGTCCGGTCTGTTCGTCTGATATGTCGCATATCAAGTCTAGGGGTGGTATATGTCAGACCCCAGTAACCGATAAGTCGTGTCGATGTGTGTCTCATAACGGGTCGAGAAACTACAAGTAACACTTACCAGTAAATCTCCATATCAGCCCTGGCCAGGGACTTCCAGTTATAGCCAATCGAACACAGCACAACATCAACTCCCTATACCGGGAGAGACGAATCCCCTCCTATCGCTCATTGCCTCCATGTGATTCGGGACTGTACCCAAAAGCCACCGTTTTGCACGCCCTCTTGGACGTGGTAAGGTGGAAATCAAAGCACAGTGGGAATCACACAAGACTCCATGACGATCTCGGGTCTACAGACTACTCTGTACCAGTGTCACCGGAGAACTGCCATCTGACGTGTGGTATATCACCATCTGGGAGTTCTCGGCGAGTCCGTCCAGTGTACCCAGTCTCCACTGAGCACCCGTACACCATCTCTGATGTCTAACACCGATGGATATGGGATCATCCATCGCCCATCATATGGGTCAAGATGCGTATACGCTAGTCTACTCTGGTGTATCGATGCCCTGTCTCGATATACCCTCGACTAGGAACAGTTATAGGATGTACTCATCGACTACCGCGGCCCCACTAGTATGATCTCATCATAGTCCCAGTAGTCGAGTACAAACCCTAAGGGCTTTATCAACATGTGAGAGTAAAACAGTAAACCAATACAAGTCAACATGTTAAGATAAAGTGAAACCAAATAGCATACTATCATGACGAGCAAGAAAGTCATCTCTATATATAACCAAGCATCCATTATAATATACATCATATGTACAACAATGGCCTCTAGGGCATATACATAACTAACAATCTCCCACTTGCACTAAGGCCAGCTGCTGTAGTATCTCATACCTAGCATCCCGAATAATCTCTCAAACTGTATCTGGGGAATAGCCTTCGTGAATGGATCCGCAGTGTTGTCCTTCGTGTCTACTCTCCTGACCTCGATCTCCCGGCGATCAACTATCTCCCTGATCAGGTGATATCGCCTCAGAATATGTCTGGACTTTTGATGGGACCTGGGTTCCTTAGCTAACGCCACAGCTCCATTGTTATCGCAATACAGAGGTATTGGATGCTCAATGGATGGAACCACACCAAGTTCACTAGTGAACTTCTTGATCCAGACAGCCTCTTTGACAGCATCGTTGGCAGCGATGTATTCAGCCTCCATCGTTGAGTCTGCAACGGTATCCTGTTTGGAACTCTTCCAACATACCGCCCCTCCATTGAGGGTAAAGACAAAACCCGAATGCGACTTAGAGTCGTCCTTATCACTTTGGAAGCTGGAATCGGTAAAGGACTCTACCTGGAGTTCTCCATTACCATACACCAAGAACATCTCCTTAGTCCTTCTTAAGTACTTGAGAATGTTCTTCACTGCTGTCCAATGACTCTCTCCTGGATCTGCTTGATACCGACTCACTACACTTAGTGAGTATGCTACATCGGGTCTGGTACACAGCATCGCATACATGATAGAGCCTACTGCCGAAGCATAGGGTATCCCTTGCATGCGAGCTCTCTCCAAATCAGTCTTGGGAGACATCTCTTTGGAGAGAGTGAGTCCAGAGATCGTGGGTTGGTTCCCACGCTTGGATTCTTCCATACTAAACCTCTTTAGTATGGTGTCAATGTACCTGGATTGGGACAATCCTAGTATCCGTTTAGATCTATCTCTATAGATCATGATTCCCAATATGCAGGAGGCATCACCTAGATCTTTCATTGAGAATCTCTGCGATAAGAAGAGCTTGACTGATTGCAGCATAGGAATATCATTTCCTATCAAGAGTATGTCATCTACGTACAATACGAGGAAGACAACCTTACCCTCTGCTTCCTTCTTATAGATACAAGGTTCATCTATATTTTTGATGAAGTCAAACTCTTTGACTACAACATCAAAACAGATGTTCCAACTCCGCGATGCTTGCTTTAACCCATAAATGGATTTAAGCAACTTGCACACCTTCCCGCTGCTCCCACTATCTACGAAGCCCTCTGGCTGAGTCATGTACACGCACTCTTCTAAATCACCGTTTAGAAAGGCGGTCTTAACATCCATTTGCCAGATTTCGTAGTCATGGTATGCAGAAATGGCAAGTAAGATCCGGATGGACTTAAGCATAGCTACTGGAGAAAAGGTTTCGTCATAATCCACACCTGGTCGTTGACGAAAACCCTTCGCTACCAGTCTAGCTTTGAAAGTCTCAACTTTTCCATCTACACCAAATTTCCTTTTAAAAATCCACTTGCTCCCAATGGGTTTTACCCCTTCAGGAGCATTTTCCAAAATCCATACTTTATTGGTGTACATGGATTCCATCTCAGATCGCATTGCATCTAGCCATTTCACAGAGTCACTACTCGTGATGGCCTGCTCTAAACTAGTCGGGTCTGTTGGAGATAGTGCCCTCATAGTCAATTATTGGATCGCAGGTACGTGATTGCAATGATTGCGGAGGACCTATCCCGGTAGGACAGTCTTACTCGAAATGATAGTATGCTATCTGGTTTGCCTTTATCAGTTGTGTACATGTTCAGGTGACTGATTGCATGTTACACTTTGATAGAGCCCTTAGGATCTTGCTTTACTACCAACTGTATGAGGGCGATCATATACGTGAGAGTTGGGTAGTTTATATGCATATCCTTAATTGTGGTCCCTAGTCGTGGGAGTTTCGAGACAGGGCATCGATACTCCGGAGTAGACTAGTGTGTACAGTCGAGACCCCGACGAGGGGCGGTGGCCGGTCTCACAAGCCACTGGTGTATGTTGGATCACCTAAGATGTATACAGGTGCTCATTGGGTTATGAGTACACCGGACAGGACTCGCCGGGAATCTGCTAGTTAGTATTATATCTACCGTCAGATAGCAGTTCCCTGGTGACATGTGTACAGGTTAGTTCATCGACCTGAGGTCGTCATTTGTCTCGTGTGAGTTCCCACTGTGCTTTGATTTCTACCCTACCACGGCTCAAAGGAGTCGTGCAAACAGGTAGCTTTTGGGTACAGTCCCGAGCCATATGGAGGCACGTGAGCGGATCGGCAGGGGATTCGTCTCTCCCGGTATTGGGGGCGAGATCGTGCTGTGTCTAGGAGAGCCATTACACAAATCCATGGCCATGGTAAGAGATTTACTGGTAGGTACTCCAGTAGTATCTCAGGGTGTTATTGGGCTACACTCCGACACGACTTATACTGCTTCTGGGGGTCTGACGTTACTAGCCCCCTAGGCGGATATGCGATACTCATTAACGAACGGACCGGACTGTATATACATTGTCACTGTTAGGCTCAGTAGGGTTTCTGGATGTGTTAGCTCATCGGCCACCCTTGAGTGCGCTCATCAGCCTCCCTTAAGTTCAGTCCATGGGCAACCGTTACGCATAGCTAGTGCCGCTGACGGTTTGTGGTTAAACCCACTGCCAGGGTACTGAAGAGTCATTAGAGTCCCCCACAGACAGTTTCCCAAGTTTCGGGCGAAACGTTGTAGAGGCCGTATGGTTTTATGGCAGGGTTCGGAAAATGCACGTGCGTTTACGCACGTGTTATTTTTTGGGCAGATAATACTGGTCGGCTTTGGTTTAAGCCGGATCCGAGTATTATATTGAGTAGGTATAATATCTTTGTCTCAGTTGCATTTGTATTCGGTCGTAATACAAATGCGGGTATATTTATACAGTTTCGGGGTTATCCTGAAAGTCGTTTCAGGATCACTTTTGGAAGTTGCCAGTTTCCAGTTTTCTATCAGCCGTCTTTTAACATTCGGTTAAAGACGGATTTATCTTTTCTTCAGTTGGAGTGAGTCATGCTTCTAGAAGGTTCTAGAAGGTTCTAGATTTGGTGAGGTGGAGGGTGACTCATGCTTTGATTTCAAAGAGGTTTTGTTTTCATTAAGATATTTTTGCTTGATCTTTTGGTTATGATAAGGTTACATGCTATTCTCACCCTCCCTCTCCTTCACTCACCTCCCCCCCTCTCATATATAGGCCGGCCCTCTCTCTCCTCCCCCTTGATTGATTTTGAGAAAATTATGGTTGCAAAAGAAAAGAGTATAGTTTTGGATGCATGGAAATTTCATAGTTCATTTCTTGTTCCATTTCATTTCCATCGGCAACTTCATTAACCGATCGTCCACGGACTTGGACGAAACGAGACAAAGTCATCTACTCATTCTCTACATCAATTCTTGGTCGTCTCTTTTAGCAAACTTGACGATCGAGTTGCCTCGAGTCAGAGGCGGGAGCCCGTTTAAAGAATCGGTGATGTGGTGTCACCTCGACGAGGATATCGGAGTTCGACGAGATCGGAGCAGCCGCAACGGAGCGTGGGATGATGGTTGAAGAACGAAGGACTCGGATCGTTCGGTATAACCTTCCTACACTCTTTACAGTTTGTTAGTTTAGCAATAATGGAAGATCCGGGTTAAAGTATACGATAGCGCCAAGTTAAAAGTTTTTATTCCGCATTTTGGCGTCTGTAGACTGCCGGGGCGCTAGCGTAGACTTACAGTGGTATCAGAGCCTTATCATTTTGCTATACTAACTTGTGCTAACGCGTTTAAAACATCGATCCGACCGAAAATCGAAAACTGCAAAAATCGCATTTTTCTTCACTTGACAGTTCTGTTAATTTTAAACGGTATCAAAATTGATTTCTGAATGTCTTAAAAATCCGTGCAGGCGATTATAAGACCCACGACAAAATTTGGAGTCGTGACTCCTCCAAGTTGCCGCGGAAGGGCGGCCAAACCCATGGTTTGGCCGCGCTTCCGCGGCCATGTGAGGAGCACGTGCTCCCAAATTTTTGCAGTGGGTTCTTCTGTGGATTTTGGGGTTTTTGATATATTTAGTTTTGGCCCAGATTTTGTTACTGTTCACCAGTAAGCTTTGGGGCCCACTTTTTGATATTTGGTCTTTGGTCGATCGAAATTTAAACACGTTAGTTTACAGTGCTTACATTATATCTCCGACCGGGAATGTCATTTGATCGGTAAACTGCGTCTGATTGCTATAGTTCTTTTAGACGGGTTTGCGAACGTGACATTCGCGTTGATGTTCTGTGTTGTGCTGTATTGTTGCGGACTTGTCGTGGTGGATAGCAGTGTGCAATGGTAGTACGGTTTGAGTTTATTTGTACATTTGATATTGCGGGGCGAGCGTCCAACTTGTGGACTGCCGTCACTGCCTGTTGTATAATATTCTTTTTGGGGCACGACCAGGTTGCGGTCGATGTACCTATTGTACTATTTTTCATTACTGTACTAGGTTTTACCCCGCGACGGAGTGCACGGATAGCCGGGTTCGGGAAAGCAACGGGTCCGCATCTCATGGCTTTGAGAGGCAGAGGGGCCCCACTTCAGAATTGGCAGACTATTCGCCGCACTCGTAGGGGGTACAGGTTGACCCAAGGAGGGGTGCCCAAGATTACCGGATTCCGTGAAGTGCCGGGTGTTCCATTCACTGTGCTGTGGGGACTGCCTCGCTTCAGGTTTTGGCGGGTAACTTGCCGCACCCGTAGGGGTCTAGGTTTCATTGCACAGGCTATCCACACGACAGGGGAACGTCGAGTTTCAGCAGCGGCTCTGTGAAACTCGGGGATCCCAGATATCTGTATTGTTCTGTGATGCTTATTACTTTTCTGTAATGTTGCATATTATCACGCCTGGAGCGATTATGTATATTGGTTTATATACTATTAGATGTTGTATATGTTTTACACCCGCGCTAGTCCAGTCCCCGCTCTGTCGTTAGTTAAGTAACCTAACGGGTGATGACGGGACCCAGTGACGAATGCGGATGGCATATACGTACATTTTATTTTCGTTCTTTTCTGGTGTGATTGATTGATGGGACTGCGTTGATTCTGATCAATGCAAAGCAAAACAAACCTGTTTGAGTTGTTGGAACAATTTTAAAAAGTGTTATTGCAAAGACATTTTCTTTTGTTATGCATAGCGGTATTCAGTGGAATATCCAGCACCTCATTCGACGAGGCAAGGGCTGATATCCCTTCACCGGGAAAGACCCCTTGGACAGAAGTTTGCGTCAGGGTAATAACTTTACTATAGTCGATTACAAGTTGCTTTGCATAGCGGTATTCAGTGGAATATCCTGCACCTCATTCCACGAGGAAAGAGCCGAGATCCCTTTACCGGGAGTGACCTCTTTAGCAAAAGGTTTTCGCCACTATATTTTAAAAAGCTATCAGGTTCCTTCAGCGATATCAAGTTCACTACGCTAAAGGTTTTTCGCCAAAAACCAGCCGTAGCCCTCCGTCACTTCTTTTGGGTATTCAGTAGTATTCAAGCTATGTATTTTGACCTAACGCCAAGGCATAGTGTTTGGTAGCTGCTGGGTATTCAATTGTTGCATAGATAGATGAGTTAGTTTGGGACAGCCGTTCTGCCATTTTGACCTAACGCCAAGGGCATGTACGGGTGGGTTCAAATTAACAAGATAGTGATGGGTAGAACTTGGCATGTGACTTATGACATTTTGACCTAACGCCAAGGTTATAAGAGCATGGGGCAAAAACTATATCGGGAGTTTCTAAAGAAACTGAAACTTGCCAAGTATGCGCATACCTTCTGGAGTATGAGTAACGTGGATGCATTCCATCACGTTATCATGCGATGAGAGTTGGATCCCGATTCCCACTGATGAGTTGGTTTACTCTTCGGGTGATCCCGATTGATTCTTCTTTAGGTTTGGAGGAGAATTTGACAGGACAGTGGGAGGTTTCCGGATTAGATAAAGATATGACCATTCTGATCTAGGTTAGAGTGCACGCAGAGTGTTTCTTTTCTCTCTCTCTCTTTGGCAGCGACCTTTGACCGACCCTAGACTATGACTCAGAGACCAGGTTGACCGAACCTTCTTAAAATACTGGCTTTTGGATTGTCTATGTTGCATAAGTCATTGCCACTCCTTCTTTTACCCTTTGAATTTCTCAGAACACCCGTATTACTACGGATATCCACTTCCATTGGATAGATCCATCGTATGGTTATATACGAACTCGAAGGGACTTCTTCGAGGATGGATCCAGGTTCAGGAGAAATAGAATTGGTTTATTCAGTTGTCTTTTATTATCACCTTCTCTCAGGTTGCGAGAGCTCCTTAGTTTAGGAGAGCACACCTATTACGCTTATTGGATAGTCTTATTCCAAACCATAGGCTGGTGCCGAAAGGTAGGGAATGAAGAAAACCAATTAGCCTAAGTAGGGTGTGCAGAAGGTAATATGTAAAGACAAAATAAAGGGATTAGAAAGAGGGCAAAGTAAATTGCGACTGATATCATTCACGACCAAAACCGCGTATTTCATCGCCACTCCTATTTCACCTTTAAAAGAATAAGGTATTATTCAGTTGTCTTTTATCATCACCTTCTCTCGAGATGCGAGTACTCCTTGGTTTAGGAGGGTACACCTATTATGCTTACTGGATAGTCTTCTTCCAAACCATAGGCTGGTGCCGAACGGTAGGGAAGGAAGAAAACCATTTAGCCTAACGATGGTGTACAGAAGGTAACGACTAAAGACAAATAAAGGGATGTGGAGAGATGGCAATAAAATATACGGTTGAAGTCATGAATTGGATTATGGAAGAGGCATTGCTATGAATACCAGGATACCCCTACGAAACATTTTCATGTTTCAGTGCATTGTTAAAGGAAAAACTGTTTTCCCGATTAGACACTTACTCCAAGGGTATGTATTTACCAGGTTTCATTTTCATATCTGTATGGTTTTACAGATGATGAGTGGGAGTAAGATATTGGGAATTAGGTGATCATCCTCATTATATCGGAATTCGTTGTAATTGGTGATATTTGAGGAAATCGCCAGGGTACAGTTTTCTACCTACGACGCACAGGTTTTGAGTTGTTTAACTCAGCGGACTTATACAGAGTATTGTATGTTGTCCAAGTGTCCTTCAGGACAAAGGGGTAGGTCCTCGTACTTTGTTCTGTTTACTTATAACTTCTCTTGTTTTTAGACAAGTGTTTCGTAGAAATACATGGTCTAAGTTTTGAGAAGTTGTGGGTATAAGAATAAAGTAGAGAACCAGGTATCACAAGTATCGGGATTCTTCAAAGAGATCGAAGATGTAGATTCTTGTGATTGGTATTCAGATGATAGTGATGGTTTTGAGAAACGTGTTTCTCTTTCAGGTTACTCATAATTGGATGGTTTCCTAAGTTGAGTAATGCTGAATAGCCTCTTTCCATTAAGTTGATATGCACTGGAGACAGCTGCATGGTTTGAATATGGTTCCAATTAAATAAGTGCCAAAGTTTCTGTATTGGATATAGAATGGATCGTACCTTAAAAGAAATTAAGGTATGGGGAGTTGTCCAGCTTATGCTTAAAACCAGACTCTGGATAACTCAGGGCACGTTTCTGTAATGGCTGTTTTGTGGGTTGACCCTGGCTATGACGAGGGTTGATATTCTACCATTTGGAAGATCAATAGTGATATTGTTCTTGACTCGCCACAGTTTTAGTAAAATGGATCTTTTTCAGAAAACAGTAGTGGGAGTATGGTAGAACTGGAAGTGATTCCAGAACCGCGAACGATTACGGAAAATTTAATAGGACCTATACATTCAAACAGGTTTGACATTCCAATAGCCACTCCGCAGATATGGTGGGTAACCTCAGACACCCGAGAGGTACTTCGGTAGCCTCAAGGACGGTGACAGGGAGGTTCTTACCTACAAAGACTTGACACTACTGTTGTTCCAGGATATGAGACCCTGTAGGAGGGTTGTCGTAGTCAGTGGGAGCATCGGAAGCATAGTGAGCAAGTAGCTTATATCTATTTATAGACTTGAGCAGTTATAGCGGAGAAAGATCATCTAATTTTGATGTGACAGTCATGGTTTTTGACTTCAATCAGAATAGGGGATGGATCAGTTAAGAAGGTAGTAGGGTGTGATGTCATGGTATCATGATGACATACACAGAGTAGGAAGTAAAATTCCTATACTACGATCGGTTGAACTGTGGTCGTCACACAGTTGTTTCTCCAGACAGGACATGGATATAATATTTGACATTCTGGTTTCTGGATCTATGGCTTTAGATCTGGATTTGGGCAGTTTCCCAATGTGGGTACTTTGACAGTTATTCTAATGGTTTTTAGAATAGTTGACTCCTAGCATGGTAGTGCACCTGCAGGTGATGGAGTCACCCTCTCTAAAGGTGTCGTATAGACTAAAGAGGAGAGGGATGTGCATGATTGGCAGATCACTTGCTTAGGCAATTGAGTCAATCATGAGATGTCAAGTACCGCACCAAATGTTGTTTTTGCACGAGATGCAATAAGTTTGTATTAATCCAATCCTGGAGAAACATAAGGAAGCAGTTTTAGAACATTGGTACATGTTCTACGGATTTGATAACGACAGCCTCTTTCGGGAGACGGTTATCATTCCAGGCTTCAAAGGTGACATGGATGACAGAGTGATTGTCAGAGTTTTAGTTTTCCCTCTGACGAGGGACAGTATTATGGACAGGTGGTTCCAGAGGATACTGTGGGTGGCATGGTGCCAGATACTGATTGGTTTCAGTGATCCATACAGTCTAAGAAGTTTGGATATGGAGTTCATTTATGAACTAAGGTCCCATCAGATATCCAGACATATTCTAAGACAGGTACTACTCAATTCGGGAGATGGCTTTCTCCGCGAACTTGAGATTATGAGAGATACAGAAAGAAACTTCTAGGCGGATCCACTCACCGAGGCTATTTCTCGAATACAATAGTTTTACAAACGGGCTTTGTGAAACTGATTAGTAGAGGAGTTGGATGTTCGTTTTCACACGGGCTGTGAGTAGTCGACATCGCAATATTAGCCTTGAGTGCAAGTGGGAGATTGTTGGAGATAGTGCCCTCATAGTCAATTATTGGATCGCAGGTACGTGATTGCAATGATTGCGGAGGACCTATCCCGGTAGGACAGTCTTACTCGAAATGATAGTATGCTATCTGGTTTGCCTTTATCAGTTGTGTACATGTTCAGGTGACTGATTGCATGTTACACTTTGATAGAGCCCTTAGGATCTTGCTTTACTACCAACTGTATGAGGGCGATCATATACGTGAGAGTTGGGTAGTTTATATGCATATCCTTAATTGTGGTCCCTAGTCGTGGGAGTTTCGAGACAGGGCATCGATACTCCGGAGTAGACTAGTGTGTACAGTCGAGACCCCGACGAGGGGCGGTGGCCGGTCTCACAAGCCACTGGTGTATGTTGGATCACCTAAGATGTATACAGGTGCTCATTGGGTTATGAGTACACCGGACAGGACTCGCCGGGAATCTGCTAGTTAGTATTATATCTACCGTCAGATAGCAGTTCCCTGGTGACATGTGTACAGGTTAGTTCATCGACCTGAGGTCGTCATTTGTCTCGTGTGAGTTCCCACTGTGCTTTGATTTCTACCCTACCACGGCTCAAAGGAGTCGTGCAAACAGGTAGCTTTTGGGTACAGTCCCGAGCCATATGGAGGCACGTGAGCGGATCGGCAGGGGATTCGTCTCTCCCGGTATTGGGGGCAAGATCGTGCTGTGTCTAGGAGAGCCATTACACAAATCCATGGCCATGGTAAGAGATTTACTGGTAGGTACTCCAGTAGTATCTCAGGGTGTTATTGGGCTACACTCCGACACGACTTATACTGCTTCTGGGGGTCTGACGTTACTAGCCCCCTAGGCGGATATGCGATACTCATTGACGAACGGACCGGACTGTATATACATTGTCACTGTTAGGCTCAGTAGGGTTTCTGGATGTGTTAGCTCATCGGCCACCCTTGAGTGCGCTCATCAGCCTCCCTTAAGTTCAGTCCATGGGCAACCGTTACGCATAGCTAGTGCCGCTGACGGTTTGTGGTTAAACCCACTGCCAGGGTACTGAAGAGTCATTAGAGTCCCCCACAGACAGTTTCCCAAGTTTCGGGCGAAACGTTGTAGAGGCCGTATGGTTTTATGGCAGGGTTCGGAAAATGCACGTGCGTTTACGCACGTGTTATTTTTTGGGCAGATAATACTGGTCGGCTTTGGTTTAAGCCGGATCCGAGTATTATATTGAGTAGGTATAATATCTTTGTCTCAGTTGCATTTGTATTCGGTCGTAATACAAATGCGGGTATATTTATACAGTTTCGGGGTTATCCTGAAAGTCGTTTCAGGATCACTTTTGGAAGTTGCCAGTTTCCAGTTTTCTATCAGCCATCTTTTAACATTCGGTTAAAGACGGATTTATCTTTTCTTCAGTTGGAGTGAGTCATGCTTCTAGAAGGTTCTAGAAGGTTCTAGATTTGGTGAGGTGGAGGGTGACTCATGCTTTGATTTCAAAGAGGTTTTGTTTTCATTAAGATATTTTTGCTTGATCTTTTGGTTATGATAAGGTTACATGCTATTCTCACCCTCCCTCTCCTTCACTCACCTCCCCCCCTCTCATATATAGGCCGGCCCTCTCTCTCCTCCCCCTTGATTGATTTTGAGAAAATTATGGTTGCAAAAGAAAAGAGTATAGTTTTGGATGCATGGAAATTTCATAGTTCATTTCTTGTTCCATTTCATTTCCATCGGCAACTTCATTAACCGATCGTCCACGGACTTGGACGAAACGAGACAAAGTCATCTACTCATTCTCTACATCAATTCTTGGTCGTCTCTTTTAGCAAACTTGACGATCGAGTTGCCTCGAGTCAGAGGCGGGAGCCCGTTTAAAGAATCGGTGATGTGGTGTCACCTCGACGAGGATATCGGAGTTCGACGAGATCGGAGCAGCCGCAACGGAGCGTGGGATGATGGTTGAAGAACGAAGGACTCGGATCGTTCGGTATAACCTTCCTACACTCTTTACAGTTTGTTAGTTTAGCAATAATGGAAGATCCGGGTTAAAGTATACGATAGCGCCAAGTTAAAAGTTTTTATTCCGCATTTTGGCGTCTGTAGACTGCCGGGGCGCTAGCGTAGACTTACAGGGTCATCATCATCCATGATGCAATCCTCGCTTCCACCATCAATGAGAAAACCGTAGTATCTCTCAGGTGGACGAGAAACCCTACTAGATCGGCGGAGAGGCTGGGGTTCGTCGGGTACTACTGAATCCTCTGGTTCCATTAAATCATCTGTTGTAGTTTGTTCTGCTGGAACTTCTTCCAGTTCTACCTCAGAGCTACTAATCTCTTTTGCAAGAAATTCCTTTTCTAAAAAGGTGGCGTGTTGAGCAACAAACACCCTTTGTTCCTCGCTGTGGTAGAAAATATACCCTCGCGAATGCTTGGGATATCCAATAAACTTACATAAAACAGATATTGCCTCGAGTTTGTCCGGGTTTCGTCTTTTGACATAAGCCGGGCAACCCCATATCTTAACAAAATTAAGATATGGTCTCTTCCCTTCCCATATCTCATATGGGGTGGTAGGCACTGATTTGGTAGGAACTTTATTCAGTATGTATGCCGCTGTCTCAAGTGCATACCCCCAGAAGGAAATAGGTAACTCAGCTGTACTCATCATAGAGCGCACCATATCTAATAGGGTGCGATTCCTTCGTTCCGATACACCGTTGTGTTGTGGTGTATAAGGAGGAGTAAGCTGAGAGAGAATCCCATTCTCTTTTAGATAATCTAGGAACTCACTGCTTAAGTATTCACCTCCTCGATCAGATCGAAGAATCTTAATACTTTTGCCCGTTTGGTTCTCTACTTCGTGCTTATATTCTCTGAATTTCTCAAAAGCTTCAGACTTGTGTTTCATCAGGAACACATATCCGAATCTTGAGAGATCGTCAGTGAATGTAATGAAGTAGGAAGAACCGTTCCTGGCATGCGTAGACATGGGACCGCATACATCACTATGTACCAGTCCTAAGAGTTCGGTAACTCTTTCTCCGTGTCCACTAAACGGAGCTTTGGTCATTTTTCCTTTGAGACATGAATGGCAAGTATCATAAGATGATAATTCGAACGGATTCAAATAACCATCTTTATGTAACTTAGCTAGTCGTGTCGCATTGATATGACCAAGTCTACAATGCCACAAGTAGGATTCGTTCATATCTGAACTTTTCCTCTTGTGTGTGTTTTGTATATTCAGGACTGTATTCTGATTTAGAATGAATATGCCATTATGTAACGAGCCTGATGCAATCAACTTTTGATCTAGGAATATGTTCATAACATTATCCTTTACTACAAAATTATATCCTTCTTTACTTAATAAAGAAACTGATATAATGTTGCACATCATGTTCGGTATATAATAGCACTCATTTAGAATCAGTGTATTACGACTCGGCAATACAAGATGATATTCGCCAACTGCTTTGGCTGCAACATTTGCACCGTTCCCTACTAGAACGGAATGATCATCTTTTCCCAGTTCTCTACCTTTACGTAGCCCATGCAACTGTTTGCATATGTGGGATCCTGATCCGGTATCTAATACCCAGAACGTAGGGTGAACTGAGAAACAGTTCTCAATAACAAACACACCCGAAGAAGATGCATCAACATGCATGTTTTTTTGGGCGGCGTGAGAATCCAGATATTCTCCTGTTTCCTGTTCAGTCTTATAACTCTTATAAGAAAGAATGGGTCTAACGTTCCCTTGCTCAGTACAATAATCGGGTTCAGTCAATACATCCATATTATTATCTTGATTATGGCATGACATGGTCGCTACCTGGAGAGAGAGAGAAGAAAACACTTTTAGCGTATGCTCTTGCAAGATTAGATTGGTTATTATCTTATCTAATCAGGATGTCTCCCACTGTTTTTATCAAATCTACCTTAAAACCCTAAAAGGTAAGATTAGCCGGGATTAATTACACCCTACAATTTCGTCAATCTTTCAGCCAGATCAGTGTCGGTACTTTGAGGGAGGTTTCCCGTGCTTTCGCACGGACCTAATTAAGGTAAATCTCGTTTTCCCAGAGGCGTAACCCCGTTAACACTTTTCTAGACACCTACTTGATCGGCTAATTGTCCTGTGTAAAACTCTCCCAGGAGTAACTCTTACTCACAGTGGGTATCAGGATCCAACTATCTCATAGGAGGTATGCAATCTCATTGCAAATTTCAACACTTGAAATTCCCGATAATATTTTGCCCCTAGTGTCCTATGACCTTGACGGAGGTCAACAAACCATAGACTACCAGTCAAGTTCAACCTGTCATTTCTTGATTGAATTAAACCCACCCGCACGACCCTTGACGGAGGTCAACAAGGCCGTACGACTGCCCTAATCCAATCTGCATCAAATGCATAAACAGATAAAAAACTAGTCAGCTACCGTACACTACGCCTTGACGGAGGTCAACAAACGCAGCACGAATACCAAATAATATCTATCTGAAATGACGGAGGGCTACGCAGGTTTTTCAGAAAACCCCGAGCGTAATGAACTTGATATCGTTGTAGAATCATGTGTTTTTGAAAAGGAGTGTTTTTTAGGCTTTACTTAATTTCGCTAAAGGGGTCACTCCCGGTGAAGGGATCGTCGGCCCTTTCCTCATCGAATAAGGTGCAGGATATATCACATATACCACTGTGCAAAGCGAAACACTAAAAAGCAATCAAAAGACAAACCGCGTTTTGTAGCATCTGCCAGTTTTGCTAAAGGGGTCACTCCCGGTGAAGGGATCGTCGGCCCTTTCCCCATCGAATAAGGTGCAGGATATATCATATATATCACTGTGCAAAGCGAAACTGTAGCTACCCCTTTTATAAAGTTTTGATTCTACAACATCTTTAGGTTTCTTTTCTTTTATTAATCTTATTAATAAATATCCCATCAGCTTATGCTTCCTAAGCATCACAGAAGAAACGAAAGCAGTAATATTTATATATCAGCATATATATATAGTATAAGCATTCGTCTCAGGCAGTAATATGATCTCATCACAGAACATTGCAGCAGAAGAACATATATGAAATATTGGATATACTAGGACGTCCGTGTTTTCAATACGAGCCTGTATAAAACACGGATTCCACGGTCGCGACGAATAGCCAAAACCCACATCCTAAGACCCCTACGAGAGCGGCAAGTAACACTGCCAATTCTAGGGTTCGGAGACCCGGTCTCGACTCCTCGAGATGGCCTCCCTCTGGACCCTAGAACCCGGTTACTTGTGCTCCCCTCCTTGGGTCTACCTAATGCGGAAAAGTAAATAATATACACTGGTGACAGCAACCGCAACCTGGAAGTGCCCCAAATAAAAGAATATTACATTACAAATGAATTTTACATGAATGAAAATAAAAACGCTCATCTCACATAAAACCCCCGGCTATTCGGAACGCGACGATCCAATATAACATATCACAGCAACACATAATATCTCATATCATCAACGTAAGTAAATATGCGCATCCCAATTGTCGTTGACATATAGCAACGAAAACGGCGATATCACATATTACACTTACGGTCACAAAAAAGAAAGTGTAAAACTACAATATTTGGAATCCACAATCACTTTAGACATCGTAAATCCGAAATATCACATACTTCGCATTTCATGCCTAACTCTATGAATTCCACATATTGTATCACATTCCAGATAAATAGACAGTATTAAACTTTTCGAACAGATAATCAAACACCCAAAATTTCCTAAACTGCTCAACACTTGAGCGGAGTTCAAATAATCCCAGAATATGTCACAGTACCGGTGATCCAGCCGTAGAAGGGTCGATCGGAGTTTTAACTTCGTAAACACATCGCCTAATGCTCTAACCTGGCTCTGATACCACTGTAGGGTTCCTAGGCACTCTTGTGAAGGTTCATAAGGCATCAAACATGCCCGGATTAAATTTTAGACGTGCCGAACAACCCAAAGCCGGGATCTTTGCTAGATTATTAGGGTTTAACATGCAAGAAGATAACTTTTATCTAAGTGTGAGGGATTACAACCTTTGTAGTCCGCTCCTTCACTTCACAAGCTCCGAGTAGAAGTCCCTTTGCCGCGATCCACGATCTCCCGGACTCATGAGAGGCTCCACGACTCGAACGATCCATGCTAGCTCGAAGTATTCCAAATCTCCGATGATCTACCTTGAAGTTGCAAAGACTCAAGCTTTCTCACTCAAAAGAGAAGAACACACTAATCCCATGGGCTAGATGAGATGAGGATGAGAGAGTAGTAATTTTGCTTTCTTTTTATATCATTTTCTCATATTTATTTCATCACTTAAGGATTTTCTAGCAAGCTTTTCAAGAGAGAAGAAGATGATGATGGAAATTCAATAATCATGTTAATCCTTTTGTGATGAATAGAATATAAACTATATGATTGAATTGTAAACCATGGTCAAGGATGAGTGGTCAAGATTTTGTAGAGAAATAACTAGAGTTAGGGTTTGGTTGAGTTAAAGAATGTGTCATCCATAAAGATCTTAAGAATGACAGAAGAAAAAGCTTCTAGAAGGTGCATGAAGCTACTAACCCTAATCAAACCCTAATCTCAATTAATCATCCTTAAACATGTTTAACAATTAATCATATCATGTCACAATAATATATATCACATATATATTATATATTTGCAACAAAAGAAAATAATACAATTAACATATATCGCATATATATCAATGTATCATCCACTGAGAAAATGAAATAATAAAGCGAACCAATATTAGATAATGTAATACAATATATCATATATATTATTATACATTAAATCATCGAATCAACACTTGATTCGACAATCCGGCTATATCGAATATTACCGACTAATACATCATGTACCGATTCATCGAATCAACACTTGATCCGATGACCCGGTTCATAACTATATATCGCGAGAATATAATACGGTATCCCATATCGCATTATTCACGCTCCTGCGCATATCACATATGTGCCACTACTCTGTTTCGCCTGAGCCAAGAAACCTCTGTGTAGGACTCTAAAGAATCGTCAACACCCACAAGCTGCAAGCGGTCAGCTAAACGTAACAGCCACCCAGGTATTGAGCGATCAGAAGATCAACAAGCTAGCCTGTGCGTTCTCCTGTGAATCCAACCGGTAACACTCCCGTACAGTCCAGTCTGTTCGTCTGATATGTCGCATATCAAGTCTAGGGGTGGTATATGTCAGACCCCAGTAACCGATAAGTCGTGTCGATGTGTGTCTCATAACGGGTCGAGAAACTACAAGTAACACTTACCAGTAAATCTCCATATCAGCCCTGGCCAGGGACTTCCAGTTATAGCCAATCGAACACAGCACAACATCAACTCCCTATACCGGGAGAGACGAATCCCCTCCTATCGCTCATTGCCTCCATGTGATTCGGGACTGTACCCAAAAGCCACCGTTTTGCATGCCCTCTTGGACGTGGTAAGGTGAAAATCAAAGCACAGTGGGAATCACACAAGACTCCATGACGATCTCGGGTCTACAGACTACTCTGTACCAGTGTCACCGGAGAACTGCCATCTGACGTGTGGTATATCACCATCTGGGAGTTCTCGGCGAGTCCGTCCAGTGTACCCAGTCTCCACTGAGCACCCGTACACCATCTCTGATGTCTAACACCGATGGATATGGGATCATCCATCGCCCATCATATGGGTCAAGATGCGTATACGCTAGTCTACTCTGGTGTATCGATGCCCTGTCTCGATATACCCTCGACTAGGAACAGTTATAGGATGTACTCATCGACTACCGCGGCCCCACTAGTATGATCTCATCATAGTCCCAGTAGTCGAGTACAAACCCTAAGGGCTTTATCAACATGTGAGAGTAAAACAGTAAACCAATACAAGTCAACATGTTAAGATAAAGTGAAACCAAATAGCATACTATCATGACGAGCAAGAAAGTCATCTCTATATATAACCAAGCATCCATTATAATATACATCATATGTACAACAATGGCCTCTAGGGCATATACATAACTAACAAAAACCTATGGTCTACTCATGCAAATCAACCAAACAACACTCGATATCGACGTACAAACGTCAAGTGACCAATAAAAAACACAAATATCAACAGTTCAAGTCGTTTAAAAGTCACAATTCAAAACAGCAGCTCAAGAAAGTGCTCCCAGATTTTGTTTTAGGTAAAATGGGGATAAACAAACAGTACTGGGGTGTTGTAAATAGGGCATATGAGTTACAGAACAAATCCTAGCACTAAATTCTATAGCTTGGCCAGCCACATCCATGCCAAAACCGGTCGGCTCGTGTTGGAGATAGTGCACTCAGAGTCAATTATTGGATCACAGGCACGTGTTTGCAATGATTGATGGAGGACCTGTCCCAGTAGGACAGTCTTACTCGAGATGATAGTATGCTATCTGGTTTATCTTTATCATCGTGTACTGTTTTAGGTGACCTGACATGTCGCTATTACACGTTGATAGAGCCCCTAGGATTCTTGCATGACCACCAGCAGTATGTGGGCGATCATATACGTGGGAGCTGTTAGTCTATAAGCACATCCTTAAAAGGTCCCTAGTCATGGGAGTTTCGAGACAGGGCATCGATACTCCAGAGTAGACTAGTGTATACAGTCGAGACCCCGACGAGGGGCGGTGGCCGGTCTCACAAGCCACTGGTGTCAGTTGGTTCACCTAAGATGTATACAGGTGCTCATTGGGTTATGAATACACCGGACAGGACTCGCCGGGAACATGCTAGTTGGTCTTATACCTGACGTCAGATGGCAGTTCCCTGGTGACATGTGTACAGGTTAGTTCATCGACCTGAGGATCGTCATTTGTCTCGTGTGAGTTCCCACTGTACTTTGATTACTACTCTACCACGCTCAAAGGAGACGTGCAAACAGGTTTTAGTTGGGTACAGTCCCGAGCCACATGGAGGCAGTGAGCGGATCTTCAGGGGTTCGTCTCTCCCGGTATTGGGGGTGAGGTCGCGCTGTGTCTAGGAGAGCCATTACACGAAGCCCTCGGCCGAGGCAGGAGATTTACTGGTAGGTATTCCAGTAGTATCTCAGGGTGTTTTGGGCTACACTCCGACACGACTTGTACCGCTTTTGGGGGTCTGACTTTTACCAACCCCCTAGGCCCGCCATGCGATGCTCATAGACGAACGGACCGGACTGTACGGATATTGTCACTGACAGGCTCAGTAGGGTGTCAGGATGAGTTCGCTCATCGACGTCCCTTTTGGTCAATAGCTGGTGGCCCGTCACGTATTGGCTTATACCTCTGACGTGCTAGTGGTTAAATCCACAACCAAGGTGTTGACGAGTCTTTAGGGTCCCCCACATTCAGTTACTCAGCATTCGGGCGAAACGCTGTAGAGGCCGTATGGAGATATGGCAGGGTTCGATCAGATACGTGCGGTATTGCACAGATCAGGATCGAACGGATAATACTAGCCGGTTTTGGTTTAAGCCGGATCCTAGTATAGTACAGTGTAGATTTTGTCTCATTGCATTTGTATTTCGGTCGGAATACAGATGCGGGTGTGTATGCACAGTATCGGGGTTTTCCTGTAATTTATTACGGGATCAGTTTTCTGGAGTTGCCAGTTTGCTTTCCGTTTCGGCCATATTTCTTTGTATCTTTCATTGGCCGAAGATTGGTGGAGGAGGGTTTATTTGCATTTGCGCAAATAAGCATTTGTGGAGGGTGTTCTTTGCATTTTATTGTATCATGATACTTGCACCATCATTGCTTGACTTTCTTTAGTCATCATGTTTTGACTTTTGTGTGATCATGGTTGTTGATGATGGTTGATTTGGAGTGTTGGTTTTGTGTGATGATTATTCATCATGATGAGCTTTTCTCTTTCTTGCATGATCACATACCATTCCTCTCACTCACTTCCTCTCTCATTCTCCTCTCTCCCATTCCATGCCATGGCCGGCCATTCATTGAGGTGGGGGGCTGTCCAAATTTAGTGTGGGGGATTTTTGTTCATTTCATGCTACAAAAATTCCCATGTTCATCTCCAAAAGACATACTTCATTTCCTCTACCAAAAGGCAACCTCCATGAACCCCATGAGACACATAGTTCTCTACACGATTCTATAGCAAACCTTGGGCACGTCGGCTCGCCAACTTCGTGCCCGAGTTGCCTCGGTATAGAGGCGGGAGCCCGTAAAAGAAGCCGGCGACGTGGTGCCCTTCCGGCGACGAGGTGGAGACTGGACACTCCGCGGGAGATCGGGACGACGGCGAGAAGACCGGAGGACTCGGATCACTCGGTATATCTCTCTTCCCTCTCTAGTTAGGTAGGACTAGTTAATGGCCCGATCCGGGTTTTAGTGCGCGGTGGTGCCGGTTCTAGAAAATTAAAGTTAACCATCGCTTCCGCATTTGGCCTCGGGATGGAGGCCGGGGCGCCTCCGTGCACTTACAGTGGTATCAGAGCCTCGCCATTAACATAGTCTAGCTTTGTCTAATGTGTTTTACATTTCCGATCGAGCAAAAATTCCAAAATCCGCATTTTCAATAGCAACAGTTTTCTGTCGAAATTTTTTTGTCTCTAAAAATTTTTCAGGTTGTATAAAACTGGTGTACTGAAGTCCTAAGAGTTCTGGGGAAATTCGAGACACTGATCTTTCAGGGAGAGCGCGGAACCGCGGCCAAACCCCACTTGGCGCCGCGGTTCCGCCGCAGTATGGAGGGATCAATGCTTCAAATTTTTCCAGTAGGCTTCTGGGGTGAAAATAGGGTTTCTGGAATATTATTTTTGGGCCCAGAATTTCTTGATGTGCTACAGTAGTACTTGGGGGCCAACTTGGTAAAATTTGATCGATCGGATATTTTAAACACATTATTTCACAGTATTTACATTATATCTGCGACCGTGAATGTCACTTGATCGGTAAATCCAGTCTAACTGCTATAGCCCGGTTAGACGGATTTGCGAACGTGACTTTCACGTTGATGTTCTGTGTATTGCCTGGATGCAATGCTAGTACAGTTTTTGTTGTATTATGTACATTTGATATTGCGGGGCGAGCGTCCGACATGTGGACTGCCGTCACTGCCTGTTTGTATTATTATTTTGGGGCACGACCAGGTTGCGGTCGATGTACCCGTTGTATGTATATTTTACTTTCTGTACTAGGATTGCCCCGCGGAAGGGTGCACGGATAGCCGGATTCTAGAGGGCAACAAGCCCGCATCTCATGGCATTGAGACGGAGGGGGCTTCACTCTAGGATTGGCGGGCTATTCGCCGCACTCGTAGGGGGTACAGGTTGACCCAGGAGGGGTGCCCAAGTTACCGGATTCCGTGAAGTGCTGGGTGGTCCATTCACGTTGCTGAAGGGGATTGCTTCGCTTCAGGTTTTGGCGGGTAACTTGCCGCGCCCGTAGGGGTCTAGGATTTCATTGCACAGGCTATCCACACGACCAGGGGAACATCGGGTTTCAGCGGCTCTGTGAAACCAGGGGATCCCAGATATCTGTATTGTTCTGTGATGCTGTACATTTCTGTGATGTTGCATTTTTATCACGCCTTGAGCGAAATATTATATATTGGTATATATATTAGTAGATGTTGTATATGTTTTGAATCCGCGCTAGTCCAGTCCCCGCTCTGTCGTTAGTTAGCTAACCTAACGGGTAATGACGGGACCCAGTGGCGAATGCGGATGGCATATACGTACGTCAGTATATTTTCGTTCTTTATGGTGTGATCAATTGATAGGACTGCGTTGATTCGGATCAATGCAAGTTAAAAACAAACCTAATCTGATGTTGTTGGAACACTTTTCAAATAGCTGTTATTGCAAGGACGTTCACTTTTGTTTTGCATCGCGGTATTCAGTTGGAATATCCTGCTCCTCAGTCGACGAGGCAAGGGCCGAGATCCCTTTACCGGGAGTGACCCCTTGGACAAAAAGTTTGCGTCAGGGCAATAACTTCACTATAGCCGATTACTTTTGCTTTGCATCGTGGTATTCAGTTGGAATATCCTGCACCTCATTCTACGGGGAAAGAGCCGAGATCCCTTCACCGGGAGTGACCTCTTTAGCAAAGGTTTTCGTCACTATATTTTTAAAGCTATCCGTTCCTTCAACGATATCAAGTTCATTACGTTAAAGGTTTTCGCCAGAAACCATTCGTAGCCCTCCGTCGTTTCAGATGGGTAGCACGTAGTATTCATGCTATGTATGTTGGCCTTCGTCAAGGCATAGTGTGTGGTAGCTGCTTGTTACCTTTCTGCTGCATAGATAGATGCGTTGGTTTGGGACAGTCGTACTACTATTTTGGCCTTCGTCAAGGGTATGTACGGATGGGTTCAAATTAACCTGGACAATGACGCGTAGAACTTGACATGTGACTTTTGATATGTTGGCCTTCGTCAAGGTCATAAGAGCATGGGGCAAAAATCCACATCGGGAGTTTCAAAAGGACTGAAACTTGCCAGATATGCGCATACCTTCTGGAGTGTGATGACGTGAGCGGATTCCGTCACGTTATCATGCGGTGATATTTGGATCCCGATTCCCTCTGATGAGTTGGTTTACTCCTCGGGTGATCCCGACTAATTCTTCTTTCAGGTTCGGAGAAGAATTTGAGGTTACAGTGGGAGGTTTCCAGATTAGATAAATTGGTAACCATTCTGATCTAGGTTAGAGTGCACGCTGAGTGTTTCTTTTCTCTCTCTCTTCGGCAGCGACCATTGACCCGACCCTAAGACTATGACTCAGATACCAAAATTAACCGAACCTTCTTAACACTGGCTTTTGGATTGTCAGAGTTGCAAACCTCATTGCCACTCCTACTTTTACCCTTTTCTCCAGGACACCCCGTATTACTACGAACGTCCACTTCCAATGGACAAAACCATCGTATAGTTATATACGAACTCGAAGGAATTTATTCGAGGATGGTTTCCGGTTCTGGAGAAAACGGATAGGACTATTCAGTTGTCTTTTCCTTTTACCTTCTCTCAGGTTGCGAGTACTCCTTGGTTTAGGAGATAGTACACCTATTACGCAAATTGGATAGTCTTCTTCCAAACTTTAGGCTGGTGCCGAACGGTGGGGAATGAAGAAAACCAATTTGCCTAACGATGGTGTATAGAAGGTATTAAGTAAAGAAATAACAAGGGATTAGTAAGAGGGCAAAGTAAATTGCGACTGATATTCACGACAAAACCAGGTATTTCATTACCGCTCCCACTTCACCTTTGTATTTCTCCAGGACACTCCGTATCACTACGAAGATCCACAGTTTATTGGATACTCCATCGTATGGTTATATACGAACTCGAAAGGAATTTGTTCCAGTTCGGGGATGGATTCTGGTTCAGGAGAAATAGGAATATGGTTTATTCGGTTGTCTTTTATCTTCACCTTCTCTCATTGCGAGTGCTCCTAGGATTAGGACAGTACACCCATTATGCTTATTGGATAGTCTTCTTCCAAACCATAGGCTGGTGCCGAACGGTAGGGAAGGAAGAAAACCATTTGGCCTAAAGGGGTGTGCAGAAGGTAATGACTAAAGACATAAAAAGGGATTTGGTGAGGTGGCAAAGAATTATACGGTTACAGTCGTGAATCTGGAAGAGGCATTACTAGGAATACCGGGATACCCCATCGAAACATTTCAATGTTTCAGTTTCACCGTGTACTGTTAAAAGAAAACTGATTTCCCAATTAGACACTTGCTCCAGGGTATGTAATTGCCAGGTATGATTCTCACATCTGTATGGTTTTACAGATGGTGAGTGGGAGTAAGTTATTGGGAATTAGGTGATCATCCTCATTATATCGGAATTCGTTGTAATTGGTGATATTTGAGGAAATCACCTGGGCTGTTTGCCGGTCGGCAAATATTTGGTTTTGAATATCCGCTGTTATGCACCAATTTCAAATTGATATATCTGTACGTCTATTTTCATAGAGTGAGATATACCTTTCTGAAATTATGTCTATGACATTTACCTATATCAGTGGATGGTTAGGTAAGGAGCATTAAACAGCGGTGTAATTCTTCTTAACCATAAGTACAGTTTTCAACCTATGACACACAGTGAATGAGTTATCAGACTCAAGGGACTTATACAGAGTATTGTATGTTGTCCAGGGTCCATCAGGACAGAGGGGTTGGTCCTCGTACTATATTCGGTTTACTTATGACTTCTCTAGTTTTTAGACAGGTGTTTCGTGGAAACACAGGGTCCGAATTTTGAGAAGTTATAGGTATTTGAATAAAGTAGAGAACCAGGTGTTGCAGTATCGGGATTCTTCAAGTTGATCGAAGATATAGATACTTGTGTATGGTATTCAGTTGATAGTAATGATAAAGAGAACTTGCTTCTTTTTCAGGTTACTCATAATTGGAAGCATTCCTAAGTTGGGTAACGCTGATCGTCCTTCTTCCATTTAGTTGACATGCACTGGGGACAACTGCATGATTTGAATCTGGTTCAATTAAATCAGTGCCTCTGGTTCTATATTGGATATAGAACAGTTCATATCTTAACGTTGTTAAGGTACGGGTAGTTGTCTGGCTTATGATTAAAACCAGACTCTGGATAACTCAAGACACGTTTCTGTAATGGCTGTTTGTGGGTTGACCCAGGCTATGACGAGGGTTGACTTTCTACCATCTGGAAGATCAATAGTGATATTGTTCTTGACTCGCCACAGTTTTATTAAAAATGGATTTTTTCAGAAAAACAGTAGTGGCAGTATGGTAGAACTGGAAGTGATTCCAGAACCACAAACGATTACTGAAGATTTGATAGGAACCTAAAGATTCAATCTGGATTGACATTCCATTGGCCACTCCGCAGATTAGGTGGGTAACATCAGGCACCCGAGAGGTACTCCGGTAGCCTCAAGGACGGTGACAGGGAAGTTCTTGTTTACCCACAGTTGCCATTGCTGTTGTTCCAGGTTGCGAGACCCGGCAGGAGGATGAGTATAGCGTCGTTCTAAACTAGCTTTAGAAGTGTACGTGTGTATGACTCTGCAAGAGGGTTGTCGTAGTCAGTGGGAGCAGCGGAAGCATTGGTGGACAGGTGGCTCATGTCTATTTATAGACTAAAGCAGATGTAGCGGAGATAGATCATCAATTTCTGGTATGACAGTCATAGGTTTGACTTCATCAAAATAGGGGATGGATCTATTGAGAAGGTAGTAGGGTATGATATCCTGGTATTTAGATGACATACACAGAGTAGGAAGTGATATTCCTATACTACAATCGGTTACACTTTGGTCGTCACACAGTGGTTTCTCCACATGGGACTTGGACATTTTACCAGACATACTGGTTACTAGATCTATGGTTTTAGGTCTAGATTTGGGTGGTTTCCCAATTAAGGGTACTTAGACAGCATTCTAAGAGTATTTAGAATGGACGACTCCTGGCACGGTAGTGTACCCGCAGGTGATGGAGTCACCCTCTCTAAAGGTGTCTTACAGACTAAAGGGGAGAGGGATGTGCATGATTGGCAGATCACTTGCTCAGGCAATTGAGTCAATCATGAGATGTCAAGTACCACACCAAATGTTGTTTTTGCACTAGATGCAATAAGTTGACATTGATCCAATCCTGGGGATACAGTCGGAAGCAGTTTTAGAACATAAGTGGATGTTCTAGGGATATGATAACGACAGCCTCATTCGGGAGACAGTTATCATTCCAGGCTTCCAAAGTGACCTGGATGACAAGGAGGTTGTCAGAGTTATATTTTTCCTTCTGATGAGGGGCAGTATTTTGGACAGATGGTCTAAGACAATACTGAGGGAGGCATGGCGCAGGATACTGATTAAGTTCAGTTGACGATACAGTCTAAGAAGTTTGGATTTGGAGTTCATTTATGAGTTACGTCCCATCAGACATCCAGACATATTCTGAGACAGGTATTGCTCATTTCGGGAGATGGCTTTCTCCGCGAACAAGAGATATAGAGAGACATAGAAAGAAACATCCAAGCGGATCCACTCACTGAGGCTATTCCTCGAACGCAATGGTTTCGCAAATGAGCTTTGTGAGACTGACTAGTAGAGGAGTTGGGTGTTCGGTATCACACGGGCTGTGAGTATGCGACATCGCAATAATTAGCCTTGAGTGCAAGTGGGTGATTGTTGGAGATAGTGCCCTCAGAGTCAATTATTGGATCACAGGCACGTGATTGCAATGATTGAGGGAGGACCTGTCCCAGTAGGACAGTCTTACTCGAGATGATAGTATGCTATCTGGTTTATCTTTATCATCGTGTACTGCTTTAGGTGACCTGACATGTCGCTATTACACGTTGATAGAGCCCCTAGGATTCTTGCTTGACCACCAGCAGTATGAGGGCGATCATATACGTGGGAGCTGGTAGTCTATAAGCACATCCTTAAAAGGTCCCTAGTCGTGGGAGTTTCGAGATAGGGCATCGATACTCCAGAGTAGACTAGTGTATACAGTCGAGACCCCGACGAGGAGCTGTGGCCGGTCTCACAAGCCACTGGTGTCAGTTGGTTCACCTAAGATGTATACATGTGCTCATTGGGTTATGAGTACACCGGATAGGACTCGCCGGGAACATGCTAGTTGGACTTATACCTGACGTCAGATGGCAGTTCCCTGGTGACATGTGTACAGGTTAGTTCATCGACCTGAGGATCGTCATTTGTCTCGTGTGAGTTCCCACTGTACTTTGATTACTACCCTACCACGCTCAAAGGAGACGTGCAAACAGGTTTTAGTTGGGTACAGTCCCGAGCCACATGGAGGCAGTGAGCGGATCTTCAGGGGTTCGTCTCTCCCGGTATTAGGGGTGAGGTCGCGCTGTGTCTAGGAGAGCCATTACACGAAGCCCTCGGCCGAGGCAGGAGATTTACTGGTAGGTATTCCAGTAGTATCTCAGGGTGTTCTGGGCTACACTCCGACACGACTTGTACCGCTTTTGGGGGTCTGACTTTTACCAACCCCCTAGGCCCGCCATGCGATGCTCATAGACGAACGGACCGGACTGTACGGATATTGTCACTGACAGGCTCAGTAGGGTGTCAGGATGAGTTCGCTCATCGATGTCCCTTTTGGTCAATAGCTGGTGGCCCGTCACGTATTGGCTTATACCTCTGACGTGCTAGTGGTTAAATCCACAACCAAGGTGTTGACGAGTCTTTAGGGTCCCCCACATTCAGTTACTCAGCTTTCGGGCGAAACGCTGTAGAGGCCGTATGGAGATATGGCAGGGTTCGATCAGATACGTGCGGTATTGCACAGATCAGGATCGAACGGATAATACTAGCCGGTTTTGGTTTAAGCCGGATCCTAGTATAGTACAGTGTAGATTTTGTCTCATTGCATTTGTATTTCGGTCGGAATACAGATGCGGGTGTGTATGCACAGTATCGGGGTTTTCCTGTAATTTATTACGGGACCAGTTTTCTGGAGTTGCCAGTTTGCTTTCCGTTTCGGCCATATTTCTTTGTATCTTTCATTGGCCGAAGATTGGTGGAGGAGGGTTTATTTGCATTTGCGCAAATAAGCATTTGTGGAGGGTGTTCTTTGCATTTTATTGTATCATGATACTTGCACCATCATTGCTTGACTTTCTTTAGTCATCATGTTTTGACTTTTGTGTGATCATGGTTGTTGATGATGGTTGATTTGGAGTGTTGGTTTTGTGTGATGATTATTCATCATGATGAGCTTTTCTCTTTCTTGCATGATCACATACCATTCCTCTCACTCACTTCCTCTCTCATTCTCCTCTCTTCCATTCCATGCCATGGCCGGCCATTCATTGAGGTGGGGGGCTGTCCAAATTTAGTGTGGGGGATTTTTGTTCATTTCATGCTACAAAAATTCCCATGTTCATCTCCAAAAGACATACTTCATTTCCTCTACCAAAAGGCAACCTCCATGAATCCCATGAGACACATAGTTCTCTACACGATTCTACAGCAAACCTTGGGCACGTCGGCTCGCCAACTTCGTGCCCGAGTTGCCTCGGTATAGAGGCGGGAGCCCGTAAAAGAAGCCGGCGACGAGGTGGAGACTGGACACTCCGCGGGAGATCGAGACGACGGCGAGAAGACAGGAGGACTCGGATCACTCGGTATATCTCTCTTCCCTCTCTAGTTAGCTAGGACTAGTTAATGGCCCGATCCGGGTTTTAGTGAGCGGTGGTGCCGGTTCAAGAAAATTAAAGTTAACCATCGCTTCCGCATTTGGCTTCGGGATGGAGGCCGGGGCACCGCCGTGCACTTACAGCTCGTTCATACATAGGAGTAGGGGTCTCGTTCTTGTAGGGTGATCTCCTAGGGTCTTAATTAGGTTAATGGAGTTGCTAGTTTTTCTCGTAAAAGTCCCGGGTCACTCCAGATTCCCTGTAGGCATTAAAGTTCACAAAACCGATACGGAAAGTTTTAGATTTTGGGTTTCAGTTTTCAGTTCAGGTTTGGTTTGGGTTTCTAACACTAAGGGGGGTTTGTAGTCACCAATTGCACTCACTTGCACCATCACACTCAAGGAAAAATCTAACCCTCGTCTAGAATTTTTCAAAAGTCATAAAACCTTGCTAAACAAATTCTAAACATGTATATAGGCTAAAGGAAGTGGATACTTCACTAATGGTGAAGAAAATACCTCATTGGGCAATTCAAGAATTTTCTTGAGTTGCCCCCAAGTGCTCAAAATCCCAACTTTCTTGGTCTCCCATGCTTGTAGTGAGCTTGTGCACATTTTTAATGATGGGAATGAAGTGTTTTGATGTATTTTTGTCACGACCCGAATTGGCATGTGACGGACCTAATACTACGCAACGCCTAAATACGTAACGCTCTAAAATAAAGCTAAAACCCAGAAATCTAGACCATAAAAAAAAGACAAGAAAAGATAATAGCAGTTTTGAAACAATTGAAATCACAACCCAAATTCTTTAAAAGTCCAACTTTCTTTCTTTAAAATTTTGGCAGCACCCCCTTTGTAAAAAGTAGCCAAAAATGAGTACAACTTAAATATAAATGAAGCATCCCCAAACGGGAGCAAATACACGCCTAAAGGCGGAAAACAACAACCACCACAAATATACGACGCCCTAGTGAAGAAATAAAAGACAATAGAAGTAAACTGTTTAAAAGACAACAAATCCATAAATAATATACAATATCGTCCTCACCAAGTCTCTAAGTCAACAAAATAACAGTAGATGGAGAGTACAAGGATACATCAATATACAATACAAAATACAGATAACCACCAAAACCGACCTAAGCAAAATAGCACACTGTGAGCCGATGCGGTATCTATAGCAAAAGATGATAGATGAATAGCTTGCCTCGACTACTCTTGGGAAACACTCTGGAAAACAACTGTGGCACAACGGGGGTGAGTTGCCAACTCGTGAATAGCAGATAACATATGCAGGTAATCGCAGGTATGTACGTACAGCATGGATCTAAGATATGCAATTAACAGTAATAACAGGTCATGTCGATGCAGTAATAATGAGGTACACTAGCAGGTACAATAAATATATGAACCAATAATGAAATAACAATCAGTATGCAATAATCTTGCAGTAAGGATATGAGAATGTAAATATGCAACAATCATGAAGGGTACTTGATCAGTCGAAAATATTGCATATTTTAACCGGCAATTTCCATATCATTTGCACTCATTTAGAAGTGTTCGGTATTCATATTTCACATATTAGTAAATCAGTCGTTAAATATCAGATTGCATGTGTTAGACTTTTAAACCGGCACTTTAAGGGAAATTGACTGTATTTTATGGCATCGCATCATCCCTGTATTGCGCAACACTTGTGTCGAGATTTGTGCAGGAAATTGCTGGAGCAAAGTCAAAAGAAGCTGATCAAAAATACACCAATTCCATGTTTTCAGATCTGGTAGCAATATAGAGGAAAAAATACAATTCAATATATCACAAAAGGGCCAATATGTCAGTACCAGAGAAGCCCAAAAGTTTCAAGCCCTGAAGCCTCCAAAGCGCCGCGGAACCGCGGCGGGAGCCAGCTTATGCCGCGGAACCGCGGCGCTTTTGCCACATCATCACTTGAAATTTGGTGCATAATTCTTCTCTCAGTGGCTACACCTCATTTTGACACGTCAAATTCCAGAATTCTCCAGAGTCTTCTTCCAGATCAGCAAAGATCATTAAGCACGCTAATCTTGATCAAGCTCCTAACTAATCACATCTAGAAGCTTCTCCTCAACAAACTTTTGGAGGGAAATTCAAATCTCCTCAACAAACTTTTGGAGGGAAACTTAAAATTCAAATCCTAGATCTAGGGTTTTGATGGCTATAAATAGGAACCTAGATCTAAGGGTTGTGGTTGTTCATCAATAGTTCATTAGTTCATTAATCTTTACCTCTTTCTTCATCTTCTTCCACAAGTCTAGTGACAAGGCTTGTGCGAAACCCTAACCCTAATTCCACTCCAAATTCAAGATCTTGAGTACCAATCAAGCAAGAAGCCCTTCAACCTTTTAGGAGCGGAGCCGATCTCCAACCGAGCAAGTGATCCAAGCCGATCCGCGACTCACGGAGCCGAGCGAAGCCAAATCGACGATCGAGTTCTTCCTCTTGTAGTTCTTGAGCGAATGTAATGAAATTGTTGATATAAATAAAAGGTGAAATTCTTTAATCTTGCTTTCTTTAAATTCTTGCAACGTGATTCGATCTCAATTTGTAATTGTAGTTCTTGTTGTGATGTTCGAGTAAAACTCCGCTCGTAAAGGAGTCGAGACGATCAATAGAATGATGATGTAACAAATCTTAATATGATTCTTGAGTCCTACGAGCTTTGTAAACCCTAGCAAGTTCAAGAATCGATGACCTAGTTTCGTTGCGATGCTTTCTTGATTGTTATCACTCGAAATTAGGGATCTACGATCGTTTCCTGAATTTACTAGAGGCTAGAATGTGAATGATATCGACGAAAGAACAAGGGATAAGATGAAACCCTAGTTTCATAAGAAATCCCTAATTCTCGATCGATCATCATCGATCTAGTATCAATTCATCGAAGGATAAGAATATGTAATTGTAAGATCACATCACATCTATAGATCTGATCGATTTCTACGAGCCTCATTTCGATTCTTGATATTTGGTTAGGAAAAATCATCAAACATCTCAATTCTTGATTCTATCTTTTCTTGTTATTAGATCTAGATTTTCTAATTCTTGAACTTCAACTACAAATCATGAATTGTTTTCGTTTCTTTTCTTTAAAGTTTCAACTCACCTAATTCAAAAGACGAACGATTACACTTTCCCTGTGGACGATCCGCACTTACTAACGCGCTACAACCGACACCGTTATTGATTGCGGTCAAAATATTTTTGGTTGTGATTTCTTTATAATTTTCCAAATACCGACACAACAAAAATCAACAATCAAATGGCACCGTTGCCGGGGATAGTGCGCTAATTGTTCGTATTTTGAAATTTGAGTTGAAAAATTTATTCCATTATAATTTTTAGATCTAAACTCGTACAAAACCTAAACGTGTTGTTGTGATTTGTTGCGAGAAAATCTGGAATCATTGGAGCTAGGGAAATTTTTTTCTGATCATTCCAGAGAGCTTATAAGGTGATCAGAAACAGAGCCTCAAAATTTCGTGCAGTGATCTGATATTTCCACCGCGGAACCGCGGCATTAGGCGACTCCCGCGGCGGAACCGCGGTGCTACAGTGGAATCACTGTTCAAAACTTTTTGGTAACTCTCTTGACTTTCTTATCTACTTCCTCATCTACTCCAATTAACATTTTGTGCAGGTTTCTTTGCAAATAAATCGCAGCGCCGCAAAAAGCAAAATAAATTATGCGTGTTTTTGATTTTTGTGGTTGTTTGCATATTAATACGGAAATTAAGGGGCATGACCAAATCCAGATTAGTTGGGAGTTCATTACCCTTCCTAAGCCCCAAAAATCACAAACTTGCATCCGCATTACCCTCATTAATTAAAAAATATCTAGAGATGACTCTAAAGACCGTCGCGCTCACTTAGGACAAAAGAAGGCCGTGGATAATTCATTGCTTATCCGCGTTTTCTTGTGGTGTCTAAGGCAAGTGTGTCGAAGGCTAGTGGTTATTAATTAGGCCCACTACTTACGTAGTGGAGTACCTTCCCACTTACCTGGCCACAGAGGGACAATGAGGCAGTGGAGGATTGATCCTGCGACTTGTCTTTTGGCAGTTAGGAGCGGTCTAGAGTTTGACCTAGGTGACCACTAAAATTAGGGTTTTGTGTGTTGCATTTGTTGTGTTGCATTATTTTTTCAAAAATCCGTCCCTTTTTCAAATCAAACACCGCATTCATTCATCATTCCCCTAATTATAAATTCACGCTGCCACTTGTACTAACCCTTTTTAGTGCAAGATAGGCTGGACAACAGGTCTCTAGTGCCAGTTCAGTCCGCGTCCCCCCGATCGGCCCTAAAGTCGGTATTTATACATTTACCCTTTCTTTTACCCACCACCACATCCACTTCGATGGATCCGTCTCCATCGAACTTCTTTACCACTACTCTGCAGCCGTCCGTTGGTGCGCAGAATCCACCTCGCATCTCTCTCCAAGAGAGATGCTATACTACACGAGGTCCCCTTTCTACCTGTCTTTCCATTCCACCTGCCAACGGGGAAAATTTTCAAATAAAACCCCAATACATCAACCTTCTACCAAAATTTCACGGTCTGGAGACTGAGGACGCATACGTGTTTATCACGAAATTTGAAAATGTATGTGCAATGATGGGTACCTCACAGCTGTCTGTGGATGCTTTCCGTCTACGTCTTCTCCCATTTACCTTGTGCGATTTAGCCGAGAAGTGGCTATATAACACTACCGCACATTCCATTTCAAATTGGGACGAATTCGTCAAAGCATTCCTTAAGAAATTCTACCCACATCAAAAGATAGCTCGAGTCCGTAGCGAAATCTATCAATTCACCCAGCTTCCAAATGAAACATTTTCAAAATGTCTTGAACGCTTCAAGGATCTGTTAGTCCAATGTCCACATCACGGCATCCCGAGATGGGAACTGTGCCGAATCATTTATGAGGGCATTACTCCTTACACAAGACAGACTCTTGAATCCATGTGTCAAGGCAACTTTATGACCAAAGATGATGGGGAAGCCTAGAATTTTCTAGAAAATTTCGCTGAAAAATCTTTACAGTGGAAGGGTGTAAGTCAATCGTCTAGGGATGGCAATGATATTTCCATAGGAATTAGAGCTGAAATTTCAGCTTTACACAAGAAATTTGACGCTATGGAAAACAAATTTTTAGCTGCCACCCTAAGTCAAATGTCACTCTCCAAAACTGTATGTGGATGCTGTTCTGATCCTTCTCATTTGACGGAAGAATGTCCGTTTTAAGGTCATGAGCATACCAATGCCGTATTTCAAAGACCTAGAAACGACCCATTTTCTTCCACACATAATCAGGGTTGGAGGAATCACCCGAACTTTACTTGGAACCAATCACAATCTCAAAACATGGTTCCAACCCAAAACAATTTCCAAAGGCTCCCTCCACCACAACAGCAACCACCACTTCAATTAAGTCAGCACCCCTTCCACGCACAAAACTTCCAAAATCCGGCCAACACTTTTACACCATCTAGTCCTTTGCAATTGACCGGTACAGATAATACCTCTGCACTAGCACAAACCTTGGACACTTTCATGAAACAATCCATCCAAGAGACGGCAAGTTTGCAATCTTCCATCGAGAATGTAATAAAGATCATTGTCTCTCAAAATGAGAATATCAAATCGATGGAAGAACAAATTGCACAACTAAAAGCCGAAATGAGTGCAAGAGAGAAAGGGAAACTTCCAACTCAACCCTAACCCAATCCTGGCTATTCACATCTTGTGGATGCAATCACGTTGAGATCTGGAAGAGTGCTTGACAACCATGTTGGGGAAGAGTTTGATGATACCGATAAATCAATCAATAAAACCCCGGCTGAGACCTTTCCTTCCACACACACTTTTAATTCTAACCCCAGTTCTTCTACCCCACCACCTTCTTGCGAGCCTATTCTTCGTTTCCCAAAAGGCTTGCCACCTCAGCCCATCTCTTCTAGTTCTCCACAGACGATCCCCACTCCTCTTTTGGGATCACGTCTACCCCCACTTCCTTCTCCTATGATGGACCCAGCGCTTATTGCTAAAGCACCTTATCCTAATCGATTAAGGGCAAACACACCGAGTCCACATATGGAGAAGATTAGGGACATTTTTAAGCAAGTTAACACCAACATCCCTCTCCTAGATGCCATCCAACAAGTTCCGTCATATGCGAAAACTCATAAGAACTTGTGCACTAGGAAGAGGAAGACTCAAGTGCCCAAGAAGATTTTCATGGAAAAAACAATAGACACGGCTTTCCCCAAACAATTACCAAGGAAACGTAAGGTTCCTGGATATCCTACTATTTCCATTTCTTTCGGGGAAAAACACATCAACCGTGCTCTACTAGACCTTGGCGCTAGTGTTAACTTGCTTCCTTTCTCAGTCTATGAGCAATTAGGGATCGGAGAGTTGAAGCCAACTCATTGCACTCTCCAGATGGCTGACCGATCAATCACAAAACCTAGGGGTGAACTGGAGGATGTGTTAATAAAAATCGGGGAATTTGTATTCCCTGTGGATTTTATTGTACTTGATACACAGCCTGTAGCGAACCCACGGAATCAAATTCCGGTGATTTTAGGTCGCCCCTTTTTGGCCACTTCCAATGCAATAATCAATTGTCGTAATGGTTCTATGACCCTATCTTTCGGGAATAGGTCAATAGAGCTAAACATTTACAAGTTGGGAAGTGTACCCTCCGAACCTACTGCTCAGGTCTGTTCTGTCGACTTAATGGATGTCGACAGCAGCGAATTTGATGATCCTCCTGATACTAATCTTGACTCTTTTCATATGTTATTGTTTGACCCAACTATGTATCATACACATACGGACTCTTCCACCGAGATGTCCGGGTCAACAATTAACACGGATTATGAACTGTTCTTAGAGTCTGAAGATCACCCCGCACTTTGTGATGACATTAGTCATCGGGGTATTGATGGAACTTTTGAGGAAATCTTCGCTGAAGAACTCACATTTTTGAATAACACGGGTGTTGAGATGAATCATGTCCAAATCAATGAAATTGAACCTCCACCCCTTCTTCTGAATTGTAAAAAGAATGCGAGTAATCCATCACAATCACTGCATCATCTCTCCAAAACGAGACGCGCATACATTCTATTCCACCCCTTACCCTTTCCCCACTTCTTCTTCCACCAACCAGATCACTGCATTGATAAAATTTTTGAATGGTTGGTGTTAACTTTCGGTCTTTGCAAAGCTTGGCATCGACCAATGATTTTTTGACCCCCTCATGTGATTTTCAAAGATTAACATTGCATAACTCAAGTTTGGGGGGGTATAATCGGGCTCTTGAAAAGAAAATTTTTACAAAATTTTGAGCCAAAAATAAGTTTGGGGGAGGTTCTTCACTTAAATATTTTGCCCCCACTAATAAATTCCTCCCAGGCTTACAGGTTTTTCGAGATTTAGCAGAAGGCAACAGTGAGAACACTGTTGAAAACAAGTTTGGAGGAGGTTTGTGCTTATTTTCGCATCATTTGCATATCATTTGCATAAGCATAAAACATTTTTAAAAAAAAAAACCTATAAAAATTTAAAAAAATTTCAAAAAGATAAAAAAGATTTTTGTACATAAATAAGATAATAAAAGTTTAGATAGTGAAAAATTACATCCATGAGATTAGAAAAATTTAAGGAAACTAAGAAAATTAGAAGTTTTCTTTTACGAACTAGTAATAAGTAGTTATGAGCCGTTGTCCCAAGGGTTAGTAAGATGAAAGACGTCACTAATCTGAGGATAAAAATAAGTCTGAAAAATAGTTTCTATTCTGGAAGCCAAACATTTTGAACGTTGCTACCCTGCTATTCGCACTTACACATGTCTTAAAGCCTGGGATAGTAGAGGATACCTTGAAATGCTCTTGTCATAAAGCCGATGTATGAAGAAAATAAAAAAAAATGAATAAAAAAATATAAAGTGGTGAGAAAAATGGACACTAGTTTTGTTATCACCGAGGGCAATAAAAAAATATATAGCGAGGGTGCCTCTTCACCTAGTGCCCTAAGGCCAACTGGTCTGGGAGTCACTGCTATGTCTGAGGTGGTGCAAGACGAGGAAAATACACCAAGTAAGCAAGCACATGAGTAATCGGTCGGTTAGTACCTCAAGAAGTATTAACGGTCGCATGAAAGTGTGTGAGCAATCTCATCTAAATATTCATTAATTAAAATGTACTGAAGCTGATGGGCAAGAGTATGATAGCTTGAATTGAATTCTCCGGGAGTAGGGATGTCCTTTACACACACGCAGGGTTATATGATCGATGTTTGGAAGAAAGATAGGAATGAAGAATAAGACGATGTTTTATTGAGGGAGGACGTGATTTCTGACATTTTTTCATGACCATTAAGATAGGGCTCATGACAACCGAAAAGCTAGCTTAGTTGAAAACCCTAATTTTCGAAGCTTTTCTTTTACAATTCTTTTCTTTAAATGTAATATTCATGATCTTCCTTTTATTATTGGATTTTGTGGGTGCAATCCGCTGAAAACCCTCAGGAGACAACACTCCTCCTACTAGGGACACCTATAGGTTTAAAGACTTGTTGCACGTGCTCAGTGCAATCGTGTTGCCTACGAAAGTGTGCTAGTTAGTTTTTCTCTTTCTTTATTTTCTCCTTCCCTTTTTAATAAAACAATTCGCTCGAGACGATCGAAAATAGGTTTGGGGGAATTTGATCAGTCGAAAATATTGCATATTTTAACCGGCAATTTCCCTATCATTTGCACTCATTTAGAAGTGTTCGGTATTCATATTTCACATATTAGTAAATCAGTCGTTAAATATCAGATTTCATGTGTTAGACTTTTAAACCGGCACTTTAAGGAAAATTGACTGTATTTTATGGCATCGCATCATCCCTGTATTGCGCAACACTTGTGTCGAGATTTGTGCAGGAAATTGCAGGAGCAAAGTTAAAAGAAGCTGATCAAAAATACACCAAGTCCATGTTTTCAGATCTGGTAGCAATATAGAGGGAAAAATACAATTCAATATATCACAAAAGGCCCCATATGTCAGTACCAGAGAAGCCCAAAAGTTTCAAGCCCTGAAGCCTCCAAAGCGCCGCGGAACCGCGGCGGGAGCCAGCTTATGCCGCGGAACCGCGGCGCTTTTGCCACATCATCACTCGAATTTTTGTGCATAATTCTTCTCTCAGTGGCTACACCTCATTTTGACACGTCAAATTCCAGAATTCTCTAGAGTCTTCTGCCAGATCAGCAAAGATCATTAAGCATGCTAATCTTGATTAAGCTCCTAACTAATCACATATAGAAGCTTCTCCTCAACAAACTTTTGGAGGAAAATTCAAATCTCCTCAACAAATTTTTGGAGGGAAACTTAAAATTCAAATCCTAGATCTAGGGTTTTGATGGCTATAAATAGGAACCTAGATCTAAGGGTTGTGGTTGTTCATCAATAATTCATTAGTTCCTTAATCTTTACCTCTTTCTTCATCTTCTTCCACAAGTCTAGTGACAAGGCTTGTGCGAAACCCTAACCCTAATTCCACTCCAAATTCAAGATCTTGAGTACCAATCAAGCAAGAAGCCCTTCAACCTTTTAGGAGCGGAGCCGATCTCCAACCGAGCAAGTGATCCAAGCCGATCCGCGACTCACGGAGCCGAGCGAAGCCAAATCGACGATCGAGTTCTTCCTCTTGTAGTTCTTGAGCGAATGTAATGAAATTGTTGATATAAATAAAGGATGAAATTCTTTAATCTTGCTTTCTTTAAATTCTTGCATCATGATTCGATCTCAATTTGTAATTGTAGTTCTTGTTGTGATGTTCGAGTAAAACTCCGCTCGTAAAGGAGTCGAGACGATCAATAGAATGATGATGTAACAAATCTTAATATGATTCTTGAGTCCTACGAGCTTTGTAAACCCTAGCAAGTTCAAGAATCGATGACCTAGTTTCGTTGCGATGCTTTCTTGATTGTTATCGCTCGAAATTAGGGATCTACGATCGTTTCTTGAATTTACTAGAGGCTAGAATGTGAATGATATCGACGAAAGAACAAGGGATAAGATGAAACCCTAGTTTCATAAGAAATCCCTAATTCTCGATCGATCATCATCGATCTAGTATCAATTCATCGAAGGATAAGAATATGTAATTGTAAGATCACATCACATGTATAGATCCGATCGATTCCTACGAGCCTCATTTCGATTCTTGATATTTGGTTTGGAAAAATCATCAAACATCTCAATTCTTGATTCTATCTTTTCTTGTTATTAGATCTAGATTTTCTAATTCTTGAACTTCAACTACAAATCTTGAATTGTTTTCGTTTCTTTTCTTTAAAGTTTCAACTCACCTAATTCAAAAGACGAACGATTACACTTTCCCTGTGGACGATCCGCACTTACTAACGCGCTACAACCGACACCGTTATTGATTGCGGTCAAAATATTTTTGGTTGTGATTTCATTATAATTTTCCAAATACCGACACAACAAAAATCAACAATCAGTACTCTAACAGGTACTACTAATACATGAAACAGTGCAAAAATAGATAAATGTGAGGTATGGAGTGAAATATGTCATTTCCGTGGAATCCTGATATCGTGGTAGGATCACAATCCATCAAGACACTCAAAATCCCAATTCCTCAAATCAGCCTCCAATTGGCTCTCATATCACATAAGTCTCACATCTCCTCAATGTACCATATCGAATAGATCCCCTGTATCCCGAATGTACAAATTAAGTGAGTCTCGTATATATATCCAACATCCAATCTCAAATGAATCACCTATATCCCAAATGTCAGATCTCAAGTAACATTCTAAAATCCTAAATATATTTGCATAAATAAAAATGATGAGGTCAATACACATATATTAGCGTCCCACTCCACTAATATTGGTGTAAGGGTATATATAACAGCGTCCTAACCTACTGTAATATATACACAAGTAATTAGAAATATCATAAAAACCAATGTGCCAAGCATCGACACAGAAATACTGATCTATCAGATGCCGTCACAAAGACTAGCATCCTGATAGGTACGTATCACACGCTATCCGAAAAGCATGAGTGCCTAGCTCTGACCCTCGTCTTTTCATGTATCAATACGTACATGACTCCCAACGGTATCCCCATTATTACCGCCGAGTCATTGGTACTGTCACCGGATGGTATGGTTCCCCTGTCGGGCTCATCGGTGTGGTACATCGACATCCCTTTCTTGCCCCGGGTACCTCCGGGCCCCACCATGTACCCTCTACGGCCTCGACGCCTCCTCGTAGTGGTATATATAAATCAGAACAGATAAAACTCATGGTGGATGCGCAAATATCATATCAAGGAAACCGGGTCTTTCAAATAATGCATAATTTCATGAACTCCCGCGGTTCACAAATCCAGAAAACATCATGAAAAATCAATATAAGAATGCGCAAATCCATGAATACTATATGTGCGACATAACTGAAATGTAAGCATATAAAAGGAAAAACCGTAAGTAACATCAGTAAAGGTAAATATGGAACGGTAACTGATACATGTGTAACATACAGGTGAAGCAAGGTATAGGTATCTACCTATAAGAAATTATGTAGTATCCCCCGTGGTATAAGTGGAATATGTGAGTAAGGTATATCTATAGCTAAATGTCATATGTGATAAGTAATGTGAATCGATCTCGCAAAGTCCCTAACCAAGCAATATAATATCCATAAGTGGTTTGTGTGTGACATGGCAATTATTGACGGTGTGTGTAGCATACAATCTGTGCTCGTGCAACATGAATCGTCAATAATATGTGCAGTGTCCTACGGCTACTAGTCACCGTACAACTACATCTAAGTAATAGGGTGAATGCACAATTCTAAATATAACCTAGAATATGCGACAGGTATTAACATTCCTAGCCCAGACGCATAACGCCATGCGGGCGATTCCCCTGTAGCTGTTAAATCTACACACCAGGTCGCGTGCTACACGTAGCCGACCACCTGTTTCCCTTTCGTGGCTGCGTCCGATGTACCCGCCTGTGAACCTGGAAATTACACAAGAAATCCATATATAAGCAAAATATCTCGCAAAACGCGATATCGAAACCAAACGAGAAACTCGCGTCGCGAACTAAACACGCGTGTGCACGGTACGCTGAAACGTGTATATACGCGTTTAAAACTATCCGATATGCCGCGACACGCTGGATCACAAAACCCACTGACGTATCGCGCGTATCGCGCAACTAAAACGAACTAGCAAATCGATATTTGATCCCAGATTTTGCTACAGGTAAAATGTCACAAAATTGCACATGCCAACATACTAGAAAACACAGCAGACTACCATAGGAAAAAACCCAACACCCATCTCCCTTTCCTGGCCGTAATTTGCGGCCAGAATGCTTAAATTTGCGGCCAGCTTTCGGAATGAGGGGCTCGTGTTCTGGTAGTGTGTTCTAGACCTAGTAAGCATGCTCCAGTTTCCCCAATTTTTCCCTGAAGGATCCGGATCAAAAGCAGATCACAGAAAGCTACAATATCGCTTAAAAACACTAATTTTGCACAAAAAGGAAACCCTATGGTATTTTAGTGAAATCTGGGGTTAATCTTAGTTAAGGTGACCCTAATAACACTTAAATAGGCAGGGTTAACCAACACAATCATCACTTAACCAAAACCCTACACAAATCACCATAATTAGCACAAAAGCTAACTTTTATCGCAAACAGAAGCTAAACAACACACAAGCTTAGAAACTAGGGGATTGAGTTCAGAAATTAAACCCTAATGGACCTTAGGAAGCAGGTGAAGAAGAAGAACTGAGTTGCAACAGCTGCTGGTGATGCAAGTGCTGCATGTTGCTGCTGCTGCAATGAAGCTGCTGCTGATGCTGCCTGTGCTGATGCTGATGCTGCTTGCTGCTGATGGTGCTGCTGTTGGTGCTGTTGCTGGAGCCTCTGCTGCTGCTGGTGGTGAGAGTGTGTGAGTGTGAGAGAATGAGAGAAAATAAAATAAGAGGGAGAAATGAGAGCAACCAACAAAAATCCCTCCCTTCTCTTTCTCTTCCCTCATTAAATGAGGCATGGCTTGAGCTATGTAGAACCATGCCCATCTCTCTCTCTTGGTCAACAATTCAAACCAAATTTCAAATCCTTTTTCATTTTAAAACAAAACATACAAGTTAAAACCCAAAACACTTTATACAATTTTAAACTAGGTTAGGGAAATGGTTAGCTCACCATGTTTGCCAATCATGGTTAAACCCCAATTTAACACCCTAGTTAACATGCACAAGTGAGTGCAAAGCTTGGAAAATTATAATAAAATATTCTTTAAATAAGATAAAATATTTAAAAATCAATTTGGTAAACTTTTTATTAAAAACCATATACTAAAATATAATTAGCCACTAAACACATCCTAAGGTGTTACAATCCTCCCCCCTTAAAGAAATTCGTCCCCGAATTTAAAAATATACTGCTACGCGTACCTTCAAAGAGAATATTGCAAACTCTCAATTCTCGCTCGCAGCCTCCCAAGTGACTACCTCACTATACGGCTACGTCCAAGAAAAACCCTTCACAGATGGCAAGACCCTTGACCGATGTTTCTCCACCTGTCGAGCCACTAACACAAATGGTTGCCGGTGAACGAAAAGATCGAGTCAAGCCAAATAGTCTGGTGCCAAATCATGGGAGAAAGGTCATGAAGGTAATTGCAAAGTATCGACACAAGGAACACGGGGAGAATACTCAATAATCTGGGTGGAAGTGCCAAATTAAAGGCAACGAAACTATCCCGCTTATAGGATCTCAAAAGGACCTAAAAATCCTTGGACAAGCTTCCCAAAATTCAACACGTCATTCATCGGAAAAAAATCCGTAGGAATACATGATCTGTCCCTGCGAACTCGAGTCTACGACCAACACAGTCGGCATAAGACCTCTGTTTGCACAGGGCTACCCTCATCCTCACTTGAATCAACTGGATCATCTCTGAAGTCTCAAGACTAGCTGGGGTCCAAAATCCTACTTACGTAGAGTCAGAAAACAACAGACTGGTGATCGCCATGATCTAACCTCTAAACCTAAAGGTTGCCAATTGGAGTGTCTCCTGATAACAACTATCGAAGAAGAATCCTAACAGTGGCGAGTGACGATCCCCAACCGCCGACAACAATTAATACGAACGCACAACTTATAAAGAACAACTGAGCAAACTGAGCATAACCGGACAACAAGCATCCGAATGGAGTCATACCCCGACTAAACCTGGGTAGACACCATAACGAAATTCATGGATATCTGCTCCCACTCCCTCTTCGAAACGGTTAAAGGTTGCAACTCTCCAGCCGGTCTCAGATGCTCAACCCAAACACACAACAAGACAGACACCTTGAACTGAAACCTGAAACTTCACTTTACATCCTTTCCCACCCGTAACTATCTCACAAGTCACGTTAAATGTCGGTGGAATTTGAATGAGTACAGAGAGTTGACTGATGTGCTTGCTCTAGGATTTCACGTCTTTACCCGATAATATCAGGTACACAAACGCGTCCTTAACTTAGCACACCCGTGTCACAAATCAAGGACTCGGAATCATTACCCAGTCGAGTATGCTCAAGTATCTCTGACGAACGAGCATCGGCGGGCAGTGCCTCGCGAAAGCGATTAAGGAAAAGTGGTCGGACACGGACATGAGCAAGCTGTCCCCTCCATACAGACGAACTTAAGCTATACTCAACGATCGCACAAGAACTGTAAATCTACAGAAGACTATTACAACAATCAAAATCCACTGCAGGAAGATGTACATTAGCTCTGGTGGCCCGTGAAAATCTGACACGACTCTCAAAAAAATAGTGTCTCCAAATCTCCAATGCAAAACCACCGCGGCCATCTCCAGATCATGGGTGGAATATCCTTCTCGTACTTCCTCCAATGTAGGGAAGCAAAAGCGATAACTCTATAGTGTCACCTCAGTACACACTCAAGCCCCACTCAAGAAACATCACAGTTAAACCACAAGGTCGCCCGAACCAGAAAGCAAAGAAAGAACTGATGTAGTTGTTAACTGAATCTTCAACTGCCGAAAACTCCGCCCACAAGCCTCAGTTCAAAGAAAAGAAACCTCTATTTTGGTCAATTCAGTCAACGGTGCAACACTACACTAGCAATCCTGCACGAAACGGCGGTATAAACCCGCTAAGCCCAAAATCTGCGGACCTCTGCCCTGCACACAAGTCTGGGCCCAAGCTGTACGGCCACGATCTTCCTCGGAACGATACGAAACCGTCTCCCGTGACAACAAGACCTAGGAGTCAACACAAACAAGCCTGAAGGAACACTCCGAGAATCTAGCAAACCGCTGGGGCTCTCCCAGTATCTGTATAAAAAATCCTCAAGTGCTGCTCCTGTTCCTCAAGACACATTAATTAGACCAGAATGTCGTAAATCACACAACAATAACTGGTCGAGGAGTGGCCTGAAGAAATCCGGTTCATCATATCTACGAATGTTGCTAGGGCACTGATGAGTCTAATGACACACCAAGACACACAAAGCCCGTAGCACGCACACGGAAGTCTTCGGAATGTCATCACTCTGATGCCGCAACAATGATGACCTGATCCCGAACAAACTTAGAAAATGTCTCGCACTCTCGAGCTGATCGAAGAAATCGTCAATGCGAGGTAAAGGATACCTATCCGCACCGTAAGCCGGTTCAATTGACCGTCCGTCGATACACAACCTCAACTGCCGTCTTTCTCCTTGACGAACAGAAATAGGAGCTACATAATGCGAAATACTCAGACGCATGAAACTCCCCCAACAACAACTCTGCAGCTGATCCTTAAGCTCCCTAAGCTTCGCCGGCTCATCTGGAAAAACGTCGGATGACTCTCGTACGAAAGGAACCCGGTCCAACAAACCAATTATGGATACGGTATCACGAATGAACGTCAAGAATCCACGACATCTCCTCAAAAGCCAACTAGCGAAACAGGCTGAATTCAAGCTGTGAGAGGCAGCACCACTGTCCACCTGCACAACAAGAACTGACTCGCCGGGGAAAACAAAACCTGACTGTTCCCTCACGGTAGTCCACAGACGCTTAGCACGTAGCTAACCAGTCCATGCCCAGGAGAACGTCAAATCCAACATCTCTAGAAGGATCAAGGTGACAGACGAACCTCTATCTCCTATTCGACTGGCACACGGCTGAAATACGTGTCGCGCAACAAAAGAATCGCTGACAGAAGTTAACTCAAATAAACGGATAATCTACCCAACACAAGTGTGGAAAACAAACAGATACATCAAAAGATCATATGAATTAAGGATACCTGAAAACTCTGCATTGGACGCCCGCGTGTCCCGATGAGTAGAAGCAAACTCCTATGTCTTCCCCCTACCCACAACAGACTGAACTCCTCCTCTACTAGACTGACCCCTCTGAGCGAACCTTCCACGTCCACGACCTCTTTGAATATGTCCCTGACGAGGTGCTAAGGAACAATGTCTGACGAAGTGCTGAAGGCTTCCGCATCGAAAACATCCAAGTGGTGACAGCTGACCCTCCTGGGGATGAGAGATGAACGACTGTCCTCGTCCTAAGCCTTTACTACTCCCACGACGGCCACGAAATCTGCCTCGATGACTAAACCTCTGTCTCTATGCTGGTACACTGGTACGAGTCCTCCTCTGTCCTGGAACCCTCCGAGTCTCTGGAATATGTGCCTCGTTAACTGGAGCTGCATCCACTGGTGCTATGTAGGTGACTGACTGCTGCATGCTGATCCCAAGGAACAACTGAGTAACAGGGGTGACAACCTCCTGTCGTAGTGCTCGAACGGTCTCAACAAATGAACTCATCGTCTGGCGCAAGTCCTGCATCTCGACCACAAGCCTAGCGAGCTGATCTGTCGAAGGCTGATCCGTCTGCACCGGTGCAACTAGAGTGCCATCCTAGTCAGTGCTCGTCTCACCCAAACCAACTCTGACCTCGGCCCTCGCTGCATCACTCTGAGTCCCCATAGTCATCGACGGCAATGCTATAAATAGAGATAAGATTTGATAAGAACATGGAAATCGAATCACAAGGATATGAATCATCAAGGAAGGAATTTCAAGAAATTTGTACTTAGGTCACTTTAGGCGAAGTACCGCATCGTGGGTATGCTGCAGACATACACACACTATGTTACTCTGCTTAAGCTACCTACTCCATCATACCAAGGTCATCCTACACTCCGAAAGGTAAAATCTAGCGCTCTGATACCAACTTTGTCACGACCCGAATTGGCACGTGACGGCTCTAATACTACGCAACGCCTAAAGATGTAATGCAGTAAAAGAAAGCCAAAACCCAGAAATCTAAACCATAAAAAAAGACAAGAAAAGATAATAGCAGTTTTGAAACAATTGAAATCACAACCCAAATTCTTTAAAAGTCAACTTTCTTTCTTTAAAATTTTGACAACACCCCCTTTGTAAAAACTAGCCAAAAATGAGTACAACATAAATATAAATGAAGCATCCCCAAACGGGAGCAAATACACGCCTAAAGGCGGAAAACAAAAACCACCACAATTATACGACGCCGTAGCGAAGAAAAAAAGACAATAGAAGGAAACTGTTTAAAAGACAACAAATCCACAAATAAAATACAATATCGTCCTTACCAAGTCTCTAAGTCAACAAAATAACAGTAGATGGAGAGTACAATGATACATCAATATACAATACAAAATACAGATAACCACCAAAACCCACCTAAGCAAAATAGCACACTGTGAGCCGATGTGGTATCTGTAGCAAAAGATGATAGATGAATAGCCTGCCTCGACTACTATGGGGAAACACCCTGCAAAACAACTATGGCACAACTGGGGTGAGTTGCCAACTCGTGAATAGTAGATAACATGCAGGTAATCGCAGGTATGTACGTACAGCATGGATCTAAGATATGCAATTAACAGTAATAACAGGTCATGTCAATGCAGTAATAATGAAGGTACACTAGCAGGTACAATAAATATATGAAGCAATAATGATATGACAATCAGTATTCAATAATCATGCAGTAAGGATATGAGAATGTAAATATGCAACAATCATGAAGGGTACGCTAACAGGTACTACTAATACATGAAACAGTGCAAAAACAGATAAATGTGAGATATAGAGTGAAATATGTCATTTCCATGGAATCCTGACATCGTAGTAGGATCACAATCCACCAAGACACTCAAAATCCCAATTCCTCAAATCGGCCTCCAATTGGCTCTCATATCACATAAGTCTCATATCTCCTCAATGTACCATATCGAATAGATCCCTTATATCCCGAATGTACAAATCAAGTGAGTCTCGTATATATATCCAACATCCAATCTCAAATGAATCACCTATATCCCAAATGTCAGATCTCAAGTAACATTCTAACATCTTAAATATATTTGCATAAATAAAAATGATGAGGTCAATACACATATATTAGCGTCCCACTCTACTAATATTGGTGTAAGGGTATATATAACTGCGTCCTAACCCACTGTTATATATAGACAAGTAATTAGAAATATCATAAAAACCAATGTGCCAAGCATCGACACAGAAATACTGATCTATCAGATGCCGTCACAAAGACTAGCATCCTGATAGGTACGTATCACACGCTATCCGAAAAGCACGAGTGCCTAGCTCTGACCCTCGTCTTTTCACGTATCAATACGTACATGACTCCCAACGGTATCCCTATGATTACCGCCGAGTCATTGGTACTGTCACCGGATGGTATCGTTCCCCTACCGGGCTCATCGGCGTGGTACATCGACATCCCTTTCTTGCCCCGGGGTACCTCCGGGCCCCACCGTGTACCCTCTACGGGCTCGACGCCTCCTCGTAGGGTTATCTATAAATCAGAACCGATAAAACTCATGGTGGATGCGCAAATATCATATCAAGGAAACCGGGTCTTTCAAATAATGCATAATTTCATGAACTCCTGCGGTTCCCAAATCGAGAAAACATCATGAAAAATCCATATAAGAATGCGCAAATCCATGAATACTATATGTACGACATAACTGAAATGTAAGCATATAAAAGGAAAAACCGCTAAGTAACATCAGTAAAGGTAAATATGGAACGGTTACTGATATATGTGTAACATACAGGTGTAGCAAGGTATAAGTATCTACCTATAAGAACTGATGTAGTATACCCCCTAGTATAAGTGGAATATGTGAGTAAGGTATACCTATAGCTAAATGTAATATGTGATAAGTAATGTGAATCGATCTCGCAAAGTCCCTAACCAAGCAATATAATATCTATAAGTGGTTTGTGTGTGACATGGCAATTATTGACGGTGTGTGTAGCATACAATCCGTGCTCGTGCAACATGAATCGTCAATAATATGTGCGGTGTCCTCTGGCTACTAGTCACCGTACAACTACATCTAAGTAATAGGGTGAATGCACAATTCTAAATATAACCTAGAATATGCAACAGGTATTAACATTCCTAGCCCAGACGCATAATGCCATGCGAGCGATTCCCCTGTAGATGTTAAATCTACTCACCTGGTCGCGTGCTACACGTAGCCGACCACCTGTTTCCCTTTCGTGGCTGCGTCCGACGTACCCGCCTGCGAATCTGGAAATTACACAAGAAATCCATATATAAGCAAAATATCTCGCAAAACGCGATATCGAAACCAAACGAAAAAATCGCGTCACGAACTAAACGCGCGTGTGCATGGTACGCTGAAACGTGTATATACGCGTCTAAAACTATCCGATATGCCACGACACGCTGGATCACAGAACCCACTCATGTATCACGCGTTTCGCGCAACTAAAACGAACTAGCAAATCAATATTTGATCCCAGATTTTTCTACAGGTAAAATCTCACAAAATTGCACATGCCAACATACTAGAAAACACAGCAGACTACCAAAGGAAAAACCCCAACACCCATCTCCCCTTCCTGGCCGCAATTTGCGGCCAGAATGCTTAAATTTGCGGCCAGCTTTGGGAATGAGGGGCTCGTGTTCCGGTAGTGTGGTCTTGACCTAGTAAGCATGCTCCAGTTTCCCCAATTTTTCCCTGAAGGATCCGGATCAAAAGCAGATCACAGAAAGCTACAATATCGCTTAAAAACACTAATTTTGCACCAAAATGAAACCCTATGGTATTTTAGTGAAATCTGGGGTTAACCTCAGATAAGGTGACCCTAATAACACTTAAATAGGCAGGGTTAACCAACACAACATCACTTAACCAAAACCCTACACAAATCACCATAATTAGCACAAAAGCTAACTTTTATCGCAAACAGAAGCTAAACAACACACAAGCTTAGCAACTAGGGGATTTAGTTCAGAAATTAAACCCTAATGGACCCTAGGAAGCAGGTGAAGAAGAAGAACTGAGTTGCTACAGCTGCTGGTGATGCAAGTGCTGCATGTTGCTGCTGCTGCAATGAAGCTGCTGCTGATGCTGCCTGTGCTGATGCTGATGCTGCTTGCTACTGATGGTGCTGCTGTTGGTGCTGCTGATGCTGGTGTGAGTGTGTGAGTGTGAGAGAATGAGAGAAAAGAAAATGAGAGGGAGAAATGAGAGCATGTTGGAGATAGTGCGCTCAGAGTCAATTATTGGATCACAGGCACGTGATTGCAATGATTGAGGGAGGACCTATCCCGGTAGGACAGTCTTACTCGAGATGATAGTATGCTATCTGGTTTATCTTTATCTTCGTGTACTGCTTTAGGTGGCCTGACAGGTCGCTATTACACGTTGATAGAGCCCCTAGGATTCTTGCATGACTGCCAGCAGTATGAGGGCGATCACATACGTGGGAGCTGGTAGTCTATAAGCACATCCTTAAATGGTCTCTAGTCGTGGGAGTTTCGAGACTGGGCATCGATACTCCATTAGTAGACTAGTGTATACAGTAGAGACCCCGACGAGGGGCGGTGGCCGGTCTCACAAGCCATTGGTGTCAGTTGGTTCACCTAAGATGTATACAGGTGCTCATTGGGTTATGAGTACACCAGACAGGACTCGCCGAGAACCTGCTAGTTGGGATTATACCAGACGTCAGATAGCAGTTCCCTGGTGACATGTGTACAGGCTAGTTCATCGACCTGAGATCGTCATTTATCTCGTGTGAGTTCCCACTGTGCTTTGATTACTACCCTACCACGGCTCAAAGGAGTCGTGCAAACAGGTTTTAGTTGGGTACAGTCCCGAGCCACATGGAGGCAGTGAGCTGATCTGCAGGGGTTCGTCTCTCCCGGTATTGGGGGTGAGGTCGCGCTGTGTCTAGGAGAGCCATTACACAAAGCCCTCGGCCGAGGCAGGAGATTTACTGGTAGGTATTCCAATAGTATCTCAGGGTGTTCTGGGCTACACTCCGACACGACTTGTACCGCTTTTGGGGGTCTGACTTTTACCAACCCCCTAGGCCCGCCATGCGATACTCATAGACGAACGGACCGGACTGTACGGATATTGTCACTGACAAGCTCAGTAGGGTGTCAGGATGAGTTCGCTCATCGACGTCCCTTTTGGTCAATAGCTGGTGGCCCATCACGTATGGCTGATACCTCTGACGTGCTAGTGGTTAAATCCACAGCCATAGTATTGATGAGTCTTTTTAGTCCACCACACACAGTTACTCAAGTTTCGGGCGAAACGCTGTAGAGGCCGTATGGAGATATGGCAGGGTTCGATTAGATACGTGCGGTATTGCACGGATCGTGATCGGACGGATTTTACTAGCCGGCTTTGGTTTAAGCCGGATCCTAGTTTAGTACAGTGTAGTTATTGTCTCTTTGCATTTGTGTTCAGTGGGAATACAAATGCGGGCATGTATATGCAGTAGCGGGGTTTTCCTGTAATTTATTACGGGATCAGTTTTCTGAAGTTGCCAGTTTGCATTCCGTTCCGGCTGGTTTTCCTTTGTTCTTTCCCGGCGGGACTTTTCCGATGGAGGGGGTTATTTGCAAGTTTGCAAATAACATTTGTGGAGGGGGTTTCTTGCATATGGATTAATTATGATAGCTTTTTGATTTGACAAGTATCATGAGATCCTTTTTCTTTCTTATCCTTTGCATTAATGAGATAAGAATGGATTAGAGTTGATTTGGTCTTTGATGTGAGATTTGCTTTTGGGGTGTGGTCACCCATTCTCTTTTCCTACACTCACCTTCCTTCTTGTTTTGAGATTGCCTCCACCATTTTGATATATGAGAGGGGCCGGCCACATTGGTGGGGAGGGGGGTTCATTTTTATGAGGAAATTTTATCATCTCATTTATGCATGCTTCACAAATTGATCAACCTCCCTCCAAAGTTATTTCATTCTCCTCCTCATTCCTCCATGGCAACTTCACTACCCCAAATGAGACAACCATTCTACACTAGCCTACAGCACTTCTTGGACGCGTCGGCTAGCCAACTTCGCGCCCGAGTTGCCTCGGTCCAGAGGTGGGAGCCCGTAAAAGAATCCGGCTACGTGGTGCCCTTTCCGACGAGAAGACGACGAATAGTGATTCCGCGGGAGATCGGGACGACGACGAGAAGACCGAAGGACACGGATCGCTCGGTATATCTCTCACCCCATCTCTTGTTAGCTAGTATCGGTTAATGGTTACGATCCGGGTTTATTGTCCGCGGTAGCGCCGGTTTAAAGTTAAGAAAAATTTTGATTCCGCATTTTGGCCTCGGATAGACGGCCGGGGCGCTGCCGTGGCGCAACATGGTATCAGAGCCACGCCATTAACCTAGTCTAGCTTTGTCTAATGTGTTTTACTTTTCCGATCGACCAAAATTCCAAAATCCGCGTTTCACATACATCAGTTTTCTGTTGAATTTTTTCTTGCTCGAAAATTTGTTCAGGTTGTAGAAAAGTGATGTACTGGAAATTGTAAGAACACTGTAGAAATTCGATGCATTGAATCCATAGTGGGTGCGCGGAACCGCGGCCAAACACCCGTTTGGGCTGCGGATCCGCCGCACTATGTTGAGATCACTACATGAAATTTCTGCAGTTGCTCTCTGGGTTGATTTTAGGGTTTCTGGAATATTAATTTTGGGCCTGGAATATTAATTTTGGGCCCAGAATTTCTAGATGTGCTACAGTTGTACTTGGGGGCCCACTTGTTAAAATTTGATCGATCGGATATTTTAAACACATTGGTTCACAGTATTTACATTATATCTGCGACCGTGAATGTCGCTTGATCGGTAAATCCTGTCTAACTGCTATAGCCCGGTTAGACGGATTTGCGAACGTGACATTCACGTTGATATTCTATGTATTGCTGTGATGTTGCGGATCGGTCGTGGGGGATAGCCTGGATGCAATGTTTGTACAGTTTTGTTTTATATGTACATTTAATTTTGCGGGGCGAGCGTCCGACATGTGGACTGCCGTCACTGCCTGTTTGTATTATTCTTTTGGGGCACGACCTGGTTGCGGTCGATGTACCCGTTGTATGTATATTTTACTTTCTGTACTAGGATTGCCCCGCGGAGGGGTGCACGGATAGCCGGGTTCTAGAGGGCAACGGGCCCGCATCTCATGGCATTGAGATGGAGGGGGCTTCACTCTAGGATTGGCGGGCTATTCGCCGCACTCGTAGGGGGTACAGCTTGACCCAGGAGGGGTGCCCAAGTTACCGGATTCCATGAAGTGCAGGATGGTCCATTCACGGTGCTGAAGGGGGCTGCCTCGCTTCAGGTTTTGGCGGGTGACTTGCCGCGCCCATAGGGGTCTAGGATTTCATTGCACAGGCTATCCACACGACCAGGGGAACGTCGGGTTTCAGCAGCGGCTCTGTGAAACCCGGGGCTTCCAGATATCTGTATTGTTCTGTGATGCTGTATATTTCTGTGATGTTGCACTTTATCACGCCTTGAGCGAATATTATATATTGGTATATATATTAGTAGATGTTGTATATGTTTTACATCTGCGCTAGTCCAGTCCCCGCTCTGTCGTTAGTTAGTTAACATAACGGGTAATGACGGGACCCAGTGGCGAATGCGGATGGCATATACGTACATCAGTATATTTTCGTTCTTTGTGGTGTGATCAATTGATGGGACTGCGTTGATTCGGATCAATGCAAGCTAAACAAACCTACTCTGATGTTGTTGGAACATTTTTCAAAAGCTGTTATTGCAAAGGCGTTCTCTTTTGTTTTGCATCGTGGTATTCAGTTGGAATATCCTGCTCCTCAGTCGACGAGGCAAGGGCCGAGATCCCTTCACCGGGAGTGACCCCTTAGACAGAAGTTTGCATTTGGGCAATAACTTCACAATAGCCGATTGCCTTTTGCTTTGCATCGTGGTATTCATTTGGAATATCCTGCACCTCATTCTACGGGGAAAGAGCCGAGATCCCTTCACCGGGAGTGACCTCTTTAGCAAAGGGTTTTCGTCACTATATTTTATAAAAAGCTATGCAGTTCCTTCAACGATATCAAGTTCATTACGTTAAAGGTTTTTCGCCAAAAACCAGCCGTAGCCCTCCGTCAATTCCTACGGGTATTATTTAGTATTCGTGCTCCGTTTGTTGACCTAGTCAAGACGTAGTGTTCGGTAGCTAAGTGGTACTTGTTTGTTGCATAAGTGGGATTGGTTAGGACAGTCGTGCGGCCTTGTTGACCTAGTCAAGGGCACGTACGGGTGGGTTTAATGCAATCCAGAATAATGACGGGTTGAACTTGACTGGCGGTTTATGGTTTGTTGACCTAGTCAAGGTCATAAGCCGCTTGGGGTAAAAATCACATCGGGAGTTTCTAAAGAAACTGAAACTTGCCAGGCATGCGCATACCATCTGGAGTGTGGTGACTTGAGTGGATTCCGTCAAGTTGTCATGCGATGATAGTTGGATCCCGATTCCCACTGATGAGTTGGTTTACTCCTCGGGTGATCCCGACTAATTCTTCTTTCAGGTTTGGAGGAGAATTTGACGGTACAGTGGGAGGTTTCCTGATTAGATAAAGTGATAACCATTCTGATCTAGGCTAGAGTGCACGCTGAGTGTTTCTTTTCTCTCTCTCTTTGGCAGCGACCTTTGACCCGACCCTAGACTATGACTCAGTGACCAAGATTAACCGAACCTTCTTACAAGACTAGCTTTTGGATTGTCAGAGTTGCCAACCTCATTGCTACTCCTACTTTTACCCTTTTCTCCAGGACACCCCGTATTACTACGAACGTCCACTTCCATTGGACAAAACCATCGTATGGTTATATACGAACTCGAAGGAATTCGAGGATGGTTTCTGGTTTTGGAGAAAACGAATAGGACTATTCAGTTGTCTTTTCCTTTTACCTTCTCTCAGGTTGCGAGTACTCCTTGGTTTAGGAGATAGTACACCTATTACGCAAATTGGATAGTCTTCTTCCAAACCTTAGGCTGGTGCCGAACGGTGGGGAATGAAGAAAACCAATTAGCATAATGATGGTGTACAGAAGGTATTAAGTTAAGACAAAGCAAGGGATTAGTAAGAGGGCAAAGTAAATTGCGACTGATATTCACAACCAAACCAAATATTTCTTCGCCAATCCTAAATCACCTTTGTATTTCTCCAGGACACTCCGTATCACTACGAAGATCCCAAGTTTATTGGATAATCCATCGTATGGTTATATACAGACTCGAAAGGAACTTGTTCCAGTTCGGGGATGGATCCTGGTTCAGGAGAAATAGGAATAAGGTTTATTCGGTTGTCTTTTATCTTCACCTTCTCTCGCATTGCGAGTGTTCCTAGGATTAGGACAGTACACCCATTATGCTTATTGGATAGTCTTCTTCCAAACCATAGGCTGGTGCCGAACGGTAGGGAAGGAAGAAAACCATTTGACCTAAAGGGGTGTACAGAAGGTAATGACTAAAGACATAAAAAAGGGATTTGGAGAGATGGCAAAGAGATATACGGTTACAGTTGTGAATCTGGATAATGGAAGAGGTATCACTAGGAATACCGGGATACCCCATCGAAACATTTCAATGTTTCAGTTTCACTGTGTTCTGTTAAAGGAAAACTGATATCCCAATTAGACACTTACTCCAGGGTATGTATTTACCAGGTATGATCCTCACATCTGTATGGTTTTACAGATGATGAGTGGGAGTAAGTTATTGGGAATTGGGTGATCATCCTCATTATATCGGGATTCGTTGTAATCGGTGATATTTGAGGAAGTCACCTGGACTGTTTGCCGGTCGGCAAATATTTGGTTTTGAATATCCGCTGTTATGCACCAATTTCAAATCGATATATCTGTACGTCTATTTTCATAGAGTGAGATATACCTTTTTGGAATTATGTTTATGACATTTACCTATACCAGTGGATGGTTAGGTAAGGAGCATTGAACAACGGTGTAATTTTTCTTAACCATAAGTACAGTTTTCAATCTACGACACACAGTGAATGAGTTGCTACACTCAGGGACTTAAACAGAGTATTGTATATTGTCCAGTGTCCATTAGGACAGAGGGGTTGGTCCTCGTACTATATTCTGTTTACTTTTAACTTCTCTAGTTCTTAGACATGTGTTTCGTAGAAACACAGGGTCTGAGTTTTAAGGAGTTATTGGTATAAGAATAGAGTAGAGAACCAGGTATTGCAAGTATCAAGATTCTTCAAGGTGATCGAAGATGTAGATACTTGTGTATGGTATTCAGTTGATAGTAATGAGAACTTGCTTCTCTTTCAGGTTACTCATAATTGGAAGCATTCCTAAGTTGAGTAACGCTGATCGGCCTCCTTCCATTTAGTTGACATGCACTGGTGACAGCTGCATGATTTGAATGTGGTTCAATTAAATCAGTGCCTCTGTTGGATATAGAACAGTTCGTATCTTAACGATGTTAAGGTACGGGGAGTTGTCCGGCTTATGCTTAAAACCAGACTCCGGATAACTCAAGGCACGTTTCTGTAATGGCTGTTTGTGGGTTGACCCAGGCTATGACGAGGGTTGACTTTCTACCATCTGAAAGATCGATAGTGATATTGTTCTTGACTCGCCACATTTTTAAAAAGAAATGGATTTTTCAGCAAACAGTAGTGGGAGTATGGTAGAATTGGAAGTGATTTCAGAACCGCAAACGATTACTGAAGATTTTGATAAGAACCTAAAGATTCAATCTGATTTGACATTCCATTAGCCACTCCGCAGATATGGGGGTAACCTCAGGCACCCGAGAGGTACTTCGGTATGCTCAGGGACGGTGGCAGGGAGGTTCTTGTTTACCCAGACTTGCCATTGCTGTTGTTCCAGACTGTGAGACCCGGCAGGAGGATGAGTATAGCGTCGTTCTAAACTAGCTTTAGAAGTTTACGTCTATATGACTCTGCCAGAGGGTTGTCGTAGTCAGTGGGAGCAACGGAAGCACAGTGGGCAAGAGGCTTATGTCTATTTATAGACTTAAGCAGATATAGCGGGGATAGATCATCTATTTCTGATGTGACAGTCATAGGTTTGACTTCATCAGAATAGGGGATGGATCTGTTAAGAAGGTAGTAGGGTGTGATGTCCTGGTATTAGGATGACATACACAGAGTAGGAAGTGATATTCCTATACTACGATCGGTTATTCTTTGGTCGTCACACAGTGATTTCTCCACATAGGACTTGGATATTATATCAGACATTCTGGTTACTAGATCTATGGTTTTAGATCTAGATTTGGGTGGTTTCCCAATTTGGGTACTTTGACAGCATTCTATGAGTATTTAGAATGGACGACTCCTGGCACGGTAGTGTACCTGCAGGTAATGGAGCCACCCTCTCTAAAGGTGTCTTACAGACTAAAAAAGAGAGGGATACGCATGATTGGCAGATCACTTGCTTAGGCAATTGAGTCAATCATGAGATGTCAAGTACCACACCAGATGTTGTTCTTGCAGTAGATGCAATAAGTTGATATTAATTCAATCCTGGAGAAACAATCGGAAGCAGTTTTAGAACATAAGTGAATGTTCTAGGGATTTGATAACGGCAGCCTCCTTTTAGGAGACGGTTATCGTTCTAGGCTTCCAAGGTGACATGGATGGCAGAGTGGCTGTCAGAATTATAGTTTTCCCTCTGACGAAGGGCAGTATTTTGGACAGGTGGTCCAGGTGAATACTGAAGGAAAGGCATGGCGCAGGATACTGATTAGGTTCAGTTGACGATACAGTCTAAGAAGTTTGGATTTGGAGTTCATTTATGAGCTAGGTCCCATCAGATATCCAGACACATTCTAAGACAGATATTGCTCATTTCGGGAGATGGTTTTCTCCGCGAACTTGAGATAAAGAGAGACATAGAAAGAAACACCACAGCGGATCCACTCACTGAGGCTATTCCTCGAACGCAATAGTTTCGCAAACGAGCTTTGTGAGACTAACTAGTAGAGGAGTTGGGTGTTCGGTATCACACGGGCTGTGAGTATACGACATCGCAATAATTAGCCTGGAGTGCAAGTGGGAGATTGTTGGAGATAGTGCCCTCAAAGTCAATTATTGGATCACAGGCACGTGATTGCAATGATTGAGGGAGGACCTATCCCGGTAGGACAGTCTTACTCGAGATGATAGTATGCTATCTGGTTTATCTTTATCTTCGTGTGCTGCTTTAGGTGGCCTGACAGGTCGCTATTACACGTTGATAGAGCCCCTAGGATTCTTGCTTGACTGCCAGCAGTATGAGGGCGATCATATACGTGGGAGCTGGTAGTCTATAAGCACATCCTTAAATGGTCCCTAGTCGTGGGAGTTTCGAGACTGGGCATCGATACTCCATTAGTAGACTAGTGTATACAGTCGAGACCCCGACGAGGGGCGGTGGCCGGTCTCACAAGCCATTGGTGTCAGTTGGTTCACCAAAGATGTATACAGGTGCTCATTGGGTTATGAGTACACCGGACAGGACTCGCCGGGAACCTGCTAGTTGGGATTATACCAGACGTCAGATAGCAGTTCCCTGGTGACATGTGTACAGGTTAGTTCATCGACCTGAGATCGTCATTTATCTCGTGTGAGTTCCCACTGTGCTTTGATTACTACCCTACCACGGCTCAAAGGAGTCGTGCAAACAGGTTTTAGTTGGGTACAGTCCCGAGCCACATGGAGGCAGTGAGCGGATCTGCAGGGGTTCGTCTCTCCCGGTATTGGGGGTGAGGTCGCGCTGTGTCTAGGGGAGCCATTATACAAAGCCCTCGGCCGAGGCAGGATATTTACTGGTAGGTATTCCAGTAGTATCTCAGGGTGTTCTGGGCTACACTCCGACACGACTTGTACCGCTTTTGGGGGTCTGACTTTTACCAACCCCCTAAGCCCGCCATGCGATACTCATAGACAAACGGACCGGACTGTACGGATATTGTCACTGACAGGCTCAGTAGGGTGTCAGGATGAGTTCGCTCATCGACGTCCCTTTTGGTCAATAGCTGGTGGCCCGTCACGTATGGCTGATACCTCTGACGTGCTAGTGGTTAAATCCACAGCCATAGTATTGACGAGTCTTTTGAGTCCACCACACACAGTTACTCAAGTTTAGGGCGAAACGCTGTAGAGGCCGTATGGAGATACGGCAGGGTTCGATCAGATATGTGCGGTATTGCACGGATTGTGATCGGACGGATTTTACTTGCCGGCTTTGGTTTAAGCCGGATCCTAGTTTAGTACAGTGTAGTTATTGTCTCTTTGCATTTGTGTTCAGTGGGAATACAAATGCGGGCATGTATATGCAGTAGCGGGGTTTTCCTGTAATTTATTACGGGATCAGTTTTCTGAAGTTGCCAGTTTGCATTCCGTTCCGGACGGTTTTCCTTTGTTCTTTCCCGGCGGGACTTTTCCGATGGAGGGGGTTATTTGCAAGTTTGCAAATAACATTTGTGGAGGGGGTTGCTTGCATATGGATTGATTATGATGGCTTCTTGATTTGACAAGTATCATGAGATCCTTTTTCTTTCTTATCCTTTGCATTAATGAGATAAGAATGGATTAGAGTTGATTTGGTCTTTGATGTGAGATTTGCTTTTGGGGTGTGGTCACCCATTCTCTTTTCCTACACTCACCTTCCTTCTTGTTTTGAGATTGCCTCCACCATTTTGATATATGAGAGGGGCCGGCCACATTGGTGGGGAGGGGGGGTTCATTTTTATGAGGAAATTTTATCATCTCATTTATGCATGCTTCACAAATTGATCAACCTCCCTCCAAAGTTATTTCATTCTCCTCCTCATTCCTCCATGGCAACTTCACTACCCCAAATGAGACAACCATTCTACACTAGCCTACAGCACTTCTTGGACGCGTCGGCTAGCCAACTTCGTGCCCGAGTTGCCTCGGTCCAGAGGTGGGAGCCCGTAAAAGAATCCGGCTACGTGGTGCCCTTTCCGACGAGAAGACGACGAATGGTGATTCCGCGGGAGATCGGGACGACGACGAGAAGACCGAAGGACACGGATCGCTCGGTATATCTCTCACCCCATCTCTTGTTAGCTAGTATCGGTTAATGGTTACGATCCGGGTTTATTTTCCGCGGTAGCGCCGGTTTAAAGTTAAGAAAAATTTTGATTCCGCATTTTGGCCTCGGATAGACGGCCGGGGCGCTGCCGTGGCGCAACAGAGCAATCAACAAAAACCCCTCCCTTCTCTTTCTCTTCCCTCATTAAATGAGGCATGGCTTGCGCCATGTAGCACCATGCCCATCTCTCTCTCTCTCTTGGTCAACAATTCAAACCAAATTTCAAATCCTTTTTCATTTTAAAACAAAACATACAAGTTAAAACCCAAAACAATTTATACAATTTTAAACTAGATTAGGGAAATGGTTAGCTCACCATGTTTGCCAATCATGGTTAAACCCCAAATTAACACCCTAGTTAACATGCACAGGTGTATGCAAGGCTAGGAAAATTATAATAAAATATTCGTTAAATAGGATAAAATATTTGAAAATCAATTTGGTAAACTTTTTATTAAAAACCATATACTAAAATATAATTATCCACTAAACACATCCTAAGGTGTTACAATTTTTGATGGTGTTGTGAGGGGTAGAGGTGTTAGGGGAGGAGGGCAACCATGAGAGTGAGGAAGGAGAGGAAAATGATGAAGATAATGGAGGGGAAAAAAGAAATGGCCATGGTCAATGACCCCTCACCTCACTCTCTTCTATCTCATGCCCATACTTCTTTCTTTATTCTTCTCTTTTGTTTTCCTTTTCCATTTAGTCCAAAATAAAAGACCATATACATATAAAAGAAATATAAGATGCCATGGTTCATGCAAATTGAAAAATGTGTTTTGAAACATGTCATGGTGCTTGTCATTATGCAAAATCATACTTAATGCATAATTAGTGAACATTAATCAAGTTTAGAAATAAACTTTATATAATAAATTATATAATAATTCATAAAATGTCTAGATCTCACAATTTCCTTAAAAATCAACATTCAAGGTATTTTTCCAATCTTTTGGTATATGATCATACCATAACATTAAAACTAATCTCCATTAATTAAAATATTCATAATATTTATTGTTTTAATTATTTAACTTCTCAAAAATAATATCTTATTTTTCTGAAATGTTACATTAGAACATTCATGTGATTATGTTGATTATAGTCAAGGGTCATGTGAGTGGGTCTAATTAATCGTGAAATGACGGGTAGAACTTGACTAGTACTTATGATATGTTGATTATAGTTAAGGTCATAAGTTAATAGGGGTAAAAACCATATCGGGAGTTTCAAGAGATGAAATTTGCAATGAGATTGCATACCTTCTATATGATAGTAGGATCCCGATCCCACTGTGAGCAATAGTTGCTCCCGGGAGAGTTTTGCACTTTACAATTAGCTAACTCATTAGGTGTCTAGAAAGGTGTCAACGGGGCTACGCCTCTGGAAAAATGAGGTTTATTTTAATTAGGTCCGTGCGAAAGCACGGGGAACCTCCCTCAGAAGTACCGGCACTGGCCTGGCTGAACGGTTAGCGAAGTTGTAGAATGTAATTAATCCTGGCTATATTTTTTTCTTTTAAGGTTTGAAGGAAAATTTGATAAAAGTAGTAGGAGACATCGATTAGATAAGATAAATAACCAATCTGATCTTTGCAATAGCTTTCGCTGAGTGTATTCTTTCCTCTCTCCTAATGGCCGATAACCATGACTGGACTTAAGCTACTGTTAGAGAAAAATAAGCTTACCGGACCAAACTATAAAGACTGGTTGAGGAACATTAACAATGCTCTGACATATGATAAAGTATCATATGTCCTCACTGCCTCAGCCCCCCCAAGCCAGGCCCCGAATCTTCTGTTGCGGATAAAGAGATCCGTAAAACGTAGGATATTGACTGTACTGCCGCCAAATGCCTCGCGTTTGCATCGATGGACAGTACACATCAAAAGCTGCACGAGAAGATGGATGTTCAATCCATCTTTCTCCATACAAAAGAGTTGTATGGTGAGCAATCTCGTATCTTGCGATACGAAGCATCTCGAAATCTGTTTCAGATGCGGATGTCTCCTGGCACTTCAGTAGGTGATCATATTTTGAAGATGATAGCTCTTATTGAAGAGCTTGAGGGCCTCGGATGGACAATGGACAATGAGCAATATACTGATATTGTTCTACAGTCTCTTCCCTCTGCCTTTGCTCCTTTCATAGTGAACTTCAACATGCATAACATGGAGAAGTCACTACCCGAACTTCTCAATATGTTGAGAAATGCGGAGAGCACGCTTAAAGCGAAGTCTCCCTCTCTGCTTGTTGGACAATCTTCCTTTTCCGTCCCAAAATCCAAGGCCAAGGGAAAGAACAAGAAAAAATCCACCAAGCCGAGAGGTGGAATCAAGAAGGCAAAGGGGAAAGACAAATCCAAAGCTGCGGAGTCGGGTAAAGGAGAATGTTTCTATTGCAAGAAGATGGGGCTCTGGAAGCGGAACTGTACTGAGTACCTTAGTCTCATGAAAAGGAAGCATGGTAATGCTTCAGCTTCAGGTGTGTTCGTAACTAAAAACTGTTTTTCTATAAACTCTGCTTCTTGGGTATTGGATACCGGTTCGGGGTCTCATATCTGCAATTCTGAGCAGGGGTTGACAAATAGCAGAGTTTGAAGACCGGTGATCATACTCTCCGAGTTGGAAATGGTTCTAATGTACATGCAGTTTGTTAGTGTATATGCTCTAGAGGTCATTACTGTATCATATTAGTTTGTATATTACTTAATGAAAGCTTGGGATATTCACAGTTGTATAGACAGTCTTGCTCAAAATGGTAGTATGCTACTTGGTTTGTTTCTACTTTAATATGTGCATGTATTTCTTTTTGCACACTGCTTATACATATGAGTGGAACCCTTAGGATCTTTGCTTGATTACCAGCATTGTGATAGCAGTCACGCTAGTGAGGGCTGGGTAGTCTACAAGCACATCCTTATACAGGTCCCTAGTCGTAGGATTATCGAGACGGGGCATCGATACTCCGGAGTAGACTAGTTTATACGCTTATCATCCCTGCGGGGAGATGGTCTGTCCCACAGACATTAGTACGTCGTACTGGAGATAGTATGCAGGTGCTCGTTAGGTTATGAGTAAACTGGACATGACTCATCGGGAACTGCTGGTGTACTATACCTATCTTCAGATAGCAGTTCCCAGGTGACAGGAGTACAGCTTAGTCCGTCGACTTGACACTGCTACTTCGCCTCGAGTGTGTTCCCACTGTACTTTGATTACTACCCTACCACGGCTCAAAGGAGTCGTCCAAACAGGTAGTAGTTGGGTGTAGTCCCGAAGAACTTGGATGCAGTAGCGGTTAGACAGGATTCGTCTCTCCTGGTATTGGGTGTTGATATCGCGTTGTGTCTAGGAAAGAAATTACACAAAGTCCTTGGCCAGGGCAAGCGAGATTTACTGGTAGGTGTTCCAGTAGTTTCTCAAGGTGTTCTGGGCTACACTCCGGCACGACTTGTACCGCTATTAGGGGTCTGACGATTACCGCCCCCTTAGGCCCGACATGCGATACTCATAGACGAATAGGCCAGACTGTACGGAGATTGTCACATTCAGGCTCAGTAGGAGTTCGGATGTGGTTTACCTCGTCGGCCTTCTTATCGACATCTACCTGGGGACCGTTACGTACAGCTAGTGCCGCTTGCGGTCTGTGGTTAAACCCACTGCCAGCATAATGTCGAGTCTTTAGAGTCCCACACAGAGAGTTTCCCTGCACTGGGCAAAAGGTGTAGAGGCCGTATAGTTTTACGGCAGGGCTACGATCACTTACGTGCATTTGTATGCGTATGATGTTTGGGCAGAAAATACTAGTGGGCTTTTGTTTAAGCCGGATCCTAGTATTGTATTTATGGATTAGCTTGTCTTCTGTGCATTCGTATTCTACGGAATGCGGATGCGGGTGTGTATGCACGGTTGTGAGGAGCGAAGAAGGAGGTGCCTCATTAGGGTTTTGACCATTGACTTGGTCAAAACCATTATGAGGTGGAGGAAAATATTTACTAATCCTTTTAATGATAATTCTGTTATGGCTAATTGCTTTGACCATGTTACTTCGGCTTGAGGTGGAGCTCGGACTACAGACTCTCGGGTGGATCGTCTTCGACTCTAGGAGGCCGTGGAGGTGACCAAGATCCGGATCGATCCTCGAAGCTCACATGGACGAGGAGGACAGCGGAGAAAATAACCGTAGGACTTGTTGCATGAGGTATAATCTCCTAAGCATTGTAGATAGAACCTCTAGTTGTTTGTTAGAAATGGTTTGGCAAAGATCCTTTAGTGTTAGTCTATGTTACTATGTAAGAAAGTTTTGATTTTTTACTTGTTCCGCCTCCTCGCTAGCTTGCGGGATGAGCGTCATAGACTTACAGTGGTATCAGAGCCTAGCAAAACCATTACTAACATGTTAGCAAAGTGTTAGAAATTCGATCGCCGTTGAAATCGCAAAAACACGTCAAAAATGCACGTTTTCTGTCGTTTTTAAAAACTGGTCCAAATTTCTTTTCAAGGACCTTACAAATACGTGCAGGCTTTTTGAAGGACACACAAGAAAAACGAGCTCGTGAATCGGTCAGATCGACGCGGAAGCGCGGCGAAACCAAGCGTTTCGCCGCGGATCCGCGGCCGAGTCGACACCGAGTCAACTCGTTTTTCCTGCAGTCTGTCCAGATTTGTATTTTGTGATTTTTCTGATACTTCGTTTCTGCCCAGATTTTTTTGAGTACTGTGTTGTACTTAGGGTAGTTTCAAATCTAGTAATCGATCGAAATTCTAAGTACATTAGCTAATCAGATCTTCTGTGATGTGATATATATACTGAATGTCTACTAATCGCTATACGTCGATTAGTGGGGGTTGTACATATCTGTGTTCTGTGATATTGGATTGTGTATATGAACTTGTTGGTGTGTCGTGGATGAATAGCCGGGGATGTGAGATGAGTGTTTTTCATTTTCCATTCAATGTAAATTGTAAATTAATGTAATATTATATTTGGGTCGCACATCCGGGTTGAGGATGTAGCCGCCATTGTATATTATTTCTTTTACTGTTTTCTGCTCCTAGGATAGGCCCATGGTGGGGTTCACAAACTACCGGGTACTTTGAAGTGCCGAGTGGCCTACTCACTTTTTTGAGGGATAATGCTTCACTTCGGGTATTTGGCGGGTAGTTTGCCGCACTCATAGGGGTCAAGGATGGGGTTTTGGCTATTCATCAAGATCGTGTAATCCGTCTTTCGTTGCAGGCTCGAATGATGTGCGGATTCCTAGTATATCCAATATGTTCATCTGTGATCTGGAATGACTATCATTGCATCTGACGAATGTATATATCTATATATGATATCTAGTAGACGTTGCTTATGTTTTACATCCGCGCTTGTCCAGCCCCCGCTCTGTCGTTAGTTAAGTAACCTAACGGGTGATGACGGGGCCCCGTGGCGAATGCGGATGGCATAAGCGTACGATATATTTTCGTTGTTTTCTGGAATGGTAGGATTAATTGATGGGACGCATTATAATAATGCAAAGAAAACAAACCAAAGCTGAATCGTTGGAACAATTTCAAAACCACTCGGTTTTTTCAAAACAGCAAAACTTTTAAATGCGGAGCTTAATCCACTCCGTTTAAAAGCTATCAGGTTCCTTCGATTATATCAAGTTCACTACGTTCACGGTTTCGCCAAAACCATTCGTAGCCCTCCGTCATTTCATATGAATATTCAATAGTATTCAAGCTATGTTTGTTGACCTTCGTCAAGGCATGGTGATTGGTAGTTGTTGGGTGTTCATATGTAGCATCGATAGATGCGTTGGTTTGGGATAGTCGTATTACCTTGTTGACCTTCGTTAAGGGTATATACTGGTGGGTTCAAATTAACCTGGACAATGATGGGTAGAACTTGACATGTGACTTATGATTTGTTGACCTTCGCCAAGGTCATAAGAGCATGGGGCAAAAATCCACATCGGGAGTTTCTAAGAAAATTGAAACTTGCTAGTGCTGCATACCATTTAGAGTTTGATAATGTTGGTAGGATTCCTTCAGCATTATCACACAATGATATTTGGATCCCGATCCTACTGTGAGTATCCGCTACTCCTCGGGAGATTTTTTCACTTAACGATCAATGTTATAAACCAAGCAGATGTCTAGAACAGTGTTAGCGGGGCTCAGCCTCCAGGGAAAAGAGGTTATTTAATTAAGGAACTTCGCGAAAGTGTCGTAAAACCTCCCTCGAAGTACCGACACTAGCCTGGCTGAATGGTTAAGAAAGTATTGTACAGTGAGATTAATCCTGACTAATTCTTCTTTTATGGTTTGAGGAAGGATTCGAGAAACAGTGGGAGCCATCCTGTTTAGATAAATTAAAAACCAATCTAAACTTGCAAGAGCATCAAGCTAAGTGTTTTTCTTCTCTCTCTCTTAATTGCAGCGACCCCGTGACCATACATATGTTACATCTAGATAATAAAATGACTGAATCTGACTATATTGTTTGGCAAAGGTCTGTCCAGATGTCGATTAGCCATGACAAACTGGGACACCTCTTCACTAATCAAACCACTGCCATTTCAGGACCAGTTTCCATCATCACAGATACTGATATCCATAAGACATCGGAAAAAGACTGTGTGAATGCCAAGTGCCTCGTGTTGGCCTCAGTTGATGGTGCATACCAGAGACAGCACGAGAAGATGGAGTTTCTGTCTTCCTCCATAACAAATATTTATATAGAGAGCAATCTCGTATCGCAAGATATGAGACCTCAAACGAATTTCTTCAAGCGAGGTTGGCTGTCGGGTCATCTATAGGGGACAACGTCCTTACAGAGACTATCTATATTGATGAGCTCACGGACCTGAGGACCACGTTGAAGAACGAGTCACATACTGCCTTGATTCTACTTACACCGTGAAGGAAACCGGGGAAATAGAAGGGAAGGGAAGGGAAAAAGTCTCGGGGCTAGATATAGCGAAGTAAAGACGTCCCTATTGTTACGGGAAAAGACATTGGCAGAAGGATTGCGGGGCTTGTAAATCCAGTAGCCAGGATTCGAAGCATGTTGTGGCTTCGGCTTCGGGTGTGTTTGTAATAGAAAACTGTATGTCAATTAACTCTACTTCCTGGGTACTAGATACCGGATCAGGATCTCATATCTGTAATTCGTTACATGCTTTGAAAAACCGTAGAGTTATCAGGATAGGTGATATGACTCTCAGAGTTGCGAACGGAATGAGCATGAACGCTGAATCCATATGGGAATATCACCTAGGATTGGCAAGTGGGCAGATATTGATTCTACGTAAATGTTTCTATATACCTAGTCTAGTTTGTAATATCATAACCGTATCCTTACTATCTAAAAAAGGATATGATTTTACATTTGTAAGCGATGTGGTCCACATCCACCTAAATCAAGTTCTGATTGGGTCAGGTACATTTGATAACAATATATACATACTAAATCAAGCTCAGGTTTTTAGTGTCCAGAACACACTTAAAAGAAAGTCTCCGGAAAAAAATCAGGCTTTCTTATGGCATTGTAGACTGGGTCACATCAATGAGACACCGTTGACGAAGTTGCATAAAGAGGGATATTTGAATCCGTTCGAATATCAGTCTTATGCCACTTGTGAATCTTGTCTCATGGGAAAGATGACAAAGACTCCGTTCACTGGGCACAGTGTAAGAGTGAACGAGCTCTTAGGACTCATACACAGCGATGTATGTGGTCCAATGTCTACACATGCGCGAAATGGTTATTCTTACTTCATTACTTTTACGGATGATTTCTCTAGGTATGGACATGTCTTCTTGATGAAGCATAAATCCGAGGCCTTTGAGAAGTTCCGCGAATACAAGAATGAAGTATATAAACAAACAGGCAAAAGTATCAAGACACTGAGATCTGATCGAGGTGGTGAATACTTGAGTGCCGAGTTCCTAGGCTACTTAAAAGAGAATGGAATTCTCTCTCAGCTTACTCTTCCATACACACCACAATACAATGGTCTATCGGAAATGCGGAATCGAACTCTATAGGATATGGCTCGTTCCATGATGAGTAAGGCTGAGTTACCGCGATCTTTCTAGGGTTATGCACGAGAAACAACTGCATATCTTTTGAACAAGGTTCCAACCAAGACTGTGCCTACCACACTATATCAGATGTGGAGTGGGAAGAAACCCTGTTTTAAGTACCTTAAGACAGGGATGTCCAGCTTTTGTAAAGAAGAAGCATGCGGACAAGCTCGAGGCACGATAAGTACTGTGTAAGTTTGTGGGATACCCCAAGAACACCAGGAGGTATCTTTTCTCTTCCACAGAGGAACAAAAGGTTTTGTTTCTCAACATCCCCACTTCTTGGAAACTGAGTTTTTAGAAAATTAGATAAGTGGGAGCGCAATAGAACTGGAAGAAATTCCAGAACTACAAGCTATTACTGAAAGCTTGGTAGAACCAGAGGTTTCAGGAGAACCAGACATCCCAGCGCCACTCCGCAGGAGTAGCAGGCAGTCTCATCCGCCCGAGAGATACTACGGTTTTCTCATAGAAGGGGATCGAGAGGATTGCATAATTGAAAATGATGAGCCTACTAGCTTCCAGCAAGCCATTCAGAGCGGCGACTCGGTAAAATGGCTGGATGCAATGCGGACCGAAATGGAGTCCATGTACACCAACAAAGTCTGGACTTTGGACATTGCTCCAGAAGGGGGAAAACCCGTAGGCTGCAAATGGATCTTCAGAAAGAAGATTGGTGTAGATGGACAGGTTGAAACCTATAAGGCTAGACTTGTTGCAAAGGGTTTTCGTCAAAGACCTGGTTTGGACTATGATGAAACCTTTTCTCCAGTTGCTATGCTCAAATCCATTTGGATCCTTCTTGCCATTGCTGCCTTCCACGATTATGAGATCTGGCAGATGGACGTAAAGACGACTTTTCTAAATGGTAATTTGGAAGAGTGTGTCTATATGGATCAGCCGGAGGGTTTCATTCAGAGTGGAAGTAGCGGTAAAGTGTGCAAGTTTCTTAAGTCCTTTTTCGGACTGAAGCAGGCATCGCGGAGTTGGAACATCTGCTTTGATGATTCTGTCAAAGAATTCGACTTTGTCAAAAATCCAGATGAACCATGCATTTACAGTAAGATTGTAGGGAGAATTGTTGTATTCCTCGTCTTGTACGTGGATGACATTCTCTTAATAGGAAATGATATTCCTATGCTACAGTCAGTCAAAAGATTCTTGTCATAGAGGTTCTCCATGAAGGACCTGGGTGATGCCTCCTACATTCTGGGGATCTAGATCTATCGTGATAGATATAAACGGATGTTGGGACTTTTGCAGTCCAGGTACATAAACACCATACTGAAAAGATTCAGTATGGATGATTCTAAGCGCGGTAATCTACCGGCTTGTCACGGAATCATCCTTTCCAAAGAGATGGCTCCCAAGACTGATTTGGAAAGGGCTCGCATGACAACTATTCCGTACGCATCTGCGGTAGGCCCTATAATGTATGCGATGTTATGTACCCGACCAGATGTAGCTTACGCATTGAGCATTGTAAGCCGGTATCAGTCAAATCCAGGGGAGAAGCACTGGATAGCGGTAAAGAACATTCTCAAGTACCTAAGAAGGACTAAGGAGATGTTCTTGGTGTATGGCTGAAAAGACCTCCAGATCAAGGCCTTTGCTGACTACAGCTTCCAGAGTGACAAGGATGACTCCAAGTCCATGCCAGGTCATGTCTTTACCCTCAATGGAGGGGCGGTCTATTGGAAGAGCTCCAAGCAGGAAACCGTTGCTGACTCGATGATGGAAGCGGAGTACATAGCTGCTTCCGATGCCGCAAAAGAAGCTGTCTGGATGAAGATGTTCCTCACAGAACTTCAGGTGGTTCCAACCATTGTTGATCCAATACCGCTGTATTACGACAACAACGGTGCTATAGCTTTAGCGAAGGAACCCAGGTCCTATTAGAAGTCCAGACACAATTTGAGGCGGTACCACCTGATCAGGGAGATCGTAGATCGCCGGGAGATCGAGGTGAAGAGAGTAGATTCGGAGATTAACACTGCAGATCCACTCACGAAGGCCATACCACAGACTCAGTTTGAGCGGCTGATCGAGATGATAGGTCTTTGATAAGCCAGTACATGGCCTTAGTGCAAGTGGGATATTGTTAGTGTATATGCCCTAGAGGCCATTACTGTATCATACTACTTTTTATATTACTTAATGGAAGCTTGGGGTATTCACAGTTGTATAAACAGTCTTGCTCAAAATGGTAGTATGCTACTTGGTTTGTTTCTACTTTAATATGTGCATGTGTTTCTTTTTGCACACTACTTATACATATGAGTGGAGGCCTTAGGATCTTTGCTTGATTACCAGCGTGGTGATGGCAGTCACGCTAGTAGGGGCTGGGTAGTCTATAAGCACATCCATATACAGGTCCCTAGTCATCGGATTATTGAGACGGGGCATCGATACTCCGGAGTAAACTAGTGTATACGCTTCTTATCCCAGCAGGGGAGATGGTCTGTCCCACAGCCATTAGTACGTCGTACTAGAGATAGTATGCAGGTGCTCGTTTGGTTACGAGTACACTGGACAGGACTCGTCGGGAACTGCTGGTTGCTACTATACCTATGATCATATAGCAGTTCCCTGGTGACAGGAGTACAGCTTAGTCCGTCGACTTGACACTGCTACTTCGCCTCGAGTGTGTTCCCACTGTACTTTGATTACTACCCTACCACGGCTCAAAGGAGTCGTGCAAACAGGTAGTAGTTGGGTGCAGCCCCGAAGCACTTGGAGGCAGTAGCGGTTAGACATGATTCGTCTCTCCCGGTATTGGGGGTTGATATCGCGCTGTGTCTAGGAGAGCCATTACACAAAGTCCCTGGCCAGGGAAAGTGAGATTTATTGGTAGGTGTTCCTGTAGCTTCTCAGGGTGTTCTGGGCTACACTCCGGCACGACTTGTACCGCTATTAGGGGTCTGACGTTTACCGTCCCGTAGGCCCGACATGCGATACTCATAGACGAACAGACCGGACTGTACGTAGATTTTCACATTCAGGCTCAGTAGGAGTTCGAATGGGGTTTACCTCGTCGGCCTTCTTATCGACATCTACCTGGGGAGAGTTACGTACAGCTAGTGCCGCTTGCGGTCTGTGGTTAAACCCACTGCCAGCGTAGTGTCGAGTCTTTAGAGTCCCACACAGAGAGTTTCCCTGCACTGGGCAAAAGGTGTAGAGGCCGTATGGTTTTACGGCAGGGCTACGATCACTTATGTGCACTTGTGTGCGTATGATGTTCGGGTAGACAATACTAGTGGGCTTTTGTTTAAGCCGGATCCTAGTATTGTATGGATGGATTAGTTTTGTCTTCTGTGCATTCGTATTCTACGGAATGCGGATGTGGGTGTTTATGCACAGTTGTGAGGAGCGAAGAAGGAGGTGCCTCATTTGGGTTTTGACCATTGACTTGGTCAAAACCATTATGAGGTGGAGGAAAATATTTACTAATCCTTTTAATGATAATTGTGTTATGGCTAATTGCTTTGACCATGTCGACCATTTGACCTAGTTGACCATTGTTGACTTGGATATTTTTGTGAGCTCTAGACTCTTCTTTTGGGTTGGATTTAACTTGACTTGATAATGGTCAAATCAATGGTAACCATCACAATTTATCATGACAAAAGATTGGTAATTATTTTTCTTATGCATCATTTTATCTCTTGCTCATTCTCTCTCATCAAAAGAGAGCTCCCATGGTTGCTTCTTCTTCCTCCTCACTACAAAATCCTTTAGCTCTCATGTGTTGAGAAAATAAGGATCTAAATAGACAAACAAATTCATCTTCTTCCTTTACATCACCTAGGACATCAAGCATAGAAAACTTGTTGCCCTAGTTACCTCATCTTGAGGTGGAGCTCGGACTACAGACTCTCGGGTGGATCGTCTTCGACTCTAGGAGGCCGTGGAGGTGACCAAGATCCGGATCGATCCTCGGAGCTCACATGGACGAGGAGGACAGCGGAGAAAAGAACCGTAGGACTTGTTGCATGAGGTATAATCTCCTAAGCAATGTAGATAGAACCTCTAGTTGTTTGTTAGAAATGGTTTGGCAAAGATCCTTTAGTGTTAGTCTATGTTTCCATGTAAGAAAGTTTTGATTTTTTACTTGTTCCGCCTCCTCGCTAGCTTGCGGGGTGAGCGACATAGACATACACAGTTTCAGTGGGAGAGTATCACCTATGGTTGCCATCGGATTGTATATTGGTTTTGAACCCATGTTATTTTATACCAAGCATGCTTTGTAATATAATATCTGTTTCTTTGATAGACAATGAAGGATATCATTTTGTATTGCAGCATAATGTTATTAACATTAAATTGAATCAAGAGTTCAATTGTTGTGGTACACTTAATAACCGGATATACGTCCTGAATCAACACAGTTTTCAACATACAACACACAAATAAAAGGAAATTTTCAGATATAAATGAAGCTTTTCTTTGCCATTGTAGACTTGGTCATATTAATGAAACAAGACTAAACAAGCTTCATAAAGATGGATATTTAAATTCTTTTAAGTATAAATCTTATGCGACTTATCAGTCTTGTATCAAAGGGAAAATGACCAAAACTCCGTTTACTGGACACGGAGAAAGAGATACAGAGCTCTTGGGCCTCATACATAGTGATGTATGTGGGCCAATGTATACACATGTAGAGGCGGTTTTTCTTACTTCTTAACTTTTACTGATGATTTCTCAATATTCGGTCATTTGTTCTTGTTAAAGCATAAGTCTGAAGCTTTCGAGAAATTCAAGGAGTACAATCTTGAAGTAGAAAAACAAACTGGAATGAGCATCAAAATGCTTCGATCAGATCGAGGTGGTGAGTATCTTAGTATAGAGTTTTCGAACCTCCTAAAAGAGAATGGGATTCTCTCTCAACTCACTCCCCCTTACACACCACAGCACAAAGGTGTGTTAGAGCGATGGAATCGAACCCTATTAGATATGGTACGATCCATGATGAGTGATGCTGAGTTGCCCCTCTCCTGTTGGGGGCATGCATTGGAGACTGTAGCTTTTCTGTTGAACAGGGTTCAAACCAAGACCGTATCTACCACTCCATATGAGATATAGTGTGGGAAGAGAGCATCCCTTAAGCGAGTTAAGATTTGGGGTTGTCCGGCTTTTGACAAAACGCAGAATCCGGACAAACTCGAGACACGATCAGTCAAGTGTGTATTTGTGGGATATCCAAAAATTTCATATGGATATCTTTTCTACCACAAGGAGGAACAAAGGGTGTTTGTTTCTCGAAATGCCACATTCTTAGAAAATGTGTCATGACCCGAAGGTACGGAACGTGACTGGCACTTAAATTACGAAACGTCTCAAGGCGTACGTAATCTAAGTAAACCAAAGCCAAGAAATCTAAACCAATTAAAGAAATAGAGTGTAGGAAAACCTTAATTTAAAAGATGATTTTAACCAAAACAAGTCGCATTAAACATTTAAGAAAAAACATCAAAATTCTCGAAAATTTCGGCAGAGTCTCCTTTGTAAATACTGGCCCCCAAACGGGTACAACACATGAAAATAAATATACATGAATAAAGGCATCCCCAAACGGGAGCTAGCTCTTCGCCAAAGGCGGAATCACAGCCACATGTAATGGATATATCATAAAAATACGAAATAAGCTTGATAGCATAACAACATTATGTCGGCCCAAGTGAGCATCGACACCAAACCACAAATACAAGTCTCACAAATCTCACCGTCTAGTCCAATATTCAAGGGTAGATGGAGTATACTAGATACAAATAAAATACACGGTGGGAGCAAAAGAAAATCCTCCAAAAACCCACTTATGAGCAAGTTTCAAGTCGAAGCAAAGGAAGCAGAATAGGAGTACACCCGCCGCTACAGTGCTGACGGGTCAGACCTGCAAGATACTGTGGCACAACGGTGGTGTGTTGTCAACTCGTGAGTAGTAAGTAACATATAATAAGGCTATCATAAGCATGCACGCAGTGCGTCACAACCTACGTATATCAATATGATACGATGTACTAGCATGAATATGAATGCATAATCAACGCGAAATCATGATATGTCTAATATGAGAAGATCTATATCTTTAACTTGGTAAAACCTTTTGTAAAATAAAACTGGATTATAATCAGTGAAATCATCAGAAATGTCCGTGTCAAATATCGACACAATATGTTTATCAAATAAATCGTCAGAAATGTCCGTGTCAAATATCGACACCAAATCCTCAATATCTTAGGCTCCGTCAGTCCGGATCGGCCCATATCATCAAATCACACGACTACTATCGGTATCCTCCAGATATCCGCCGTGCCAGACATCACCGGTAGCTAGTCTTCCTCTGCCAGGCTCATCGTCATCCTCACAAAAACACTCTCGCCCCGTGGTACCATACCGGGCACACTATGTACCCGAAACGGTTCATCTTACTCCTCGAATTGGATCTCGAAAACCAACAGCAATCATGAAAACTCATGGTGGACAACACATACATCACAAGAAAACCGCAACTTGCAATTTAAAATGATAATAAGTTTTTATAAAATTCTTACGGTTTTCCCCAAAATCCAGAAATGTCATAAATACCGAAATCCTCGAAAAGAATCACAATATATAAAAATGTCAGTGATATGGAAATCTATGATACGGTAGTATATACCATGCAGAGTACGGCCAGAAACTATGCATGAATCATGATGTAATGAGTTATGTATGTATGACTAACATCCCTACGTATACATTTTAAAAACATATGCAATCAGTTATGTCATATGACTAACAACCCTACGTATACATTTTAGTGAAATGAATGTACAAATATAAGTTTATGAATCATATATGATGCAAATGCATTAATATTAGTTCTAAGCAAGTTCTATAGTGTTCGTGACATAGCAATTACCAATGGCGTGTGTGTTCGCAAAATAGTGCACGTGCGGCAGGAACAAATGGTAATGGTGCAAGTGTCCTATAAGATGATATCCCATATATCTTTTTACACATGTAACGATGCGATGAAATGAGATGGCTAACTAGGAAACTACGCATATAATGCAAATACTATAAATACTACTAAACCATCGGGCGCCTTGTGCCATCCAGACGATCCCCCTATAGATGTATACATCTACTCACCGGGACGCCTCGGCTAATCTGATCCGATCTCCACCCTGTCTTCCTGCGCCGCTTCCGGCTCCTCTGCACCCGATCCTAGAATCGCGCACAAGCAATAAAAAGGATAAATATACTAATAGTCACGGAACAAACGACACAAATCAATAACGCGTACTAACAAGACGCGCACACTCTTGGTGCACAGAACACGCCCGCGACAACGCCACAAACTACAACTAGGGTCGCTATACGTGACCACAACCATGTCTAAAAGCCAATCGCGCATTCATAACTCATTAAATATTATACGAAATATGTTGCATATCGTCAAAACCTCAACTTTAACTCAAATCGATTTCTTTTAAAAACCTAGTTTGTAAAGTTATCTAATTTGAAAAATTTTGAAGCACTTAGCAACTTAACAACTAAACTAAATTTTGCATGTTATAAAGTGTTAAATTACACATTGTAATCATGATCAATTTATAAAACCATAACTTGATTTAAACCCCTTTCTTGAATTTTCTAAATCTACGAATTAAAACCATATTGAACACTTAATTAAGCTAGATTAAAGTAATAACCAAAAATTAAACCATAGGGTTAGGATTTATACCTCACAATTTGAGATCAAACCTGCAATTCTAAGCATCCAAAATGCTAACTTTGCACCAAGATCCAAGCTAGAATTGAGCAAATAATAGTGGGTAAAGATTAAATGAGGAATTAGTGAGGTTTTGTATTTGATTTTTGATGGAAATTCAAAGAATTTTTGAAGAAGATGAGGTGGAGAAAATTGGGGGACAGCCATGGGGAGGCTCGACCTTAGCAAGGGGGGAAAAGAAAAGTGAGGATGTGTGTCTAGAAGTGTGTAGAAACATCTCAAACTCAAGTCAACAACCTATACTTCTTTGTCTCCTCATTTTCTTTTCATTTAATTTCTTGAAGTGGAAAAGAACAATGAAGTGGAGAATGGGGCAGCTAGGCTCGGCCAACAGTAGAAAAGGATGTGTGTGGGTTTGTGTGGGTGTGTGTAGATGTTTGCAGGTCAAGAAAACCTCTCCTAGCTCATTAATGCATTTCACATTATTTTAAATTTTTATTTTATTTTATTTCAATTTCCTTTTTACCCTAGAACCCACTAGAATTTGAGACAAGTTATAAAAAGAACATGTTACTAACTAGGTTTAAGTTGTCATGGTTCACTTTTGTACAATTAACCCATTCCAATTTGTAATTTACACTAATTTAATGTATAAATGAAAGCCTATAATAATAGTTAAAATAATTAATTAAGGAAAAATATTTAAGTAAACTAACAATTTATAAGTGACTAAACAAATACGAATTACTAGCAATTACCTAGTTAAAATAGGTGTTTTTAAGTCTATGTTGAAAAATAATTATAGTTAAATTTTACGAAAAATGTGATTTATATTACCGGTTAACCGAAATTTCACCTAAATGATTTATTGATTTATTTATTTATTTTTAAAACGTTGCAATCTTCTCCACTTAAGAAAATTCGGTCCCCGAATTTAAAATCTAACTACGCGTATCCTCGAAAAGATAGGAATTTTTCTCCCGCATCTCGACCTCGGCTTCCTACGTGTCCTTTTTGCCGCTCGGACCACGCCAAATAACATTTACGGACGGTACATCCTCGAACCTCGGTTTCTTCACCTGCCGATCTTGAATGACTATCGGCTGCTCTTGCGAAAGAAAGATTCGCTCCAGCTGGATCGTATGATGCTGTATCGTGTGAGAGGGGTCATGAAGATACTTGCGGAGCATCGATACATGAAACACGGGGTGAACATCTAGAAAGCCAGGTGGAAGAGCCAAACGATAACCACTGCACCGACACGCTTGAGAATCTCTAAGGGACCCACATATCTGGGACTAAGCTCCCCTTCCTTTCCGAATCTCAACACGCCCTCCATCGATGAAACCCTTAAGAAAACATGATCTCCAACGGCGAACTAAAGTTGTAACGACGTCCATCCACATAAGATTTCTGCCCGCTTTGGGCCGCTCTCAACATATCCTGAATCACTGAATCTTTTCGGTCGTATCCTACACAAACCGTGTCCCCAAAATATTGCTCTCACTGAGATCTATCCAACAAACGGACGATCGACATCCCTCCCCATAAAACGCTTCAAGGGTGCGATCTGAATCGTCTCTTGGAAGCTGTTATTGTAGGAAAACCTTATCAAGGGCAAGTGGTGATCCCAACTGCCACCGAATCTAGAACGCCAACTCGGAGCATGTACTCAAGAATCTATATGGTCTGCTCTGATTAACCGTCGGTCTACGGATAGAAAACTGCACTGAATCCCAATTGGTGTCCAAAGCCTCCTAAAGTTTCTGCCATAGTCGGCTGATGAACTGAGTGCCTCTATCGGAAACATTACAAGTCGGAACTCCATCTTATCAACATACATCTGAATATACTGAACGAGTCCGAAAGTTGACTTATCTGGTAAAAGGTGAGCTGCTTTCGTCGATCTGTCTACCATCACCCAATTAGAGTCATATTCTTGACTGGTCCTAGGTAGACCCACAATAAGATCCATAGAAGTCTGTTCCCATTTCCACTCCAGAATGGGCAAAGGTTGTAATTCTCCTGCTGGCCTCTGATACTCGGCCTTGACTTTCTGACAAGTCGGCATCCTGAAACAAAATCTGTGACATCTCTCTTCATTCTTTGACACTAGTAGACATCTCTTAAGTCATGATACATCTTGGTGGAAACCGGATAAACACTATATGTCGATTGGTATGCCTCCTCTAAACTTTCACATCATGGTCCCGCGGAATCTGGTACGCACGGTCGAATCCTAAATCGTAGCATTCCTTGATCATAAATCACGAACTTTGAATCTCTGCCCCGTCAAACCTGCTTGTTCAGTTGATAAAACTGCACATTTGTTATTATATTTTTCCTACTATTTCTATATTAGAAAAGGTGTTTATTATAATATATGATACATATGAGGGTTTATCTATAAAAAGACTGTTTTCATGTATTTATATATTATAATTAGCATTTGGTAGGAAAATGTATGCAAAAAATATCATTGACCAAATCTTAAGAAAACAAACTCTACTAAATATCATTTGAGTTGTTGTGCAGAATTTTCAGGACTAAAATGAAGGAAATCAAGTTGTTAAAGCAAACCTGCCTAATTAAGAAAAAAAAACTTAGAAATCAAGTCTGGCAGCAACTACGAGAAGATTTCCAAGTTCCAAAGGTTCCAGAGATCACCACATGTCACAAAGATCAAGCCACAGAAAAATGATCCAACGATCCCTCTTTTTGGCCGCGGATCAGCGGCCAAACCCCCCTATTAGCCGCGAATCCGCCGCGATTTGGAAGACTTAGGAGATGGGATTTTCTCTATTGGATACTAACTACTTGCTTCCAAATTAGGAAGCTAATTTTCTGGCTTTGAGACTATAAATAAAGACCGAGAGCCTCTTGGAAAAATCATCAAGCCGACGAGATCACGAAGTCCAACATGGCTCACGCATCCAGGCTGATCATCAACTGTTCGTCTACCTCCTTGGAAGAGATCGAGAAGCAAACTTGTATTTGTAATCATTTTCTAAGGGATCAAAGTGTAATGAATATTGTTGATTAATAAAGGTAGTTCTTTTTCTTATTCTATTTCTTCATAGTTTAATTAAGCATTTTCTCTCCATCTCTCTTTCTCCTAACATGAACGAGTAATTCTCCGCTTGTTAGGGTTCGTAGGATTAGGGTAGGCTAATGGATGATGAAGATCCTTAAACACTTTTTAAGTCCTATAAAGTTTATAACTTTATCAAAAGAATCATTAACATCCTAATCGGGCGCGCTACCAATTCATTGTTAGTCTTGACCGCAATTAGAGATTAGATTAATAATTGTTTTACTAAAGGCTAGATATGAACGGAGTCCCATGTCGAGATAGTGGTTAAGAGTGGGATTCCTTTTCCCTCCAGAAACCCTAATCTGTATGCATCAATGTCGTTCTAGTTTTAAATCTATTAATGGATAAAAAGGGTAACTTTTAATTAATCACCCATAACTACTAAATCCTAACGAACCCTACAAGCCCTCTTATTATATTAACTACATCCCTAAAATAATCTAGATCTATATATTTTGCATTCTTGTTTAACGTAGATCTAGAAACCTTTCGACAAAATTCTTTATTCCTCCTCTCTTTTTCAACACATCTAAAGTAAGAGTAAAAGGTTCCACGTTTCCCTGAGGACGACCCGTACTCATCTCGGTCTAGCTACACGCGACACCGTTCTGATTGCGGTTATTCTACAAACACACTTTTTCACACCAATCAAATGGCGTCGTTGCCGGGGAGACGTGCGTAATTTTTTAGTCTTACTATTTGTGTTGAATTCTTATACGATCTATATCATAAATAAAACAAAACTGCAAATTGTATATTTAACGATTATTGTGTGAATTTTGCGAAGGAATCTGGAGTCACAGACTTGAGGATACAGAGTGACAGAGACATTCATCAAGATCCAGAGGAGTGCAGGAGGCCACGTAGCAAAAATCAACACCTGATCCCTCTTCCTTGCGGCGGAACCGTGGCCGGTAGTGCACATCGGTGGCGGAAGCGCGGCCAGTTAGGGGATTTAGGGCTGCAAACTTCTCTGGTATATTTTTCTATATCTTTCTCTCACCTCTGAAATCCAATAAAATATCTTTTCTGCAGGATTCTTTGCAAAAATATCGCCGCTCAAAAATCTTTTTGCAGTTCTGTTTTGCGGTTTGTTTTTGCATATTTTAATACGGATTTTTAAAGGGCAAAACCAAAATTCAGATTAGGTAGGGATTTCATCACCCTTCCTAAGCCCCACAAATCACAAACCAAGCATCTGCATCAACCCTACATTAATTTAAAATATATTTAGACCAGACTCTAAGGACTGTCGCGCTCAATAAGGACAGAGGAAGGTCGTGGGTAATCTATCGCTTATCCGCATAACTTTTGTGGTGTCTAGGCAAGTGTTTCTGAGGCGAGTGGTTACTTAATTTGGACCACTACTTTCATAGTGGGGAGCCTCCCACTCACCTGGCACTTACCTGGCTACAAGGGTAGTAAAGAGGCGGTAGAGGATTTATCCTGCGGCTTGTCCTTTGGAAGTCTAGGAGCGGTTTAGAGACAGACCTAGGTAACCATAGTTCTAGGGTTGTTTGTGCATTTTTGTGTGATTTGTCTAAATCCGTCATTTTTCAAAACAAACCAACTATTTCTCCCATTTTTACGCCTTCCCCCTTTTTCTCTTCTTATAATGGGTGACCTAAACAGAAGAACACTTGCCGAGCTTTACTGTCCACAACCAGATATCTCTTGTTTTCGTAATCCTTTCGGTATACCGTCCGACTCTTCCATGTCCTTAAGAGATCATATAGAACAAGAGGGAAGAAACAGTTGGCTCCCTTAGTCTAGGTCTTATCGACCGTATCCTAATCCTACACCTGTTTCAGTTCATACCGAGAGTGAGGAAGCCCCTAGACGAATGTCCATTGCTGAGCATATAGTTAGGGCTAAAGGCCAAAGTTTCAACCCGGACCATTATCAACCATCACCACCACTGTCCAAAGAAGAGTTTGATAGGCGGTTTGTGGCATATAAGATGTCTATTGAAAATAGCCAACCAACCAACCCTTATCAATATTCTTCTTATTATAATATTGATCCTACTCCCACCCAATTTTCGCAACCATTCTATTCCTATCAATCCAATCCGACTTTTCCACCTTCTCTAGACAGTTCTTCTAATCAGTCATTTGGGAGTTTTAATTACCCACAGGAATTTCAATCTTATACTGAAACCCCTTATCAACCCAAGACTAGTCTGGAGCAGACATTAGAAAAATTTCTGGAATTGTCGAACCAAATTAGGAAGAAAACAACAGAGTGGATGCAAGCAAAGAATTTCAAACCTGCCCAAAAATTTTCAGTATATGATTCGGGCATAGGACAAAATGAGAATTTGGGTAGTGAGACAGAACTGTACACCCTTCCTAATCAAACCTCCCCATTCCAAACTGAAATCCACAACTCCAGTTTCATAGATTCATCAAGTACACCAAATAGAATGTCTGATAAGTTGTGTGACTTTGTAGTGTTTGATTTACCCGACTGTGAAGGGTCCATTTCAAATGAAACCATACCAAACCCTTGTGATTTCTACACCTCCACTCTTGAACCAAAACTGGTTGAAAACCATATACTTTTGATGAGGTATTTGAGAATTTTAACCTTCACTTGAATGAGGCGATTGACGTTGGGGATATACTGATTGATGAACCCGAAATTTTGGATGATTTTGTCCCTCCAATTCATCAAATCCTTTCACTTCCTTGTGGTCATCATCTTGAGCCTTTAATTCTTCACGAACCCCAAATATGTCTTGAAGTTGATGATAATGGTATACCCGAAGATCAGACCGAAATACAGCCTCCATCTTCCACATCTGGTTCAGCAACACTCGACACACCAATTTGTTTACCCATTTCACCTTCTACTTTCTCCGGTTCTTCTTCTGTTCCTATAGTTTCAGTGAGATTTGATGAATCACAATCTGTTAATTCAAGTTCAATAATACCAGAAATTCAACTTGATTTGGATATTTTTGAAAATGAGGTAGATGAGTTTTTCGAGTCCTCTACCTCAATAATTTTTGAATGAAGTAGGATAAATTCTGGCACAAAACTCTTTGACAGCAAAATATTCAATCACACCATTGATAAAAGTTTTGAAGAACTTTTTGCTGACGAACTTGAATTTTTAAACAATACGGATTTTTTGATTTATCAATCTCCACCTATAGAGGTTGAACCGTCACCATTCCTTCTTCCTAATCATTCACATTCATCCTCATTCTTTCTTTTCTCTAATTTCAAACCCTTTCCAGACCACATCTTATCCCTTCCCCATTTTTTCTTGACTCGATACAACACATTCTTCCACCAACCTATACGCTATACTAATAAAATCTTTGAATGGTTTGTGTTAACTTTTGGTCTTTGTAAAGTCTTACTTTGACCAAATGACTCACCCCCTCTTAAAATACTTCATATTGTCAACTCATGTTTGAGGGGGGGTATATTTTTTGCTCTTGAACATAACTTTTGTCCTCAAATTTGTGAGCCAAAAATAAGTTTGGGGGAGGATTTACACTTTCATATATTCTTTCCCCCATTAATAATGTCCCCCCCAAGCTTACACGTTTTTGTGATCCAGCAGATAGCAACAGTGAGGACACTGTTGAAAACAGGTTTGGGGGAGGTTTGTGTTTATTTACGTGTTACTTTGCATTATACTATATATAAGCACAAATTTTTTTTGATAATAAAAGAATAGAAAGTGAAAAATTATATATGAAAGATAGGAATAGTTTAAGAAAACCAAGAAAATTAGAAGTTTTCTTAAACGTACTGGTAATAAGTAGTTATGAGCCGTTGTCCCAAGGGTTAGTAAGATGAAGGAAGTCACTAATCTGAGGATAAAAATAGTCTAAAAAATAGTTTCTATTCTGGAAGCCAAACATTTGAATGTTGATACCCCACTATATGCACTTACACACGTCTTGAAACTCGGGATAGTAGAGGATACCTTGAAATGCTCTTGTCTAAAAGCCAAAGTATGAAGGAAATAATAAATGAAGAAAATATAAAAATGGTGAAAAGAAAAATGAACACTGGTTTTGTTATCGCCAAGGCATCAATAAAAAAATATAGCGAGGGTGCTTCATCACCTAGTGCCTTAGACCAACAGGTCTGGGAGTCACTGCTAAGCCTTAGGTGGTGCAAGACGAGGAAAATACTATCACCTAATCAGCAAGCACATAAGTAATCGGTTGGTTAGTACCTCCAGAAGTATTAACGGTCGCAAGAAAATGTGTGAGCAAATCTTAGTATTCATCAAATTAAAAAGTACTGAGGTAGATGGACAAGAGTATGATAGCTTGAATTGAATTCTCCGAGTGTAGGGATGTTCTTTACATACACATAGGGTTATATGATCATTGTTTGGATGAAAGGTAGGAATGAAGAATAAGACGATGTTGTATTGAGGGATGATGTGATTTCTAACATCTTTTCATGACTATTAAGATAGGGCTCATGACAACAGAAAAGCTAGTGTAGTTGGAAACTCTTATTTTCAAAGTCTTTCTTTTATGGTTCTTATCTTTATATGTAAATTTCACCATCTCTCTTTTATTATAGGATTTTGTGGGTGTAATCCGCTGAAAACCCTCAGGAGACAACACTCCTTCTACTAGGGACACCTAGAGGTTTAACGGCTTGTTGCACGTGATCAGTGCAATCGTGTTTGCCTATGAAAGTGTGCTTAGTTTTCTTCTTTCTTTTTCTCCTTCTCTTGAATAAACTAGTTTGCTCGGGACGATCAAAGATAAGTTTGGGGGTATTTGTTCAGTTGATATAACTGCACATTTGTTATTACATTTTTCTTACTATTTCTATATTAGAAATAGTGTTTATTATAATATATGATACATATGAGGGTTTATCTGTAAAAAGATCGTTTTCATGTATTTATATATTATAATTAGCATTTGGTAGGAAAATGTATGCAAAAAATATCATTGACCAAATCTTAAGAAAACAAACTCTACTAAATATCATTAGAGTTGTTGTGCAGAATTTTCAGGACTAAAATCAAGGAAATCAAGTTGTTAAAGCAAACCTGCCTAATTAAGAAAACAAAACTTAGAAATCAAGTCTGGCAGCAACTACGAGAAAATTTCCAAGTTCCAATGGTTCCAGAGATCGCCACATGTCACAAAGATCAAGCCACAGAAAAATGATCCAACGATCCCTCTTTTTGGCCGCGGATCCGCGGCCAAACCCCCCTATTGGCCGCGGATTCGCCGTGATTTGGAAGACTTAGGAGATGGGATTTTCTCTGTTGGATACTAACTACTTGCTTCCAAATTAGGAACTTAATTTTCTGGATTTGAGACTATAAATAAAAAATGAGAGCCTCTTGGAAAAATCATCAAGCCGACGAGATCACGAAGTCCAAGACGGCTCACGCATCCAAGTTGATCATCAACTGTTCGTCTACCTCCTTGGAAGAGATCGAGAAGCAAACTAGTATTTGTAATCATTTTCTAAGGGATCAAAGTGTAATGAATATTGTTGATTAATAAAGGTAGTTCTTTTTCTTATTCTATTTCTTCGTAGTTTAATTAAGCATTTTCTCTCCATCTCTCTTTCTCCCAACATGCGGGAGTAATTCTCCGCTTGTTAGGGTTCGTAGGATTATGGTAGGCTAATGGATGATGAAGATCCTTAAACACTTTTTAAGTCCTATGAAGTTTATAAACTTTATCAAAAGAATCATTAACATCCTAATCGGGCGCGCTACCAATTCATTGTTAGTCTCGACCGCGATTAGAGATTAGATTAATGATTGTTTTGGTAAAGGCTAGATATGAACGGAGTTCCATGTCGAGATAGGGGTTAAGAGTGGGATTCCTTTTCCCTCCAGAAACCCTAATCTGCTTGCATCACTGTCGTTCTAGTTTTAAATCTATTAATGGATAAAAAGGGTTCACCCATAACCACTAAATCCTAACGAACCCTACAAGCCCTCTTATTATATTAACTACATCTCTAAAATAATCTAGATCTATATATTTTGCATTCTTGCTTAATGTATATCTAGAAACCTTTCGACAAAATTCTTTATTCCTCCTCTCTTTTTCAACACATCTAAAGTAAGAGTAAAAGGTTCCACGTTTCCCTGAGGACGACCCGTACTCATCTCGGTCTAGCTACACGCGACACCGTTCTAATTGCGGTTATTCTACAAACACACTTTTTCACACCAATCACTGCTCCATGATTTCCGACCAACAAACGTCATCGGACTGTGCCACACTGATACGATCAAATAACGGTGGATGTGCACGGACACGGACAAGTTGTCCCCCGATCGAAGTAGACTCGAACTGTACTCGGCTATCACATAGAATTTGCCAATCTGCCGTCGACTGTCTCTGAACTGTGCTGCACTAGAAAAGCTACCTCTGGCTTCCTACTCAAAACATCTGCCACAGCATTCTCTTTGCCCGAATGATAATTTATCTCACCGTCATAGTCTTTCACTAGCTCCATCCAGCTACGCTGTCTCAATTTAGATCTTGCTGCTGAAACAAAAGCACTACAAACTCTGGTGGTCCGTAAATATCTAGCACGACTTGTATCCAAATCTTAAGTGTAAAAATCACTGCAGGCATTTCTAAATTATCCGTGGAATAGTTCTGCTCATGCTTCTTCAATTGCCGAGAAGCATTACAATAACCAACAAAACTGCCCGATCCTGAAGGGAAAATAATATTGGCGCCGTAATCAAACGAGTCTTCAACTATTAAAATCTCCGCTCGTATACCTCAGTCCAACGAAAAGAAACTCCCTTCCGGGCCAACCTGGTCAACGTTGCAGCTATTTATGAAAAATCCTGTACGAAATGTCAATAGCATCCGTCCAAACCCAAAAATGGTGCGAACTTCCGTCACTGATACCCGTGTGGGCCAATGCTGCACGTCATCGATCTCATTCGGTTCCATACATATACTATCTCTCGTAACCACGTGACCTAAGATGTCAACACCATCCAACCAGAAAATACACTTAGATAATTTAGCGAATAGCTGGTATTCTCTCAAAGTCTGCAATGAAATCTTCAATTACTGCCCAGGCTCCACTCGGCTCCAAATGTACACTAAGACGTCCTCAATGGACATGATGATAGACTGATCAAGAAACGGCCTGAATATACGGTTCATTAAGCCCATAAATGCTGCAGGAGCATTGGTGAGCTCGAACGACATAACCAAAACTCATAACGCCCGTAACTTGTGTGAAAAATAATCTTCGGAATAACATCCTCTCGAACCCACAACTGGCAGTAGCCTGACCGCAAGTCAATCCTCGAGAAATGTCCCGCACAGTAACCCAATCAACTAACGATAATCACTATATAGACGCAAGCGGCCGTCCTTCTGACGAACAGGACAGGAGCTCCCCAAGGTGACGCACTCGGACAAACAAGCCCTTTATCCAACAATCTTGCAACTGTTCCTTCAGTTCTCAGCTCTGCCGGGTCCATCCGATATGGCTGTAAAAGAAAAGGCTCCGTGCCGGAAATCAAGTCAAAGAAGAACCCAACATCGCGCTCTAGCGACAAACCAAACAACTTGTCAGGAAAGATATCTTGAAATTCCCTCACAAATGGAACTTGGTCCAACGATACCTCTGCGGCTCCAACATGACGAACATACGCAAAGAATCCCTGACATCCTTTCTTCGGGAGCTGACAAACGCGAAGAGAAGAAATCAAATCGGGAAGAGTGGCGCTAAGGTCTCTTTGAACAACGAGAACTGGCTCACCCTAGAAACTAAATATGACTGTCACCTCACGGCAGTCCATGGATACCTAACACGTGGCTAACCACTCCAAGCTCAGAAAAACTTCGAAGTCAAACATATCGGGAAGAATCAAATCAACAAAAGAATCCTTATCTCAGATGCGAACGAATCACGAATGAACAACATATCGAGCGACCAAAAGATTAGCCTGTCACAATGGCGTCTATCTAACACCCTCTGAGCTAGCATACTAGTAAAAATCCACTTTTGTCATGACCCGATGTCCGGCCCATAACCGAGACATAACCACGTAACGTCTATAGGCGTAACGCGACTAAGTAAGCCGAAACGTAGAAATCAAAATCATTAAAAGTAGTGAGTGTTGAAAACATTGGTTTAGAAACATTTAGAAAACTCGAGTAAAAATCATTAAAGTTTGTTATTTTCTTAAAAATTTCGGCAGCACCTCCTTTGTAAAAACTAACCACGAAACCGGGTACAAGACATGGTATTGTAAGTCCACGTTGCGCATCCCGGTTCATACGGGGAGGCGGAAACGGCGAAAAACAATAATTTTGGCTCAAGGCAACATGGACTCAAAAGCAAGGATCTTTGCTAAACAAGAAACTAGTAAACTACTAGAGGTTTTAACTACTATGCTGTAGAAAGTATACCTCATGGAACCGGTCCTTCGGGTCTTCATTCCGCCGTCCCGCTCGTCCATCCAAGCTCCAAGCGTCGATCCGGACCTTGGGCACCTCCGCGGCCTTCTTGAGTCGAAGACGATCCACCCGAGAGATGTACACCGAGGTCCACCTCGAGCCGAGGCAACTAGGGCAAAGAGATTGCTAGTCAAGAAGCCCTAGGATGTGTAGAGGAGATGTATGGATGTATTTGTCTTTGTGGGATCTTTTTCTCTTAACACATGAGATCAAAAGATGAGATCAAGAGGAGAAAGAAGATGGAGAAGGCTTAGCAACCATGGAGCTTTTCTTTTTCTTCTCACTTCAAGAGAGAGAATGAGAAGAGAATAATGAAAAAGATTAAGCCAAATGAAATGAACCATGGTTGCAATAATACACTAAAATCATCATTACTAATCCTATCATGATAGAGTTGATGGCATATTGAATTGACCATTATCATAACTCAAGAATTAAAAAGAAAATGAAAGAAGAGTGTAGATCTCTCTTGAAGGTCAATGGTCAACACGGTCAACGGGTCAACAAAGTCAAGAGTGGTCTAAGTGGTCAAATGGTCAATGCAATTAGCCGTCACAAATCTATCACTAAAAGGATTAGTAAACAATGTCTCCGGCTCATAACGGTTTTGACCAAACGAACTGTCAAAACTCTAATGAGTGTGCCACATTACGGTTTTGGCCGAACCAACTGCCAAAACCCTAATGGGGCACCTCCTCCTTCATCGCTCCTCAAAACTGTGCATACACACCCGCATCCGCATTCCGTAAAATGCGAATGCACAGAAGACAAATCAAATCCATTTGTGCAATACTAGGATCTGGCTTAAACCAAAGCCCACTAGTATTGCCTGCCCGAACAGCATACGCACACAAGTGCGCGTAAGTGATCGTAGCCCTGCCGTAAAACCATACGGCCTCTACACGTTTCGCTCAATGCAGGGAAACTCTCTCTGTGGGACTCTAAAGATTCGACACTACGCTGGCAGTGGGTTTAACCACGGACCGCAAGCGGCACTAGCTGTACGTAACGGTCCCCGGGTAGATGTCGATAAGAAGGCCGATGAGGTAAACCCATCCGAACTCCTACTGAGCCTGTATGTGACAATCTCCGTACAGTTCGGTCTATTCGTCTGATACATCGCATGGCGGGCCTAGGGGTGCGGTGAACGTCAGTCCTCTAATAGCGGTACAAGTCGTGTCAGAGTGTAGCCAAGAACACCCTGAGATAATACTGGAAACCTACCAGTATATCTCGCTTGCCCGGGCCAGGGACTACTTGTGTAATGGCTCTCCTAGGCACAGCGCGATGTCAACCCCCTATACCGGGAGAGACGAATCCTGTCTAACCGTCACTGCCTCCAAGTGCTTCGGGACTGCACCCAACTACTACCTGTTTGCATGACTCCTTTGAGCCTTGGTAGGGTAGTAATCTAAGTACAGTGGGAACACACTCGAGGCGAAGTGACAGTGTCAAGTCGGTGGACTAAGCTGTACTCATGTCACCTGGGAACTGATAACTGACGATAGGTATAATACCAACCAACAGTTCCCGACGAGTCCTGTCCAGTGTATTCGTAACCTAACGAGCACCCGCATACTATCTCAAGTACGACGTACTGACGGCTGTGGGACAGAACGTCTCCCCCGCTGGGATGAGAAGCGCATACGCTAGTCTACTCCGGAGTATCGATGCCCTGTCTCGATAGTCCAACGACTAGAGACCTGTATAAGGATGTGCTTATGGATTACCCAGCCCCCACGAGTGTGAGCGCCATCACAACGCTGGTAATCAAGCAAAGATCATAAGGGCTCTACTAATATGTATATAAGCGATATGCTAAAAGAAACACATGCACATATTGAAGTAGAGACAAACCAAGTAGCATACTACCATTTTGAGCAAGATTGTCTATACAGCTGTGAATATCCCAAGCTTCCATCAAGTAATATACAAGCTAGTATGATACAGTAATGGCTTCTAGGGCATATACACTAACAATCTCCCACTTGCACTAAGGCCATGTACTGGCGTATCGAAGACCTATCATCTCGATCAGCCGCTCGAACTGAGTCTGGGGAAGGGCCTTCGTGAGTGGATCTGCAGTGTTGTTCTCCGTATTTACTCTCTTCACCTCGATCTCCTGGCGATCTACGATCTCCCTGATCAGGTGGTACCGTCTCAAAATGTGCCTGGACTTCTGATGGGACCTGGGTTCCTTCGCTAAAGCTATAGCGCCGTTGTTGTCGCAATACAGCAGTATTGGATCAACAATGGTAGGAACCACCTGAAGCTCCGTGAGGAACTTCTTCATCTAGACAACTTCCTTTGCGGCATCGGAAGCAGCTATGTACTCCGCTTCCATAGTCGAGTCTGCAACGGTCTCCTGCTTGGAACTCTTCCAGCAAACCGCCCCTCCATTGAGGGTAAGGACATAACCTGACATGGACTTGGAGTCATCCTTGTCACTCTGGAAGCTGGAGTCAGCAAAGGCCTCGAGCTGGAGGTCTTTTCCACCATACACCAAGAACATCACCTTAGTCCTTCTCAGGTACTTGAGAATGTTCTTTACCGCTATCAGTGTTTCTCCCCTGGGTTCGACCGATACCGGCTTACAATGCTCAATGCGTATGCTACATCTGGTCTGGTACACAACATCGCATACATTATAGAGCCTACCGCAGAAGCGTAGGGTATAATAGACATGCGATCCCTTTCCAAATCAGTCTTGGGAGACATCTCTTTGTAGAGGGTGATCCCGTGACAAGCCGGTAAATTACCGCACTTGGAATCTTCCATACTGAATCTTTTCAGTATGGTGTCAATGTACCTTGACTGTGAAAGTCCCAACATCCTCTTAGATTTATCACGATAGATCTGGATCCCCAGAATGCAGTTGGCATCGCCCAGGTCCTTCATGGAGAACCTCTGCGACAAGAATCCTTTGACTGACTGTAGCATAGGAATATCATTTCCTATTAGGAGAATGTCATCCACGTACAAGACGAGGAATACCACAGTTCTCCCTACAATCTTACTGTAAATGCATGCTTCATCTGGGTTTTTGATAAAGTCGAATTGCTTGACAGTATCATCAAAGCAGATGTTCCAACTCCGCGATGCCTACTTAAGTCCATAAATGGACTTGAGCAACTTGCACACTTTACCGCTGCTCCCTGTTCACACCATAATATTGCAATATTATATTCCTCATTCTTATTCTTTTTATAAATAAACGGGTGCTTTTGACGCATGTCTGCTACATGTTACAGGTTACAGGTTCTTGGACAGAAAACAGTGAAAACGATATAAAGATGATGAAAAAGTGGACTTTAACCAATGAACAGAAGATCTTGATCAAGCCTACATCAAAGATAAAATTCACAAAGTACAAGGCAAAGCAAGGTCCAAGATTACAAGCGAACGGTTAAAAAGCCATTGCAAATTGTTCACTGGAAATCTGGAACCAACCTAAAAGCCCAAATGGAAAAGGACATATGGAAACAGGAAGACCAAGTCAATAAGAGCTAGCCCAAGAAAAATGATATTCCAAAGACACTATTGGGCCGCGGAACCGCGGCCAAACAGGGCCTTGAGCCGCGGTTCCGCGGCCATACAGAGCAATTAAAAGCTAAACTTTTTACCATAATTTATTGGCAGTGCTGACTAGTCAACCTAAGGGCTGTTTTTGTAATTTCAGACATGCGAGTCATTGTAACCCTAGGGTTTCCTATTCTCTATAAATAGGAACCCAAAACATTGTATTTTGAGATCAATCAAATCTCGCGATATCATCCGGCAAAATTTTTTCTGTAAGCTCCGCTCTTTCTCCTCTGTAATTTTTGAAATATCTTTTCTGAAAATTCCTGCAGGATTCCGTGCGCTTTAAAAATATATTCCCTTCCATATAACAATCTTGTGCAGGATTTTTGCGATTTGTTTAAATTAGAAAGTGATTGCAAGTAATCTTTTTTTTTGCATATCTTTTCTCGAATATCTTTTTGCAACAATTTTTTCCAAATAAAGATTCTTTGTGATATGCTTAAAATAATAACTGATTGCAAGTAATATTTTTCGGTTGCATATCTTTAACTAACAATCTTGTTGCAACAATTTTCGAATAAAGAAAAAGAAAAAAAAGGGACAAATCGTTTATAGAAACTTGCAAAATTTTTGCCGTAAATAAATCCTTGCACCACCACAAACCTTCTTTCTTTTCACCCTTTTCTTCTAACATGGGTACCCCACATAATAAATCACTTGCCGAACTTTGGTATCCCGAACCTAATTTTGCGTCGTACGTCAATTTGTTCGGTCAATTTAAAGACGATCCTTCCTTGCCTAAAATATCTTTGAAAGATCAAATAGAGACGTCTAGGAGAAACAGTGCCACTTTTCAACCCACCTTGTGTCAACCAAGTCAACCCTTACCACCTCCATATGTTGACACCACTTTTTCGAGTCCTTCTATCACTCCTAAGCCGATATCCATTGCTGAGCATATTGCTCAATCTCGCAGCCGATCTTTCACCCCTCTCCACTCATCTAGTTCTAGGGATTCACACGATTATTCACCTTGTTATCCATATGTTGACCCTACCCCTGTCCAATCACCCACTTCCTACCAGTCCTACCCGACCTTACCACCCTCACTAGACACTGTTTCCACACAGCCATTAGGGAGTTTTGCATATCCACACGATTTCGAATCTTTTACCGAAACCCCCTTACCACCCAAGTCTAGTTTGGAAGAGTCGTTGGAGGCATATATCGCAGAAACAAACAAAATGACTAGGAATGTGGAAGCGTCCGTGGCCGCCCTTATGCAACCTAGTGAACCGGTAGCTAGTTTCCCGCTAGCTTCAAATTTTTCAATGTATAAGGAGGCGGTTGGACAGAGTGAGAATGAGAGAAGATTTACAAATTGTTAGTTATATGTATGCCCTAGAGGCCATTACTGTACATTGGATGTATATTGTAGTGGATGCTGGGACATATATAGGGAGGACTTTCTTGCTCGACATGATAGTATGCTATCTGGTTACCCTTTACCTTAACGTGTATACTGATTGTCTTTCTGTTACATGTTGGTAAAGCCCTTAGGATGTGTACTTGACTACCTGGACTATGATGCGGATCATACTAGTGGGGACATGGTAGTCTATAAGTACATCCTTCAAAGTCCCTAGTCGTGGGTGTATCGAGACGGGGCATCGATATACCAGAGTAGACTAGCGTATACCTTCTCGACCCATACAGATGGGCGATGGATGATCCCATATCCATTGGTGTTTGACATCAGAGATGATATACGGGTGCTCAGTAGAGACTGGGTACACTGGACGGACTCGCCGAGAACTCCCAGATGGTATTATACCTTACGTCAGATGGCAGTTCTCTGGTGACACTGGTACAGAGTAGTCTGTTGACCCGAGATCGTCATAGAGTCTTGTATGGTTCCCACTGTGCTTTGATTTCCATCTTACCACGTCCAAGAGGGCGTGCAAAACGGTGGTTTTTGGGTACAGTCCCGAGTCACATGGAGGCAATGAGCGATAGGAGGGGATTCGTCTCTCCCGGTATAGGGAGTTGATGTTGCGCTATGTTCGATTGGCTATAACCGGAAATCCCTGGCCAGGGTTGCTAAGATTTACTGGTAAGTTTTACCAGTAGTTTCTCGAATTGTTATAGACCTCAGATCGACACGACTTATCGAGCTATTGGGGTCTGACGTTTACCACCCCTAGGCGAGATATGCGACATATCAGACGACGAGACCGGACTGTACGGTAAGTGTTACTGGTTGGATTCACAGGAGTGTGAGCGCGCTTGCTCGTCGATCTTCTGATCGCTCAATACCCGGGTGGCCGTTACGTTTAGCAGACCACTTGCGGCTTGTGGGTGCTTGATATGATCATCATCTGCTGCCGGCGTATTGACGAGTCTTTAGAGTCCTACACAGAGGTTTCCTGGCTCAAGCGAAACGAAATAGGAGCGCATATGAGATATGTGCGGGACCGAGAATGATACCAGTATGTGATACAGTTTTTTATTCTCGCGATATGTGACATTGCTCGGTTATATGCGATATAGCCGGGTTATCGGATCAAGTGTTGTTTCGATAAGTTGTTACTGATGATACTAGTCGGTTATATGCTATATGACCGGATCATTAAATCAAGTGTTGATTTAATGATTTAATGTATAATTTTATATATGATATATTACTTTGCATTAACTAGTATCGGTTCACTTTAAATGGATTTTCTCACTTGGATTGTGCACATTGTATATGTGATATACTTTTGTACACAAGTTTGTATCATGTTTGATGATACATGCTAACTAGGGTTTGTGTAAAGATTAAACTATGGTTGTGTAATGGTTAGGGTTTTCATTTTCTTATTCATTTATTTATTTATTTCATTTATTTTATTTTGGAAAAGAAAAAGGGGAAATGGTGGCTTTCTTTGTTTGTATTTGAAGCTTCATGAAGCTTTGACTAAGTCACCATTTTGTCTCATGCTTAACCCTAACCATTCCACTTAACCCTAGTCTATTCTCTACACTTGACCATGGTTAAATTATGATAAGTATTCATTTTATTTCCTTTTTGAAAAATACTCATCATAATATTCATCTTCTTCTTCTTCTTCTTCACTTGAAGAAAGCATGCCTCCATCAATGGCAACTTGATGAAATGAGTGAGAAATCCAATTCTAAAGTTAACCCACCTCCTATTTCTTCATCCTCTACCTCTTGCCAAGTAGTAGAGTGTGTTTTCTTCACAAGTTTCATGACTTGGTGAAGTGGGAGCTTGATCTTGTGATGCCTCGACATAGATCATCTTCGGCACGAAGCCGACGACCTTGCCCGCCCATTTCTCCGATGAAGCCGACGCTAGAGCCCGGGATTTCATTTGGACAGCGGAGAGGACTTCATCACGGAGCCGTGGAGGTAGAGGACCGGATCTACAAAGGTTGTATTTCCGTACTCTTAGTTAAAGTAGTTAACTAGTTGCTTTGTCGCCTAAACTTCTAGCCAACGATCCGTATTAGGGTTTCTCGGCACCGTATTTTTTTGAAATTGGTATGGTTGATGCCTTGTGAGACCTCTTTAGAGTGCCTAGGAACCTTTCATTGGTATCAGAGCCTAGCTAGAGCCTTAGGCGAAGTCTAGGCGGAGTTTGAAATCCGAACGAATCGAAACCCTAATCCATAAAGTGCTCTCTGGACTTTTTCTAAAAACTGGGTTTTTTCCAGATTAAAAATTCTTAAAAAATTCAGCAGGGAATTCTAAGAATTACGATGCAAAATTTTTTTCATGATACCTCTAATGCGCGGCGGAACCGCGGCAGAAGCCTGCCTTCTGCGGCTGTTCCGCGGCCTCTTGACTTGATTGGCCTTCAAACTTTGCACAGTAATTCATGCTTTCTGGTGCTGGTTTTCCTGGGAATTTTTAATATTTATTCAAGAGTTGAATTTTCTGGGGTTGTTTTGGGGATTCGATGATTCGATCGGATTATCAGACTTTGTCTTTGTGGCTTTCCGGATAATTTTTTGAATATGTTAAAAAGTTCGACCGGATATAAATACCCAATTTTTCCCCTGTCGGGAAATTTCCAAGTGTTGGATTTTTCCGTGGTTTAAAGACGTTCTAAGTAGTGCAAGTAACGCGATGGACCCTCTAGAAGACAACAAACCTTAACTCGATTATATGACCGTCTTGAACTGCCCATTGAACATTCGGGTTTGGGGCAGTACGGCGTGCCACATGTGAGGCGTTGGCTTGACCCTTCTACGGCTGGACCGTTGGTACAGAGGCACGAACTGAATGTTTTTAGACTTGTTTCATGTGTTGATCTGTATCGGGAAAACTTGGGTGTTTGAATGTTCGATCGGAAAGTTTAACATTTTCTAATTATCTGGAATGGGATACAATAATTGGAATTCACAATAAGTTATGAGATAACTAAATGAATGTTATAAATATAGCAGTTTAGTCTCACTTGATCGGTTGCCACGGAATTTTGATGTGATCAAAAGTCCGTCGCAATCACGTAGCGTACGCGGATACTCGCCGGGTAAACTTAATAGACAGCCTCACCCCATAGCCCCGACCAAGTGACTGTAGGAGAACCCCGTAGCCGAAAGCATCCGTTCGGGTGCTCGCGGCAGCGGTGTTCCGCCTTGGTGCACTTCGTCGACGGCGTCGGGGGTGCGGCCTCCTACTGAAGTTTGCGACGAGTATTCGATCAGGCTGCCGGGAATCTTGTTGAATTGCCCGACTTGATATTGAAAAGTGTTTTCGATAATGAGACTAAAATGCGGGGTTTATAATTGTTAGGCATGCGATGTCTAAGTAATTCATTTGGTCAGGCATGCGATGTCTGAGGTGGTTGCGAATTCCAACTGTTGTAGTTTTACACTTTCTTTTCTGCGACCGTAAGTGTAATATGTGATATCGCCGGTTTCGTTGCTATATGTCAACGACAATTGGGATGTGCATATTTACTTACGTTGATGACATGTGATGTTATGTGTTGCTGGATATGTTAAATTTGATCGTCGTGTTTGAATAGCCGGGGGTTTTTATGTGAGATGAGTGTTTTTCATTTTCATTCATGTAAAAACTTGTATGTAATATTCTTTTATTGGGGCACTTCCAGGTTGCGAAAGATGTCACCTTTTGTATATTATTTACTTTTCCGCACTAGGATAGACCCAAGGAGGAGGGCACAAGTAACCGGGTTCTGGAGTCCAGTGGGAGACCAACTCGAGGAGTCGAGTCCGGGTCTCCTAACTCCAGAATTGGTAGGGTTGCTTGCCGCTCTCGTAGGGGTCTAGGGGTGTGGGTTTGGCTATTCATCACGACCGTGGAATCCGTGTTTTATACTGGCTCGTATTGAATGTTAGTTATATGTATGCCCTAGAGGCCATTACTGTACATTGGATGTATATTGTAGTGGATGCTGGGACATATATAGGGAGGACTTTCTTGCTCGACATGATAGTATGCTATCTGGTTGAACTTTACCTTAACGTGTATACTAATTGTCTCTCTGTTACATGTTGGTAAAGCCCTTAGGATGTGTACTTGACTACCTGGACTATGATGCAGATCATACTAGTGGGGACATGGTAGTCCATAAGTACATCCTTCAAAGTCCCTAGTCGTGGGTGTATCGAGACGGGGCATCGATATACCAAAGTAGACTAGCGTGTACCTTCTCGACCCATACAGATAGGCGATGGATGATCCCATATCCATCGGTGTTTGACATCAGAGATGATATACGGGTGCTCAGTAGAGACTGGGTACACTGGACGGACTCGCCGAGAACTCCCAGATGGTATTATACCTTACGTCAGATGGCAGTTCTCTGGTGACACTGGTACAGAGTAGTCTGTTGACCCGAGATCGTCATAGAGTCTTGTGTGGTTCCCACTGTGCTTTGATTTCCATCTTACCACGTCCAAGAGGGCGTGCAAAACGGTGGTTTTTGGGTACAGTCCCGAGTCACATGGAGGCAATGAGCGATAGGAGGGGATTCATCTCTCCCGGTATAGGGGGTTGATGTTACGCTGTGTTCGATTGGCTATAACAGGAAATCCCTGGCCAGGGTTGCTGAGATTTACTGGTAAGTGTTACCTGTAGTTTCTCGAATTGTTATAGACCTCATATCGACACGACTTATCGAGCTATTGGGGTCTGACGTTTACCACCCCTAGGCGAGATATGCGACATATCAGACGATCAGACCGGACTGTACGGTAGTGTTACTGGTTGGATTCACTGGAGTGTAAGCGGGCTTGCTCGTCGATCTTCTGATCGCTCAATACCCGGGTGGCCGTTACGTTTAGCAGACCGCTTGCGGCTTATGGGTGTTTAATATGATCATCATCTGCTGCCGGCGTATTGACGAGTCTTTAGAGTCCTACACAGAGGTTTCCTGGCTCAAGCGAAACGAAATAGGAGCGCATATGAGATATGTGCGGGACCGAGAATGATACCAGTATGTGATACTATATTCGATTCTCGCGATTTGTAACATTGATCGGTTATATGCGTTATAGCCGGGTTATCGGATCAAGTGTTGATTCGATAAGTTGTTACTATTGATATTAGTCGGTTATATGCGATATGACCGGGTCATTGAATCAAGTGTTGATTTAATGATTTAATGTATAATTATATATTTGATATATCACTTTACATTAACTAATATAGGTTCACTTAATTGGATTTTCTCACTTGAAGTTCACAAGTTGTATATGTGATATACTTTTGTGCACTTGATTGTATCATGTTTGATGATACATGTTAACTTGGTTAAGTGTAAAGATTAAACCATTGTTAAGTTAATGATTAGGGTTTTGCTTTTTCTTTCTTATTTATTTATTTATTTATTTTGGAAAGAAAAAGGGAAAATGGTTGCTAGTTTTGTTTTATCTTTGAAGCTTCATGAAGCTTTGACTAATGTGACCATTTTGTCTCATGCTTAACCCTAACCACTTCATTTAACCTTAGTTTAGTCTCTACACTTGACCATGGTTATTATGATGATAAGTATTCTTTTTATTATTCTTTTTGAATAACTTATCATAAGATAATCATCTTCTTCAATGAAGAAAGCTTCACTTCATCAATGGTGATTGATGAAAATGAGTGAGAAATCCAATTCTAAAGTGAACCCACTTCACTCGTGTTATAATGCGCTATAGGGCCGAGTCTTCATCCTCTACCTCTTGCCAAGTAGTAGAGTGTGTTTCCTTCACAAGTTTTCTAGACTTGGTGAAGTTGGAGCTTGATCTAGCGATGCCTCGACGTAGATCATCTTCGGCACGTCGTCGATGACCTAGCTCGCTCTTTCTCCGATGAAGCCGACGCTAGAGCCCAGGATTTGATTTGGACAGCGGAGAGGAATTCATCACGGAGCCGTGGAGGTGGAGGACCGGATCTACAAAGGTTGTATTTCCGTACTCTTATTTAAAGTTGTTAACTAGTTGCTTATTTGCCTAGAATTCTAGCCAACGATCCGTATTAGGGTTTCTCGGCACCCATAAAATTTGAAATTGGCATGGTTGATGCCTTGTGAGACCTCTTGGGAGTGCCTAGGAACCCTACAGTGGTATCAGAGCCTAGCTAGAGCCTTAGGCGATGAGTAGACGAAGTTTGAAGTCCAAACGAACCCGAAACCCTAATACAATAGCCTTCTCTGTACTTTTTTCAAAAAATGTGTTTTTTCAATATTAAAAATATGCAGAAAAATCAGCAGGTGATTTTAAGAGTTTCTGTGAAATTCGTGTTCCTAAATCCATTAAACTGCCGCGGTTCCGCGGCACGAGCATGGCTCGTGCGGCGGTTCCGCGGCCGTACGGCCACCTTATTTAATATATTTTACACAGTAACTCCTAATTGAAAATGCTGGATTTTCTGGGAATTTTTAATTTTTATTCAAGAGTTGAATTTTCAGGGGTTGTTTTGGGGATTCGGTGTTTCGATCGGAGTATCAGATTTTGTCTATGTGGCTTTCCGGATAATTTTTGAATATGTTAAAAAGTTTGACCGGATATAAATACCCAATTTTTCCCCTGTCGGGAAATTTCCAAGTGTTGGATTTTTCAGTGGTTTAACGACGTTCTAAGTAGTGCAAGTAACGCGATGGTCCCTCTAGAAGACAACAAACCTTAACTCGATTATGTGACCGTCTTGAACTGCCCTTTGAACCTTCGGGTTTGGGGCAGTACGGCGTGCCACATGTGAGGCGTTGGCTTGACCCTTCTACGGCTGGACCGTTGGTACTGAGGCACGAACTGAATGTTTTTAGACTTATTTCATGTGTTGATCTGTATCGGGAAAACTTGGGTGTTTGACTGTTCGATCGAAAAGTTTAACATTTTCTAATTATCTGGAATGTGATACAATAATTGGAATTCACAAGTTGTTATGAGATTACTGAATGAATATTATAAACATAGCAGTTTAGTCTCACTTGATCGGTTGCCACGGAATTTTGATGTGATCAAAAGTCCGTCGCAATCACGTAGCGTACGCGGATACTCGCCGGGTAAACTTAATAGACAGCCTCACTCCATAGCCCCGACCAAGTGGCTGTAGGAGAACCCCGTCGCCGAAAGCATCCGTTCGGGTGCTCGCGGCAGCGGTGTTCCTCCTTGGTGCACTTCGTCGACGGCGTCGGGGGTGCGGCCGCCTACTAAAGTTTGCGACGAGCATTCGATCAGGATATCGGGAATCTTGTTGAATTGCCCGACTTGATATTGAAAAGTGTTTTCAATGATGAGACTAAAATGCGGGGTTTATAATTGTTAGGCATGCGATGTCTAAGGAATTCATTTGATTAGGCATGCGTTGTCTATGCAGGTTGCGGATTCCAACTGTTGTAGTTTTACACTTTCTTTTCTGTGACCGTAAGTGTAATATGTGATATCGCCGGTTTCGTTGCTATATGTCAACGACAATTGGGATGCGCATATTTACTTACGTTGATGACATGTGATGTTATGTGTTGCTGGATATGTTATATTGGATCGTCGTGTTTGAATAGCCGGGGGTTTTTATGTGAGATGAGTGTTTTTCATTTTCATTCATGTAAAAACTTGTATGTAATATTCTTTTATTTGGGGCACTTCCAGGTTGCGGAAGTTGTCACCCTTTGTATATTATTTACTTTTCCGCACTAGGATAGACCCAAGGAGGGGAGCACAAGTAACCGGGTTCTGGGGTCCAGTGGGAGACCAACTCTAGGAGTCGAGTCCGGGTCTCCTAACTCCAGAATTGGTAGGGTTGCTTGCCGCTCTCGTAGGGGTCTAGGGGTGTGGGTTTGGCTATTCATCGCGACCGTGGAATCCGTGTTTTATACTGGCTCGTATTGAAAGCACGGACGTCCTAGTACATCCAATATTTCATATGTTTCTTCTGCTGCGATATCTGTGATGTGATCATGTGATGTTCTGTGATAGATACAGTATATAGTATATATGATATATTATATAGGCGTTACTTATGTTTTACACCCGCGCTAGCCCTGCCCCGCTCTGCCGTTAGTTACCTAACCTAACGGTGCACGAGGGGACATCGAGGCGAATGCGGATGGCATAAGTGTACGTCGTATTTATCTGTGATGTTTAGGTAATTTAAATGATGGGACTTCATTAATGAGATTAATGAAATAAAAGAAACCTAATGATGTTGTAGAATTGAATTTCAAAATAAAACAGGTAGCTACAGTTCTTGCTTTGCACAGCGGTGTATATGATATATCCTGCACCTTATTCGATAAGGAAAGGACCGAGATCCCTTCACCGGGAGTGACTCCTTTAGCAATAACTGGCAGATGCTACGCACTCGGTTTGTCTTTTGATTGCTTTTAAGAGTTTTTGCTTTGCAGAGTGATATATATGATATATCCCGCACCTCATTCGACGAGGAAAGGACCGACGATCCCTTCACCGGGAGTGACTCCTTTAGCAAAATTAGAAAAGCCTCAAAAACACTCCATTTCAAAATTCATTCGATCCTACAACGATATCAAGTTCATTACGCAATAGGTTTTCAGAAAAACCTGTCGTAGCCCTCCGTCATTTCAGATAAGTACTAGTTAGTATTCGTGCTGCGGTTGTTTGGCATGCGTCAAGGCGTAGTGTACGGTAGCTAACTAGTGCTTATCTGCTAGCATACGATGAGATTGGATTAGGGTATTCGCACGGCGTTGTTTGGCATGCGTCAAGGGTCGTGCGGGTGGGTTTAATTCAATCAAGAAATGTACGGGTTGAACTTGACTAGCGGACTATGGGTTGTTTGGCATGCGTCAAGGTCATAGCACGCTAGGGGCAAAATATTATCGGGAATTTCAAGTGTTGAAATTTGCAATGAGATTGCATACCTTCTATGAGATAGTTGGATCCCGATACCCGCTGCGAGTAAGAGTTACTTCTGGGAGAGTTTTACACATTACAATTAGCCAATCAAGTAGGTGTCTAGAACGGTGTTAACGAGGTTACGCCTCTGGGAAAACGAGGTTTACATTAATTAGGTTCGTGCGAAAGCACGGGGGACCTCCCTCAAAGTACCGACACTGGCCTGGCTGAAAGATTGGCGAACTTGTAGTGTGTAATTAATCCCGGCTAGTCTTTCCTTTTAGGGTTTGAAAGAAGATTTGATGAAAAGCAGTGGGAGCCATCCTGATTAGATAAAATAATAACCAATCTATTCTTGCAAGAGCGCACGCTGAGTGTTTTCTTCTCTCTCTCTCCAGGTAGCGACCATATCACGCCTTAATCAAGATAATAATACGGATTATTGACCGAACCCGCTTGTTATACTGAGCTGGGGAACGTTGGTCCCGCTCCAACTTATAATTGTTATAAGACAGAGCAGGAAATTGGGGAATACCAGATTTCCCGTGCCGCCCAAACGAAGAGAGTGCATGCTGATGCATCATCTTCGGGTGTGTTCATTATACAGAACTGTTTCTCAGTATCCTCCGCATCCTGGGTATATGATACCGGATCAGGATCCCAGATATGTAATCTGTTACATAGGGCTACAAAAGGGTAGTAAAACTGAGAACGGGTGATAAGTTTCATGAGACAGAAAACGGGACAAGAGTTGCAGCCAAGTCTGTTGGTCACTGTCACCCTGTATTACCAATACATTGATTCTGAACGAATGTTATTAGATACCGAACCTGATATACAAAATCATATCAGTCTCTTTATTAGTAAAGAAATGATAAAATTTTGTATTGTTGGATAATGTTTTGAACATTTCCTATATCAAAAGTTGATCGGTTCAGGCACGTTGTCTAAAAGCATTGACGTTCTAAATCAAACTACAGTTCTTAGTATACAGAACACACACAAGGAAGAGTTCAGAAATGAACGAATCCTTCTTGAGGTATTGTAGACTAGGTCAGATCAATGCGACCCGACTGGCTAGAGTTACATAAAGATGCATATTTAAATTAGTTTGAACTTACATCTTGTGAAACTCGCCAGTCATGTCACAAAGATAAGATGACCATAGCTCCGTTTACTGGAAACAGAGAAAGAGTTAGTGAACTCTTGGGATGATACATGTTGATGTATGTAGGTCCCCTGTCTACACATGCCAGGACTGGTTCTTTATACTTCATTACGTTCTCTGATGATCTTTCGAGTTTCTGACCTATGTTCCTGTTGAAACACAAGTCCGAACCTTTTGAGATATTCACAGAATATAAGTTAGAAGTATAGAACCAAAATACGGGTATAAGTATTATGTCCTTTGATGTGATCAAGGAGGAGAATACTTGAGTATGGAATTCCTGGACTATTCTAAAGGAGAATGAGATTCTCTCTCAGCATTACTCCTCCGTATACACCATAGCACGATGGTATATCGGGGCGGAGCAATCACACCCTATATGATATGGTGTGCTCTATGATGAGTATTACTGAGTGACCTATTTCCTTTTGGGAGTTATGCACTTGAGAAGCTGCATACCTATTGAAAAGGGTTCAAATCAAATCAGTTGCCTACCACTTCATATGTGATATGGAAAGGGAAGAGCCCATGTCTTAAGTTAGTTAAGATTTGGGGTTGTCCGGCCTATGTCTAAAAGCAAAATCCGGACAAGCTCGAGGCAAGGTCAGTTATGTAGAACTGGAAATGTTCCAGCCATACAAACTGCAGCTGATGATTTGATAGAACCAAAGGATTCACTAAATTCCAACGAACCTCAGCCTCTTCGCCGATCTAGTAGGGTTCCTCACCCACCTGAGAGATAATTCGGTTTCTCGATGACAGTGGGAGCGAGGATTGCATCATGAGATGATGACCCAACTAGTTTCGAGCTGGCCATCAGGAGTGAGACTCTGTAAGAATGGCTGGATGTTTATCGATCTGAGATGGAATCCTTATACACCAACAAAGTATGGACTTTGGTTGCTATATCTGAAGGGTTAAATCCCCATCAGGAGCAAGTATATCTTGAGAAGATTACTTGGTGTACATGGAAAAGTTGAGACTTTCAAAGCTAGACTTGTTAAAAGTTTGCATCATTGACCAGGTGTGGATAATGGTGAAACCTTTTCAAGTAGCTATGCTTAAGTCCATCCAGATCCTACTTGTCACGGCTACATACCATGACTACGATATCTGGTGGTTGGGAGTCATGACTGCTTTTCTAAATGATGTTTTAGAAGAGTGCATCTATAAGTACACAGCCAGAGGGCTTCGTAGACACTGGGAGCAGCGGAAACGTGTGCAAGATGCTTTATAGGATTAAAGCAGGCATCGCGGAGTTGGAACATCTGTTTTGATGAAATAGTCAAAGAGTTTGACATCATCAAAATGGTAGATGAACCTTGTATAAACAAAAAGGTAGTAGGGAGTATGGTGGTGATCCTCGTAGAGTACGTGGATGACATACTCTTGATAAGAAAGGAGTTTCTTATGCTACGCTCGATCAATCTCCGTTTATCACAAAGATTCTCCGTGTAGGATCAAAATAATACCTCCTAAATCCTGAGTTTTGGATCTATGAGATAGATTTAAATGGATGTTAGGATTCTCACTAGTTGTAGTGAGATGATATCAATCGATCCTGGGAAGAATCACTGGAAGGGTTCCAGGGTGATAAAGACGACTGAATGTCAGTCGCAGGCATTGTCTTTACCCTCAGTAAAGGGACGGTATGTTGGAAGAGTTCCAAGCTAGATACCGCGACATACTAGACGATAAAGGCTGGATATATCGCTACTTAAGATGCTACCGAAGAGGCTGTTTGGGTGTATATTGGTTCAAGAGATGAACTACGTTCCTCCCATTGTGTGACAATGGAGTTGTGGCTTATGCCAAGGAACGCCGGTCCCATCAGTGATCCAGACATATTCTAAGGCAGTATCACCTGATCATGGAGATGGTTGATCTCCAGGGGATCGAGGTCAGGAGAGTAGACTCAGAGGACAACACAGCGGATCCACTCACAAAGGCCTGTTCCCAGAGAGAGATTTTTATGGGATGGTTGAGTATGAGATACTACAACCACTGCTATCAGATGGCCCTAGTGCAAGTGGGAGATTGTTAGTTATATGTATGCCCTAGAGGCCATTACTGTACATTGGATGTATATTGTAGTGGATGCTGGGACATATATAGGGAGGACTTTCTTGCTCGACATGATAGTATGCTATCTGGTTGAACTTTACCTTAACGTGTATACTAATTGTCTCTCTGTTATATGTTGGTAAAGCCCTTAGGATGTGTACTTGACTACCTGGACTATGATGCAGATCATACTAGTGGGGACATGGTAGTCCATAAGTACATCCTTCAAAGTCCCTAGTCGTGGGTGTATCGAGACGGGGCATCGATATACCAGAGTAGACTAGCGTGTACCTTCTCGACCCATACAGATGGGCGATGGATGATCCCATATCCATCGGTGTTTGACATCAGAGATGATATACGGGTGCTCAGTAGAGACTGGGTACACTGGACGGACTCGCCGAGAACTCCCAGATGGTATTATACCTTACGTCAGATGGCAGTTCTCTGGTGACACTGGTACAGAGTAGTCTGTTGACCCGAGATCGTCATAGAGTCTTGTGTGGTTCCCACTGTGCTTTGATTTCCATCTTACCACGTCCAAGAGGGCGTGCAAAACGGTGGTTTTTGGGTACAGTCCCGAGTCACATGGAGGCAATGAGCGATAGGAGGGGATTCGTCTCTCCCGGTATAGGGGGTTGATGTTACGCTGTGTTCGATTGGCTATAACAGGAAATCCCTGGCCAGGGTTGCTGAGATTTACTGGTAAGTGTTACCTGTAGTTTCTCGAATTGTTATAGACCTCATATCGACACGACTTATCGAGCTATTGGGGTCTGACGTTTACCACCCCTAGGCGAGATATGTGACATATCAGACGATCAGACCGGACTGTACGGTAGTGTTACTGGTTGGATTCACTGGAGTGTAAGCGGGCTTGCTCGTCGATCTTCTGATCGCTCAATACCCGGGTGGCCGTTACGTTTAGCAGACCGCTTGCGGCTTGTGGGTGTTTGATATGATCATCATCTGCTGCCGGCGTATTGACGAGTCTTTAGAGTCCTACACAGAGGTTTCCTGGCTCAAGCGAAACGAAATAGGAGCGCATATGAGATATGTGCGGGACCGAAAATGATACCAGTATGTGATACTATATTCGATTCTCGCGATTTGTAACATTGATCGGTTATATGCGTTATAGCCGGGTTATCGGATCAAGTGTTGATTCGATAAGTTGTTACTATTGATATTAGTCGGTTATATGCGATATGACCGGGTCGTTGAATCAAGTGTTGATTTAATGATTTAATGTATAATTATATATTTGATATATCACTTTACATTAACTAATATAGGTTCACTTAATTGGATTTTCTCACTTGAAGTTCACAAGTTGTATATGTGATATACTTTTGTGCACTTGATTGTATCATGTTTGATGATACATGTTAACTTGGTTAAGTGTAAAGATTAAACCATTGTTAAGTTAATGATTAGGGTTTTGCTTTTTCTTTCTTATTTATTTATTTATTTATTTTGGAAAGAAAAAGGGAAAATGGTTGCTAGTTTTGTTTTATCTTTGAAGCTTCATGAAGCTTTGACTAATGTGACCATTTTGTCTCATGCTTAACCCTAACCACTTCATTTAACCTTAGTTTAGTCTCTACACTTGACCATGGTTATTATGATGATAAGTATTCTTTTTATTATTCTTTTTGAATAACTTATCATAAGATAATCATCTTCTTCTTCATCTTCTTCAATGAAGAAAGCTTCACTTCATCAATGGTGATCGATGAAAATGAGTGAGAAATCCAATTCTAAAGTGAACCCACTTCCTATTTCTTCATCCTCTACCTCTTGCCAAGTAGTAGAGTGTGTTTCCTTCACAAGTTTTCTAGACTTGGTGAAGTTGGAGCTTGATCTAGCGATGCCTCGACGTAGATCATCTTCGGCACGTCGTCGATGACCTAGCTCGCTCTTTCTCCGATGAAGCCGACGCTAGAGCCTGGGATTTGATTTGGACAGCGGAGAGGACTTCATCACGGAGCCGTGGAGGTGGAGGACCGGATCTACAAAGGTTGTATTTCCGTACTCTTAATTAAAGTTGTTAACTAGTTGCTTATTCGCCTAGAATTCTAGACAACGATCCGTATTAGGGTTTCTCGGCACCCATAAAATTTGAAATTGGCATGGTTGATGCCTTGTGAGACCTCTTGGGAGTGCCTAGGAACCCTACATTGAAAACACGGATGTCCTAGTATATCCAATATTTCATATATGTTTCTTCTGCTGCGATATCTGTGATGTGATCATGTGATGTTCTGTGATAGATACTGTATATAATATAGTATATATGATATATTATATAGGCGTTACTTATGTTTTACACCCGCGCTAGCCCTGCCCTGCTCTGCCGTTAGTTACCTAACCTAACGGTGCACGAGGGGACATCGAGGCGAATGCGGATGGCATAAGTGTACGTCGTATTTATCTGTGATGTTTAGGTACTTAAATGATGGGACTTCATTAATATGATTAATGAAATAAAAGAAACCTAAGATGTTGTAGAATCGAATTTCTAAATAAAACAGGTAGCTACAGTTCTTGCTTTGCACAGCGGTATATATGATATATCCTGCACCTTATTCGATAAGGAAAGGACCGAGATCCCGTCACCGGGAGTGACTCCTTTAGCAATAACTGGCAGATACTACAACCCTCGGTTTGTCTTTTGATTGTTTTTAAGAGTTTTTGCTTTGCACAGCGATATATATGATATATCCCGCACCTCATTCGACGAGGAAAGGACCGACGATCCCTTCACCGGGAGTGACTCCTTTAGCAAAACTTGAAAAGCCTCAGAAACACTCCATTTTTAAAATCATTTGATTCTACAATGATATAAAGTTCATTACGCAAAAGGTTTTCTTAAAAACCTGTCGTAGCCCTCCGTCATTTCAGATAGGTAATAGTTAGTATTCGTGCTGCGTTTGTTGACTCAGTCAAGGCGTAGTGTGCGGTAGCTGATTATTGCTTATCTGCAAAGCATATGATGCGATTGGATTAGGGTAGTCGTGCGGCCTTGTTGACTCAGTCAAGGGTCGTGCGGGTGGGTTTAATTCAATCGAGAAATGACGGGTTGAACTTTACTTGCGGTCTATGGTTTGTTGACTCAGTCAAGGTCATAGATCGCATGGGGCAAAATATTATCGGGAATTTCAAGTGTTGAAATTTGCAATGAGATTGCATACCTTCTATGAGATAGTTGGATCCCGATACCCGCTGCGAGTAAGAGTTACTCCTGGGAGAGTTTTATACATTACAATTAGCCGATCAAGTAGGTGTCTAGAAAGGTGTTAACGAGGTTACGCCTCTGGGAAAACGAGGTTTACATTAATTAGGTTCGTACGAAAGCACGGGGGACCTCCCTCAAAGTACCGACACTGGCCTGGCTGAAAGATTGGCGAACTTGTAGTGTGTAATTAATCCCGGCTAGTCTTTCCTTTTAGAGTTTGAAGGAAGATTTGATAAAAAGCAGTGGGAGCCATCCTGATTAGATAAAATAATAACCAATCTATTCTTGCAAGAGCGCACGCTGAGTGTTTTCTTCTCTCTCTCTTCTGGTAGCGACCATGTCACGCCTTAATCAAGATAATAAAACGGATTATTGACCGAACCCGCTTGTTATACTGAGCTGGGGAACGTTGGTCCCGCTCCAACTTATAATTGTTATAAGACAGAGCAGGAAATTGGGGAATACCAGATTTCCCGTGCCGCCCAAACGAAGAGAGTGCATGCTGATGCATCATCTTCGGGTGTGTTCATTACAAAGAACTGTTTCTCTGTATCCTCTACGTCCTGGGTATGTGATACCAGATCAGGATCCCAGATATGTAATCTGTTACATAGGGCTACAGAAAGGTAGAGAACTGAGAACGGGTGATAAGTTTCATGAGGCAGAAAACGGGGCAAGTGTTGCAGCCAATTCTGTTGGTCACTGTCACCCTGTATTATCAATACATTGATTCTGAACAAATGCTATTAGATACCGAACCTGATATACAAAATCATATCAGTCTCTTTATTAGTAAAGAAATGATAAAATTTTGTATTGTTGGATAATGTTTTGAACATTTCCTATATCAAAAGTTGATTGGATCAGGCACGTTATCTAAAAGCGTTGATGTTCTAAATCAAACTACAGTTCTTAGTATACGGAACACACACAAGAGGAAGAGTTCAGAAATGAACGAATCCTTCTTAAGGCATTGTAGACTAGGTCATATCTATGCGACCCGACTGGCTGTTGTTACATGTAGATGCATATTTAAATCAGTTTGAATTTACATCTTGTGAAACTCGCCAGTCATGTCCCAAAGATATAATGACACTAGCCCTGTTTATTGGAAACAGAGAAAGAGTTAGTGAACTCTTGGAACTGATACATGATGATGTATGTAGGTCCCCTGTCTACACATGCCAGGACTGGTTCTTTATACTTCATTACATTCTCTGATAATCTCTTTAGATTCAGACATATGTTCTTGTTGAAACACAAGTCCGAACCTTTTGAGATATTCACAGAATATAAGTTAGAAGTAGAAAACCAAAATACGGGTATAAGTATTATGTCCTATGATGAGATCAAGGAGGAGAATACTTGAGCATGGAATTCCTGAACTATTCTAAAGGAGAATGAGATTCTCTCTCAGCATTACTCCTCCGTATACACCATAGCACGATGGTATATCGGGGCGGAGCAATCACACCCTATATGATATGGTGTGCTCTATGATGAGTACTACTGAGTTACCTATTTCCTTTTGGGGGGGGTTATGCACTTATGAAGCTGCATACCTATTGAATAGGGTTCAAATCAAATCAATTGCCTACCACTTCATATGTGATATGGAAAGGGAAGAGCCCATGTCTTAAGCTAGTTAAGATTTGGGGTTGTCCGGCCTATGTCTAAAAGCAAAATCCGGACAAGCTCGAGGCAAGGTAAGTTATGTAGAACTGGAAGTGTTCCAGCTATACAAGCTACAGCAGATGATTTGGTAGAACCGAAGGATTCAGTAGATGCCAACTAACCTCAGCCTCTCCGCCGATCTAGTAGGGTTCCTCACCCACCTAAGAGATACTTCGGTTGCTCTATGACAGTGGGAGCGAGGATTGCATCATGAGATGATGACCCAACTAGCTTCGAGCTGGCCATCAGGAGTAAGACTCTGTTAGAATGGCTGGATGCTTAGCGATCTGAGATGGAATCCTTATACACCAACAAAGTATGGACTTTGGTTGCAATATCTGAAGGGTTAAATCCCCATCAGGAGCAAGTATATCTTGAGAAGATTACTTGGTGTAAATGGAAAAGTTGAGACTTTCAAAGCTAGACTTGTTAAAGGTTTTTGTCATCAACCAGGCGTGGATAATGATGAAACCTTTTCAGTGTCTATGCTTAAGTCCATCCAGATCCTACTTGCCACGGCTACATACCATGACTACGATATCTGGTGGTTGGGTGTCTTGACTGCTTTTCTAAAATGATGTTTTAGAAGAGAACGTCTGTAAGTACACAGCCAGAGGGCTTCGTAAACAGTGGGAGCAGCGGAAACGTGTGCAAGATGTTTTATAGGATAAAGCAGACATCGCGGAGTTGGAACATCTGTTTTGATGAAGTAGTCAAAGAGTTTGACATCATCAAAATGGTAGATGAACCTTGTATCAACAAAAAGGTAGTAGGGAGTATGGTTGTGATCCTCGTAGAGTACGTGGATGACATACTCTTGATAGGGAAGGGGTTTCCTATGCTACGCTCGATCAATCTCCGCTTATCGCATTGATTCTCTACATAGGATCAAAATGTTACCTACTAAATCCTGGATTTTGGATCTATGAGATAGATCTAAATGGATGTTAGGCTACTCACTAGTTGTAGTGAGATGGTATCAGTTGATCCTGGAGAGAATTACTGGAAGGGTTCCAGGGTGATAAAGACGACTGAATGTCAGTCACAGGCATTGTCTTTACCCTCAGTAAAGGGACGGTATGTTGGAAGAGTTCCAAACTAGATACCGTGGCATACTAGACGATAAAGGCAGAATACATCGCTACTAAAGATGCTACCAAAGAGGCTGTTTGGGTGTATATTGGTTCATGAGATGAACTATGTTTCTCCCATTGTGTGACAATGGAGTTGTGGCTTATGCCGAGGAACGCAGGTCCCATCAGTGATCCAGACATATTCTAAGGCAGTATTACCTGATCATGGAGATGGTTGATCACTGAGGGATCGAGGTCAGGAGAGTAGACTCAGAGGACAACACGGCGGATCCACTCAAGAAGGCCTATTCCCAGACAGAGACTTTTATAGGATGGTTGAGTATGAGATACTACAACCACTGCTATCAGATGGCCCTAGTGCAAGTGGGAGATTGTTAGTTATATGTATGCCCTAGAGGCCATTACTGTACATTGGATGTATATTGTAGTGGATGCTGGGACATATATAGGGAGGACTTTCTTGCTCGACATGATAGTATGCTATCTGGTTACCCTTTACCTTAACGTGTATACTGATTGTCTCTCTGTTACGTGTTGGTAAAGCCCTTAGGATGTGTACTTGACTACCTGGACTATGATGCGGATCATACTAGTGGGGACATGGTAGTCTATAAGTACATCCTTCAAAGTCCCTAGTCGTGGGTGTATCGAGACGGGGCATCAATATACCAGAGTAGACTAGCGTATACCTTCTCGGCCCATACAGATGGGCGATGGATGATCCCATATCCATTGGTGTTTGACATCAGAGATGATATACGAGTGCTCAGTAGAGACTGGGTACACTGGACGGACTCGCCGAGAACTCCCAGATGGTATTATACCTTACGTCAGATGGCAGTTTTCTGGTGACACTGGTACAGAGTAGTCTGTTGACCCGAGATCGTCATAGAGTCTTGTGTGGTTCCCACTGTGCTTTGATTTCCATCTTACCACGTCCAAGAGGGCGTGCAAAACGGTGGTTTTTGGGTACAGTCCAGAGTCACATTGAGGCAATGAGCGATAGGAGGGGATTCGTCTCTCCCGGTATAGGGAGTTGATGTTGCGCTGTGTTCGATTGGCTATAACCGGAAATCCCTGGCCAGGGTTGCTGAGATTTACTGGTAAGTGTTACAAGTAGTTTCTCGAATTGTTATAGACCTCAGATCGACATGACTTATCGAGCTATTGGGGTCTGACGTTTACCAACCCTAGGCGAGATATGCGACATATCAGACGACGAGACCGGACTGTACGGTAAGTGTTACTGGTTGGATTCACAGGAGTGTGAGTGGGCTTGCTCGTCGATCTTCTGATCGCTCAATACCCGGGTGGCCGTTACGTTTAGCAGACCGCTTGCGGCTTGTGGGTGCTTGATATGATCATCATCTGCTGCCGGCGTATTGACGAGTCTTTAGAGTCTTACACAGAGGTTTCCTGGCTCAAGCGAAACGAAATAGGAGCGCATATGAGATATGTGCGGGACCGAGAATGATACCAGTATGTGATACTGTATTCGATTCTCGCGATATGTGACATTGCTCGGTTATATGCGATATAGCCGGGTTATCGGATCAAGTGTTGTTTCGATAAGTTGTTACTGATGATACTAGTCGATTATATGCTATATGACCGGATCATTAAATCAAGTGTTGATTTAATGATTTAATGTATAATTATATATATGATATATTACTTTGCATTAACTAGTATCGGTTCACTTTAAATGGATTTTCTCACTTGGATTGTGCACATTGTATATGTGATATACTTTTGTACACAAGTTTGTATCATGTTTGATGATACATGCTAACTAGGGTTTGTGTAAAGATTAAACTATGGTTGTGTAATGGTTAGGGTTTTCATTTTCTTATTCATTTATTTATTTATTTCATTTATTTTATTTTGGAAAAGAAAAAGGGGAAATGGTGGCTTTCTTTGTTTGTATTTGAAGCTTCATGAAGCTTTGACTAAGTCACAATTTTGTCTCATGCTTAACCCTAACCATTCCACTTAACCCTAGTCTATTCTCTACACTTGACCATGGTTAAATTATGATAAGTATTCATTTTATTTCCTTTTTGAAAAATACTCATCATAATATTCATCTTCTTCTTCTTCTTCACTTGAAGAAAGCATGCCTCCATCAATGGCAACTTGATGAAATGAGTGAGAAATCCAATTCTAAAGTGAACCCACCTCCTATTTCTTCATCTTCTACCTCTTGCCAAGTAGTAGAGTGTGTTTTCTTCACAAGTTTCATGACTTGGTGAAGTGGGAGCTTGATCTTGTGATGCCTCGATGTAGATCATCTTCGGCACGAAGCCGACGACCTTGCCCGCCCATTTCTCCGATGAAGCCGACGCTAGAGCCCGGGATTTCATTTGGACAGCGGAGAGGACTTCATCACGGAGCCATGGAGGTGGAGGACCGGATCTACAAAGGTTGTATTTCCGTATTCTTAGTTAAAGTAGTTAACTAGTTGCTTTGTCGCCTAAACTTCTAGCCAACGATCCGTATTAGGGTTTCTCGGCACCGTATTTTTTTGAAATTGACATGGTTGATGCCTTGTGAGACCTCCTTAGAGTGCCTAGGAACCTTTCACAAATCAAACCTACCCTTGCCCAATTGAAGCCCACAACTCCAGTTTTCCATCGAATGTCCTAAATGATTCACAAGTTCAAAATAAAAACGAGTTGTGTGATTTTGTAGTATTTGATTTGCCAAATTGTGAGGAACCCCTTTCGAGTGAAACCGCACCTAATCCTTTCGATCTTTACACCTCCCATCTAGAACCTAAATCGATAGATATCCATGCTTGTGATGAGGTGTCTAAAGAAATTGATTTTCACTTGATTGAGGATATAGACGCCGGGAAAATTTCGGATGATGAACCTGTCGATTTAATTGAAATTTTATGTTCAAATCATCATCCCGGGTTATTAAATGTTTCTCCCGAATCTCATATGCGTCTAGATTTTGATGATAACGGCATGGATGAGTTAAATATTGAGGATAGTATTGAGGAGAGTCTTGAGGATAATATTGAGGTTGAATCATTTTTGTTTGATGTGTCTGATTTTCCAATTCATCCTCCTGAACCTTTGACTGTTATATCACCCTCCCTCCTTCCCATCGTTCCGACTCCGCTTGAAGACTGTGAGCTTGAAACCTTTTCCTTTGAATCTGACAACAATTCTCACAGACGATAACACCTATGAGTGTTTCACTTTTTCGGACAATGTTGATGACTCACCGCCCGAGTTTGAGTCCTTTCCATTTTCAGATGAGCCATCAGACTCGGTTGATTATAGTAGTTTCGAACCATTAATGGAATCTTTCAAGTTCGAGACAGTTTACTGCGGTGAGAATGATACTATCCCTAGTTCACTTCCTTTCGTCTTTCCCATTGTCCCGACCGTACAAATGACCGTTACGCTTTCATCTCCTATACCAAGTTCGGCGTACCCATGTTTTCTTGCGAATCTTGAGGGATTTGACCCCATTTCTCGACAGGTTGATAGGTTAGCGCAATCGCTTATAACACATCGGTCATCACATATTGCGCTAATTTATTCACTTGATTTACACCCTCAAGATCGCGCGACCCTTCTTTCTTCTTTCCGCCATTCTTCTCCCACACCGAGACCCTATTCTACCACCCTTCTTCTCATTCGGTCTCGTGTGCTTCTCATTTCTTTTCTTCCCACTCCCTTCTTGCACCAACTATACCATTACCACGATAAGATTTTTGAATGGTTGGTGCTAACCTTTGGCTTGTGTAAGGCCAAGCTTAAGTTTGGGGGGAACCGTTGTATATATGTATATATATTTTTGTTTTCTTTTTCTATAAAAAAAATAAAAAAAAATTAAAAAATTAAAAATGTAAATAAATAAACAGGGGAGTGCCGACATTTTGACCCTCTTGGTTTAGTATGACAGTGAGGACACTGTCAAGTTCAAGTTTGGGGGTATGCTCGGTACGTCTTCTTCCTTCGCATTCATTTGTACATATTTTTGCATTTGCATACTTATTTGAAAACCAAAAAAATTGAAAAATTTCAAAAATTATAAAAATTATTGTATTCAATATTGGCTAATTGACTTGAGTTTGACAAATAGGTTAATTGGCTAGGAACAACTAGATCTTAGACTTAGTGAATTAAAAACCCTAAAAATAACATTCCTTAATGTTTAACGGTAGAAAGTATATGCCTTGTAGTTTAATTAGAAATAGGCAAATTTTGGGTTCACTTCTTAGGCTAAGTCGAAACAAGGGAAGAGTATTGATGTTCTTATTAGAGTATAAGTTTGAAAAATAGTTCCTAGCTTAAGTCTAGATTCTGAAAATGTATACCCTACAATTTGCACAATCACGCACCTTGAAACTTGGAATAGTAGAGGAGACCTTGAAATGCTCTTGTCTAAAGTCCTTAGTACGAAGAAAATAAAAAAATATACAAGTGTGAATACAGAATAAAAAAATGGACACTGGTTTTTGTGATTACTTAAGGCTGCAAAAATAGAAAAATATTTAGCGAGGGTGCTTCATCACCTAGTGCCTTAGACCAACTGGTTTGGGAGTCACTGCTAAAAGCCTTGGGTGTTGCAAAACTAGGAAGTACGCTTTAAAGTGCTAACGCATCTTGTAATCGGTTGTTGGTACCTCAAGAAGTATTAACGGTCGCATGAAGGATGTGTAAGCAAAATTCAATTAAAAATTCACCTACTAATAAGTACTTTGGACAACGGATAAGGGCATGATTGCTTGATTTGAATTTCTAAGTGTAGGGGTGATCTATACACACACGTGGGGGTACGTGATTGGAGTTTAGATGAAAGAAAGGAATGAAGAATAGAACTTGTATCTTTAGTAGAGTTGATAGAAATTCCTAAGTGGAGATGGAAACCTAGAAGGAAAACTTAAGAGATGCCGAAAGCTAAGTAAGTCTATAAAACATATATAATCTTAAGTTAAATGATGAGGAAGTGTGAAGAATATGGGTGGATAATTTGCGAGTCAAAAGATAATATAATTCCTTGTTAGAAAACCTAATTGGAGAACAAAAGTCATTGGGCCGAGTTGATAGGATTTTGTGGGTGTAATCCGCTAAAAACCCTCAGGAGACAACACTCCTCCTACTAGGGACACCTAGAGGTTTAACGGCTTGTTGCACGAGCTCAGTACAATCGCGTTTCCCTGCGAAAGTGTGGTTAGGATTTTAGTGAATAAAAATAAGTTTGCTCGAGGACGAGCAAAAGATAAGTTTGGGGGTATTTGTTCACACCATAATATTGCATTATTATATTCCTCATTCTTATTCTTTTTATAAATAAACGGGTGCTTTTGACGCATGTCTGCTACATGTTACAGGTTACAGGTTCTTGGACAGAAAATATTGAAAACGATATAAAGATGATGAAAAAGTGGACTTTAACCAATGAACAGAAGATCTTGATCAAGCCACATCAAAGATAAAATTCACAAAGTACAAGGCAAAGCAAGGTCCAAGATTACAAGCGAACGGTTAAAAAGCCATTGCAAATTGTTCACTGGAAATCTAGAACCAACCTAAAAGCCCAAATGGAAAAGGACATATGGAAACAGGAAGACCAAGTCAATAAGAGCTAGCCCAAGAAAAATGATATTCCAAAGACACTATTGGGCCGCGGAACCGAGGCCAAACAGGGCCTTGGGTCGCGGTTCCGCGGCCATACAGAGCAATTAAAAGCTAAACTTTTTACCATAATTTATTGGCGGTGCTGACTAGTCAACCTAAGGGCTGTTTTTGCAATTTCAGACATGCGAGTTATTGTAACCCTAGGGTTTCCTATTCTCTATAAATAGGAACCCAAAACATTGTATTTTCTTTATGCCTCCTTTTAATAAAAATTCAGAAATTCTTTTGGAGAGCATCGGTGTTTCTTTTCCATTCAGAAATTCAGATCTGACAACCATGCATGGTTGATTGGAGGGATGCATCTGTAAGTAGATTTAATTTCTCGCCCTAGTTTAGATTTAATTTCTCGCCCTAGTTTAGATTTAAATTCTTTGCCCTAGGTAGATTTAATTTCATGCCCTAGGAACTTGTTTAGGGTTTAGCTTTGGGGAAGGATTTTGAGAGATGAGATCTCTCATCCCTTTCTTACCCACCAAATATTTACAATAGGACTCCATGCATGACACCGTAGTGTAAAGGCCCGGTTGCGCGCGTCTTCCATGGAGGTTAGGGTAAGGATCTCTAAAGGAAGGACAAGAACCTAGAGGAAGAAACACCTTCGCGAATGGATCTAATCCCCTTTATTGATAATTACCATAACTCCTCATAGATCTTCATTCGGGTATAGAAAGCGGTGAGATTTAATTGCATTTCCAAACCATCCCTAAACCTAGCCCTAGCAAGAATAGATCTAGATAATTAGTATAGAATAATTAGGTTTTATTGATTTAATAATTAATCCGAACACCCTTCGGAATTAACTCATAAGCGCGACTAGGAGATTCACAAAATCCCTGTGGACCGACCCGTACTCACCGGCTAGCTTCATGCGACGCCGTTCTTGATTGCGGTTAACATATAAATCATTAAATCACTCCCACTTTGAATGAATCCCTCCGGCTGATCTATATAGACGCACTCTTCCAAATTTTCATTTAGGAAAGCCGTCTTTACGTCCATCTGCCAGATTTCATAATCGTGGATGGCAGCAACGGCAAGAAGGATCCGAATGGATTTCAGCATAGCCACTGGAGAAAAGGTCTCGTCATAGTCCAAACCAGGTCTTTGACGAAAACCCTTTGCAACAAGTCTAGCTTTATAGGTCTCAACCTGCCCATCTACACCAATCTTCTTTCTGAAGATCCATTTGCAGGCTACGGGTTTTACCCATTCTGGAGCAAAGTCCAAAGTCCAAACTTTGTTGGTGTACATGGACTCCATCTCGGCCCGCATTGCATCCAGCCATTTTACCGAGTCGCCGCTCTGAATGGCTTGCTGGAAGCTAGTAGGCTCACCATAATCCATAGTGCAATCCTCTCTATCCCCGTCAATGAGAAAACCGTAGTATCTCTCGGGCGGATGAGACTGCCTACTACTCCTGCGGAGTGGCGCTTGGATGTCCTGTTCTTTCGAACCCTCTGGTTCTCCTAAGCTTTCAGTAATAGCTTGTGGTTCTGGAATTTCTTCCAGTTCTATTGCGCTCCCACTTATCTGGTTTTCCAAAAACTCAGTTTCCAAGAAGCGGGCATGACGAGAAACAAAAACCTTTTGTTCCTTTGCGTAATATAAAAGATACCCCTTGGAGTTCTTTGGGTATCCCACAAACTTACACTGTACTGAACGTACCTCGAGCTTATCCGCATGCTGGTTTTTTACAAAAGCTGGACATCCCCATGTCTTAATGTGATTAAGATAGGGTTTCTTCCCACACCACATCTGATATGGTGTAGTAGGCACAGTCTTAGTTGGACCTCGGTTCAAAAGGTATGCAGCTGATTCTAGTGCATAACCCCAGAAGGATCGCGGCAACTCAGCCTTACTCATCATGGAACGAACCATATCCAATAGGGTTCGATTCCTCCTTTCCGATACACCGTTGTGTTGTGGTGTGTATGGAGGAGTAAGCTGAAAGAGAATTCCATTCTTTTTTAAGAAGCCCAGAAACTCGGCACCCAAGTATTCACCACCTTGATCAGATCTTAGTGTCTTGATATTTTTGCCTGTATGTTTTTCAACTTCATTCTTGTATTCCTGAAATTTCTCAAAGTCCTCGGATTTGTGCTTCATCAAGAAATCATATCCATACCTAGAGAAATCGTCTGTGAAAGTAATGAAGTATGAATAACCACTTCGCGCATCTGTAGACATTGGACAGCACACGTCACTGTGTATGAGTCCCAAGAGCTCGCTCGCTCTTTCTCCGTGTCCAGTGAACGGAGTCTTTGTCATCTTTCTCATGAGACAAGATTCACAAGTGGCATAAGACTGGTACTCGAACGGATCCAAGTATCCTTCTTTATGTAACTTTGTCAACCATATCTCATTAATGTGACCCAGTCTACAATGCCATAAGAAAGCCTGATTTAAATCAGGAGACTTTCTTTTAAGTGTGTTCTGGACACTAAAGACCTGAGCTTGATTCAAAACGCATATACCGTATTTTAATGTACCTGACCCAATCAGTACTTGATTTAGGTGGATGTTTACTACATCACTTACAAAAGTAAAATCATATCCTTCCTTAGAAAGTAAGGATACAGATATGATGTTACAAGTCGCACCTGGTACATAAAAACAGTCACGCAGAATCAATATCTGCCCAGTTGTCAGTCCTAGATGATATTCCCCTACGGATTCAGCATACATGCTCATTCCGTTAGCAACCCTGAGAGTCATATCACCTTTCCTGATAACCCTACGGTTTCTCAGAGCCTGTAACGAATTACAGATACGAGATCCTGATCCGGTATCCAATACCCAGAAAGTAGGGTTAACAGACATACAGTTCTCTATTACAAACACACCCGAAGCCGAAGCCACAACATGCTTCGAATTCTGGCTACTGGCTTTGCAAGCCCTGCAATCCTTCTGTCCATGTTCATTCTCGTAACAATAGGAACATCCCTCTTTTACTATATCTGTTCCCGAAACTTCTGCCCTTCCCTTTCTTTCTACTTCCCTGGTTTCTTTTAGGGTAGTAGGTAGGGACTGTTGAACTAAGTCAGCATCTGACCCGTTCTTCAACGTGGTCTTCAGGTCCGAGAGCTCAAAAGAGCTGGTCTCTGTAAGGACGTTGCCCCCTACAGATGACCCGATAGCCAACCTCGCTGGAAGCAATTCGTTCGAGGTCTCATATCTTGCGATACTCACAGTAGGATCGGGATCCAAATATCATCGCGTGATGAAACCGAAGGAATCCTACCAGAATCATCACACTCCAATGGTATGCAGCGCTAGCAAGTTTCAGTACTTATGAAACTCCCGATGTGGATTTTTGCCCCATGCTCTTATGACCTTGACTTTGGCCAACAAATCATAAGTCACATGTCAAGTTTTACCCGTCATTATCCAGGTTAATTTGAACCCACCCGCACATACCTTTGACTTTGGCCAACAAGGCAGTACGACTGTCCCAAACCAACGCATCTATCTATGCTACATATGAATACCCAATAGCTACCAAACACTGTGCCTTGACTTTGTCCAACAAACACAGCTTGAATACTATTGACTATCCATACGAAACGACGGAGGACTACGGATGGTTTTGGCGAAACCGTGAACGTAGTGAACTTGATATAATCGATGGAACGAGATAGCTTTTAAAAGGAGTGGTTCAAGCACCGCGTTTAAAATGCTTGTTTTTGAAAAGAACCGAGTGGTTTTCAAAGTGTTCCAACGACTTTTGCTTGGTTTATTTTTCTTGCATTAGTTCTTTTAATGCGTCCCATCAATTAATCCTACCATTGCAGAAAACAACCAAAATATGGTGTACGGTTATGCCATCCGCATTCGCCACGGGGCCCCGTCATCACCCGTTAGGTTACTTAACTAACGACAGAGCGGGGGCTGGACTAGCGTGGATGCAAAACATAAGCAACACCTAAATAGTTATTATATATAGATATATAGCAATGATAGCCATTACAGATCACAGATGAACACTTTGGATATACTAGGAATCCGCGATTCGTTCGAGCCTGCAACGAAAAGTGGATTACACGGTCGCGATGAATAGCCAAAACCCCACCCTAGACCCCTACGGGTGCGACAAACTACCCGCCAAGTACCCGAAGCGAAGCAACCTCCCTCAACACCGTGAGTAGGCCACTCGACACTTCGAGATACCCGGTAGTTTGTGCACCCCACCTTGGGTCTATCCTAGGAGCAAAAACAGTAAAAATAAATTATACAATGACGGCTACAACCCCTACCCGGTTGTGCGGCCAAACAAATAATATTACATCAATTTACAAATTTTACAATGAATGAAAGAAAGAGAAACTCTCATCTCACACCCATTCCCGGCAATTCATCCGCGACAATCCAACGAGTTCATATACACAAGCCAACAACATTACAGATCATAGATTTGTATAACCCCCACTAATCGACGTATAGCGATTAGCGAACGTTCAATACATATATCAAATCACAGATAATATTCATTAGCCAAAGAGTACGGAATATCGATCAAAATACGGATTTATAACCACTCCAAAAGTCAATTTGCTCTCTGGAAAATCTGGGCAGAAACAACATGTACAAAAAATCCCAAAACTCCCAAATAAAAACACTGCAAGAAACCCGGTCCACGACCGAGTCAAATCGGCCGCGGAACCGCGGCGGTTTGGTCGGTTCAGTGGACCGGTTTTCTTCTGTGGTTTTAAAAAACCCTGAGTCGAATTTTCATGTATGTTAAAAAAATTTTAGAGCAGTATAAAAATTCGACAGAAACTTTGTTTTTGTCGGATGTGTTTTGCGACTTTTTTCCGATCGATATTCTAAACACTTTGCTAACTTACTAGTTTATGTTTAGCTAGGCTCTGATACCACTGTAAGTCCACGTTGCGCATCCCGGTTCATACGGGGAGGCGGAAACGGCGAAAAACAATAATTTTGGCTCAAGGCAACATGGACTCAAAAGCAAGGATCTTTGCTAAACAAGAAACCAGTAAACTACTAGAGGTTTTAACTACTATGCTGTAGAAAGTATACCTCACGGAACCGGTCCTTCGGGTCTTCATTCCGCTGTCCCGCTCGTCCATCCAAACTCCAAGCGTCGATCCGGACCTAAGACACCTCCGTGGCCTTCTTGATTCGAAGACGATCCACCCGAGAGATGTACACCGAGCTCCACCTCGAGCCGAGGCAATTAGGGCAAAGAGATTACTAGTCAAGAAGCCCTAGGATGTGTAGGGGAGATGTATGGATGTATTTGTCTTTGTAGGATCTTTTTCTCTCAACACATGAGATCAAAAGATGAGATCAAGAGGAGGAAGAAGAAGGAGAAGGCTTAGCAACCATGGAGCTTTTCTTTTTCTTCTCACTTCAAGAGAGAGAATGAGAAGAGAATAATGAAAAAGATTAAGCCAAATGAAATGAACCATGGTTGCAATAATACACTAAAATCATCATTACTAATCCTATCACGATAGAGTTGATGGCACATTGAATTGACCATTATCATAACTCAAGAATTAAAAAGAAAATGAAAGAAGAGTGTAGATCTCTCTTGAAGGTCAATGGTCAACACGGTCAACGGGTCAACAAAGTCAAGAGTGGTCTAAGTGGTCAAATGGTCAATGCAATTAGCCGTCACAAATCTATCACTAAAAGGATTAGTAAACAATGTCTCCGGCTCATAACGGTTTTGACCAATCGAACAGTCAAAACCCTAATGAGTGTGCCACATTACGGTTTTGGCCGAACCAACTGCCAAAACCCTAATGGGGCACCTCCTCCTTCATCGCTCCTCAAAACTGTGCATACACACCCGCATCCGCATTCCGTAAAATGTGAATGCACAGAAGACAAATCAAATCCATCTGTGCAATACTAGGATCTGGCTTAAACCAAAGCCCACTAGTATTGCCTGCCCGAACAGCATACGCATACAAGTGCGCGTAAGTGATCGTAGCCCTGCCGTAAAACCATACGGCCTCTACACGTTTCGCTCAATGCAGGGAAACTCTCTGTGTGGGACTCTAAAGACTCGACACTACGCTGGCAGTGGGTTTAACCACAGACCGTAAGCGGCACTAGCTGTACGTAACGGTCCCTAGGTAGATGTCGATAAGAAGGCCGATGAGGTAAACCCATCCGAACTCCTACTGAGCCTGTATGTGACAATCTCCGTACAGTCCGGTCTGTTCGTCTGATACATCGCATGGCGGGCCTAGGGGGGCGGTGAACGTCAGTCCCCTAATAGCGGTACAAGTCGTGTCGGAGTGTAGCCCAGAACACCCTAAGATAACACTGGAAACCTACCAGTATATCTCGCTTGCCGTGGCCAGGGACTACTTGTGTAATGGCTCTCCTAGACACAGCGCGATGTCAACCCCCAATACCGGGTGTGAGCGCCATCGCAACGCTGGTAATCATGCAAAGATCCTAAGGGCTCTACTAATATGTATATAAGCGATATGCTAAAAGAAACACATGCACATATTGAAGTAGAGACAAACCAAGTAGCATACTACCATTTTGAGCAAGATTGTCTATACAACTGTGAATATCCCAAGCTTCCATCAAGTAATATACAAGCTAGTATGATACAGTAATGGCCTCTAGGGCATATACACTAACAGGTAAAAGTAAAAATGACATATAATAAGAATAAAACATCCCCAAACGGGAGCAATCACGACCAACGGCGGAAACAACCACCACAATAATAATATACGACGCCGTAGCGAAGAAATGGACAATATAAGTAAAACAGCATAAAAGATTAAGCTGCATAAATAAAGTCGGCTCACATGAGCTCGACACCAGAGTACAAATTAATATACATCGTCCTCACAACTGGTCTCTAAGTCAATACATGAAATAGTTGATGGAAAGTACTAGATACAATAGTGTGTACAACTGGAAAATAAATGGATACCGTAAAAACCCACCTATAAGCAAAGGGCTTACACGCCAATTGCAGTGGTATCCGTAGAAAAAGATACAAGGAAGTAGCCCTGCCGCAACTACTCTGAGGGGCAACCTGTAAACACTGTGGCACAACGGGGGTGAGTTGCCAAACTCCTGAATAGTAGATAGCATATGAAGATAATCGCGAGTATGCAGGTACTGCGATACTCTAACAAGTGCCAACAGATAACAACCATATGATAAGCTGGGTACGCAGAAATCATGCATATCAAGTGCAATCTAATAACATCTATATGATGAGATGGGTACGCAATAATCATGCATACCAAGTGCAATCTAATAGCATCTATATGATGAGCTGGGTACGCAATAATCATGCAAAGTACTCAATCAGGTACTACGACTACATGATGTAATGCATAACAGGGAATGCTGAGCATGGGATAAAATATCATCTACACGGATCATGAACGTGGAAAACCCCGGTGTCTACCAAAAACACCCCAAGATCCCGATAACTCAGGCGCCGTCACTCTATACGGGCCTCGATCCTGTAAATCTCATAGAAGCGGGGTGCCCAACATCGGCACCCAAAAACATCATGAAATACTCGTGTCCAGCAGCGACACGCAAATCCTCATCTATCGGGCTCCGTCAGTCCGGAATCGGCCCACGGGCTCTGTCTGCGGAATCGGCCCTCGGCCCCGGCAGTACGGGTCGGCCCCATCTCTCGACTCTGGTCAGTATCCTCCGTATAACCGTCAGGTCCAACCAATCACCGTTAGGTAGTAGTCCCTCTACCAGGCTCACCGTCTGTATACACAGCATCCCTTTCTTGACCTGGGGGTACCATACTGGGCCCATCATGTACCCGCAATTGGCCTCTTCTAGATCCTCGATTCGGGTTCACATATCACACGTCTCAGGACCGAGAAAACGCATGGTGGATGCACTAAAATATCATATCAAGAGAAACAGGATTTTCAAAACAGTGCATATTTTCTTAAAATAATACCACGGTTCTCAAATCCAGAAATCACACGAATCCAAAACTCAATGCGTAAATGCATGCAATGTGGCATATGCCACTAAGAGTAAAAAGGGAAACCACTCTTTTAAATTGATCCAGTTTGAAAATATCTCATGCGGTCCCTATTTTCTAGAAATCAAAGCCAATATCATCCATGCATGTGACATATGTATGTATGTAGGTATGGATGTGCAAATGGATATATATGCACGCAAATATGTGTAGGGTTGTTGGGCACGCGCACGAGGTCTACGAGGCATCAACCATGCCCGATTTAAAAATTAGCCGTGCCGAACAACCCGAAGCCGGATCTTTAAACTAGAGTTTAGGCGAAAACAAGCATCTTAAACTCTTTAACACTAAGTGAGAGGGATTACAACCTTTGTAGATCCGGTCCTTCACTTCTAAAGCTCCGTGTTAAAGTCCCTTCGCTGCGATCATCGTGTTCTGGACTCTTGAGAGGTTCCACGAAGAGAAAGATGCAGTCTTGCTTCCGATCTTCGATACAAAGATGATCTACCTTGAAGTTTCGTTAACACAAGCTAACACTCATAATATGAAGTGAACACCCTCATCTAAATGGCAAGGATAGATGAGGATGATGAAGTAGGATATTTTCTCTCTTTTATCTTCTTATTCTCACTCATTTTTCATCACTTAGAAAAAGCTAGAAAGCTTTTTCATGAAAAGAAAGAAGGAAGAAGATGAACAATATTAGAATCCTTTTGTGATGAATAATGTAAAGAAGATAATGATGAATAATGCAACCATGGTTGCTAAACCTTTGTAGAGAATTAACCAAGGGCTAGGGTTTTGGGTTGGGTTAAAGCATGAGTCACTTGTAAATATCTTTGCAAAAACAAAAAGAAACCTTCTAGAATCATCAAGAAGGAACTAACCGAAAACAAACCCTAACCTTGTTTAATCTCCACTAAACATGTTGCATTAGTTATCATATCATGTTACAACATTATATATCACATATATAATATTTATTGTAACAAAATAAAATAATACAATTAACATATATCGCATATATATCAATGTATTACCCGAGTGAGAAAAAAAATCCTTTAGTGAAAAAATATTAGTTAATGTAATTTAATGTATCATATATATTATTATACATTAAATTATCGAATCAACACTTGATCCTACAATCCAGCTATATCGCATATAACCAACTAATATTTATCCGTACCGATTCATCGAATCAACACTTGATCCGATGACCCGGCTGATATCAAATATCGCGAGAATAGAATATGGTATCTCATATCGTATTATCCTCGGTCCCGCACATATCACATATATGCTCCTACTCCATTTTGCCTGAGTCAAGAAACCTTTGTGTAGGACTCTAAAGAATCGTCAATACGCCGGCAGTAGGTGATGATCATATCAAACACCCACAAGCTGCAAGCGGTCAGCTAAACGTAACAGCTACCCAGGTATTGAGCGCACAGAAGATCAACAAGCAAGCCTGTACATTCTCCTGTGAATCCAAAAAGTAACTGTTTACTCCAATCAGAGCAAAGCTCTGTTCAAATTTCAACGCGGGAGATGAAGCAACGCTTCATCTTCCCCCAATCGGAGCAACGCTTTGCTTTGAAAATTTAAACTTTAATAAATGAAGCAACGCTTCAGATTCTTTGCGCTGCGCGCAACGCGCCACGTGTCAAAAGTTGATACATCAGCGCAGCGCCCGAGGCAGCGCGTCCAATCAGAGCAAAGCTCTATTTAAAACAAAATTAAAGGAAGCAACGCTTCAGTTGCGCTGCGCGACACGTGTCAGTGCAGATGCGCTAGCGCAGTGGCGCTGCGCTTTGCGCTGCGCGACACGTGTCAGCGCAGTTGCGCTGCGCTGTGCGATGCTTGACACGTGTCACGTGTTGGGGCGTTTGCGCCAAACAGTATTAAGATTTTAAAGAAATCTTTCTGTTCTTGTTAAAACAAGAAGATATTCTTCTGTAAAACAGAAAGATATTCTTCTGTAAAACAGAAGCCCTTGGATCAAGGATCTAACGGTAGGGAAAATTCCCCAAATCACTCAGAGAAAGATCTCTTTAACAAATTTATGGGCACTATATAAAGGCCCCTAAACCTCAATTCAAAAGCATCAACATTTGGAGAGAAATCAAAAACTTCAAACAGAGAGAACTCTGAAGAATTGGAGAGAATTCCTCAAGAACAAAAAGGTAAAAACGTTTAGAAAAAAGAGAAAATTCTCTTATGAACAGATCATTGATCTGAGAACAAGATCAAGGATCTCCAATAAAAAAAAATATAAATAAATAATAATAAGTGCTTTCCACTTTTCTATGAACCATTGGTTCCCTGAGATAAGAAAAACAAGAAGAGCTTGTTTTTTTTGATCTAAATTAGATCAAGAAAGCAAACAGTGGTCTGCACTTCTTTTATGAACCATTGGTTTCGAGTCTAAAAGATTCTCAAGTTAATAGTGCCTTGCACTTGTAAATCTGCACTGTTGCGCTCTTGGGTTGGCGCAAGCCACCAGAGAGCGCCACGTGTCAGCATCTGGACCATTTGCGCTATGCGCTTTTGAAATAGAACCTTGCTCTCTGAAACTGGCGCAACTCACCACAGCGCGCCACATGTCGGCAGCGCAAGCGCAGCGCACTGGCGCAGCGCACTGCGCTTGCATGACACGTGTCACCATCACAAGCGCTTGCGCTCTTTGATTGGCGCAAAGCGCCTGACAAATGCAATGCATTTCTTTTGCAAAAGGACCAGGGCCAAATCAAAAAGACCTAGCAGGTCAAAATAAATTGCAAAGCAATAAAAGGGCAGAACCCAAGTCAAATTGATGCTCTGCATCATTTATAAATGTGCAGAGCCCAAAACAAATTGATGCTCTGCATCATTTATAAAGGGCAGAGCCCAAGTAAAATTGATGCTCTGCATCTTTCTGGGCAGAGCCCAAACAAAATAAAAGTAATGCAACGCATTATTTAAATGTGGGCAAAGCCCTAGCACAGGTCTAATAGACTAAAAATAAATAAAAGCGTTGAATATTTTTCAACTGGACTTAACCCAATCATGGCCGTAAGTCCTCAAATTAAATTGACTGAGCACAGCTGCTCTCTTAAATCAATTTACGACTGGTTCGAGGGTACATCTCCGAACTCCTTCGACTCCTATCGTTGTAATCCTTCAACGATGTCAGAGAGGTGACGGGTCCCGACAACCACACATCAACATGGACTGTGGTGTCCTTAAACTCATGGACTTAAGCGTCCTTAAACTGAAAGATGGACTGTGGGGTCCTTAAACTCATGGACTTAAGCGTCCTTAAACTAAAAGACGGACTGTGGGGTCCTCAAACCCACGGACTTATGCGTCCTTAAACTAAAACACGGACTGTGGGGTCTTTAAACTCACGGACTTAAGCGTCCTTAAACTACCTATGGACCACCATGTCCCTAAACTGGAATATGGACCACCATGTCCCTAAACTGGAATATGGAACACCACGTCCCTAAACTGGAACATGGAGCACCACATCCCTAAACTGGAATATGGACCGCAATGTCCTTAAACTACCTATGGACCACCACGTCCCTAAACTGGAATATGGACCTCTATGTCCCTAAACTGGAACAATAGAGCCCAAACGCTCTTTTGTCGGATCTAAACGATCCCGTTAAGTTGATCTTAGTCTCAAACTGGACTAACGTATCCTTAACAAACGTTTAAGTTGATCTTAGCCTCAAATACGGCTAACGTATCCTTAAACCAAAACCCCAAACCCAAATCTAAGTAAATACGGATTTGGACTAATCCACGTCCTACGGGCGACGACATCACTTAGTCTCCGTATACAATCCACGGGCAACCACAAACAAAACAAACACACACGACACGAAGTGAAATTCTGGAGAAGGAGAAAGTTGTTACCGCGATGCGGTAGTGTAATTAACTGCAGGGGGCTTGCGCCTGCACGGAAGAGCGTCCCCACAATCAAAAACCCCTCAAGCGAGGGGCGATCTGACGAAGTCTGCTACATCGGCCGCATCCGTCTAAACCTCCGATACACGGTGCCATAAATCAACTTGGCATCTTCGGAGAGGTGGACGGATAAAACCAAATAGCATCTGCCCCGAACCCCAGGGTCAGGACTTCGCAGTCCTGTGCGCCGCCATTCGGAGGGGAACAGATTATGGCAGGCCCGGTGGGACCTTTTCCTCTTTCCACTCCACACTTCGTGTGTCGTATTCGCGAACAAATCGCGGTTTGTTAATGGTTGCCTTCGGATTTTAAGTTACTAAGATTTGGTCTTTTGCCTGGCGCAGAAATCAAACATCGATGGCCTCTACCTGTTCGAAGTGCTCCAACTGCAGCTGCAAGTCGTGTCCTGCCTCAACTAGGGGCATAACCTACGGGCCCCAAGCGGCCTCTTTGTTCACCATGCCCGTGGAGCAGATTACTCAAGCCACCACAGGGCTATTTTTCGGAACCATGCTTCCGCCAACAAGCTTCAGCACCCCCGTGCCCGTACAAGAAGCTCATAAAAAGTCGGTCTTCGATCGACTTACAGTTACTGCGGCCCCTCTCAACGGGTCACCCAACACCAGTGCCTCGGTCTTCTCCAGACTGGGCGAAAACTCCTGCGGGCCCACCATGAAGCTTGCAGTCCCGAAAAAGGTTACCCCAAAAAGAGTACCCAAACCTTCTCCTGAAGTCGTCAAGGCGGCTTCTCCTGCTAAGAGATCGTTCTTTACAAGACTGACCGTCCCAACTCCCACTCCTGCTCCTGCTGCTCAAAAGACATCAGTCTTCAATAGGCTGACGCCGGCAACAGCCCCGCATCTGAACAGGGGGCAAGAGGAGGCTGTTTCTGTCTCTGAGCCAATACCGACAACTCGTCGCGCCCGCGACGCCACTGGCGCCGGGTAAGGAAGACCGGGGGCAACTCCTCTCCTGGGATGACTCCGCCAGCTCCAACGGTAGAAGTTAACGCTGCTGTTCCAACTGGGAACAGCTTTCAGCTACTGAATAGGGTACGCGGAAATTCGCCAACTGCGGTGCTCAAAAGATCTCCTCCGCCAGTAGAGACTACCGTGGAAGCAGAAAAAATGGAGCAGGCCCCTCAATCGCTGTCCTCCAGGATCTATAAGACATGGCGACGAGTCCGAGAATCTGTCATTGATCCTAACCTCTCTCGCCAACAGAAGAAGTCGAAAGGTCGGCAAGAAGAAAATCCCCCGGTCAAGCAACGAAAGGTGACGACCGCTTGGGTGCCCAAAGCAACGGCCCCCTCAACTTCTACGGCCCATAAAAGAAGAAGGCCGGAGAAAGTGCCAACGCCGATGACGAATATCAAAGGTGGTGAACCCAAACGCCCTAAGTCTGGGGGCATGATAGTTCATACTGTCTACGTGGCGTCTGGTAAAGAGGACAGTCGCATATCTACGGGTCATCGACCGTTTACGCGATCAGTGACCAAAGCCCAGGAGCAGCAGTAGAAGCTCCAAGAGATGATGAACGCTATGGCCGCACTTACTAGGCCTAAAGAAAACCCTGAAACGTCCTCAGATGAATGCCAGGAGCAAGAAACCGACGCCGAATTCCTTCGTCGAATATTGGAGAAGAAGGATAAAGAGGCTGCTGAACAAGCAGCCAACATACAGCGTATGGGCCTCCTGTTCCAAGACATGGTGGGGATGATGATCCAACAAGATCCTCCGGCCGAAAATCCCCCGATCGTCCTTGAAGACGATAGGGGAGAGACGTCAAATCCTCCTCCAGCTCTATCGACGGCTAAGGAGGATACAATCTCCAAAGCTGATTCGGACGAGTACATAGCCCAACAAATACGGGTTCATCATGCGGCTGAAGCAGCTGGCCAGGTCGTAAAAACGGGGCGGCCATATCCAAGTTGGTACGACCAAATCAAGTACCCGCCGGGCTACACAATTCCCAAGTTCCATGTCTACAAGGGGACGGGCAATCCTCACCAACATGTTGCCCAGTTCAGGGCACTCTGCGGCAACACCGGCGGTAATGACAAGCTGATACTTCGCCAGTTTGTTGGAAGCTTATCAGATACAGCGTTCGAGTGGTACTCTGAGCTCCCGAACGACTCTATCAAGACCTTCGCGGAGATGGAGCTGTTGTTTACTCAGCGTTTTGCAAGCGCCAGTGAACGCACCCCGATGACGGCACTGATTAACGCCAGGGTAAAGCCAGGCGAGACATGGGTCCAATATGCTATATGGTGGTGGAACTTATGGTCGAAGTGCGAGCAGCGCGTTGAAGAAGCTCCCGCAGTGGGTATGTTTGTGGGAACACTTGATCCGCAAGCAACCATCTCGCAATTTATGATGTTTTTCAAGCCGACTGCCTTCCAGGCCGTGATTGACAAGCTAGCGCAAATGGATCAGATGGGCCATAGACCCCCTCTTCCAAAGCCGGACTCACGAAATGACAAGGGGAAGGGAAAAGCGATCGTTATCGCTAATGCTCAACAACAACCGAGCAACTCGAAGCCGGTTGTTCGTCAAAATAATATACGCCCGTACGTAGCCCTTGAGGAGAGGCTAGGACGTTCTTACTCATTTCCTCGAGATAAAACGAGAAGGTTATTCGAGCCGGCGTTGCGCAACCGACTCATAAATCTGCCAGATCCAAAACGTCTGTCGCAACCAAATGATGTCAATGAGCCCAACCACTGTCCTTATCATCGAATATTGGGTCATCCGATCGAAGATTGCTACATCTTCAAAAATTGGCTTGAAGACCAGTACCGACAGGGCAAGTTTGCGTTATCTGACAAATGGAAGGTGAATCCCCCGCAGCCCCACACATATAAGGGGATGAATACGCTGGGGGCAACATGCTCCGTCGTTGAAGAAGCTCCTTGGGAGGTTGTATTATCAGCAAAGACAAAGAGGATGCTAAACGATCTTCAAGTGTGCCCAGCGATCAAGTGGAAGAACCCGTTGGAACCGCAGGTTATTGAGGGGATGTTGAAGCCACGTACAACTCCAAAGACCGATGGTGGTGGCCCAAGCATTCACGACCAGCCGTCGAAGTCTTCAAAGAAGAAGAAGAAGAAATCTAAGAAGCCCGTTAAGCCTGGCGACAAGCGCATGGACTTGCAACAACAAATTGACGCGCTGGAGGAATACAACCAGAAGGCACGGACTCCCATTACATTCCAAGAGTTCCCCAATCATTTCTTTCAAGAGGAAGATGAGGGAGAAAGTTCATCTGATGAATCTGAAGAATATGTGGCGAGCTGCCATGTGATTTCCTATTCGTTCATGGACGATGAGGAGACTCCTTGTACTGAAAAGCTGGGGGCAGATACCGAATCAAAAATTCAGGTGCCATCAGATGAGGCAATTGACGCATTCCTCAACGAAGCTCCGTTGAAGAGTAAAGCTGATCGGGAACGCGAGACGGCTATATTTGAAAGGGCCAAGCGCCGGTGACTTGATGAAAGAGCTGAGACGATCCCGCTGGAGCAAAATACCTCCACT